>JALGQZ010000004.1:20397318-21054818 GCA_023105745.1 Austropuccinia psidii | reverse complement strand
CAGTATGAAGTTCAAAGATTGGATTTGTTACACCGGCTATAAACCCAGGACTATAGAGATTATTAGAAATTGATATATATATATGAAATTAGTTTCCCAAAAAAGGTTTTTTTTTGTTAAGATAACTAAAAAAAAAGGGTTTTTATTTTTGAATGATTTAATGGATGATATGAAAAAAAGTTATAAAAAAAAAGTCAAGAAAACGTACTTACACAGCTTTAAATTCTTCAAAAGTAGTTAGATTAGAATAAGGAAAAGCTCTAGCAGTGAAACCCTCTAAGATTCCACCGCAACCGCTTCCAAGAGCACAAGCAGCTAAAACCATTTGTGATACGATTCCAGCAGGTAGACCATGACCTAAGAAGATGATTCTTTTTTGAGTGACCAAAGCATTGAATAATAAAATGATGGGATGAGTAAAAGGACCATTAGAATGTAAATGAGGATGAAAAGGGCCATTTTGAGAAAGTGCGTTTGGGGATGAAAAGGTTTGAATGAGTTGAATTAAGGAATACTGTGATTGATAAGATGATTTATTTAAATGATTTTGATGAGATTTAAATTTTAATGAAATGAAGATTTTGGATAGTAAAAAAAAAAAAAAAAAGACTTACTTCTCCTACTTCTTCAGGAAAGGTTTGTAAAGGGATTCTAACTGGGATTGATTTACCGGCATAAATGATTTTAGTATCAAAAAAGTGAGTATCACGAGGACGTTTATGAGAAGGCCAAGATGTAGTAAAAGGGATTATTTGAGAATTATGATTTGAATCTGAAAGATTGATAAGATTACTAGAAGCTCTACTACGAGTTTGATTGAAGGCTAATTTATCGGGTGAATTTTGAGGACTGAAGCTAGAGATTGAACCTGAAGAAGAATGATGACTATTTTGATGATGATGATGATGATGATTTAAATGAAGTTTATTATCTAATGAATTTATAGAAGCAGAAGAAGGAAGTAAAGGTGTAGAAGAAGAGTTTGAATCTATGATTGATTTGATTGAGTTATTAGTTTGAGGGATAGGAGAAGTTGATAGTAAGCTAAGGTTAGAATGATTACTTGAAAATTTAGTTGAGTTTGAGATATCGCAAGAGTCTCTAAAAGTTTGATTAGGGATGAATTTTTCTTCAAACATATCTTGACGTTCAGTACATCTTAAGATTAATCTTTCATGATGAGATAATTGAGGTAAACCTGTGGTATCCATTGTATTGATAGCATGAAATAATTGAGCAAGACAATCAATTGAAGGGTTAATGAAATAATCTTCTAAAGCTAATAATAAGATTGGCTGTTTTTAAAGAAAAGGAGTAAAAAAAAAAAGATGTTAAAAATTGATTAAAAGAAGTTTTTAAAGAGGAATAAATGAATGAATGAATGAATGAATGAATACCTTGAAGATTTGAATGTAAGGATGATAAGAGCAAACTGCCATTGCTTTACAAACTGCACCTCTAAAGAAAAGTAAAACCAAATGATAATTTGAGATTAGTTTAAGATTTGAAATTTAATTTTTAAGTGAATGAGAAGATTTGATTATTAATATTTTTAATTTTAAGAGAATGGTTTTTTTAAGAAGAATTGAGATGATAAATAATTCTTTCCTTCTTACTGAATTATCTTTTTTTGTTCTAACCAAGCTAATGACATATAATAAGTTTTTATTAAGTTTTGAAGATAATTTTTGATCGATTTGTAAGATAGATTGATCTAAATCGTTTTTAGTCGGATTGATGAGATTTTGAGTAAGTTGATCTGAGTTAGATGAGATTTTTAAATTTGAATGATTTGATTTGATTGAATGATTTAAATTTGATTTTAGATTAGGATGATGAGTTAAAGTCATTCTAGGAGTTTGATTTAAGAAGAATACAGTCCAATCTTCATTTCGATCATGAGCGCCATCTGGTAACATTAAATCTGCTAAAAGACTGATAAAGTTTGATTAAGAAATTTTAAAGAATTTTTAATTAAAGAATATGATTTAAATTGAATTTGAAAAAAAATAAAAAAAATCAAACAAACTGTTCAGAAGTTCCAGTTGGGGAAGGATATTGATGTTTTAAACCTGAACCTGTATCTATATCGAATTCAGCCAATAAGATGAAAGCGGCATGATGATTGTTAGAATTTGAATGATTTTGTAAATTTGAAGAATTAGAATTGAATAGATTAGTAGAAGATGAATGATTGAAATGAAAAGAATTTGATTGAATTGAGTTTGAATTTGAGATTGAGATTGAGATTGAATTTGAAGGAGAAGAATGATGATGAAAGGTCGAATTTAAAGAGTTTTGATTTGATTTAAATAAATGATTTGAATGATTTGATGAAGATGAGATTGAATTTAATGATAAAGAAGAATGATGATCTGATGATTTAGGTGAATGAATGAAATTTTGATTTAAGATTTGTTGATTGATTTGTGAGATTGATTTAGTAGAGGAAGATTTTGAGGAAGAAGAAGAAGAGGAAGATTTTAATTTGATTGAAGAATTTTGATTTGAATTTGAATTTGAATTTAAATTTGAATTTTGATTTGAATTTGAATTTGAATTTGATTGAGAGTTTGATTGAGAATTTGATTGAGAGTTCGATTGAGAGTTTGATGATGATGATTTGATTGATGAAGATTTGATTGATGAAGATTTAATTTTGGATGAAGATGGAATAGAATTTGATTTGATTGAGTTCAAAGTTTTATTAGAAGATGATAATTTTAAAATGTTATTATTAAGATTATTAAATTGTTGATTTAAATTTGATGAATTTGAAGATTTTAATTTTAATTTTAATTTTGATTTTGATTTTAATTTTGATTTTGATGATTTTGATTTTGATTTCGATTTCGATTTTGATTTTGTTGAATGTAAATTTGAAGAATTTGAAGAATTTGAAGAAGAAGAATTTGAAGAAGAAGAAGAAGAGAAAGAAGAAGAGAATTTTTTATTCATGATTTTTTTAAAAATTTGATTTTTTTAAATTTAAATTTTTTTAAAAAAATGAAAGATTTTCAAATCGAAAAAGATCAAATTGAATTAAAAAATCAAATTTTAAAATTAAAATTAAATTTTCAAGATTTTAATTCGATTTTAAAAATTTTAAATTCAAATTTAAATTCAAATTTAAATTCCAAAATTCCAAATTTAAAATTTTTAACTTTAAATTTTATTTTATTAAAATTCTTAAAAAGTTTTTTAAAAATCTCAAAAGATTTAAATTTAAATTCTTACGAAAATTTACAAAATTATTTTGAAAAATTTGAGAAATTCTTTAAAATTAAAATTAAAATTAATTCAAACAAAAATTTAAATTCTTTCAAAATTCCTTCACATTTAATTAAAATCTTATTAAAATCTTATTT
Organism: Austropuccinia psidii; assembly: GCA_023105745.1. Taxonomy (NCBI): domain Eukaryota; kingdom Fungi; phylum Basidiomycota; class Pucciniomycetes; order Pucciniales; family Sphaerophragmiaceae; genus Austropuccinia; species Austropuccinia psidii. Next base: position 21,051,450 of record JALGQZ010000004.1, on the reverse strand, counting down.
TAATTTACTCTTTCCAAATCAACCTTTAAATTTAAATAATTTACCTTTAATTTTATTAATTCATTTAATCAAAACTTTTAATTCAAATCAAATCTTAACTTTCTTCGATAAATTCAATCAAAATCAATCATTAAATCAAAATCAATCACCAAATCAAAATCAAAATCAAAATCAAAATCAAAATCAAAATTCTTTATTAAATTTTAATTCTTATAAAAAATTAAATTTATTCGATAATCATTTAGAATTAAAATTAATTCAAATTAATTTAAAATCAAATACTTTAATCTTATTAAATTTAAATCAAAATCAACATTTAAAAGATTCAGATTTAATTCATTTTCATCATTTAATCGGTACTCAAATTAGATTCTTAAATTTAGATTTCACTTCAATATCAGATTTAGGTTTAAGTCATCTAACTAGATCAATTCATCATCAAAATCTTCAATCAAATCAAAATATTAATCCTATTTACTTTAATAAATTAAATTTTATTAGCTTAAAAGGTTTAAAATCTTTAACAGATCGTTCAGCTTTAAATTTAAAAAAATTTCAAAATTTATTAGGTTGCGGTATGTAATCTACTCTTTTACTCCATTTTTTTATTCTACTTTTAAATTCATTCATTTAATCAAAATTAAAATATTCTAATCTTTAAAAAACATTTTTGAAATATTTCAAATTTAGACCTCTCTCAAACTTCTTGTACAAACGCAACTAAATTAATCTTAAATAAATCATTAGAAACAAATCATCATTTTCATCATTCAACAAATTCAAATCATTCTCATTTAAAAAACTTATTCTCAAATTCAATCAACTCAAATCAAAAATTACATATCATCTTAAATCATCTATCATCAAATCAAAATCATCAATCTCAATCTCAACCTCAACCTCAACCTCATTCTCAATCTCAATCTCATTCTCAATCTCAACCTCAACCTCAATTCATTTGTTTTGAAATTAATAAACTCAAAGAATCACATTCAAATCCTACAAATATTTCAAATTCTATCAATCAATCCTCAAATATCTTACAACTCATTAGATTAACTACTCCTTCTTCCTCTAATCTATCATTTCAAACTCAATTCAATCAAAAACCTTTCATTCATTCTCATTCTCATTCTTTAAATCAAAAACGTAAAGATTTCAATTCTAATGTCATCAATCAAGATCTAAACCAACTCATCAATTTTCAATCTATTAAACGTCAAAAAAATTAATCCATCATATCATCAAATTATCTTATTTTTAATCATTCTCAAATTTAACTCAATCTTAACTCTCTTTTTCATTCCTTCAATCCTTTTTTTAATTCAAAAATAAAATTCATTCAAATTAGATTCAAATTTTCATCAAAATCATTTCATTTCAATCAAAACAAATTTCACTTGAGCTCTAGCTTCTTTAAACTCTATGATTAATTCACACTTGCCAATCAAATCTATTTTATTTAATTCATCTTTAATAATCACTTCATTATATACACTAAATCAAAAAGTTTCTCAATTAAGATTCAAATTAAATCAATATTTCAAACAAATCAAATCATTTAATTTAAGCCTAAATCTGTTTAATCATAAACTTAAAATCTTACATGTCAAAAAAATTAACACTTTTTTTAAAAAAGAAATAAAAATACTTTTAAATTTGAACAAAAAAAACTTTCATTAAGGACAGATTCAATGCTTTAATCTTGACCAAACAAAAAAAAGCTCTTATAAATTTGGTAAATAAGACTAAAATGATTTGTTTTTTCTTTCAAAAAAAGACAATATTAAAAAATTAAAAATTTTGGAAAGAAAAAGAATTTTAATAATTAAAACAGAGTTTTTATATATATATGTATTGAAAATCATTAATATACATAAAAGTTTTAATTAAATAAATAATTGATCATTATCATTATTATTAAAATTGACAAAAAAATATTGTTATTATTTTTATTATTAAAATAGAAATAAAAGAAAATTAGAGTGTTGGTAAACACATGTAAGGGCCTATGTTTTTACCAATTTATGGCCAAAACACATAAGTGGCCTATTTTTTTGAAAAAATTCCTCTGGCTTAGTTTTGAGCATTTTTATGATTTTTTTTTGCCTTTTTTTTCCAAAATGGAATGTGAAGATCCCCAAATTTTTTTGAAAATTTCTGCAATTTAGCCAATTTAGCAAAATGGCCTATTTTTTTTTAAAAAAAAAAAAAATAATTAAAAATGTTCCCACTTATGAATTTCCATAATTTTTTTTTAAAAAAAAAAAAAATAAAAGGGAAGAACCTTTAAAATCAAAACCCAAAAAAAAACTTAAAAAAATATTAATATTTATTTTTTTTTTTTTTGGTTAAGATAATTTTAATCTCAAAAAAAAAAATTCTTTTTTTTTTTTTTTTGAAAAAATTTTTTTTTTTTTTTTTTTTTTTTTTAAAAAAAAAAAAAAAAAATAATTTCATTTATTAAATTTTTAATTTAATTAAAAAAAAAAAAAAAAAAAAAAAAAAAAAAAAAACATTTAAATTTTTTTAAATTTTTTTAAATTAAATTAAAAAAAAAAGAAAAAAAAAAAAAAAAAAAAAAAAAAAAAAAATTATTTTAAAAAAAAAAAAAAAAAAAAAAAAAAAAAAAAAAAGAAAAAAAAAAATTAAAAAATTTAAAATTTATATATTAAAGAAAAAAAAAAAAAAAAAAAAAAATTATATATATATATATTATTTCAATTTTTTTTTTTTTATTAACTTATTAACTTATTATTATTATTAAAAAAATAAAAAATAAAAAATAAATAAATAAAAAATAAAAAAATTTAGATGGAATTAATTAATTAATTAATTTTTTTTTTTTTTTTTTTTTATATATGAATTTATTTAATACCTTTAATAATAAAAAAAAAAAAAAAATTAATAAAAAAATTAAAAAGGAATTTTTTTTTTTAAAGTTAAACTTTTCTTTTTTTTTTTTTTAATCAAGTTAAAAAAAAAAAATAAAGAAAAAAAAAAATTGATTATTTTATTTATTTATTTATTTATTTTTTAGATTGAGTTTCATTAATAGTTTTTTTTTTTTTTTTTTTTTTTTTTAATTTTTTTTGTTTAAATTTTAAAAGTTTTAAAAAAAGATTTATTAATTTATTTGTTTTTAAATTAAAAAATTAAAAATAAGGATAAAGGAAATTTCTTAATTTAAATTTTAAAACTTTTTTTTTTTTTTTTTTTTTTATTAGTGAAAAAATTAAAAAGAAAAAAAAATTAAGAAATTAAAAAAACTATGATAATCAATTTTCAAAAAAAAAAAAAGACAAATATATATATATATATATATAGTTCATTTAAGATATATTAAGGGTGTTGGTAAAAACAGATAAGCAAATTGGTAAAAACACGTAAGGGGTGCCCTGGGCCCATTTTTAATTAAAAATGAAACACAATTGGGCATGTATTGGGCCAAAACATGCCCAAAAGAGGTTTTTTCCTCACAAAACCCCCCTAACTCCAAATTGTTTCAGATTTTTTTTCCCAGCCCCCCCCCCCCAAAAAAAAAAAACAAGCCCAAACACCCCAATAATCCACATTATCCCCACCCCAAAGCATTGTTTTTTTTTTTGGAAAAACAGCATTACCAAAGCCATTGTGCAAAGCTTTTCACACTTTTTTTTCTTTTTTTCCCCCAAAGACTGCACTTTCCACCACAACAACCTGCTTTCAAGCCTCTCAATTTTCAATTTTTTACCTTCTCTCATCTATTAATCCCACATTTAAACCACTTTCTTTCACTCTTAACCACTTCTGTTCATTTTTCACACCTTTTTTCACCTCTTTTTCACATTTCAAAAGGTTCTTACCCCATTCCAAATCCCCCAATTCCCCCTTTTTTCACTTTTATACATAATTTTCATTAAAAAAATGCTTCAACCCCCCACTGAAGGTGAATTTCAGACCCTTGAGCTTCTTTGGCAACATGTGCATAATCTTTCCAGGGCTCAGGGGTATGCTGTGTCCACCTTGAGGTCCAATATGACCCACAACCAAATTGGAATAGGTTGTGACAGGTCTGGGACACCAAATGCCAACAAAAGCCCCTCCAAAACAGTCACCTCAAGAAAGCTTGACTGTCCTTTTAGACTTTATGCCAGGAAATATGCCAAGAGTACCACTTGGACTCTTAAAGTCAAAAATCCTGAACATAGCCATGATGCCACTGAAAATATCATGGCACATCCTGCTTTCACGAAGTTTAATGAGCAAGAAACATCCCAAATTGCTCAAATGTCTGAATCACTGCTCATGCCAAGGCAAATTCAGGCCCAATTATTCAGCCAGAGGGAGTCTTACAGGCCTGTAATCCTTCAAGACATTTACAACCAAGTCAAGAAAATCAAGAAAGACAAACTGCAAGGCAGAAGGCCCATTGATGCTCTTATTGACACTCTCAAACAAGAAAATTTTATTTGGTCCTCTGCAAGGGATTCTGAGGGACACATTACCTCCTTGTTTTTTACTCACCCCCTGGCCATAAAACTTCTTCATGGCTTTCCTCATTTCATTCTTATGGATTGTACTTATAAAAACAATAAGTACAAAATTCCCCTTTTTCATATTTTTGGATTCAGCTCAACCAATAAGACCTTTTCTGGGGCTTTTTGTTTGATGAATAATGAAAATGAAACTTCATATACTTGGGAATTAAATCAATACATCAAAAAGGTCCTCAACAACACCAATCTTGTTCCCCCTCCAGTTATTTTTATTGACAGGGATCTGAACTTGAAAAACTCTCTTAAGAAGCTCTTCCCAGACTCCAAAGTCATTCTATGCATTTGGCACATCAACAAGGATGTATCTGCTCATTGCATGAAGAAAATTGGTCATGGAACTGATTTTGAAAATTTTATGGGCCTTTGGAATCAAGTAATATAATTCTTCACTTTATTTCATTTTATTTCACTTTTTTTCTTATTATTGTCTTTATTAATGACTTTGGGATTCATTTCTCAGCTTATGTATTCACCCACTGAAAAGTCTTTCAAAGACAACTGGAAGAAGCTTCAAAAGCAAGTTAAAAATCCTGAGGTCTTGCACTATTTGGAAAATACCTGGCTTCCTCTAAAGGAGTATTATGTGCCAGCCTGGACCAACCACCATTTCCACCTGGGTGTGGGCTCCACCTCCAGAGTTGAAGGTGCCCATGCCATGGTTAAACTTTGGCTCCAAAAGTCCACTGGTACTCTCCTGGAGGTAGTCAGGGCTCTCCACATGGCATTCAGAAAACAATTTATTGAAATTATCAACAGAATCTCCAAATAAATGATTGTCCATGTCAAGAATTTTCCTCCACACATCTTTGCCCTCAATGGCAAGGTATCTCATTATGCTCTTCAGATTGCCTTTGAAAATTTCAAAACAAAATTTCCTCCAAATGAAAAATGCACCAACAAATACAACAATTATAAAGGCATTCCTTGCAAGCATAAGACCCAAAAGGCATTTTACAAGCGCCAAAGGCTCGAATTATCAGACTTCCATCCTCAATGGCATTTGAATTTGCCTTTGAGGGTTTTTTAATTTCTTCTTATTATTTTTTTTCTTATTAACTGATTTTATTTGTCATATTCTTCTCAGACTGGTTTTCAAGGTGATGATCAAAGTGTTGAAAAAGAAAGAAAGAATGAAGCCAAGAAAATATTTGAAGACATTGGGGAAGACCTGTTTCAAAGACCAATGGCAGAAATCACCCCAATACTCCAACATTTTCAAGATGTTTTGACTGGAAAAGTCCCATTTGATCAAATTCCCAAGAGTCAAGAGGATGATCAATATTATGAAGACCCTCTAGAATGCAAGAACATCCGTGGAAGACCCCAAGGAGCCAAGAATAAGAACAAAAGAGAACCTTCAAGATTTGAAATTATTGAGAGTCAAACCAAGAGAAGAGGAAGACCCCCATCAAAAGTGACCAGCACAACAACTTCAAGATCCCAGTCAAATGTCCCCTCTCCAATTATGGAAGTGGACTCATCTGAAGATTCTGAAGATTCTGAGGACTCCTTATCTAAATCCATCAGTTCATCGGATTCACTACCCTCAGCAACTGAATTAAATAAATCAGAAGTAACCCTTAGAAGGTCCAGAAGATTGGCAATTGGAAGCAAAACATCACAAAGGAAATCACACAAGCCTGCCACCAGTTTGAATATCTATGATGCAATTGACTTGACCTGTGAGCATTGTCAAAGCAACTATCACACAAGTGATGAATGCTCCAAGCTGTTTGTGAGTTTCTGATTCTTTTTAATGTAATTTTATGTTGTTTATTTTGATATTTATTCATTTTTTGAGCTTATGTTATCAGATAACTGGCTCAGAAGACTTGCCCAAGTTTATATTGAAATACACCTTCAAGGCCATCAATGTCCAGGGTGATGGAAAATCTGGCTACAGAACAGTATCCCACTTCATTTACAAGACTCAAGATCAATGGGCTGATGTCAGAGGTGACTTGGCTGAAGAAATTCAACAAAATCAAGACCTTTATGAAGCCATGAACACCTTAATTCCCTCAGTATCCTCTTATTTGGAAAGAATTGAATGGTATGAAGATGTTGGCCAGGCTCCAAAAAGCAAGTGGATGTCCATGCCTGACATGGGGGATCCAATTGCAAATAAGTATAAAAGACCAGTTTTCTTTTATTCCACAGCCCAATCTTTTTCTTTTTTCCCTTATTTCTGTCCTCCAAATGATAATACCCCCATTTTCATCTGCTTCTTGAATAGTTGTGCTCATTTTGTTCCTTTGGACATCATCATTTCTAAAGTTTATCCAGTCCCCCCCATTACTGTGAACTGGAAGATTCATGCCCAAGCACAAGCCCTGGGGTGGGCTGATAAATTTAAGAAACACAGAATGTTGTATTTTTCAAATCTTCCTCCCCCCTCTCAGAAAAAACCCACTATTTTGGAGGTTGATTCTGATTGAATGATTTTTGTATATACAATTTATGCCAATTATCCCCCTCCTCAGTTATATTTATTGCTTAAATCCCACCTCAGTCTCATCTTATATCAAACGTGTGGAATGTTTGTACTTGAAAATAGTCATATTACACACAAGAAAAAAACAGTTAAAAAAAACACTCATTGTGCCTTCACTTGTGGTCCCACCCAAAAAAATTTCCCAATTCATGAGCTTCTTGTTCTTTATTTTCCAGATTGAATTCTTTAATTTTTAAAAAAAATGAAGGAAATTCATAAGTGGGGAGTTATTAAATTCACTTTTTAAAAATAGGCATATTACAATGACGGGAAAAAACATTTGAAAAAAAAACCCTTTTTGCGCCTTCACTTGTCCCACCCAAAAAAATTCCCAAAATTATGGGATTCTGGTGCTTTATTCTTCACATTGAAGCCTTTATTTTTTTAAAAAAAATGAAGGAAATTCATAAGTGGGAAGAGTTTAAATGAATTTTTGAAAAAAATATGCCATTTTGGCATATTGGCCAAATTGGTGAAATTTGGCAAAAAAAAAAAAATTGAAAAAATTTGTGCTTATTGACATGCCAAGTTGGGGAAAATATGGCAAAAAAAAAAAATTAAAAAAATCCTCAAAACTGAGCCTGAGGAATTTTTTTTGAAAATTAAGGTCACTTATGTGTTTTTACTAAAAGCTTACATGTGTTTACCAACACCCTATATTAATTAAAATTAATTGATTAATTTTAATTCAAAATTTTCATTTATTATTATTTTAAAAAAAAAATAAAAAAAAATCAATTAAATCAATTAAATAAAAGATAAAAGTTTTTTTTTGTTTTATGAAAATTTTAATATGTATATATTGGTTTTTTTTTTTTTGAAATAAAAAACATATTCAATTAAATAAATTAATTAAAAAATATAATTTAAAAACATTTTAATTAATTAAATTTGATTAGTTTTTTTTTTGTAATGGTATTTATATTATATAATAAGATTTTTTAATAATTTAATATAATATTTAAATTTATTCAATTATTCTTGATGAATACTATCTTCAAATGATATATATATATATATTATTTATTATCATTATTAATGAGACATTAAGAATTCCCGGTCCTGAAACCCAGTAGCATAAATTCTCAAGAAAAAAAAATTCATTGGGTTTTTAAATCTAAAACCATTTCATATTTTTATTAATTTAAAAATAATAGATTTAAAATATAAGAAAAATTAAGTTATTAGAAATTAAAATAAACATAAAAAAAAGGAAATATTAAAGAATTAAATGAAAACAAATTTAATTAAATTAATATAAAGGAATTATTATTAAAATAAACAAAATCTTATGTAAAACCTTTACTCATAAAGGATTGGGATTATTTCCCCCCCCCTAAGATATGAGTTATAAATCTTAATTTTAAACAGTTTAAATTAAATTTAATTAAATCTTATTTATTTCTAAAAGAAAATCTTGAGATTTTTTTTTTTTTTTTTTTAAAAAAAAAAAAACAACTTTTTTTAAATTTGGATTTTTATAAATAATTAAATAATATATATGAATTATAAAATTTAAAATTTTACATAAAATATAAATTTTGGTATTAAATAAAACAATAATATATTAAATATATCAAAATTTTGAAATAAAAGAAAAATAATTTTAGAATTTAGAGAAAAAAAAAATTTGATTTTTTTTTTTAAAAATAAAAAAAAACACAGAATACTTTAAAAATATTAAAAGAAGATTAGTTAAAATTTTATTTTAAATTGATATTTTTAATTAGATAAAAAAAAATAAATCTTTTTATAAAATTGAATTATTATAAGAAATTTAATTTTTCTAATTTTAAATTATAAAAAAAAATAATTTTGGAATTTAATTATTTTTAATTATTCTTAAATGAATTAATTATTTTATAGATAAAGAAAATTATTATTATAAATAATTTTAGCTTCAGAATAAAACAAATAAATGGTAAATAAAAATTATAATTTTATAATCCTTAAATTTTTTTTTTGAAAGAAAAATAAATATGACATTAAAATTGAAAAATAAATATTCCTTAGCCTTAACTCTAATATATTCTTGATTAATTTCTGAATATTATTGAGAATTTATTTATATTAAAATCCAATTTATAAAATGGTGTATTATATTTAGTTTTCTGTATTTACCTTTATATTCTTTATATATTTCTCCTTATTATCATATTTTTAAAATTTCTCTTTTTAAGGTATAAGAATCTTAAGATTTTAAGATTGATTTGAATTTTAGTATCTTAAATAATATTATATTTCCAAATTAATTATGATATTTTTAATAGTTATTAATATGTTTTTTTTTTCTAGATAAAATATAAAAATTTAATCAGAGGATTCTAAAAAGTTTATTTTTATTTATTTCTTGATTTATTTAATTAATAATTTTAAAAGAAAAAAATAAATAAATATTTAATTTCAAATAAAATTAAAAGATATTCAGATTTCTTAATTTGAATAACTATTCTATAAATTCCTTTATAAAAATCACCAAATTTTCAATTTAATTAAAATATTATATGAGCTTTCTTATAAATCATAGCTGTAAGTAAATGAATATTAATCTCTACCTTCAAATATATATTTATACTGAACTAAAATATTAAAATATTAAAAAAATTATTATTAAATATTAAAGCCTGTATTATTCATAATTAATCATAGTATCTTGAAACAATCTTAACATAGTCAAATTAAATTATTCTGAGTTTTAAATAAACTTTACTTAATTTTTTTTTAAAGAAAAAATTCAGCTTGGTAATTTTTTTTTTATAGAAATTTAAAAAATTTCATCTTATTAAATTAAATAAGATTCCATATTATTAAAAAAAAAAATTGAACTTTTTTTTTTTGTTTATTTTTTAATTAATTTCAAATTTAAATAAAATTGAAAAAAAAAACTTTAAAATAAAATGATTTTTAAATTTATTAATATTTTAAGTTTTTTTTTTTTCATTTGAATTAATTCAAAAAAATCAAATTAATTCAAATAATAAGAATTAATTTTATTTCATGAAAAAAGGTAAAAATGAAATAAAGAATTGATTAATATGGCTATAATTTTTATTCACTATATTGATTTTTAAGGTATATATATAAGTTAATTTTTTTTATTTAAAAGAAAGGAAATTCCTTCATTTAAAGATTTTTAATTAACTAATTGATTAATTATTAATATTATTATCATGTTTTTATTCACTCTAATGAGATTATCATGATCAAATTATATATATTTGTTTAGTATTCTGAACATTAGGTGGATAAAATTAATAATCCTTTAACCAGTTTTATCTTAGCTATGAGGTAGGAACTTGGTCTAAAAGAATTTGGTTAAATCCTCTTATTAATGGACTTAAATATAAGATGAAAAATAAATAATATTATATTAAATTAACATGATAAAATTTAAATATCTTTGGAGATAACAAAAACAAAAATAAAAATTGAGAAATTTAATATTAATATTTTATTCATTATCAAAAATAAAGATTCTTAGAAGGATTTTAGAACAAAAAAGAAAAAGGATTTTTTTTTTCATATATTAAAAAATTAAAATAAAATTTTCAAAAATGAAGTAATAATGCAAGAAATGTGTAATAACCTATAATTATTTGGATTTTAATCTTAAGAGGCTAGGGTATTTTTTTAATTAAGACTCAGTTAGGATATTCTCAAGAACTCTTAATTTAAGAGAAATAAATTTTAATAAAAATTTCAGTTTTTGATTTTGATAAAAGAATAAAATGTTTAATTTATTTATTGAATTTTTCAAGTAGTGATTCAATAGTATAAAAGAAAATGGAAATATTAAAGAATCTTAAAAAATTTCTTTGAAAAATTTACTTTTAAAAAAAACCTAAAATGACCTCAAAATTTTATTTATTCAATCTTTGAATTTTTGGATGGGCCAATTTAAAAGCAAATATCTTTGAGGTTATTCAGAATCTTCATTTAATCACAAAAGCTTGATCCAAAAATTTAAATCAAAAGCATAAATTTAAATAAATATTTTTTTTTAACTAATCCTTGAGATTATCAAGGGTAAGGAACAAAATTACTATTGGAAATATAAATTAGAAGTTGGAATAACTCCAACAGATCCATATAGAGATTAATAATACTCAATAAATAAGGAATAAAATTAATTTGATAATATTTTGTTCCTTTTTACACAAAATATTGTCAAATTTACATGATTTATGGGAGGAGATAAAGAAAAGTGAGAAAATATTACATAAATAACCTCATAATAATCCATTATAATCATTTAATAAAGTTATATATTAGATAGTGAAAAAACTCATATAATATAATTCTTATTCTTTTTTTCTTTTTTTACCAATTTAATATTAATATTTGAATATGTTTTAAAAAAATGGTAATTTTTATCTATTATAAGAGATTATAAAAGAATATATTCTTAATATTTAAAGCTTGATAGAAATTTAAAATATATTTTTTAGTTGGTAATTTTAGTAATTGAGTCTTATAATTATTAATATAATATTCTCAAAGCTATTTTAGCCATTTTAGATGGCTATAGAGTAGATATGATAATGATAATATGAATAATGAATTAGCTGATAAATTGAAAATATTAAGATTACCTGATAGAATTTCTTTCTGATCAATTCTTCAAGATTATTTTTGAAACTTAGAATAAAAGATAAGGATAAAGCATTTTTAGATTTAATGGTTTGTGATTCATGAATTCCCCCAAAGAGTTTTCAACAGGATAATCTATTGGTATTTTTTTATTTTCTTTAATTATAAATTTTCTAATAAAATTTTTCTTATTCCACTTTGATTTTTGAATTATAAATTCAATTAATTTTTGAGAATTATTTGAATTTGTATTTTAAATCCAGTACAAGTATTTAAAGTTTTTTTCTTTTCCAAACTACAAAATTCAATTCCCATTTTTTGAAATTGGAAATTTCAAAAGGCTTGTTGATTATTTATTTTTTTTTCAGAAAATATAGCTTCTATTCCCAAAAACCAAAGTGTTTTCTCTTTTTTTCTTTTTAAAAACTTTGTAGGAGGTGGACTTCTTAGTCCTGATGAATCATGAGAAATTTAATTCCCTTTTTAAGGGCCTCTTATTCTTAAATTTCTTGATAATTTACAGATTTTTAGTAATTCTTTTTGTTTCATTATCATTTTTTAGCTAATAAATATATATATCATTTTTTACTTGTTTATTCTTTTTCTTTCTTCTAAAAAAAGCTAATTAATAATATTTATTATTTAATCTTTTTAAATAATATCAATTTATTCAAAAAAAATAAGTAAATAAATAAATTGTTTAAATCACAATTTTTCTCAATTAATATTATGAAAATTGTTCAATAAATCAATAAATTATATTTTTGAATAATGAAAATACCATTAATCAAAATTGTTTATTTTTTCAAAAAAAGAAATTGATCAGAATTTATTTAATTCCTTACAAAATTTCCTGAAATTCATTAATAATATTTCTTTTAAATGTATATAGATTAAGAGTTTCTTTGTTACAAGGGGATTTTTTTTGGCAAAAAAAAGGTTTGAAAAGAAATTTTCTTTTTAAATGAAATTGGTTTTTTGAGTTTCATATATAGAAAAATTGAAAAGATAGATTATTCATTTTTTTTCTAAAAAAAATCATCCCTAGCAAAATGTTTCTTATGAACAGATAACCAGTACTCTATTGTTCCTTGAGTTGAGCTTTAAATATTTCAATTATTTAGATAGTTTTATAATTTTTCTCATATGATATTTATGAGATTATTTTTATTTTCAAATAATCCTAGTATGAATTGTTTTTTGATGTTTGTAAAATAAACTAAGATATTTTTATATGGATTACTAGAAAATTCAATGTGAATGTGGTTATATAATGAAACATTTTATTTTGATTCAAGTGATATACTTCAATTTCCTTCCAAAAAGGATAAATTAAAGGAAAGGGGAAAAATCAAGCTTGAAGTATGAGCTTAGCTTAATTTCTTATATTTTTGAACATATATCTTCAATATGTCAAAATTAACTCTTTATTATAATAGCTTAAATATGATGGTAATTTATATAAAATAATTTCAATTGAAATTAATAAGAAATTAAAAAAGAATGATATTATAGAGAACTAAAGCCATTAATAAAGTAGAAAAATATAATACTTTATTATCATCAAAATCTTTTCTTTTTACAAGATCACAAACTTGATTTACACCATGAAAAAATAAAGTTTCAAATTCTAATCAGGGAAACAAAAAATTTAAAATTTCTGGTTTAAAAAAATGAGATTGTTGAAAAATGGAGAATAAAAAAAATAAAACTATATGTAAGGTGAAATTACTGAATTTGTGCCTTAAAATGGGTTTTGGGGGTATATATAGCTTTCAAATACAAAATAATTTCTAGAATATTTTTGTCACAGGGTCCCTTGGGGAAAACAAGAGTGGCCTGGCACTCAGTAATGAGGGAGATTACTTGGAAGAATCCAAATATTGAAGAAGATCAAATAAAAGAATGATAAATTTTTCCAAGAAATATGCAAGTACAAGATGAGATGAAATAAGAGAGAAGGAAGCCAAATGGACAAAGAGCCAACCAAGTAAGTCCTTGATCACTCTCAACCTTCCAGAATGAACAATGGAATTAGTAAAGGATATGACCACCAATATCCACTGACAGGCAAAGAAAGAAAATAGAAAAGGTGCTAAATTACTGAGTCAATAATATCAGTATTCACTTTAAAAAAATGAAGAGATAAATAAAGATAAAATAAAATCAAAATATATTAATTAACTGGGGGAAAAACACCCCAGGGTAAAGGGAGGCTGGTATATATGAAAAGTTGAGAGGCTGACTCCTTCAGGCTGACAGCTGATCTGTATTGAATCCTAGAAGCTCTATTGATTGTCTGATGGAATGTATACCTTGCCAAAATGAGAATTGAACTGGGTTTGATGATTTTCCCATGGTGTATGATTCAAAATACAGGTATTGATTAATCCAGACTGTATTTAATGAATGTGGTGGTCAAGGTGGATTGATGGAGCATTGAAACTTGGCAAATTGTTTTGGAACTGCCTCTTGAGTATCCCTTGAGAATGAACTTCCAGTATTCCCTTGGAGGAATACTGTGAAGGAGAATACCCAAGGACTGCTTGATGGTGCCATTGGTATTTGAGAGTAAAGCTTGTCCTTGAGACTTGATTAATACTATGGATGATGTAATGCCTTGATGACTTATGGAATGTTGAAATAACCATCTGATATGGGCACCATTAGATTGCTGGTGAAAAAAGATGCATAATGATGTATAACACCATTTATGGCACTTTGGGTTATTGAAGGGTGAAATTGGCCAAAGTTCTTTGAAAGGGTTCTAGGAGGATCATACATTAAAGTTGTGTTTTGGGTGCCTTCAGAGGTTTCAAAGTATTCTGGGGTGTTTTGGCCATTTCTGTGTTTTGTAAAAATACAGATTATACAGTCATAAATCTGTATTTGTGGAAAGTTTGCAAATATTGCAATTAATCCCAAAATGGCCTGATATGGCCATTTGGGAAGATTTTCCATAATACAATGGGAAAATGGAATAAATGGGCTAAATGCACAAATTGCACAAATCTATATTTAAAGCTTAAAAATCCAAATAAAGGCTTTTGGGCTGTATTTCCCCTGTTGAATGGAAAATACCAAAGTGTGCCCAAAAGAAGATAATGGAAAGGAAGGGCCTGATGATGATGAAGGGGCCAAGCTGGCCCCAGATGGTGAAAAAGGTATAAAAGGCCAAGAAAGATGAAATGGCCAATTTGGCCAAGGATGATAGATATGTCCAAATTTCCATAAAATGGTTATGGAATTGATATGCCATATGAAAGTATAAGAAGATGATTGCCATGGCTGTTACAATCTTTGAAAGATTTGGCTTCAAGACTTAAATATACAAACTCCTTGAAATTTTTCATGTTATATAAAGATTATGGTATATTTATCCTGCATTTAATATCTAAAAACAAATTTTATCCACCACAAAATTCAATTTTCTGAAGTTGGGGAGTAAATAAGCCAGATATTATAATTTAACACCAAGTTCACCATAAAAAAAGCTATTCCCACCAGCAGGGGTAGCAGGTCCAACACAGGTACAGCCTGCTTTCAACCTGGGTCCTAACCTTGGTTCTAACCTTGTAAAAAGTTTGCAGATACTTTCAGACAATTCTTTGGTCATTCAGAATTTTACTCAATTCAAATGGA
This sequence comes from Austropuccinia psidii, assembly GCA_023105745.1. Lineage (NCBI taxonomy): Eukaryota > Fungi > Basidiomycota > Pucciniomycetes > Pucciniales > Sphaerophragmiaceae > Austropuccinia > Austropuccinia psidii. The sequence goes on along the minus strand of JALGQZ010000004.1, from coordinate 21,036,186 downwards.
AGATCATGGATTTTCCAAGATTTTTATTTGATCCCTCATAAATTAGATATCCACTATTTATTAATTAAGGAAGGTCATGAATTTAGCTCATTCATAAAATGGGAAGAAAATTCTTCCATTAATATCTGTGAAGAAATCTTACATAATTTTCATTATTTTTTCCATTTGAAATAACCAAATCATGTCACATGTTCTTAAAACTACAACACCCAAATATTTAGCTTTTTTTCAAATGAAAAATTTCAACACATACAAAAAATTGAATAAATGGGAAAATTTCAAACAAAATTCTCCACAATATCATTTTTTACTGTTTTATTAAATACTTCATGTATTATTGGGAAGATATAGCCAAAATGCAAATTTTCTCTTGATAAATATATAGTATTTTAATTAATAATTAATATCCTACCTTTCTTCTGAAAATACTATTTCCAACATTCTTTGAAATTGAATTTATAGCCATTCTTTTATGGAAATGAGGAGTGGTGCTTTTTTCAAATATTTGTACTATTATCTAAATTATTAAACATTTTAAGCTAAGATCCATTCTGACAGACTCATAATGATTTTCAATCTAATGAAAAACTCTGATTATCAAAGTTCTGTTCTAATTTTAATTTCCTGTCATGTTGAGATTAATAATCCTTGAAGAAATATGGTCCTTAAAAAATGGACCCAATTTTTCTCCCAATTGTTGAAGGTTTTTTCTCATGCCTCATAATAATTCACAATTGATGTGTTTTTCCACAAATTTGGAAAGAATTACAGTATTGAATTTTTACAGTGCCCATTAATGGCTTCCTCTTCTTCATATTCAGGCCAATCATGTATTGCCATGAATTTTTATTCCTTCTTGGCAATCTTATTTTTTTCCCATTTTTTTGTAAACAATCCACATCATAATCAATCATGCGGAATTTTAATAAGTGGCCAATTCTTTTATTGAAATAAACCTTCTCATTTAATTTTAAACTTAAAATTGAATTTCAACTTGAGTTTATCTTAAATATTTGTATGTGTTTTTTAGTTGGTAGAAAAAAATCAACTTTTGGTTTTGATCTTTTGCAAATTTGTTTCTAATTCTTTTTGCACTTTGATATTTTTGTATTTATTTTATTTTGGAATTTATGTTTATTTTTTCAGAAGAAAAATTGGTTTTTCTTGATTCTTATTTTCATTGTATTTTCAATTTCCTTTTTTTGGATTGTTTTTGTTTCTATTTCTTTGAAAAATTACATTTTTCTTATACTTTTTATTTTATTTTATTATAATTGATTTGTTTTCATTTAATTTTTTATTTTTCTACTTTTCTCATTTTTTTTTTCATTTAATTTTTTATTTTTTATTTCTAATTTTTCTTTTTTTTTCTTTTTTTCGGGGGGGTGCAAATACTCCAAATCAATGCAGAAGCACTTATTTGGAGTATTTGAATCCCCAAAAGGAAAAAAATTAAGAAATAGAAAAAAAAAAAATAAAATAAATAAATAAATAAAACAAAAAATGAAATAAAATAAAAAAAGTAAAAAAGAAAGAACAAACAAAATAAAAAAAAATAAAAAAAATAAAGAAATTTCAAAAGTTCAAACACTTGAAGGGAAGCCAAAGTAAAAAAGAAATAAAATAAAAGAATAAAAATGAAAAAGAAAAATTGATATTGAAGAATTTCCAATTGAAAATGCAAGAAAAGGTGAAAATCAAAAACCATTATGATCAAAAAAATTACTAAAAATTAAACAAAATAACAAAAATTCAAAAAAAAGAAATAAAAATGGGAAAAAAAGGATGAAAGTAAAAAAATTAAGAAAAGAAAAAAATTGAAAAAGTCAAAGTAATTCATTATAATCCAAAAATGAAAAGCTTTAGGATTCCTGAAAATAATATTGGTTGGACATAGAAAGCATTTCACAAAAAAATTGAAAAAAGGCAAGGTAAGAAAATATTAAATTGATATGAAAGAAAGAACAAGCTCTTTGACAATAATTTAGAAGCATTAGGAAAGGAACATTTTCCTTTAGGAAATGCTATATATATTAAAAATTATACATTTTAATTTATAAAGTCCAATTGGATCAGAATATAGCTAATTCATAATTTACTTGACATTTTGTCATTGTATCATACAACCATCAAAAGACATCAAAAAATTCCCAAAGCCCAAAGATATCAAATTTTTGGAAATTCATGATAATTTTATAGAGTGTATTTCTTTGAGATCATTCAATTCATTTTCTGTGTGAGTTATTTGGATTAATCACCACAGACATAATTTTTTTTGTTTCATAATTAACAAATGTATAAGAATAATGAGTTATCAATTAATCCAATATCTAATTTGTGTCCAACTATACTACAACCCAGCCAAGGAAATTGGGTTGGACAAAGGTTTGAGCTCCATTTGAATAAAGTTGGCGGTATGTTTCACCAAAATTTAAAAAGAAATTAAAAAAAACAGAAAGGATTTTAGGAGCTATTTATTAATATGATGACTTCTGGAGGCATTTATATTTTGAGAAATTGACCCAATTTTTGACCAGTCAATAGTTGATACAATAATTTCACAGAAAAGTCAAATGCATACCTTGTTTATCTTTGACTCATTCAGCTGAAGATCTAATAGCAAGTTTTTTTAAAAATATTTTCTTTTCACATTAAAAACTCTTATATCAAGAACTTTATAACAATGTTAATTTCATGAAATTTGACAATCCTACCATTTAAAAAATGCTGTGAATAAACATTATTTACATTCATAAAGCTAAAGAGTGGAATTATCATAATTTAATCATCATTTACACTGAGATTAAGAATTCAAAATTTTTTTAAAGATTGAATTCAATTACTTCCAGAATTATTTTTCTCAATAAAGAAAACAAAAAAATAACCCTAAATTATTACCATGAAATTTGTGTACATTTTTCTGCAATTTAGTGAAAAAAACTTTTAAAAACAGGATTTCTTTCAAGATAAAATCCTCCTTTTATTTGTATAGGGACACAATTCAATTTTAAGCAATTGTATACATTTGAAATCCACCTTTTCAGCTTCAACAATTTCATTTTTGGAAAAATTCAAAGAAGAAAGTGAGTGATATATGTTTTTGAAAGGTTCAATTCTTAAATATATATAGTCTCAATCAATATTTTATGAAAATATTTCAAATGAAAATCTGATACCAAATGAAATTTGAAAATATATTTCACTGTATGGGTAGATTTATACAGAGACAGGTATAATTTTTTTTTGTAAAATTTCTATATTTAAGGAAGCATTTGAGAAATGAAAGGGAAATACACAATTGAATTAGTTTTTCAAATTCTCTTTCCAGAGAATTAAGAATGTTGGTGTTGCAGTTTCTAGAGCTCATCAATTTGGTCAAATTATGTGAATATTTATATTTATATCTTTAAATATATATTGGTTTCTGTGAAGGAAATGGAAAAATATGATACAAGCTCTTTTCTAATAAACCACAGTTGAAGGGTATCAGAAACTAAAAATATTGGAAATGTGAATTCTTGGAAGCATAATATTTTAGATATTCCAGGATTTAGAAGTAAATATCATTACAGAAATATTTAATATTAAGAAATTAAATGATATCATTGAAAATAATAAGCTGTACCACTAGTTTTATCTCATTATATCAATTTAAATATCATCCATGAAGGTTTATTAAGCTAATAATCAAGAATGAATTATTTATTAAAATGTATTCATTGAAGGGGCTGGTTTTCAGATTAACTATATATATCCCAAATCCAAGAAAAGAGCTTGTTTTTGAAAATTATTGTGAATCTCTTCATTTCATTCTAAATATCTATGAAATTGACCAAATCTATATAATGGTGTTTTGTTCAATAGTTTTGATTTTTCTTGTTTTCACTTAGCTATAAATAGAAATATAAAATCACATCTATTTTTCCAATTAATCTTTCAGATTAATATATCTAATTCAGCAATTGAAAAAGATAATTATGAATCATGAAATATAAACATGGTAATCAAGCTATGATTACCACAAAAAATGGTAATATAAGATTAATTTAAAAATAAATTCCAAAGAGCTTTATAAAAGAAATATTTCTTTTTCAAAAAATAAGTAAGAGAAAATTCCATAAGCAAATCATTAAAGTTTGATTTCCCTCAAATAATGACTCACCTCAATTGAGATTTGAGCCTACACAAAAAAATTAAAATTTATTCCCAATTTTTATATTATGCAGACCTTAGTACAGAAAGTAAATCAAAACAAAACTTTATTCATATCAAGAATCAAGAAAAATGAGTTTAAAATCAATTTCTTAGATTTTTGGTTTGCAGAAGGAGCAGTAATTTGTTCATCTGTTCAGAATTTGGAAAAATTATCCTGAGGTTTCTGATTTTTCTCTGGAAAATAGAAAACATTGAAAACCTGAGTGAAAATTGATTCCACCATCACAGTAGGATATAGAAAGATTTTTTATAATATATTTGATATAAAGTATATTGTAATTGACAATTAATTCCTATCAAGTTGCTTGTTTTATTTTGGAACTTCTGGATATATTAAGCGTTATGTGATGTGAAAAAAAATAATTTTTAAGTAATAATTGGCATAAGGTTATTTACATCATGGGAAAGAGGTTTTAAAGTGAGTAAATTTTAGATTTTGTGAAAATGGGAAGATTTTTTTATCTTATTTTTCAAATGCAGGATTAGATTTGAGGAATAAGAGAGAGAGAAAAATATAATGAGTGAATCTTTTTCTGTGAAAAAGTTCCTTTGAGCCTGAGATTCAAAGGAAATTTCCCAATTATTCCCCAATCATTTCAGGAAATTATACATCTTGATTGATATATGATTTCTGTAAATCAATATAAATTGAGATTTTTGGGACAAAGAGGTAATTAGAAATATACAATTTTTTATTCTTTTATGACCTGGAGACATTGATGTTAAGTAATAACTTTAATAGAAATTCTTTGATTTAAATATTTTTAAGGCTGGAAATATTGATATTTGAGAGAAGTATTTTGAGAAAAAGTTATAAAAGGCAGGATATGATAAGAGATGGTGAAAGGGGGATGTTTGATTTTGATCAATGTAAAAGATAATATTTCATGGTTAATGGCTTCACTTTGATTTCAAAATTATTAGTTTTTTCTCAGAGAAGTTTTTGGAATGAAGGAGTATTTAGGATTTTCAAAAGTTACAAAATTCAATTAAATTCATGTGATGAATTTGTGAATGTTGAAAATATGGCTTGGAAGATTCCCAAATAATAATAGAAAGTTAGAGCCCAGTATGAAGCAAGTTGTAATCTTGGTTGGACCTGCTACCCCTGCCAGAAGGAATAGCTTTCTTTTCATGGTGGTTAATTCATTACTGAAGAGTCAATACTGTTTGTTTTTTATATTACTTAACTATTCAGTACTTATTGTTGGGAATTATTTCCCAAAGCCTTACCAATTATAGTGATACAATAAAAGCTTTCTTTAAACATGTAATAACTTTTGATAATATTGATTTTTTTGTTCCAAAACTACATAATTGACCATAAAAAAAGAATTTAAAAACTAATTTCATTCCCCAAAAAAATTTGAAAAAATTATTTTATAAATTCTGGGTTCAAAACAATGAACCCCCTGGATCTTATATGAAAGAATCTAAAAATACAAAATATCTTAATTTTAACATTATTCAATTTCTAAAAATTTCAACTTTTTTATATAATATCATAAGAATCATCTCCAAATTCACTATTGTTTCATAAAAAAAGAAAGGGGTTTTTTAACAACATAGCTATTTTGAGAGAATATAATGGAAAATTGTATTCCAAACCCAAAGTACTAATGGAGAAAAATTGAAATGGCTTTAAGGTATAATCAATTTCTTTCCAGAAAGTCACAAAGAGAAATTCCCTTGTGAATATGTGAGATATTTGTTTTAGTTCATTTATTTAGTTATTTTTAAAAAAATTCCTTTTACTTATCAAAATATTTTAGGGAAACATTTTGCAGCTTATGCAAATCAAACTTGTAAAAAAACATTTTAAATTAATATATTAGGTTTAGTGATAGATTATTAGATAGAATAAAATATATATCTCATAAAATAAGTGAATGAATTGCAAATAGCTTAAAAAAGAATAATTATTGAGCAAAAACCAAATATATAAAGAGATACGTCAATAATAAGTTTACTCAAAATATTTACTGAAATTTAATTAGTGAGAAGTAGCTAAAGGAGAAACTTAATAAAATGAGATGAAATAGATTAAAATGATTTTTCCTATCCAACAAATATTTAGAACTACCTTATCTATATATTCATTCTTTCCATTTCTACCTGATTGATTAACCAAAAAAATTCAAATTATATCTTTACATGACCATATTAGAAAAACCTAACCTTAATTAAAAGAAAAGATGATGATGATTTGAAAAATAAGATATTTTTCTGTTCATAAAAATTATGTTAAAAAAGTTCTCTAAAATAATTAACTTCAACTCATAAATTTATGATAATAATAAAATTATTTTCTTTGAACAAAAAAAATCAAATCCATAGGTTTTAGCCTTGAAGATTTTGAACTAATTATTTATAAAAAGATTAAGAGGGAATTTGTAATGATACTTAGAATATAATAAAATTTAATTCTTTAAATTTCTTCTTGAGCTATAATTATATCAATTCCATGTAAGATATTACTAATATGGAAAGAATTGGAAGCTATTTTAAGATAGCTATCAATTAACCCAAAATTCAAAAGCCAATATAATTGATTAAAAAACCATTTAAATATTATAAATTTAAAATTACTACATTTTTATGAAATGATTTAGATATATAAATTACCCAAATAATTCATTTCACTGAATAAGAAAACAGCTTCAAGAAAATAATAGTTTGTACCAGGATCTCTAAGAAATATTATGCAGAAGAAATTAATTATAACCATCTAGCTTAAAGTATTAATAACTCATTCATAGCAATTCAAGTGTATAATTATTTATTTAAATATAGTGATGAAGATATTATTCCTTTTCAAATACATCTTACCATGATTTAAAAATACAAAATTATTAGAGAAAAATGTTACACTTAAGGATTTTTGTTCACAGCCTTGTTTGTGATGGGAGATAAGTTACTTAGTAATATTGAACACAGGATACCCCTGAGACTGTGTTTGTAAGAGGATAGATAAAATATGAATTTAGCAACTCAAAACAATTATATATTCCAATAAGAGGCTTAAAGCTTAGAAATGAACTTGATTATATGAAAAATGTATAAAAATTTGAAAGATAAATTCAATTCATACTTTGAAAGGGTGGAAGAATAATCAGAAAATGATTTTTGGTTATGGATAGATTCACATCTCATTAGCATATCCTTTTTTGAATAGTTGTCTAAATTTTTATTGATTTTATATCAATAATTAAAAGAACAGAAATTTAACTATTAGTAAAAATAGAAAAAAAAAAATTATTTATTTAGGAAGAAATTCATCTCTGTAGGGAAATATGCTCCAATATTCAAATTGAGAGATGCTTTGAATAAAGAAGATTTGAAGTTAAAATGAATCATGAGTTATGAGTTAAAATTGGAAAAGAACTCCGATGCAAGGAGCCTTTTTTTAGAAATCAGAGGAAATGAAGTGGATATAAAATTTAACATCAAGAGATGTTATATACAAAAAATATCAGAATGAAGACTTGTCCTCTATAGCCCCAGAGATAGAGAATCCCTTTGAAAAATATTTATTTATCTTAGAGCTTGAATTACTGTTAAAGGTAGGAGTAAATTGATTTTTTTACATTAAAGACTTTCTAATCATAGGCTATAATTGTTAAAATCTTAGTATTTTTTGTGAATTCAGAGCTCTCTAAGCTAATTGTCACAAAATTTGTATACCACTTCAAGGATAAAGGAATCCTTGTATCATTTTTGTCTGCTAGTTAGGTATGTAAACAATAATAATAAAGCTATAGCAATGTACTATTATCCTTAGTAGTTTTCTGGCATTTTCTGTTAAGAAATTTTAGTAAAAATCCTTTAGAGAATTGATGGCTGTAATGAACTTAGCCTGTTACAATTGTGTTAAAGTCTTATGGATTCTGGGTATTGGATACCTGTCTGGGATAGTATAGGTATTTAGAGATCTGAAGTCCCCTACCATCCTTGATTTACAATTATGCCAAGCTATAATAACAGGCTTAGTGACTTATACCTGTTCATTGTGTCCTACTTCCCTTAATACCCCTAGGTCCATTAATTCTTTAAGGTGGACCTCTAAGACTTCTCTAGCTCTTGGGCTTTCTGGGTAAGCTGGTCTTCTTGAAAGGGGTGGGTAAGGTTTTTATACATTAACAATTTCCAATTAATGTCCAATGATAGAACCTAGTGGCTCTTTGTCAGTTTCAAATGCTCTTTTGTATTTAAATAAGAGGTAAATCAACTTTTGTTTCATTTTTTCTGTTAATTCTTGATTGAATTATGCCTCTATAAGTTGTTCATCTATAAATTAATGTTTTTCTGGACTTTTTACTTCCTTTTTTATGTCAGTAATTTGTTTTTTGTTGTTTAAAAAACCAAATTTCTGTCTTCTGTTATCCCCTATGGGAAAATATCTGTCTTTTTGGTTAGAGATATAAATACCATAAATTGACAAGTAATTATTTCTAAGTATTAAATGGTTACTAGTGTAGTTTTCCATTACTAAAAACTCCAATTTTACTATTATAAATTTGGAAGGATGAGGAAAAATTAATTTCAAGTCAATTATTCCAAGGGGCTTCATGCTCTCACTTGCACTACTGAATTTAACCCCTTGCATCGGTATAAGTTTTCCTTCCCAATCTGGTATCATTATTTTTAAAAAACCTTTACCAACACAGGTACAGTATGCTCCTGTGTCCAGGTTTACTTTTTACTCTTGATTTGATACCATAACTAGACTTATACCTGATTTTCCAGATGTATATACCATTCCCTTTTCAGGTTTGGTTCTATGCAGTTTGGAATCTTGTATTTTTGTGAGGCTTGTGTCAGATGTTTCAACTTGTGGTAAGTTTGAATTTACATCTAGTACTTCATATGTTAAGTCAATATTATTGATTTTTTCATTAATTATATTGATTTAATCACTTTCGGAAGTTTCTGACTCTTTAGTGTCTTTTTCAGAGTCAGATTCATCTTCTTTATCATTGTGGTCTTCTGTTTGCACAATTTAAGTGATTTTTACCTTTTTAAGACAATTTCTGGCTAAGTGTCCAATAATACAACATTTATGGCATCTTTATTGCTCATTAGTGTTGTTTGTATTGTGTTTGAAAGGTTCTCTTGGTTTATCTTTCTTAATAAATGGCTTATTTGGACTTTGAATATGCAATTTTTCCCATTTTCTTCCAATTTTTGTTCTTTTCACTATATCTTTTAGTGCATTAATATATTCTTCTGTAGAAAATGGCTCTATTCTCCTACTTCTCAGGGAATGTTCCAGTTCTCCTCCACATTTTTTAAGTATTTTGATTTGCACCATTTTTTGTGACATTTCTGGATACAGTGAATTTAATATTTCAACTTCTTTTAAGAACCAAGTTGAAGTTTTATCCTTTTGTGGATGAAGGAAGTATTTTCAAGTTCATTTTTTATTTTTTACCTCCAAAAATAATTTTACCACTTGATGATTATTTCATTTTTCCACCAATACCAGGTATTTTTGCCATTTGTTTGTCTTATGCGATAATACCATCTTTTTGCAGATTTTTCAAATACTGAATGCAATATGGCAGCAATTAATTCATCTGGTATGGAATAATCCTATTGCAGCATGTAAAGTGTTTTAATAAATGATATATGGTCATATTCACCTTCACCTGTGAATGTTTTCAATTATTTCAGTTGAGGTGCTTGCTTTATTAAGACTTGATTGGTTTCTTGATGTCTTAAGTCTTTTATGAAGGGGGTTTTCATTTCCTTTTTTAGTTTAACAGGACTTATTATTTCAGAAAATGGGGTTGATAACTTTGGAATATTTAAGTTAGCCTTGTTTATTTTATCCATCTTCTCAATAATAAGTTTTGTTTCACTTTGAATGTCATCTTCAAAATTAATTCTTGCTTCATCACTTTTCCCTACATTTTCTAGAAGTAATTTTTGGTGTGATGAAGTTTTTTTTTCAAATTTTTCAACAGAAATACTTAATTTATTCAGTTTTTCTATTATATTGTCAATATTAACATCATAATTGATTTTCAAAGATTTTTCTTTGATATGTTTTATGTACTTATACAAATTTTTTTGTCCTTGTATCAATTTCTGAGTATTGTTAAGTAAGACTTTTGGATTATCATTTTCAACTATAAATTTAATGCTGTCTATTTATTTTTTGTTTTGTACATCAATTTGTGTTAAATAAAATAAACCACTATTTATTTCTTTTAAAGATAATAAACCATTTCTAATGTATTTTAGAGGTTATATACTATTTTTTTATTTCTGTTAAAGTATTTACAACATCAGGAGAGAAATTTATTTCTTTGGGAAATGGGGTTGTCTCATTCTTTGCTCCTCTTTGTCCTTGAATTAAATCAAGGTTCTAGCCATGTTGAAGACATTTTTCATGGAATATTTTTTGATTCTTGGAATCCTGTAACTTGGGTAGTATGGTTTCCTCCAATTCTTTTTCTTGTTCTTCTTCCCTTCTTGGGGAGGTTGTCTGACTTGTGGCTTGCTGGTACAAGCTACTTGGGCTTCTTCCTTTCTTGCCTCCCTCTTTTTTTTGTGCCAGTCCTTTATATTTTTGATTTGAGGTTTTAATGATAGTGGATTCCATTCATTGGAGTATCTCCTCATTTCCTTCTCTTTGGAGAAGTTTTTTCAGGATATGCCAGGAGTTCATCACTCTTTGGTGGATTTATAGCAACATTTCCCAATATTTGTCCTTTTACACCATGTAGTACTGCTTTTGATAGATCATGTATATGTCTATCTGAGCCGTCTGAATGTTATTTGTATCTGTTAAAATTACTCATACTTAGTTCCAACTCTGGCTCAGATATTATAGGAATTTCTGGGAATTATCTTTGGTATATGAAACTTCCTTTTGTGGATTCTGTTCCACTGGGTATTTTTCCCTTTCTTTTTCCTTTTGAGGGATCCATTTTAATTCTTATCCCAGCTCTATCTGATTAGATGGAGTATTCAGATCCTCTTCTGATAGTCATCTCAGAGAAAATAAGAAATAAAAAAGTTTCTTTATGGCAATTTTAAGAGAGGTACTCACTTTCAGAATCCTGAACAACCGGTCCTGGAAAAAATAATTTCTTAGCCTTTCTTTTATTATTGACAACTGGTTTTGAAGAACTTTGACAAGTTTTGTCCACAAATCTTTCAAAAGGGGTCTGGTTTGTCCTCTGTTGGGTTGTCTTCAAAAACTAAAAAAGACAAATAAATATAATTCTTTTAAAAAAAATTGTTATTTTTGAGAATATATTTAAATTTCCATGTAAAGATTTCTTTTATATATTTTAAAATAAGAGGAAAGTAAAAAAAAAATAAGAAATTAATCAAAAGGAATAAAAATAATTTTTTTATTATGTTTTTTTTTTTTATATTTTATATTTTATTTTTAAAGAATAAAATAAAAAATTAATATGATTCTTTATAATTATATAGTAATATAAATTTATTTTGAACCTATAATTATATTTTTTAATCACTAGAGTCACTCAAAGGAAGATCTTTCAAGTCTAAGGATGTGAAAAACCCTATGTAAGACAATACAATTTCTTTCCAAATTCCTCAATAGCTTATAAGATCAACAAATTTAAATTGATTATATATTTATTATTATATAAACCCGATTTGAATATTTTTTAAAGTTCTTTTAAGTAAATATCATGGCCAGGCTTCCAAATGTAAGGTTTGACCATCAAACAATAAGTAAATATTACTAATATCTTACTTATTGTACTCTGAATTTACTTATTAAAGTAATGAAGAAGATAAAAAAACATTATAATAATGAAGAATTATTATAATTATGGTGTAAAAATGTCTATATTATTGAATAAATATATTAAGATTTAATAATTCATATATTTATGGCAATTCATTATTGTTAAAAACAAATAATAAATGCATGAAAAAAAGGATTTATCAATAAAAAAACATTTGATAAGAATAATATTACTAATATTAAAGTTATATATTAATATAAAATAATATTTATATTATTAAAAGAATTATTTAAAATAAAAATAAATATAAATTATCATAAAAAGAGAAATAAACTACTTTTAAAATTTAATATAATAATTTTGAATAAATTTAATCCAAATAATTAAAATAAAACTTATTTAAATTGTATTTAAAAATAAAAATAAAAGAAATTATAAATATTCTTGATTTTACCTGGAATTAGAGATTTTAGAGAGAATTTAACAAAAAAAAAATTAAATATTAGTATAATTATATTAAAATTGATGATTACTATAAATATTAATTTGATTATTTAATAATATAATAGAATTATATGAAAAGAATAAATTTATTACCTTTGAATTTAATATTTTCAATCTTTTTTTTTCCTCTGTGTCTGAGAGGGAAATAGAGGAACAAGAGCTCTATTTATAGTAAAATCCTCCCTCTTAAAGTCCAAAAATCTTATAGTTTATTCTTACTGATAGTTTCTACTGGAATTTATCAGTATTTTAAGTTTTAGTGATAATTAAATTATAATTAAACCATCTTATCTCATTATTATGCCATTATTTGGAGTTATCACTGTAACTCTATGTTTTTTGGCATAATAGGCTTGGAAGAAGTCTAAAGTTTGTGGGTTTTTTATTTTTAATCATAATGAACTAGTATTAACCAATTTTATCACTTATATGACTGTTAAACTTAAATTAATATTACAGTGAGTGATCATAAATGATCAATTTTAAGCTTAAAGTTTGATCATTAATAACTTTTGATTTATAAAAGCTAAATCCATTCAGAGAGTGAATTTTGATATCTTGAAATTTAATTATTGAAATTTCAAAATAATTCTATTACATCATCAAAACTCTATTTTTGATGATTTTTCTTGTAACTCATCTTTTCTGTCAAAATTTACTATTTTAAACTTCAAACAATTATTTCAAGGGGTTATACCTTTAATATAATTATAAATTCTACATAATTCTTTACTTAAGAACTAGAAGAATCTGAATATCTACTATTTTTTGAGTTTGGACCACTTTCAAAACAAAGTGGTCAACAGCTTTTCTTATTTTTCTCAATAAACCATTGTAAGTTGTAACCTTGTCTTTAAATTTCCAAATGAAGTTTATATCTGTATTCCTACAGTAATTAAGTGGTAATTTTTTTTTTCAAATATTAATAATGCATGTTTAAAGAGATATGAGCTAAAAACCATGAATATATGTGATGATCATAAAAGTGCATATATTTAGGATATTTGAGTAAGTATTGACTTTTCAGATATGAAATAAAAAATGTTATATGTGTATTTTTTCATGTGGAATCTAATGGTGTAATTTATTTAAAATTGTGATTCATTGGTTTCTGAGATAATCAAGGTTTTATTCCTTTTTATGACATTTTCACTTATTTTAAGATAATGATTTCAATTCTTATTATTAAAATAAGTATTTTATAGTTGTTTTGTTACCTTTTTTTGGATACTTGGTTCTATCTCAAAGGCTCACACTTATCATGAAATTCAACTCCACCCATTATGTCACACAAGTCTTTTATGGAATTCATAGTTTTCCAAGTGATTTACAAATACTGAAAATGAAAAATAGTCACCTACTTTGTATGATGTTAACAATTTTTTACCTCTTTGCTCAATTTTATCAAAACTGAGGTTTTTTATATTTGAAAATTCGCTCTTCTGACCCTAATTTGCTTTCAAAAAACAGTTCCAGAAAATGAAGCCAATTGACTTATGGCCCTTCAATTTATTTTGGATTCTTGACATTGAAACAAAACTCAATACTTTGAGGGTGGCTTCTTCAGACCATATGAATCATTCCTTGAAAGGTATCTCCTTATCAGCCTTGGTCATTGACTTTTCAATGCATTTTACTTGTTTCCTTTCCTCCTCAGCTTTCTTTTCAATGAAAAGATGCTCCAGAACTAGTCCTTCTTCTTTTGGTCTTTTAATTGAGAACTTCAACATAATGCACATTATCTGGCTTTATGTTGTTTGCTTCATTGGGAAAATCATATTCAAATTTGTTCATGTCAACATTGTTTATTGTTTCATTAATTTGATACATAATTATTAAAGATGGTTGGATTTTATCTTATTTTGTTTTAATATAGATCAGTTTGGAAATTTTCAAGTTAAATACATGATACTTGAAATAATATTTTTACAAATCAAAATTTTAACCCATTAGAAATTGAGAATTGAAGGAGAAAAAAGTCCAATGTTGTGAAATGGATTGAAATTAAGATTTTTTTAATTAAAAAAAGAAAATAGGACTTTGAAATAAAATTTGACAAGAAAAATAAAAAGTACAAATGATTTCAATTGAAAGTTGTCAAAAAAAAAAAGTGTTAAAAAATGTTCAAATCATTGATTTGATTTATAAACTAACAAAAAATAGTTCAAAATATATTTCAAACCTATTTTAATATCAAATTGAAAAAAAAAAATTAAAAAACCCATTTATAAATGGGGCCTTAATTTTAATTAATTACCAAATTTATAGAAAGAAACTTTTTGATTTTTTGATTTTTTGATTTAAAGTATATATATACATATAAATTTGTGTTGTTGTTTTTTCTATGAGCTTTCTAATTTGACTTAAAAAATCAAACGAAAGCCAAATCAGTAGTGTTTTTCTTTTTATTAACTCAAAAATTTGAAAAAAATCTTTGAGGTTTAAAAGAGGCTTTAAAAGAAAAGTTGAAAATAAAACAAAAAAAAGATAAAAATTGCAAATTTTACTTAAAAAAATTCTTAAAATTTTTTTTTTTTCATGTGACTTCATTAAAAGCTTACATGGCTGGATTCATCAATCCCTTAAACAAATCGATGCTTTTTAAGTTTCTTTAAAAATTGTTTTAGTAAGATTTGATTTTAATTTTCAAAACAAAAAAATCAATTAAGCTTAAAAATAAATGAATAAAGGGAAATAATAACTTCACATACCAAGCAACACTAAAAAATTGAGGTTTTAGCTTCAAATTTTTCATAAATTCAATTTAGTTGGCTGTTTGAGTGAATTGAAGTATTGTTATTCAAAGCAAAAATTATCAATTGGCCTACTAAGAGGATAGGTCAACCAAGCTGTTTTCAGTTGATCAAATAAAAACAATCCGTGAACCTGTATTCCTTTAGTGAGCGTTAGTTATACAAGAACGTCTATTCATTATTCCAAAGCTTGTTTCATTAATAATTTAAATCATGAAATTAGTGTGCTCGAATACCAAATGGTACATAGCATTTTATTGAATGCCTTGCAGAACATAATTTTAAGAGTAATTTGATTTAGCCAATTGATATTGTTTCTCGATTGCAAAAAACTTTGTGGTGGCACAAAAAACTTATGAAAAGAATGTCAAATTTAACGAAAAGAATTATTCTGGGATAAAACTATTTTGATTACAACTACTTTTCTAATCCTTCATTATAGACATTAAAACTAAAAATATGTATGCAGGGCTAATTCAAAGAAAAAAAAAATCTTCCCACAAAAGTCATACAACCCACACCAATAAACAAAGAACGAAAAAAGTTGACTTGATCTCAACCAATTTGAAACTAGTGCAAAAAAAGAATGAACTATGCTGTTGAGCGAGAAAAAAATAATAGTGAGCTGTCAACTTTTTGCCACTATTAATAGGTCTTTGTTTAAATACAACAAATTATTGTCACAAAAAAAAATCCTACAAGACAATTTAATCATCATCGTCTTTAAGGTCAAATTGATGAAATTATGAAGACGTTTGAGCCTGTTTGGTTTTACGACATGATTTCGTTGTAAATTAATTCCTTCAATTGTTCTCGACTTAATTGTTCTTTTCCATCATCAAAATGAAAGAAACCTGGGTCGAGAGGTGGGGAGTCAGGTTCGTCTTCTGGATCGTGATAGCTGGCTAAATAGGGATGTCTCAATGCTTCCTCACAACTGATTCGCTTTTTTGGATTGAATGTTAAACATTTTTCAAGTAGATCTATAGCAAGAGGAGAAGCATTAGGATATAGCTGTGAAAACGGTTTCTTTTTCTTAAACGGTAAAGCACGAATATAATCTCTCGAACGATGCGAACTGATTGCACTATTTAGGGATTGAAATTGGTATCAGTTGAATTGTTGGGAAAATTAGTAAACAATTAAGAAAAAAAATCATTTTAAAAAAAGGCTCAACTAAAAATCATCAAGAGAGGGAGTACCGAGGATGTCAAGGATGAGGGTAAGTTGATGATGGTAATCTCTCCCAGGAAATAAAGGTTTTCCATTCAACATTTCAGCCAAAATACAGCCGACACTCCAAATATCAATAGCTTTTGTGTATTCCTTAAATCTGTACGATTTTGTGAATCCAATAAATAAATGATTTACATATTAGATTTTGATGAAAAATGAGTCCAATTTCTTACGTTAGCATGATTTCAGGCGCGCGATACCATCGAGTGGCAACGTATTCTGTCATAAAGCCAGTAGCTTCTTGTTCACCCATAAAGGCTGATCGAGCCAAACCGAAATCACAAATCTAGAATGATGGAAGATGAGTAAAAATAGTTTTAGGAGATGAGCAAATCGAGTTGAGATTGAGATTACTTTGAGATCACAATTTGAATTTAGTAAAAGATTAGAGGGTTTCAAATCACGATGAAGCACGCTAGAGGAGATTGAATGAGATGAGAATTTGAATTGAAACTAGTTTGAATTTGAAACAAAAGACATGACTGACGCAGCAGAATGAAGAGCTTTGAGACCACGAAGTGTTTGATAAATGAAATACTGAGAATGATCATCGGAAAGGTCTTGAGTCCTGAAAGGTTTTTTTGATTGATTTTTATTAATTTGATGTCAAAACTTGAGTAAGACTACTGATGAGTTATTAACCTGATGACACGATGCATATCAGTTTCCATTAATTCTTGAATTAGATAAACTTCAGTAAATTCTTCGATTGAGGGCGGTTTGACGATATCTAAAATGGAAATGATATTCTCATGAGAGAACCATCTTAATAATTTAATTTCTCTTAATGTTCTCAAGCAAAACACTAAAAATCAAACAGAAATCCAAGGAGAAAATCAGCAACATGTTAGAAAGAAAAATTTATTTTGAGTTTTGCTTAAAAAAAGAAGAATCCCGATTTACTGACTTGAATGATCAAATGGAGTAATCTTTTTGATGGCCACCTTTTGTTTGGATGGTTGATGGATTGCCGAGCTAAAGAAGATGAAGATGAATGAATGATCAAGTGATTTGAGGATATTAAGGATTAATTACTGTAATTTTGTTATTTTTGAAAATGATCTTACTAACCAAACTACTCCATAAGCACCTTCACCCACTACTTCGAGTACGGTATAATCTGATCCAACTTGAAACTGATCCAAAATCTTCAAGTCAATCAAAAAAATTTTAAGATCATATTAGAGAAAGTTAAAAATATGAGGCTCACGTTGCGATCCATTTTAAATTTTTAGATAAAAGAAGAGAAAAGGATTATTAAAAATTTGATTAAGATTAATTTTAAAAATTGAATTAATTTTATTTTTTGATATTAAAATTTTAAATTTTTAAATTTTGAAATCTAAAATGAAATTTTTACGTATCAACTTCAAATTTCAAGCAAGGTTTTAAAATTTAAAATTTATTGATTTGACGAAAAAATTTAAATTTTCCTTTTTGTTCCGTAAAACTCCTTTTAAATTTCAAATTTGATGACACACTAACTCTAACTTCATCGGTAAATCTCTCGATTTGAAACAATTCAATTAAATTCAATTTAAATTGTACTGTATTGTACTGTACTGTACAAAATTAGAAATTATCGATTCTTAAGATTTCTTATTTGATATTTTTAATTCATTTCTCATACTTGTCATTCTTACCTTTTTGTTTTAAAAAACAGTCTTCTCCAATTGGGATTTTAAAATCGATCAGGAAGGTAAATTTATCACATCTTAAGGGTATTGGATGGTACCACCCACAGCTGTACTATACTATACTAGAATCTAACCGAAGAAAAATGGGATCGATTTGGATTTCCTGACTAGATCACATTTTATTTTAACTTTAGAGTCTAAACGGCCAAGAGAGCTATAGCATCATGGCGTGATGAATCACAAAGGCTACCTCTACCTGACAACTGTCCTCAAACTCCCACTAACGTCCTAGATCTCGACAACTGCCTTAATATCATCATCGTGTGTTAAAGCAGTGCTGTCGGTGCGATGGAAACGTATACTGCCGTTTCGAATCGTCTAAGGATAACGCTGCAATCATCTGGTTCAAGTATCATTAGGATCAACTAATGTTTATATCTTTACAGATGTGGAACAAAGCAACTTGTCTGATAGATGCCTTACCTTGCTGTAGTCGTAGTGACTTGCAAATTGTCTGATTTTGACGTCAAAAAAAATTGGTGATCATGCCTGTCATCTTGATAAAGAGGTTGCAGTACTGACTTGCATAAAACTCAAAATGATGGATGACATGGGATCAAAACAAACCCACTCAAATCCCGCTTCACTCAATTTAGAAATCACTTTAAAGCCACCAAAACAGTTTTCATCATCTGCTAGACTCTTCTTCATTTTGATATTTCATTACTTATTTTTGAACCGAATGAAACTCTCTTTATGTTTGACATAAATTCATTTGAATGAAGAAAGATGTAATAAATTTGGTTAGGCAAACAATTTGATTCTGAGAAAAACCACTAGTACTGAGAACCTTTGCCTTTTTTTTCTCTTTCAAAGTTTGGATTAAGAGAAAAGTCGAGGATGTCTATTTTATTAGAAACAAAATGAAAATTGATTAAAATAACATAATTATAAACTTAAAAGAAAATATTCAAATAAAAGAAATCTTAAAAAAAAAAAACATCTAGCTTAAAGATTTAATTTGAAAAAAAAAACTTGCAAATAAAGTATATTAATAAAGACAAAAAATGAAATAAAATTTTGAATTTCTAAAAAAAAGTTTTAAAATGAATCATTATATTTTATTTTTTAATATTTATTTATATAGATGTAAATATGATATTTTTATGTGTTTTTTTAATTTTTGAATTATTTTGAAAAAAGTAAAATTTGAAAATTTGAAATAAAATAATGATTAAACTCTTTGAATTTTTTTTTTAATAATGAAAACAAAAAAAAGTATATTAAATTAAAAAGAAAATATTTAATTATTAATTTGAAACTGTTTTTTTTATGAAAAAATTAAAGAGAATAAATTAAGATTAAAATGAAAATTGAATTTTTAAACATATGCTTCCTTGATATTCTATTTAATCTAAATTAATATAATTATTTTAAAACCTCAAATCTGAACTTATGTCTTCAAAATAAATTGATTAGTACTATTTTCTTTCTTTGAGTAAATTGAACTTGAATTAATTATTTCAAAATTAATGATATATATATCCATATATATTCAATTGAATTATATTGAAAATTTTTCTTAAGCAAACTGCTTTAAAAATTAATAAAATCTTAAATTTATTCAATTAAATTAAAAAAACAAACTGTTTTTTTTTTGTTTTTTTTTGGCGGGGTGGGGGGGGGGGGAAGGGGAATTTCTTGAGCTTTATTTTAAGCTTTTTTTTACAATTTTTTTTTTTTTTTTTTTAAAAAAAAGTATAAAATTATATAAAATTATTTTTAAAATAATTTTTCTTTTGATTTTAACTTTAAATTAAAATTTAAAAATTTCATTTAAATCAATTTAAGTCACTTATCTAATTAATGATAATAGTATAGGGGATTCAAACCTATCAAATCCTTGATTAAAATTCATTTAACCCTTTTTTCCATCAAATACAAAATTATATTTCTGATATTTTTTTAATTAAAACACCTTGGTTTTTTTTTTTAATTAAAACTTTGAAAAAATACATATCTTTGTGAGAAAATCCTAAGATAAATATTACTCAATTTGTATTTTTAATTTTAAAAATATTATTAAATTGATTTTATTTTTCATGAAATTTTTTATTAATTCAAAAAATTGATTCTCTTTTATATGATATAATAAAAAATAAAAATTTAAAATTTGTTTTTTAAAATTTTTCAATATAATTCAAAAAAAATTTTGTAGTCTTGAATAAATATATCAAAAAAAATCATTTAAAAAAAAAATAAATAGAATAACTTTAATTTTTTAATTAAATTCCTTAAAATATTTACATAAATTAGAATTTTATTTTTGATTTAATACAGATAATGAATTATAAATATTATGGAACATAATTATTCAAAGCTATCTTTAAAAAAAACAGATCCTTTACCTGCTTGAGGAATTTGGGAACATTACCCAATCACAAATTTTAAAAAAATATGCTAAATTACTCAATAATATTATTAAATATTTGAATTAATGATTGAGGATGATTTTTTTTTGTAATTAATCAAGATAAAATTCAAGATATCTAGCCACAAAATTGGAAATAGAATTATTCAAATTGGGGTCAAATGGGAATGGTTTCTTTTTAGGAAAAATCTGTAATTCTATTTAGAGTCAGAAGTTTATTATATAATCGGTGGATAATAAAAGACTTAATGAATTAGTAGAAGGATTATATCATTTTAATCAATTTAAATGGTTGATTATGTGATTTTACGCTTATGAAATCTGATGGATTCCCTAAATTTTGGGGTTGTATAAAGGCATGTCTTTTACATTCACCTTAAGGGATGCCAAAATATGAGTATGAGTATTTTCATTGAGAAAATAATTTATTTATCTTTGAATTTAGAATTCTTTTTAATCTAATGACTATAAAAAAAGGGGTATTTAATTTCAATTGAACTAATGTGTAATGTAAATAGTAATTTTATTTCACTTAAAATTGGTTTTTATTCCTCTCTAAATTACTATCATTTCTCTTAAAATATGTTTATATTAAAGTAAGAACAAGAGATTGATTCAATAAATCAACATCTCAGGATGCATGAATTCTATGAAAGATTAAAACTTCCTTTTGATCTATAAACAGGTGAGATATACCATTCTCAAGACAATCAAAATTTGAATATATTTCTATCAATATTTGGAGTAAATATAATTGAAGTAATATGTAACGTTTTGAAGGAATTTTTTCATGCTTGAGGTATATGAGAGATCAGATGTGCAATCAAAAAGAGGCTCAATATTCTGTAAAATGGGTGGTAGACTTCATTTGAACAAGCTCATAGTAAATGAATTAATTTATATTGTGATGATAATCCCTTATAATGAATAAAGGGTTTCTATCAAGATAAATTGAAATTCGAACTGAACAGGAATTGAATGATCTATCCACTAACATTTAATTGGCTTAATGATAAATTAAATTTATATTTACCATTTTTATAATTGAGGTTTTAATTTTCAAAATAGTTAAAGATAAGTTTTTTTTTTATATTTGAAATAATTAATAAAAAGCTTAAATTTAAATCAGATTAACCTCTTTTTTCAGTTTTTTTTTTGTTTTTTTTGATAATTTTTAATTATATTCTTCATTACAATAATTTTTTCCAATTAACTTTAATCACATTTATTTAGGACTTCAGCTTTTATTCTTTATTCCCAATTTATCTATTTTTTTATTTTAAAATAGAATTTCAAATTATTAATCTATTAAAAATTAATTAATTTCTTTTTTGTGGATTGGTTGTTTGATTAAGAAGAATTGAATTTTTACAATAAATTTTAATTATTACTTTTTTTTTTTTTTTGGAAAACTAAAATCAAACTTAAGATTAAAAAAATTCTTAATAAATTTTTAAATTTTTAAAAAGTTTTTGAAATTTATTTTAAAATATTTTTATTTAATAAAAAATAATAATATCATAAGTTAATTTTTTAAGGGTATCCTTATTTTTAAGATGTTTATTTTGAAATAAATAAAAAGTTATAATGAAATTTAAATATTTCAAAATTAGTTTAAGCATTTTGATTTTTTAAAATTAATAAATTAATTAAAACATAAAAATTTGGAATATTAATAATAATCATAATTAACATCATTTTAAGATGAAAATTAATTCCTTGAGTAAATCCTAAGTCATTTCAATAATAAGAGCATTGAAAAAATACAATTAAATTCATAATTACTACAATAATATTAGCTTTGGTGACAATATCTTGAAGATTATTGAATTACCATCCAAGGTGATAATTGGTATTTTAATATTTATAAATATCTTTTGTTTTATTAATGAAAGGTCATATTCTATAAATAAGGATTCTCAAATAGGGATTTTGATTTAAATTGATAAAGAAATATGGTTTTGATAGAGGCTTTTGAGAAGAGAGTTGAATCCAGGTATATTATTTATAGTTTCTTAGATTATTTAATAAAGAGGAAACATTCATTATAAAGATGTAGATTATTGGATATTTAATAAATATATTAAAGAATTATTCTTGTAAAGGTTAATGATTTGTTTCAATATCTGATATAAAGCTTTAATTTGAGTGATTATATTTGGATTGAAAAGATCTAAACAAATTTGATAATAATTTTTATTCAAAAAAAATCCTTCAAATTAGATCATTTTTAGTATAATTAATCTCTTAAAACTTTAAAACAAATAGCTCTTTCTATTTGGTTTAGTAAAAATATTAAAATTATTAAGGCTGTTTATTTAATCAAAAGAGAAATAAGAAAAGATTCTTTCTTTGGAATTAAGGGGAGACAGAATGAAGTTATTTAGTGGGAAAAATTATTAAATGAGTGTATTCCATATTTGAATAGATTCTTTAACCCCTAAAAGAATAAATTCTAATTCAAAAATAAAAAAAACAGATTGGTCCACATGAGTCTAGAAATATGGGCATAAAACAAGAGGAATGAATACAAAAACACCTGGTATATTCTTATATAATACATAGGTAAGTTAGGAAAGAATATAGGAAATGATTAATAATAAGACAAAAAATAATTATGAATAAATTTAAACTAAATGAAATGATAAATGAATATTAAATCAACTGTAATTTAACTACCAATATATTATAATGAGAAGTTGAAATTAATTAGAAAATCAATAGAAAATAAACTAGTAAACAATTAAATATCGGTTCAAAGAGTTTTTTTATAAAAATGATAGAGGCTGAGCTAGTGAGATTGGCTGTACTTATGGAATCAAAATTTATATAAGCAATGAATCATCTATACTTTGTCACAAAAATAAATTCAATTTTGATATCATAGGATTAAATATGTTCTAGCTCTAGAAGTATAGTTTAATTTGTAATTATTTCATATTTAATTTTAATTTAATTTTGGTTTTATTTATGTTTTTTTATTTAAAGGATTTTTTTTTCAAAAATAAGTTTATGGAGCTTAAATGCAAATGTCAGACTGTGAATCAAAACCAAAGCACAATCATGATACAAGAATACCATAAACAAAGGGTAAAGTAAGATTCCCACCAAGAATTGAGTGAGGCTGAAATAACTCATAAAGGAATTCAAAAGGAAGAGAAAATTCATCTTATCCTGAATACACAAATCCAATGAAAATAGGATAAAGACTAAAAAATTTATTCCAACTCAAAAACTAAATTTAAAAATAAACCTTGAATTTCTCCTCTTATATAAAAGCTAGAAATAGAGGCTTAAACTCAAAACTTGGGGGCTTAACTTTTATCTTTTAATGAGGGCCATCCAATGGTACTAAAAAAATTGGGCTGGAGCCAATATTAAAGAAGTTAGAGGAAACCATAGGCTACATAATGGTGAATGTGATATTCACCTCTAATCTAGCTTCTACAGCTTTAGTGTGAGATACCTAAGGTGAATAGAAGAGTCTGAGCCTATAATGGTACTCTTCATGATATTGTATCACACCTGAAACAAATATTTTTGAGGATATCCACTCAATACAGGATTCATACAAAATCCAAATTCCCATAATGGAATTTACAGCTTGTGTAAACTTTAAATACTTAATGTTAGGCATAAAAAATGAGTTACTATTGTGTAGCCACTCATAAAGGGATACAAAATGAGCCACTTTTAAGCTCTTTATCATCAAAACTGACAAATTTATGTTTGT
Source organism: Austropuccinia psidii (assembly GCA_023105745.1). Classification (NCBI taxonomy): domain Eukaryota; kingdom Fungi; phylum Basidiomycota; class Pucciniomycetes; order Pucciniales; family Sphaerophragmiaceae; genus Austropuccinia; species Austropuccinia psidii. The sequence continues at coordinate 21,011,944 of JALGQZ010000004.1, read as the reverse complement.
TTAAAGGATAAAATCTTACCATATTGAAAAAAAACTGATATTGCAGGACAATGTGCCACACTAATAAATTGGAAATGTAAAACCAAGGCCAAAGATTTTTTTTAGTTCAATACCTCAGGGTATGGCTAATAAGTGGCCACCATATTCATTCTGCACAGCATTCTATGTGCCTGACACATCAGAACACATCTGTGAGGCTACCTGATGAAATTTTTAATCCTGTATTGGGGAAAAGTGACTAGATGTGGTTTAAAGGCCACATCCAAGCCGAATACAAGCTATAAAGGGCTGTAAAAGAGGCAATCCCACCCTTTGGAGTGAAAAATCTTTACTCCTACATGCAAGGGTTCAGATGCCTCTCCAAAACGTTTTCAGGATAAAAGGGGCCTTTTCTCTGCACAAAAGAGGAATAACAATCCTATCCTTAAATTAATAGGTAGCATTATTTTTTCCAAAAATCAAAATATGGGTAAATGATCAGGTATAATTAGAAATATAATGACTTTAGTAATTATTACAATTAGCCAAATGATATTTACTGCAACCAGGGATCTAATTAATTCTCATCACCACTATTTTAATCATAGTAAAGCCCTTTAAATAGTACCTAAAAAATCTTTCTACATTTCAAATTCATACTTTTAACTGTAAAAGCTTACAAGTAGAGTCATAATAACAGAATATATGAAAAAATAGAAATTAGTTTTTGAAAAGTTGAAATAGAAGTGAAAAACTCAAAATAAAATTAGATTTTTTGATTATTTCAGAGCTTATTACAAAATTTGAGTTAAGAACATATAAGAATGAAATAAAGTAAGTAATATTCAAAATAAATTTTATTTGAATCAAAATCAAAGAAAGCTTCATAAAAACATGTTTTTTTGGAAATATTAAACCAAAAAAAACCAAACCCATTTAAATGAAATCAAGCACTTCTTCCATTCAAAAAATTTGTAAACTTATATCATTTCATTCTCTATCAAAAAAACCATTTCAGTACACAAAAAATACATTCAAAAAATAAAATAATAGTTTGTTTCAGGTATGAAATAATACAAAAGCCCCATGGAAATGGATTTTAGTTTTATGTGGTTTTATAACATATGCATCAATTTACATCTCAAATATTCCCAAATACATTCTATCATACCATAAAAGAACTTTTCTACTAAAGACAGAAACTCTCCAATATTGAAAAATATTGTGATTGAAAGAATTAAGAATATGTATAAATGAATTGAATAGTCCATTTCATGAGGATATTTTTATTAATTAGATAATCCTTTCAAATATTAAATAGAATTAAATTAATTAAATTCTGAATTTTACCATTAAATATTCTATATTTTTAATTTTACATTTTTTATCATTTTTGAATATAAGAATAAATTTTTTCCATTTTTTCACATTAAAATTCCAGAACCTCTTATATTTTGGTTTCTTACAAAATTTTTACTTACATACTTTACTTCTACTCAAACAAAATTTCCATTTCATTCAGAGATTTTGTTTTCAATCTTGAAAAAGATATTTCTAATCATCTCTCTTCTTCTTCTCATAAAAATACAGGAAATATCTTACATTTTAACAAATAATTATAATTTATTAAAATTATGGCAAAACCAAAAATTAAATATATGTTTCTTTTTTGATTTTCCAATATTAATGAATATGGGGGGGAAAGATATTGCAATCATGTTCTCTTGAACCAATTGTGTGTCATTCTCAGATAAAAGTTGGATACCCAGAATTATTTTTTGGGTTTAGCTTTTTTTATATTTTGAAACTATGAATAAAAAAATGTTTTATGAGTGAAAAAAAATTGAATTTTATTAAATCAAAATCTTTAACATCCACAATTTTTGGGATTGTGAGTACTTCATTTTTGGTAGTTCTTTTATCCTCAAATAAAATAAGCAAGGAAAACAATTTTTTTTTGAGATTTTTCACTAAATATCCCTTTATTTTGAAATTAATCTTACTGTGTCTAATCAAAATTAATTTCTACCTCCTTTAAATAATAGATAGATAGTGGATTATGTTTAGATTTTTACCAAAGAGTGAATCCACTTATAATGAGACTGGCTACATAATATTCAAATTTTGATCCCTATTATGGACATATCTCCATCATCTTATTCAAACATCCCTTCTGAATTTGAGTCTTTCTATTTCTTGGATGTGCATATTTTTTCTTATATTTATTCCGTAATTAATAGATTCTATCAAAACTGACATTTGATTTATGCGAGAAATTTCTCTTCACCTAAATTACCAAAAGGTGAAGCCCATATTTATTACTTGAAAAGGGATTTCCAGCATATTTTGAGACACTAACTCAAAAATGCATCAAATTCTGATTTATTTTTTAAAAAAACTGATAATAAATAAATAGTTGGGTTTATTTAAATTACCTGGAAAATGGGAAAGAACCAATTTTTTTTTTTTATTTATATTATTTTTCTTAATGAATTTAAAGAAATTTCAAGAAATATTATTGAGAATTGTATATTATTCAATAAATTAATTGGAGAACTAAACTATTGAATTAAATATAAGAGTTATCAGTTTATCTCTGGCTATAGGTCTTGGATTGAACATTTTCTTCAGAGGTAAGGATTGAAAATAAAATTATATTTGACAACTCCTGAAATGGATAGTTTGGTCAGGGTTAAACATATAAAGAATATAAATTAATAATAAGTTTAATACAAAAAAATAACTAAGAAAATGAGCTGAAAATTTAGTTCTTATCATTAAAAAAGTGCATTATTTTCTGAATTTAAGTGTAAATTACCACATTTTCTTCATGTGGTATTTTTAGGCTTTGATAACCCTTAATCTTTAAAATTAATGAAGAACTTATTATTTGCTTTTTACTTAGAATTTGAGATTATATAGAAACAGTGCTTTCTCACTAAATTATTTTGAATTTCTTCATAATTTTTTTCTTTGGTTTGTTTTGAGCTTACCTAATGTCGAATTGAAGTCTTGTTGTAAATAGAAAAACAGGGACAGGTCTAACCAGGCCATTTTGTACCGGGGAAAAAGCATACAGCTCTGTATTATGTCCACCGAAAAAATAAGATTATTCAAATTCAGCTTCACAGTTTTTGTAAGTAGATGGGAGATTTCAGTACCCCAATAAAATTGAAAAATAATAATTTTACCATACCAAATCTGAAGAAAATACAATTGCAACTATTTTCTTGAGATCTCACAAAAATTATAATTTACCTTCCCCCCAAGTGAAAATTCCAATTAGAGTTTTACAGATTTAAATCTATGTAAAGTAGAGCCTGTCATAATAAAAATATATCAGAACCCATAACCTGTGCAAAGCCATATGCAATGATGTACAAATTTCTGGTACGCACCAAAAATGACTTCAAAACCCATAAGCCTGTGGAACTACCCAACCCGTAGCTTTTGGGTCCACAATTCTTTCAAAACCCATACTTTTTAACTTTTTAATTGAAAATTAACTTCAAATTTATAAGAAATCATAATTTCTATTATATATATTGAAATTTTTCTTTATTCCTCCAAAGGAAATGATTCCATCATTACCCCAAAGCTTTTACAGCTCTCTCAGACCCTTAATCCCTTTAACTCTCCTCAATATTGCTATCATTCCCATTTCTGTCAAAAGAGTCCTCTTTTCCAAAATTTCAAAATACTTAATTCTATACTTATTGATATGTTAATTGAAGACTTTGCACAAAATTTCTTTGAAGGATAATATTTTTTCCAGAAAAATAAAATACATTTCTTACCTACTCAGTATGAAAGTTCTTGTTACTTCTGAAAAGGAGGAAATAGATATCTAATGATGGAAAAAATATTGAAGAGACAATTCTCCTTGTTAATATCATTTCAGCTTGCAAAAACCCAGATGAAGGCTTTAACATTATTCAACATAAAAAAAATCTAATTTGTCGAAAACTCAAAACAGGGTAAAAATAATGGATCAGTCTCAGAAAGCTCTCCCTATCCATAAAATTTGAAAAATATGATACCAGAAGCCTAATCTAAGAGAGAATAAGAAAATTTTTCAAAGGAAAGAAACAATAGATCAAAAAATCAAAAAAATGAAATTTCCAAGTTACAATGCTACAATAATTCAGAGGGTGTGAATTATTAAATGGTATGATATTAATGGAAAAAGTCATGTATAAATGGATAAGCATTTTTCAAAAAGGTATCCCTCCTTTGAATTAAGAAACCTTGAGTTTAAGTTTGGATTAATGATAATGAAAATATTGAAAGAAAGTAGCAATTATCTCTCTCAAATAGCAAGAGATTTAATCAAATCAAGTTCCCTGATGTTTAAAAGATTCCTGAAGAGTGGAACTGCCAATCCTTGGTGTCAAATTCAACCTTCAATTTGGATATCTAATGTGATAAGGGAAAATGGTTTTCTTTCCAGGATGGAATACTGCTTACTTAATGGCTGGCTTGAGGAATTCAATATTAAAAATAACATATATCAGGTAAAGTTCCATGAGAAAGCATCTGGAGTGTATTAAAATTTTTTACAAGGAAATATCAAATTTATGAATGTACTAATCAAAGTATCTTACCAAAAGGAAATTCTCAAGTTGAATGAAATAATTCTCCTTTACACATGATCTCAATGGATTCCCCTTTTTTATATTTTTTTTTTGGTATGACAATCTGAGAAACTGAGTGATATATTTTTGCCAAAAAGTGTAACTAATGTTTCTTTACCAAAACATCTTTTCATTTAGGGCCTAAGTTGATAAATTAAAAAAGAAGGCTTATATTCAATCATAAATACTCTTATCTCTATTTATATAATGCTTAATTCCATATTTCTAAAGCACTTATTTCTTTTAATTTTCTTTTTTTTAAAAACATTCTTTATCAAGTTCTGTAATTTTTTTCTATAGAAATATAAATAGTAATACCTATTATTAAGGATACTTTGAGACTACAAACATATTACATTTCAGCTTTTGGGAAAAATAGCTTTAAACCACAGGTGAAATGCTTTACCTTAGGTCCAGACCTAGGGTCAAATTAGAATTTTATCACATAGTGAAATTGAAAATGTTTTTAATTATATTAATAAAGAAATTATATGAATAAATTAATATTATCAAGGCTTTTTATAATAAAAATTACAATAATTATTCTATTATTATCATAATTCACTTGAAATTAAAATAATAAGGATATAAGATCTCTACCAGAGACAATTCAATTTTTTTCTACTTAAATAAAACCAAGTTATAAATAATATAAATTATGATGAAGAACTTTTTGAGAATTATTATAAAAATAATCACCATGAAAAAAAAATGCTATCCATGCCAGAAAGGGTAGCAGGTTCAACCCAAGTCCAACCAGGATTCCAGATTTATTCATACTTGGCTCTAACTTTCTCTCATTGTTTTGCCATGTTCCCAGCTGGATTTTCAATATTTTACAAAATGTCAAATAATATTAATTAATTTATTAGCTCAATGAGATTTCTCAATAATCTCTTTTTCCCCCAAATTCTTTGAAAATACAAACAAACACTTGTAAATAATTACTAAACAGACCCTGGTGAAGTATATATTTGAATATGATGCCACACCAAATTATCTTTTTTCCTCATCTCATATGACACATTTTCTTTGAATTATTTACTATTCTGAAAATCATGCAATGACTTTTTTGATATGCTTAAAATCAAAACAACAAATATCACAATATCTTTCTTTGACACATTCATCATCATTAACACCTTCTGAACCCAAAAAGTGAACAATAAATAAATTTTGTTTCTGAATTTTTACTAAATTATTAAGTGATCTACCTTTCAAGGAATTCAGCCTCCTTGTTACACAACTTTAAATAGATTCATAAATTTACTTATGGAAACCGCAGTGAGAAAAGAATTTCCAAATGTACATTGACTAATTCTGATTTTCAATTCCTCTTCTTTCTTTGACAACTCAAATAAATTTTGTATCTATGTTTTCCAAAATTTAAGCTTTGATTACTGTCAAATCTTTTTGCAAATGATCAAAATAAACTAAAAAATCTAATTATTCAAAAAATATCTCTTGCTATATCACATAAAAAATACAAGAACCAACATTCTGAAAAGAAATTATTTTATAAGTGGATAATCTTCAATCAAACTCATCTTAGAATAAGGAGATTATGGAATGAAAACCTCATAATATCCTCCTATTGTGAGTAAAGAAAATCCAACACATTTTCTCAACGAGTTTAATTTTCATTTCTTAGAGATAAATAAGTAGGCTGAAATCACTTTTCCTAAGTAATATATATGAATAAATTGCAATTAATATATTAAAATAAAATTTTTTCAGATCTATTATAACTTTTCATACTTCGCTTCAATGTATCAAAATAAGCCTATTTACAGGAAAGTTATTCACAATACTTGAGATACTATAGAGAAGCTGTAAATAACTCTCAAATTTTTGAAGGGGACTTACTCTCAATTAAAATAAGTCATTATTCAAATTAATTTCAACTTTCATTATATAAAGATTCTGCTATCTAATAATTATTTCTTGAGGCATATAATGGATGTTTCTAAAACTCTCAATTTTGATTTTTTGAAATCCTATCAGATAACTACCCCTGTGATATTTCATGATAGATTATTATCATTTAAGATTGGTGAGAAACATTTATTCATCCCAAAACTCATTTTTACAGCATGGGTGTAAGGAAATATGAAGACTGAGAGCTAATCTTCTAGTGGGAATATTAGAATTCTTATAAAATTGAATTCAACATGCTATTGAGGTAATTGATTTTGAAAAATTTGAGAAATATTTCCTAAGACCTTTATAATGATATTTTAATGAAAAATTCTGTTTTCAGTGCAAGAATAATGGCCAAAATTACAAAAATTCCCTTCTCATTGATAAATATACAATTGATAATTCATTAATAATGTGTGTTATTGGAAACTGTCTTGGATGATACTCATATATATACCAAAATCCAACTGATTATAAACTGCTACATTTCAAAAATGACATCTCATTCATGAACCCCAAATATTTTTTGACATAATATTTCTTTCATAATCTTGATAATTCTGAAATACTAGTATGTCAAGCAGTAATTGATCTCTTAGATAACTTGAAGTACTCACACCCTTCATGTGTGGCTTGTAAATGGAAAATAACAACTATCTTTATTCCTTGGCCTTGTTAGAAAGGAGAATATATTTCAACAAAATTAATTTCAAGATTCATATAATTAAATTAGTTAAGTGAGCTCTAGATAAGATGATATTGAAATCTTTGAACAACTCAAGATGTAATTGGAAAAAAATATTTTAAATGAATAATTCTTTTGGATTTTTTGATTTATTCCTTCACTTGAGAAATATCATTAAAACATTTTGAGCTATATTTATAGACTTTCTTACCAATATTTTTAAAGTGGAATTTTGTACAAAATTTAACCCAAATGGGTTCTCAAAGTACTGGTTTTTCTCATATATATACAAGACATCAAAGGTTCAAAATTAATGATTCATATATTCCTGAATTCAAAAGGTGTTGATATAAATTCTTTCAAAAATGAAACAATCAAGACCAAAAAAGTATCTGACCAGTTTCTATGACTCCTTCACACTCAGTTATAATATAATGAAAACAAAAATTTAGCTTACTCTTTGAAACCAATTTATATTTCAAGCTGTGTATTACTAAAGTGCTAAAATTTGTGAAAATATTTAATTGTAATAATTCATCATAATTTTTTTTCAAGCTTTTCAATAAAGAAGAAAACCCATTAAGTTCATATCAATCAGTTTTAAAGCTCAGTTTTCATTCCTAATTTTAAAAACAGTTATTCTATTATCATAAGTATAATACCTAGTGTCAAAGCTTTGGATAAAACTTATGGAAATTATTTTTTGATTTTGCTGATTTGTCAATATTTGGTCAAAGAGAAATCTCATGAGTTTCTACAAGTATTCTTTATTAATAGGACAAAAATAATTGAAATTGAGAAAATTATTTAGCTTAAGATATTCAGTTTCCTGTGTCAAATGGACTCATATTTTCCTTGAAAATTGAATCATCATATATAAAATAGAGCGCTAATTGTTTTACAAATTTCTCAATTTTTGAGAATATTGAGTTATTCAGAGGTTATCATGTTAGAAACCAACTTCTATAAGCCATCTTGTGTGGCTTGGAGATTTCTTTTGAAAATTCCATGAAAAATATGTGAAAACTCTTTTGAAGTTTGGTCAAACATGCTTCAAAACCACCTGCACTGGGTAGGTTGAACCCTGGTTTGAGTCCAGTTGGAATAGGGTTGGATATAGTAATAATGAACAATTCATATTTTTTTTATAGGCTTCTGAATTTTTAAATAACTGAGAGAATCTCAAGGTCTATTAATCTCACTGAATCATTCATAAAATTGATTGAGTCATATTATGGAAATATTTTTTGTCACCTTTTCAATAATTGTGAAAAAAAGACTATATTTGGTATTATAATTCTACAAAGGGTTTTTCAGTGATGTTAGGAAGAAACTGTCAAATTATCAACCCACTTTTATTTCAATATAGCCTGATATAGAGGTGTGAATTACACTAAAATACATGGTGTCTTACACATGAACAAGCCAAAATCATTCCTTTTGAAATGAAACCTTTATTTGATTTTTTGAATAGGACTTTTGTTAAAACATGAAATAGAATTCAAACGTCTTTTGAGATAATTATTCAGTTGTTGTGAGCTATAAATTATAAAGCGAAATCATTTCAGTAAATTAATTGCATTCTTTCATTAAATTCAATAGGCATAGTAGATTATTTCATTGATATTCCATGTCTATAAGAAGGGCTTATACCCTTTTTTTCAAAACTAAAATTTTGGCTATACTCATATAAAATGTTTTCAACATCCTGGTTTTTTATTCTCTTTCCAAGCTATGTAGTTCAACCATTGGATAAGCTTGATATGTAATATATATATTATTTTTAATCAAATGAAAGGAAAAAGCCAAAAATACTTTTTGGTTTCTTATCATTTGTGAATTCTATCAGTTTCCTGCACAAACAACCTCAATAATTGACTTGAATGACTTCTCTGGTGTATTCTCTTTTCTGTTGATTTTTGTCACAAATAAATCTTTAAAATATTCATTGAATTCAATCCTTATGTCAAAAAAGCACAATATTTGCAAAACAGAATTTTAAAAAACATATCAACCCAAAGGAGTTCATAAATCCACTGGTAATTTTGTTAAAAAAGTCTTTTTCTTTCTATTCCACTTCTCTGGATTTTTTCCCACTTTTAAATAATTTTATATTAATTTCATTTTTTTAAACATTATTTATTTATTTATTTATTTATTTATTTAATTGTTTAACTTTCTTTTTATCAAATTCCTGATCCATATGATTCAAAATCATATTGTTTTTTTCAGGTTTTGGACTTTTTTTCAATGTTGTTTTGTTCTTTTAATTGAAATTGTTTTTTATTAACTTTGTTTGTTTGTAGACCTTCCAAAAAAATATAAAGATAAAGATAATGTAATAAAAAAATTACAAATTAAAAAAATATAAAAACCCATATTGAAGTTGAAAAATGAAAAAAAATGAAAAAAAATGAAAAAATTGAAAAAAAATGGAAAAAATGAAAAAAATGAAAAAAAATAATTAAATTAAGTTAAAACCAAAAAATTACCAAAAAGAAAAAAATCAAACAAGATTCAAAATTAGAAAATGAGAATAACAAAAAAATAAAGTTTAAATAAAGATTTTCATTGTTTTTTAAACTCAAATCATTATAAATGATGATTTGGGATTTTTTTTTTTATTTTGTGTCAAAAGTCACAAGATTTAAAATACTTATAAAAATTTTCAAGAGGTACATGATTGACCTAAAATATGAATTATTTCAAGCCGAAATGTGTGAAATGCAAAGACTGAATGCTTAAAGATATTTCAAATTCAAATATGTTTGAGTTATAAAAAACATGATAAAGTTTGAACAATTGTGAAGTATTATTAAAGCAATTTGAATATTATAAAGGAATCGCTATAAACCGTGTTAAAATGCCTAGTTTTCTTCATTTCTTAAGTAAAAAAGCTAAATAGCAAATGAAGCTTACATTTCCGAAAACTTTCAATAATGAATATTCTTCATTGATTTGAAAGGAAAAAGTGGATATGTCAGAATTAATTGGTGAGATAAAATAAATATTCCTTCCTGAGTAAGATATGGAAGAATGAAGATAATGGTAAATTTATGGATGAAATGAAAAAAAATACTTGTTCTTTCCATAAATTAGTGGGTTACTGTTGAGCTCCCAAGTACCATCTTAATTAATTTATATGGAAACAATTTTCTATAAATAGATATTGAATATAGGTTAGGAATAGCAGAAGCATCATATATGAATCTAAAAAATACTCAAAGCTCTGTATATTCCTTTTCAAAGGTATATAAGGTATTTGATAAGAAGGAAGATCAAACTGGCTGCAGGATAATTGAGCTATAAGATATTCAATTCTTTTTAGGGGTTCTTTGTTATAAACTGAGGTTTTGTCTTCAAAAGTTTTAAAAATGAATTTTTCAGAATGGTGTGGACATGAGAAATAAGTCAGTTACTTCAAGAGCAGGAAACTCAGTCTTGAGGAAATTATTTAATATATTTCTTTTAAAGAAGTATTTTTCTCTGTTAGAAAAAATTCTAATTGAATAATCCATTGGGTTTGCGAGAAGTTTATATGAAATGTATGATCAGACAAATAAAAATCATTTTAAATTAATAGTCTTCTGCTTGAATTGAGTAAAATTCTGAATGACCAAACCTGTGGCTGAAATTATCTGAAAAAATATTTCAAGGTTAGCACTAAGGTTGATACTCAATTTGAAAGTGGGTTAGACCTGGTTTAGACCTTCTACCCTTGCCAGCAGGGACAGCTTTTTTTTCATGGTGAGTGAATTAAAAAATAGAATATCAATGATAAACTCACTTATAGGTTATTATTTGATAAAAGCATGCCAAAAAAGGTCAGTAAAATTATTAAATGAGAAAATTAAGTTAAAAAACACCAAAATTCAAAATTAATGGAATTTGGGAGGATTTGTTGATTTTACAAAATATCTCCAAACAAGATTTTACAAAATAAAAGAATTATTGAATATTGTACAAATATAAAAACATTCCAAGATTCAAATTCTACATTTATAAAAACAATATAGAGTAAAATACAGAAGAATTAGTTATGATAATATAATATCTTATTAATAAAATACTATGCTTTGGAATATTTTAATGTACTTATTGATAGGAAAAAATCAGTAATTAAATCTCTCTCTTTATGACTTAAGACACCACCTCTGTGATGAAAGACTCTCTAATAGTGAGTTTAATCATAAAAATTAAGAAACCATAGTTTGAATTCAGTGTTAACTTTAAAGCTCTTGATTTTTAATCACAATTTCAGCTACAGGTGATATTATTGACTCCAAGTAAATTTAAGCTTTGTTTTTTCTTATTATAATATGAGATGATGTGTTTATTTTAAATTTAATTTCATATATATCCTATAAATTCAATTCTAAGAAAAAATCCTTTAATTAGCATTTTCAATTGATTTTCTTTAACAATAATTAAATGAGGTTTTTTAAGGGTAGTTACCAAAGTGTGAGCCTGTGAGGTATATATGACATACCCATAAGGCCACAAATTTTTTATACATTTGATTTAGCCAGAAGCAGACTTATCAAATGAATTTGAAACAAAAAATAACAAAGAAGAAGTATAAGTTTATTTTTGATCAACAAAGCTATAAATGTTATTTCATTTTCAGATTCTACACCAAAAATAAACTAAGGTAGACCCATAGGGTGTTATACCCAAAAATGGTTATTTCCTGTGTTATTGGAAGGTTTAAGAATCTCACAGTACAATTTCCCATTTTTTACAATTTTTATTAAAATTTTTGAATTGCTAATCTTAAGCTTAGTTCTAGAGTTGCATAAGGTTTATGCAAACTTACAAAAATTTAGTTAAAATTAAGGTGTTGCGTAAATTTACTTACTTGACTAATGATTTTCCATAAAGGCTGTAAATCTTTCATGAGCTAAATTTAAATTGGTTTAAAGAAATGGTATGTCTTTAAAGAAATAAAAGGGAAAAATTCACACAAAAAGGTGGGACAAAGGAACAATGGCAAAAAGAGCCAGAGGGTACCCAAATTTTGGGATCTGAAAGAACTAAAAAAAGGTTTTCCTCCTGTGTTGAGGTATTTTCAACCTTATTTTAACTTTAATATTAAAATTCAATTCAATATTAGAGTTTAAGCTCATTTATCCCCTTTTTGGACAGGAATTACAAGCTGAAAAAGGGTAAATCCCCATATGCAGCATTGTAATCAAGGCTTTAAGAGCTTTCAAATCTTGAGTAAGTGTAAATAAGTAAAATGTTAAATTTAAGACAATTGAAACCTTATCAAAAGTTAAGTTTTAGTGCATATTGCTCTTTTTTAAATGGCAAAGTAGCAATAACTTCAAAAGTCAATAATAATTCCAATTCTCAATTGATTTACTTAAAACTTTAATGGATCCTAAAATTTAATTCTATCTGTTTATAAATAAAATCTTAAGTATTTTTTATTAGTAAGATTCTTTGTGATTTATTGTAAGCCTGTGATTCTAAACAGAGCACCAGCATGGCATCCAACATATTACAAGTAATGGTATTAAGAGTGTTGGAAAAAGATATCCAATAAAGATATTATATAGAGAGGGAAAATCCTCAGAGATAAAAATACCAGCCTTACCCAAATAGGATAAGAAAGGACAAAGATATTCCCTGTCAAAGATAAGACCAAATAATGAAAAACCTTTATTTTAATGTCTCATATAGCTTATTCATATTCAATGAAACCCAACCAAAATTGTTTTTTTCTTCCATATCACAAGAAGACCTATACAATGGTACCAGTCATTTTTCCGTAGCATTCCTACTTCAGGAGATACTATTACACCACCTTTTTTTCACTAAGAACCCCTCAAATGTCCAAGATGGCTTGTACAAAACAGTACAAAATTACAGCCAAATTAAATATATTAGTGAGAGCTTTAATATTAGATATCTTAGACCTCTGTATCTCCAAAATTGGCAAATGGATCTTTGTTCAAAGGTGTGCTACTCAAAATACAGCATTTCTGACAATAGCAATATAAAAAAGCCCTGTATCTTTTCCATATATTCATAAAGCTGTACTGGGAGATATATAAAAGGCTTTAGATCTCATCAAGCCCTACAATTCTGTATCATTAGAATACAGATATCTTCTAAATTGGAAAAGATATCTGGCTTTGAAGTTTTTGAAGCCACATACTTATGTAAAAAAATACATCAAAAAGCTTAAAGCCCTTATAGCTTTTTCTATTTCTAAGAAAAGTAAACATAAAGCATTTAATATTGAAGATCTTTTTAAGCCCTTCAATTTTGTGCTCTTGGATTCTTGTTATCTCAAAAATTGACTGAGATATCTGGATTGGAAGGTTTTTGGCTACTACTGGCCTGTACCAACCAGTACTGGTTTAATACTTAAAATAATAGTAGTTTAAATATACAAAAACTCCATAATGACTAATCTTAGTCATTAAAACACCAGTTAGACTTCATAAAAGTGCTGATGTGGCCTGTGAAAAGGGTTTTCACCTTGTATTGATCCAGAACAATCATTTGTGGTCTCAAAACCATAATTCTGACTATACTGACATCAGAATTGATGGTGTAGACCCACAATTCAGCCTTCAGACTAAAGCCCTGCACTCTGAGGATGTGTGAAAATCTAATGATATCTTCATAGTCCCCAGAAGAGATAAAAGCAGGCCTTTCCTCACTGGAAAAGACCCATCTTATTATCTTAGTAGTATTCTTATGTGACAAAACTGTTATTAATCAGTAGTGTCCTTAAAATCCACCTGATATAATTAAATTATCAATTATTTTAGTAATCTTTACAGCCAGAGATATTAGCTTACTGAAACCAAGGTCCTCAGTAGACTCATCACCACTGTTATCACAAACAGTAAGACCTTTTTTATTTAAACTTAATTAATTTTGACATGTCACAGTCCTAGTACCAGCCTGTATTTACTGTTTTTTAGCTTCTACATATACTCACCCTTACATTTATTCTTTTAAATATCTCTTCAATTATTCTTGAAGGAAATTAAGATTTCTTTAAAAATTAATTAAAAATCTTATTGAAAAGATTTTTGCTTGAAAGTTTAGTTTTAAGTTTTTCACATGATGATATTTAATATAAATAAATTAGTTGTATATTAAGACTCATAATAATAAAGATAAATTAGGATTAAAGCTACTTGAAGTTAAGAATAACACTGTGGATTTTAAATTGAAATCAAAAATAAATTACCTTCAGTTAAGAACCTTATTTTTAAGCATGGTTGTTCTGTTTTTGATCTTATCAAAACCTATATATCTATTATTTATCATTGGATCTGCTTTGAGGGCATAAAAGAAGCCTTTCAATAACTGGCTTTTCCATAATAATCCTCATTCAAAAAATCAAATTAGAAATTGAAACAGGTAAAGTTTTGTTAAAGTAATTCTTTGGCTATTTTATTCTTTATAATTTCAAATACAGAATTGCAATCAAAGAATTCAGATTATATTTTTGTAATAAGCAATAATGCATATTATCTTATAGGATTGTTGCTTTAAATACCTTTAAAAATTTACATATTCCTCTAAAAACTCTTACATAACATTTTATCATAAAAACACTGTTTTATTCCTTTGAAATATTGTTCTTTGGCATGTTTTTTACTTATAACTATTATTTTATACTATAGCTGTTTCTGTTTAGCTTATTATATTAAATAAATATTATGAGTAAGTTATTCTTTGAATATGATATATTTTTTTCATCTAGTATTAGTCTTTTTATGGAATTTCTCCATGATAATTCTCTCTGAACAGTGTGTGTGATACTCTCTTTTATAAATAATACTTTTATTCTTTATAAGTGGTTAAGTATTATTATTTTCCACATATATTTTTCTCATTAAAATACTTTATATTTCTTATTATTATAGCTGTTAGTGATAATAAGAATAATAGAATAATTATAATTTATTATGATTTTTGAAGAATTTTTTATTATTAAATTATTCAATAATAATTAATTCTTTGTCAGCCTGTGACTCCAAACAGAGCACCAGCATGAAATCCAACTTACCATAAGTAATAGTATGAAGGTTTTTGAAAAGCAATATCCAATACAGGTATGATATAAAGGGGAACTCCTCATATATAAATATACCAACCACACTCAAATAGGATAAGAAAGGACAAAGATATTCCCTGTCAAAGATAAGGCCAAATAAGCAAAACCCTTATTTTAATCTCTCATCTAGCTTGTTCATATTTTAAGCAAAACCCACCAAAATGGAATTTTTCTTAAATATCTCAAGGAGACCTATCCAATTGTACCATCCATTTCACTGTAGCATTCCTACTTCAGGGGGTAACATTATACCACATTTATTCACTAAGAACCCCTCAAACGTCCAAGAGGTCTTGTAAAAAACTGTAAAAGCTTACACCCAAATTTAAGCTTTGAGTTAGAGCTTCAATTTTAGATACCCTTCCCCCTGTACCTTCAAAAATGGAATAGAGATCTTGGATCAAAGGCTTAACAAACTAAATACAGGTTTTCTGAAAACAACAATATAAAGAACCCCCTGTATTTTTGCCATATATTCATACAGATTTAAAGTGAAGTATAGAAAACTGTAGAGCTTATAAAGCCCTTAAATTCTGCATCATTAAAATTTTGATATCTTCTAAATTGACAGAGATATCTGGCTTGAAAGCTTATCAAGCCATATACTGATCTACAAAAATACATCAAAAGAACTAGAAGCCCTTATACCTTTTGCAATTTTTTAAAAGGGTTTACATGAGTCATACCAAATTTAAGATCTAATCAAGCCCTTTAATAATATGCTTTTGGATTCTTGATATCCGAAAGCCTCCGCAAGATATCTGTGTTGGAAGTTTTTTGACCAATAGTGTTCTGTACCAAACCTCTACCAACCAGTACTGGCTTGATACCTAAAATAATGGTTGTTTAAAGTTTATACCTGCCCATAATTACTAATATTAGTCATCCAAACACTCTGGACACTTAATAAAGGTTCCTACGTGGCCCATGAAGAGTTTTTTCACACTGTATTGATCCAGAAGGATTATTTGTTGTCCCAAAACCACATTTCTGCCTATTCTGAAATCAGAATTGATGGTACAGAACCACAATCTAGCCTCCATAGTGAAAATTCTCAATCTGAAGACATTTGAAGATCTTATCAACCCCTCACAGTCCCCAAAAGGGATGAAAGAAGGCCTTTTCTCACTGGAAAAGGATCTCATCATCTTGAATTAGCATCCTTACATAGTAAAACTGTCTCATACCAGTAGTACTCTTAGGATTCCATTGATATAATTGAATTAATTAATTATTTTAGTAATTTTTACAGTCAATTGATATTAAATAATTGTGGCCAAGGCTATCAGTGGATTAATCACCACCATTATCATATAACAGTAGAACCTTTTAGCTATAATTAAAACTATTTTTATTGTTTCACAGTGATATTTGTATCTTGTATTTACTTTTTTGAGCTACTACATATACTCACCCTGAAATTCTTCTTTTTTTATACAATTATTTTAATAATTATATCAAGTCATGGCTATGAAATTTAAATATATTATATTTTCTACTGAGGACAGTTGTGAGCCTTAGAGGTATTTTCATATACCCAAAAGACAACAAATAACAAAATAAGATATAAATATAAATAAAATAAATTTATTTACATTATCAAAATACAAATTAAAATATAAATACAAATCTATATACAAAAATAAAAATTACATTAAATTTTAAAAATTGTGAAATTGCATTTTTACTTGAAAAAAATTAAGTAAAAATGAATTTTTAATAAAATTAATGAAATTCAAATATTTTTGGTAAAAATTTACATAAAATATATTATAGCTTATTATCCAATAAATAACCTTAAGAAAATTATTTTACCATTGGATTCCTCATAAAAAATAAGGTGGGATCACCTCTGGGTAAAATTTCTGTAACTCAACTCTAAATATGCTTAGATTAAGTTTTTAGTATTTTCTGTACAAAAGTTGAAAATCGTCATAACCTTAATTCAACTCACACCAAATGTGGTGTTAACCATCAATTTTTGTGTTAAAATTGAGGTGTTGTGTGTGGCTTAGAAGTTATGAGTAATTGAAGTATTTTCAATTGAAATGTCAAAATGTGTGCATGTATTACATAAGTGAACTGTAATTTACATATGAGGTATCAATTATCACAGTTGTGTACTGTAAAACTCAATTGAATTGTATGTGTAAATTACAAGTGTATTAAATGATGAGGAATTAAAGAAAAAATAAATTGGAAAGATTCATTCTGGGGGGGAAAGGTACTCTAGCTCCAAGGGGGATCCAGACCCCTAAAATCCTTGCTGACAGGCGTGGGATGTCAAAATACACGCAAAATTTCATCACTTTTGGCCTGGAATTGAGTCACAGGGTCTGTGACTCAATTGATGATGAGGTTTTGATACCAACCAGGGCAGTTTTAACTGTTGCCAAGAGGGTAAAACTACCCTTAAGTTAAAAAAATCTTATTAAAAACAGTTTTGAATGGTTTCTACGTCTCTTACACACATTATGACGTGTTTTGAAGGCTCTAGACCAGGTATTACTACAGTAATGGCTGATTCAAGGGTCTAAAATGGCTAAAACCAGCCCTTTTTTGGTCTAAACCAGGGTTCAATGATTCCATAATTGGCTTTCCTGTTGTCAGAGTGTTTTCCACAGCTGAAAAGAGTAAATTTTACTTTTTGAGTGAGAAAATTGATGGCTATAAAAGAATGTCTTCTTTTCCCCACTTTTCTCTTCATGTTAGAATCTTTTCCTTTTATAATTAGCTTAAACACTGTTAAACAAATCAATAAAAGATTCCAACCACCCTTTTTAAATAATTTTAAACCCTTTAAACATGTGAAAAATCATTATAATCATTGTTTGTAACTCCTATAATCATTTTTACCCCTTGAACCACCCCATAAGTGAATTAAAGCATCTTTAATCACTGTTAACTTTGTCACTTTGTTTCCAAATTCACTCTGGTCATTTTGGGGCATTTTTTCTCTTTAAATATATTTTTAAAGAATTTTTTCTTTAATTAATTGCTTGCAGTTTTTTGCTCAATTAATTCCAATTGAAATTGCTCTTGAAGAAATTTCTTTTGTAGCCTTAAACATCTCTTGTACAGTATTTTTGAATAAATTTTTATTGTTGTTAAAACAATAAATCTTTATAATATTATTGTTTTATACTTATAAAGTTAGAAAACAATAAGATTGGCGTGTTTTCTCTTAAAAATACTATTTCATATTATTTTTTAATCATCTCTTACCTTATACAAATTTTGAGGACAGTAAAAGTACTTGATTTTTAATCAAAGTTTCATATCCACACCTTACAACCATCATAGTACTCGTGATTTTTATTGATATTATTAATAGTTGCATAAACAAGCCTTACACAAAGAATATTATTGAAAGAGAACTGTTAATTTCTTATTTATACACAGAGAAGATTGAACTATAAGCTGTGTTGAAATTTCAAGAAAATCCATTTTTCTTGGATTTTCTATGAATTTTTGAAGCTATTTATGTTTTCCTTGTAAAAATGGATATATGCACCAAATCTCAACTTTTGATAAGGCTTTAATTGATTTAGCTTAAATTCCACACTTATTTAAGCTCATTTAAGCTTCATTCAGCTTTGAAAGCTCCTAAATTCCCCATTACAAGCCTGTATAATGGGATTTACCCATTGGAGGAATTTAGTTCCTTTACAAAGAGAGTATTAACCTATTTAAGCAGTAATATTCAATCAATGTATAATCTTAAAGCTTAGATTATGTTAAAAATTATTAAATAAAGAATAAAAACCTTCTTTTGATTCTTGCAGATTGCAAAATTTGAATACCCTAATACTTTTTCCCCCCCTTTGCATGGACTTTTCCAGCTTATTTATTTAAAGTCCTACTGTGGCTCTGAATAAACTTTACTTTATTTCACACAGGACTGACCTGCTATATGGAAAATCCCTAGCCAATCAAGTAGCTAAATGTAACACCTCAATTTTACCACAATTTCTGTAAGCTTACATTTACCTTATGTAACTTCAACTTGTGGTTAAAATCAATAATTCTGGAATTTATCAAGAATTTATTAAATTTCTCAAGTTTCATTTAAGATTCCTCAATCTTGCAATAACATTAAAAATAATAAATCTTGAGTATAACAGCCTATCTATGGGTTTACCCTACGTTTTTTTTGTAGAATCCAAAAATGAAATAACAATTATAACTTTGTGTATCTAAAGATATCTAAAGTCAGATTTCAGTATTTTTTGTCTTAACATCATTTCATAATATCATTATTTACTGAATAAAATGTATAAAACATTATTTGTGGCCTTTTGGGTATGTCATACATACCTCACAGGCTAACAAATTATCCCTTGACCCCTGAGACTCCCAAAAATACATGTTTTATTAAGGTTTATTCAAAAACTTCCTCCCCATTTTGTTCATATTTCATTCAGAGAAACCTTTTTTCAAAACCCCCAATCATATATCAAAGGTCATCATTTCCAATTTAAAGCTGCATTCTGCTATTCTTTACTCATCTCTTCCCCTAAAAACAATTTTTTTTTGTTTTTTTTTTAATTTATTTAATTTTCCTCCTGTATTTTTGAAGTGATGAGTTCCATTATTAATTTTCAGAGAAATTCAAGTGTAGAAGCATTAGGAACAGCCATTATTCACTTTAAACACAAGTGTTATATAAAACAGTTTCTGTAGGGAAAAAGATACAAGAAAAAGGCACCAGTGGGGCTATTGAGAAACTTTGAAAATGTTTTTTTATTTTTCAATGATATTTCCATTAATTAATTTTCAAATTTTCTTAATACCCATCACATTGAAATCAAAATAGAGTATTGAGGCAACAAAAACCAAGAGCACTAAAAAACAGTGAAATTTGGACCCAAAATACTTATTCAACTTGCATTTTTGGATGTAAAAATAAGCTATAAATATTTCAAAACTCAGACTTTATAATATATGAAATTTTTCCCCCTTTTATAACTCATTTTCTCCCTCAAGGCTTTTAAAAAAATTGTGTCAAAGTGTAAAACCTTTTGGGAATTAGTCTTGTGTAAAGCCCCAAAAAAATCAAAATCTTTTGTACAGGTACAATTAAATATATTTCAGCTCAAGAAATATCCCTGTACTAGCTGTGGAAAGAATTTAGAGGTTTCTCATTGACAATTTTTATTTCTATAACTTTCTTGAAAAATCTGAGATCTTAAAATAGAAAGTTACTTGATCATTTATTTTAACCAGAAAAAAATATGAAGTATGTTTTCATGTTCTTTAATACCTCATCAAATGGAAGAAAGCCATTTTCCCCTTAATAATTATTTTCAAAGGCAAAAAATTAAAACTCATTATCTTTTTTGGCTGGTACTATTATCTTCCACATACAATATTTTACAAGGCTCATACAGGAGGTCCCTGAAATAGATTTATGCTTTTTCCCAAATTGCTATCCAGATCTTTAAAATAGATTGAGAAATAAAATATTTTACCAAAAAATGGAGTTTTTTCTATTCTATTTAGTTCAACTTATTATTTTGATTCATAATAAAAATATCAGCTTTATCCATGTATCAGGGAATTATAAGCTATAATTTTCTAATTCATTTCTTTTGTACTTTTTTCTTATTAATTATATAAAAAATTCAAATCAGCCTAATTACATTAATATTGTGATGAATTATAATTTTTAATTGATTTAATTTACTAAATTATTAAAATTTCACAATAAGGACAAATAAAGAATCCCTACAGACATCACCAAAAATACTGTGTCAAGAATATCATAAAAAACTAACTTCATATATAGTTGATTACTCCTTAATTCTAACAAATTAAAAAGATGATACTTATGAAAATATGAAACAGAAATAAATACTATTAATATTAAAGTTTAAGATCTTTTCAATAATTTATTATATCAGAAATGACTCACATATAAAAATATTGAAAAAAAACATTTGAAATATTTTAAATTTTTCCTTTTTTCTCTTTAAAGAAAATATTATTTAATTATTGTAAATACATTATCTTTATTTAATGTTTAATTATGATTTTTGACTTAATATAGTCACTTTTCTTTCTGAGAATCTCCATAAATTTAATAATAATTGTAAGGTGTGGATATGAAACTTTGATAAAATATCAAGTACTTTTCCTGTCCTCAAAATTTGTATAAGGTAAAATTATTTAAAAATGGTAATAAATAGTATTTTTAAAGAGAAAACACACCAATTTTATTGTTTTTAACTCTGTAAGTATAAAACAATAATATAATAAAAATTTATTGTTTTACCAATAATAAAGATTTATCCAAAAATACTCTACAAGTGATATTTAAGGCTACAAAAGAAATTTCTTCAAGAGAAATTTCAAATGGAATGAATTGAGCAAAGAAATGCAAGAAAATAGTTAAATAACAAAGTCTTTGAAGATATTTAAAGAGAAAAAACACCCAAAAATGACCAGAGTGAATTTGGAAACAAAGTGACAAAGTTAACAGTGATGAAAGATGCTTTAATTCACTTTAGGGGTGGTTCAGGGGTAAAAATGATTATAAGAGTTACAAAAAATTATTATAATGATTTTTTCACATGGCTAAAAGGTTCAAAATTTTTAAAAAAGGGTGGTTGGAATCTTTTATTGATTGGTTTAACAGTGTTTAAACTAATTAAGAATGAAGAGATTCTAACATGAAGAAAAAAGTGGGGCAAAGAAGACATTCTTTTATAGCCATCAATTTTATCACTCAAAAAGTAAAATTTACTCTTGTCAGTCGTGGAAAACAGTCTGACAACAGACAAGCCAATTATGGCATCATTGAACCCTGGTTCAGACCAAAAAAGGGCTGGTTTAAGCCATTTTTTGCTATTTTTAGCCATTTTAGACTCTTATATCAGCCATTACTATAGCAATACCTGGTCTAGAGCCTTCAAAACATGTCAGAATGTGTGTCAGAGGCGTAGAAACCAGTTAAAGCTGTTTTTACTAACATTGTTTTAACTTAAGGGTAGTTTTACCCTCTTGGCAGCATTTAAAACTACCCTGGTTGGTATCAAAACCTCATTATCAATTGAGTCACAGACCCTGTGACTCAATTCCAGGCCAAAAGTAATGAGATTTTGTGTGTATTTTGACATCCCACACCGGTCAGAAAGGATTTTGGGGGTCTAGCTCCCCCTTAGAGCTAGAGTGTCTTTCCCCCCCCAGAATTAATCTTTCCAATTTATTTTTTCTTTAATCCCTCATCATGTAATACAATTATAATTTACATATGTAATTTGATTGAGTTTTTAATTAAACATTGGTAATGTCTGATACCTCATATGTAAATTAAAGTTCACTTATGTAATACACATGCACATTTTGACATTTCAATTGAAAATACTTCAATTCCTCATAACTTCTAAGCTAAACACAACACCTCAATTTTAACACAAAAATTGATGGTTAACACCACATGTGGTGCGAATTAAGTTGAGTTTTTGAGTATTTTCATACTTTTGTACAAAAAGTACTAAAAATTCAATTTAAGCTTATTTAGAGTTGAGTTACAGAAATTTCATCCACAAGTGATCCCACTTTATTTTTTATGAGGAATCCAATGGTGTGATAACTTCTTTATGTTTATTTCTTGGATAAAAATTCATAATATATTTTATATAACTTCTTACCAAAAATATTTGAATTTCATAATTTTTATTAAAAATTCATTTTTACTTCATTTTTACAAGTAAAAATGTATTTTCATAATTTTAAATTTTATTGTAATTTTATTTTTGACTTATAATTAAATTTTGATTTTTTAAATATGAATTTGTATTTATATTTCAATTTTCTTTTTTATAATATAAATAAATTTATTTTATTTATATTTGTATATCAATTTATCATTTCTGATCTTTTGTGTATATGGAAATACCTCTAAGGCTCACATTCCCTCCCCCTAAAAAAAGAATATTACTTTGTAATATTGTTATTTTTAGTGTGTCTGAACCTTATGAGAAGTTTAGTAGCTTCAGGTATGTCTTTTTCTGGCAACCATTCATCTTCACAAGTTGGGTAACTGTACCTAACAAGGTATTCTCTTACTTTGTTGGTTCTCAACTTTCTTTCTTTGAGAACTTTGGTAATTTTCTTACTACCAGATGACTCAATAGGAGGTATAACTTGGGGAACTTTATTCTTCAAAGGAAATCTTTCAGCATCACTAGATTTATATGTCTTTATCAAGCTCACTGGAAATGTAGGATGCTTATTGCTAAGTTCTTCAGATAACTCTACTTAAACAGCATTTTCTCCATGGAGGGCCTTAATAACAAAAGGTCCTGCAAAGGAGTCTTTCAGTTTTTTACATCCTTTGATGTTATTGAAGTCAGTGGTGGATACAAGAACTAAATCCCCCACTTTGAAATCTGGAGTTGCATGTGATGTATCCCATTTGTCCTTAGCATATGCAAAAGAGTCTTCCATTCACTTTACTGAATGCTTTCTAGCTTTTTCTAGAATTCCCTTGAAGCTAGCAGCTGTGGGATATATTTCAATCAAATCTTTCCTCAAGGAATCTTGAGGTAATTTGGGGTTCCATCCCTTTTCTAGGATAGCAGGAGTTTGATTGGTACTGGCATGGATTGATGTTTTATATTCTAATTCCAGTGCTGGCAACAGAGTACACCAATCATGGGTAAATCCATCACAATCTTTGAATTCAAGGCCATATGCACAAAATCTTCTTACCATACCCTCTAAGGTCTGGATCATCCTTTCAGCCAGACCATCAGTTTGTGGGTGGTAGGCTGGAGAGAAGGACAGCTTAGTGCCAAATAATTGGTGAAGATTTGTTCATAGTGCTGAAGTAAATTTTGGATCCCTGTCACTAATGATATTTGTAAAGATTCCAGTCCATGAAACTACTCTATTCCATATCAGAAGAGCTGTATCCATGTATGTATCATCTTTGTGACATGGTAAAAAGATTGGAGTTTTACTGAATCTGTCTACAATCACTAGGCAAGCATTATAACTTCTGTCACCTCCTGGTGGTAGGCCACTTACCCAATCCATATGCACAATTTCCCGAGGTCTGCTGGGTTCTTGGATTTTGATCATATTTCCCAGTCTCTTGCCAGTGGATTTATTTTCCTTTTGACATCTGTCACAGGTTTTGCAATACTCTGCAACATCTCTCTGCCACATTGGCCACCATATGCAGGTCTTTACAATTTCTCTTCTTCTGTATTCAGACAGATGTCCTGAAAAGGGGCTGTAATGGCATTCTTCTAGTACAAGATTGATTAATGACCTGCCCAAAACTGTTATGACACATTTGTGCTTGGTCCTGTGGTAAATTATACCATCCAGTAGGTGAAATCTTCCTTCATCATAAGATTTCTT
Organism: Austropuccinia psidii; assembly: GCA_023105745.1. Lineage (NCBI taxonomy): Eukaryota > Fungi > Basidiomycota > Pucciniomycetes > Pucciniales > Sphaerophragmiaceae > Austropuccinia > Austropuccinia psidii. The sequence goes on along the minus strand of JALGQZ010000004.1, from coordinate 20,987,268 downwards.
CCATAATTCATCCAAGGCATGTATTAGAGAGTTGTCTTTACAGTCTTTGTTAAGTAATTGGCATAAGATTATAAAATTCTTATCTTGAGTGTAACTTTTCCTTACTTCTTCAAAGAAGGTGGTGTTCAAGTCTGTAACACTTATTCCTTCTATTGGGATCTGTGGTGAAGCTTCTTCTGGCACATAAGCAGGATTATCAATATCATTTGGTAATGGCCATCTGCTTAGTCCATCTGCATTTTTATGAATATTCCCATCTGGATGAACAATAGTCATATTGCCTCTGTATTCTTGTATGGCTATTTGCCATCTGAGCATATGTCTGTTAGGTTTTTTCATGTTTAACAGTGATTTAACAGCTGTTGAATCTGTTATCACTTCAAAAACACATCCCTCTAAGAAGTAGTTCAATTTTTCCAAGGCCCAGACAAGGCATAGACATTCCATTTGACTTGCTCCATATCTGGCTTCAGTTGGTTTGATTTGCCTGTATATGAAACATATGGGTCCTTCCACAGGTTTATCATTTATGATCTGAACTTGGTGAAGTGCAGCACCTAGCCCATCTCCTGATGGATCAATATACAATTTAAAAGGAAACTTAAATTCTGGCACCAGTAAGATTGGAGAAGTGGTCAAGGCTTCTCTTAGAGACTCAAAAGCTTTGACTCTGTCAGCAGTAATTTCAAATACTGTGTCTTTGTCACACAATTTATGAAGTGGTCTTGCTATGGATGCAAAATCTTCAATGTGTTGCCTGTAATATCCTGCAAAACCTAAAAATGACTGAATTTCCTTTTGGTTCTGAGGCATGGGTTTTAGCAATACTGCTGCAACTTTGTTTTTGTCAATTCCAAGGGACAAACCAGATACAACATGTTCCAGTGCTTTAAGTTCTTTAAATCCAAAATGGCATTTCTTCAAAGAGATTTTCATGTTCACTGATTGAATTTTTGTCAAAACTCTGGAAAATCTGTATATGTGCTCTTCCCAAGTCTTGGAACAGACAATAATGTCATCATTGTAAATGATTAACCATCCCTCTGAAAGTTCTTCAGGGAAGACTTAATTCATCATTCTTTGGAAGTGTGAAGGTGCATTTTTGATACCAAAGGGAATTCTTAAATATTCATACACTCCACAATAAACAATAATTCTAAAATATTCTCTTGCTCTTGGTGTTACCACATTTTGATGGAATCCTTTAAGGGCATCCATAGTGGTTATATACACTGCTTGAGATATTTGAGTAAGGGCAATTTGGATTCTTGGTATTGGGTACCTATCTGGAACAGTGTAAGTGTTCAGAGCTCTGAAGTCTCCAACCATTCTGGATTTTCCATTATGCCATGCCACTATGACTGGTGTAGGTATTTCTACTTCTTCATTATGGCCAACTTTTCTTATTACACCAAGGTCTAGAAGTTCTTTGATATGAGTTTCCAGAGCTTCTCTTGACTTGGGACTTGCTGGGTATGCAGGTCTTCTCAAGAGTGGTGGATAAGGTCTTTCAATATTAAGAATGATGTCAACTTCATGACCAATAATTGCTCCTAGAGGCTCTTTGTATGAAGCAAATGCTCATTTGTGGTCATACAAAAGGGAAGAAAGTTCATTTTCTTGTTTATCAGTCAGATGAAGGCTTATTTCAGCCTCCCTCAACTGTTCAGATCTGAATTTTTCCAATTCTAAGTTGACTTGTGATACTTTATTTACTGTAATTTGTCTTTTAAATGGTAAAAAGGCAAATTTGTGACACTTATTGTCTCCAATAGTAAATTATCTGTTGTTGTTGTTATGCAAATCTATTCCATACATGATTAAATAGTTATTTCCCAATATAAAATGGGTACTAGAGCAGTTTTCCATAACAACAAATTCAACTGTGATTCTTAAATTCCCATTAATGTGTGGGAATATGAAACTGGTCTCAAAAATATCTAATGCTTTCATTAGATTACTTGCACTATTGAATTTTATACCATCAATTGGTAACAATTGGTCTTCAAAATTTGGTACACAAGTTTTAAGAAACAATTTACCAACACAAGAGCAGAAGGCTCCTTGGTTAAGCAAAAGCTTAGTGGGCTTGTTGTCAATCACCACTTCTGTTATACAGGAGTTACCAGCTGTATAACCTTTCCCCCTGTTTGGTTTTGTTTTCATAAGTTGTGCATCTTGAACGTTTGATAAATCAAGTTGACCATTTCTCAATTGTGGCAAGTGGGAATAAGATTCCATGATGTCAAAAGTGGCATTGATATTTTCTATATCTTTTGAAGATTCAGAAAATATTGATGACTTATCATCTGAATTGTCTTCAATTATGTCATCTTTTTCAACATCAAATTCCTTTTCAATATCAATTTCATTAATTTTCTCCTTTTTTGGACATGTATTGGCCAGATGGGTGGTGCTTTGGCAAATATGGCACTTTCTGACTGTATCTGCAGATTTATAATTATTATTAGAATTTTATTTGGGGTTTCTGTTCACAGAATCTTTCCAAGGTGTATTAAACCTTGTTTTGAGATTCACCCTACTAGAACCAATTTTGGTTCTGGTGGTTACTTCTTCTAATATATTGATAATATCCTCTGCTGAAGATTGTTCAGTAGTCCTGCTTTTGACAGTATGCTCTAAGTCACCTCCACATTGTCTCAGAATCTTTCTGTGGATCATAAATTCTGACATGTCAGGGTATAATTCTGTTAGTATGTCTTTTTGTTGGCAAAACCATGGTAAAGCTTTGTCTTTATCAGCATTAAATTTGGAAGATTCAAAGGCTTTTTCCACTTCAAATCTCCAAGCATCATTGGCCCATTTGTTGATAATTTGGGTTTTCCACCAAGTCCAACTTTGGTGTCCATGTGCTTGTCTTGATTTGATATACCATCTGTGAGCTGATCTGGTAAACAAGGTGTTAAATCTTGCTGTTACCAATCTGTCTGGTAATTCAAGATCTTCTTTAATCATGCCAATTCCTCTGATGAATTTCATATGGTCATATTCTCCTTCACCACTGAAGTGAGGCCATTCTTTAAGCTTTGGTACTTCTTTCAAAAGTGCTTGGCCCATTGATGGATCCAAGTTATGAAAAGAAGTGGATAATTCATTTTTTAAATGTGAATTATCAGGATACAATACTTGTGGATTTGGAATCCTTGTTCCCTCATTTCAATTCATAGGTGTAGAAATTCTTGGTAAGGTGTTCAGTATTTGTTCAATATCATTAATTTTACTGTTGCTACACCTTTGGGAATTCCTGTATTCATGTTGAAAGGCTTGTATTAATTTTATTACTTCAATTTTATACATGTCTTCTTTATGTGTCAGTTCTTGCCATAACTCTGTCTGTCTTGTATTATCAGCAGTGACTTGATTCAATTTCATTGATAATTTTGATACTTCTTCTTGTGAGGCATCAAAACACTTTTTCAAGGCAATGGTATATGTCTTTACGTCAGTAAATAAATTTGAAATGACATCAAGGACTTTCTTGTTATCTGTCTTGATAATATTTATGGCTTGTTTAATTCTTGTTTCAATTATGTCATCAATATTGAATTTAGAATATTTTTCTGTTAACTCTTTAATAATGGCAGATTGTTGATTTATTTTATTGCCACAAGAATTATCATCATTGGAAGTTTTAATTGTTCTTAAAACTTTTTCAAAACACATAAGTGTTTCATTAATCTGGCACAGACGCAAGTTGTTTGTTTTAATGCTGTTACAAATGGTTTCATTTTTATCATCAAGATTTTTTTTCATGTCATTTATAGCTTCATAAAACTCTGGGATGTAATCAAATATGTCAGAAATCATTTCTGGAATCTTAATCTGGCTTCCTCCTTCTTTTGTAATTGCATCATGGTTCTGGCCATCTGAAATACATTTTCCATGACATACTTCTGAATCTTTGGAATCATGTAGCCCTGGCTGTAAGGCTTTGGGGCTGGTTCCTTCCCTTTTCCCTTGTTTTGGGCTTGTGGCTGCTTTTTCACGTTGGAATTGGTGCTTCTGGCCACTGGGGCTGGTCTTGGCACTTGCTTTGGTGGTGGTGGGTTGTTTTTCCTCCATTCTTCTTTTAAAAGAATCATATTCTTCTTTTCCATCAATTGATGGCATCCATTGAGTAACTTGCAAGTGTTGGGATGACCCAGGAATTTTCTTACAGTCAGGTATGAGTTCATGCAGTTTTTCCACAGATCTGCAAGAATGTGGTACTCTTTGTGCTGAAGTGCATTGTTGTAAGCCTTCTGGCTGGCTTTGTAAATGTCCACTGAGGCTTCTTGTGGCGGTTTCAGCTATTTTTGAAGGTAAAATAGTGTCATCAGCTTCAGAATTGGACAATTTATTGTTGTGGAAGTCTTTTACTGACCCTTGTCCTTCTGTATCTGCTTGGCTTCTGCCATAATCATGTCTATGACCTTTTTGGGAGATGCTTGAGGGCTTATAGCTTGCTCCTGATCTGGTTGAAGGCATATTTTATGATTAAAAAGGTTTAAAATAGTAATTCTACGTCAAAACTTACTATTTGCCAAATTTTTAGCTTTCTGAAGAGTATTACTGATATCCAAGTTGATCAATTAAGAAGAAATTGGCTCTTGTTGGTGATTCTGAGTTATAATAAAAGTTCTATTATGATCAGAAATCACAGTGCTTGCAGGAATAATGCTAATAACTGTGGATTCTGTTTCAATATTTTCTTGTCTTACCACGTTGTCAGACACTAAAATTAATGAAAAAGCCAATTAATCAACTAAAGAAAAGGCTTTTCAAAAGGGAAATAAAAAATGAAGCCTCACTTATAATTATAAAAAGAAATTATTTTTTAAGGATTTTTTTGAATTATAAGTATTTTTTATATATTTTTGAATTTTTCAATATAAGAAGAAAAGATTAAAAAAAAGTAAAAAATTATGTCACAGGTAAAAAATCACGGCTGGGCCCCCAAATGTAGGTTGTGGATATGAAACTTTGATAAAATATCAAGTACTTTTCCTGTCCTCAAAATTTGTATAAGGTAAAATTATTTAAAAATAGTAAGAAATAGTATTTTTAAGGAGAAAACACACCAATGTTTTGTTTTTAACTTTTTAATTATAAAACAATAATATAATAAAAATTTATTGTTTTACCAATAATAATGATTTATCCAAAAATACTCTACAAGAGATATTTAAGGCTACAAAGAAAATTCTTCAAGAGCAATTTCAATTGGAATCAATTGAGCACAGAACTGAAAGCAATTAGTGAAATAGCAAAGTCTTTGAAGATATTTAAAGAGAAAACACACCCAAAAATGACCAGAGTGAATTTGGAAACAAAGTGACAAAGTTAACAGTGATGAAAGATTCTTTAACTCACTTTAGGGGTGGTTCAGGGGTAAAAATTATTATAATGATTTTTTCACATGGTTAAAAGGTTAAAAATGTTTAAAAAAGGGTGGTTGTAGTCTTTTATTGATTGGTTTAACAGTTTTTAAACTAATTATAAAAGGAAAAGATTCTAACATGAAGAGAAAAGTGGGGCAGAGAAGACTTTCTTTTATAGCCATCAATTTCCTTACTCCAAAAGTAAAATTTACTCTTGTCAGTCGTGAAAAACAGTCTGACAACAGAAAAGCCAATTATGAAATTATTGAACCCTGGTTCAGACCAAAAAAGGGGTGGTTTAAGCCATTTATTGCTATTTTTAGCCATTTTAGACCCTTATATCAGCCATTACTATAGCAATACCTGGTCTAGAGCCTTCAAACCACGTCAGAATGTGTGTAAGAGGCGTAGAAACCAGTTAAAACTGCTTTTACTAACATTGTTTTAACTTAAGGGTAGTTTTACCCTCTTGGCAGCAGTTAAACCTACCCTGGTTGGTATCAAAACCTCATCATCAATTGAGTCACAGACCCTATGACTCAATTCCAGGCCAAAAGTAATGAACTTTTGCGTGGACTTTGACATCCCACACCAATCAGCAAGGATTTTGGGGGTCTAGCCCCCCCTTAGAGCTAGAGTGTCTTTTCCCCCCCCCAGAATTAATCTTTCCAATTTATTTTGTCTTTAATTCCTCATCATGTAATACAATTATAATTTACATATGTAATTCAATCAAGTTTTTAATTACACATCTGTAATAATTGATACCTCATATGTAAATTAAAGTTCACTTATGTAATACACGTGCACATTTTGACATTTCAATTGAAAATACTTCAATTCCTCATAACTTCTAAACTAAAAACAACACCTCAATTTTAACACAAAAATTGATGGTTAACACCACGTGTGGTGTGAATTAAATTAAGTTTTTGAGGATTTTCATACTTTTGTAAAAAAAGTACTAAAAACTTAATTTAAGCTTATTTAGAGTTGAGTTACAGAAATTTCATCCACAAGTGATCCCACTTTATTTTTTATGAGGAATCCAATGGTGTGATAATTTCTTTATGTTTATTTCTTGGATAAAAATTTATAATATATTTTATATAAATTTTTACAAAAAATATTTTAATTTCATAATTTTTATTAAAAATTCATTTTTACTTAATTTTTACAAGCAAAAATGTATTTTCATAATTTTAAATTTTATTGTAATTTTATTTTTAAATTATAATTAAATTTTGATTTTTAAATATGAATTTGTATTTATATTTCAATTTTCATTTTTATAATATAAATAAATTTCTTTTATTTTCATAATATAAATAAATTTATTTTATTTATATTTGTATCTTAATTTATCATTTGTGATCTTTTGGGTATATGAAAATACGTCTAAGGCTCACAATAATAGTTTTCTATTTTCTTATTATTATAAAATTTTATTAATAATTTTGAGAATAAATGGAGCTTTTCTTTATTATTTTCCTTTTCAAAACCTTAAAGACTCTCAATTAATAAAGTGTCAGCCTGTGACTCAAAACCAGTGCACAAGCATGACAGCCAAAATACCATAAACCAATGGTATAGCCAAGACACCACCAAAACATGGATCTGAGCCAAATAAGCTCAAAAGGTATCAAAAGAAAGAGGAAACTCACCTCTTTCTGAAAATATAAGTCCCATCACCATAGGACAAGAAATAACAAAGTTATTGCTGAGCATAAACCTTAATTTTCACCTCTCATCTAAAATCTAGAAGGAGAGGCTTAACCCCATCAAATGGTTATTCAAAATGAAGCTCTAAGCCAGGGCTAATCAATGGTACCAGCCAAACTGAGCTAGCACCAATTTTACTGGAGTTATGGTCAATTTCAGGCCAAATAAGGGTGAACAAAACATTCACCTCTCATCTAACTTCTACAGTTTTAGTGTGGGATACCTGAAGTGGGGTATTTTTGAAAAGAGCACAATCGGGGCTATCTGATGGTGTCATCCATTTCCCCATAGCTCAACTAGAACAAAAGTTATGGGGCAAACAAGCTCAATACAGCTTTTTGCCCAAAACACGCAAATGTACAAAACTCTTGTACATGGGATAACTTTGCCATATTTAATGATACCCATATCAAATGAGGTACCATTGTATAGAGCACATACAGGGCTACACACTGAACCAATTTTGAGGTTGATATCTCAAGAATTGACAAATTTATGGCTGATTTAAGGTCAAAATCCCACCTGCTGTCATATACAGCCTTACCATGGGATAATATCCCATAACCATGAATATGAGGTGTCAAATAGACAAAGAAGCATGTTTTTACTTCAATACCTCATATGTCAGTCAATACTGGGGTCCCATACAGTTTCTGTGCAGCATTCTACGCGTCATACACGTCAGAATCAGGCTGTGAGGTCCCCAGATGAAAATTCTCACCCTGTATTGGTGAAAACCGCCCAGATGTGGTTTCAAAGCCACATCTGAGCCCAATACAGGTTATACAGGCTGTTTGCAAACCACAAGCCAGTACTAGAAAGTGAAAAAATCTTCACTTCCTCTACGTGGAAAGGTCTAGTACCCTTTCCACCCCATTTCAGGATAAAAAGGAGGCTTTTCACTGCCAGAATAGCTTTCCTCATCCTGCTCTTGAATAACCTATGGAGTAAACTGTCAAAAACAGTTTTACTCTTGGTTAATAATCAGGTATACTCTTAACTTAAAAGTATTGTAGTCTTTATTATTGTAACCCAACAGGTAAAGCTGCACCCAGGGCTTTCAACAGCGCTCACCACCACTATATCTCTATATTAAAGCCCTTAATATCCTAATTTAATCATTTATTATCAACTTTCTTATCTTTTAAAAGCTATTTTTACCATGTCACAGTCATAGTTAAAGCCTGTAAATACTTATATACACCTTTATCATAGACTCATCCTGACATAAAGGATATTCCAGTTCCCAAATATAAGGAGAAAATTCAATTTTGAAAAAATGACTTCAAATGATTTATTTCCCTTTGTATTTATACATTCATTTCAAAATATTTCCAGGAATAAAATAGACAAAAATATGGATCATGTGACTTGTTCATTTTATTTGAAAAGCTTATGAGCCAGTTTCACGAGCTATATATAGTCTAGTATTAATCTAAAGCCACTGACTAATAATATTATGGCAAGGGAAAGGTGGGTTTTCCTAAACGCTCCTACTTTGTATTGAATAAGCAATATTTGATGATTAATTTTTATCTCTATTAATTATATATGTAAATTATGAAGAAATATTTTTTTACAACATAAATCTTTCAACAAAGGTATTTTCTATTTCATCTTGTGGACTTAAAGACATAGCTACTTTTAATATCTACCATAGAAAATTAAAATAAAATAAAATTCTTTTAGAATTTGGTTAATATGCTTGTGGAGGTTAAAAAAGGAATTATTTTTTGAAGATAAAGCGCTTAAAAATAATTTAATTGATTAAAAATATGAATAAAATCAATAGGCTCATAAAGTAAGCTTATTAGTAATATCAATTATTCATAAGGGATTAGTTAATTCATCATTTTGATGATATTTAAATTACAATACTGAATAAATAACTCATAATAAAGAAGTCACTTGATGAAAATCATATGAAACATTTCAAAAAATAGAAGTATCAAAACAACTCAAAGAAAATGTTTGATAAGATTTATGAATTTATTCAAAATAATCAAGTGTTTATAGAAATTATAAAAAACACCTTTTCAAATCTTCAAGGAGTAATTGAAAGATAATTTGATTAGTAAAGGTAATAGATTTTAATGATAAGTTATAAATTTTTTAAGGTATAAGAATAAATTAAATATAAATTAAATCAATAAAATGAGGAGCTTGAATTTTTTTATAATGATACAAAAATTCCTCTCTTTAAATAAAAAATATCAATTTTATTTGAGGAAATTTTGGTTATCTTTTTTTGAAATTTTTGAAAACAATTTATAAATCTAATCACATTTTCTAAATAAAAGAAATAAAATATTCTCTTTTATTGAATATATTTTTTTACAGCTTGATAACTATATTTCATAAAAAAACAAGATATAAAGTTAAAATTAAGAAAATTTACCAATACTTAATTAAATCTTCAAATATACATATTTTAAGATTGAAAATTCAAAAACTTCAAACAAAAACAACTTGATAAGAAGCTTTTTGTACAGAATATAGTGTAAAAAAGATTCTTTTTATATTAATTATATTAGGAAAATGGTAAAGACACACAATTAACATGGTCAATGACTTCAAGCCCCTTATGTTTATTTACCAATTTTTATTTAATTTTACAATAAATCTGCAAGCCCACATAGGGAAGCCACTGGGCCCCAATTCAGTTTAAATTACTTTATTTTGTACATCAAAGCCACACAAAAAAAAAATTTCAAACCCAAAAAAAATTACAAAAGATTCAAATTCAACTTGAAAAGTCTCAAAATTAGAAATGAATCCCCTCTGTATATATTTTTTTGCTCTCAAAATCTCTCAAGTCCTGTCATCCAATCCACATTTCATCATAAAAGCCCAAATTTAGCTTTGAAATATCCATTTTACCTTAAATATTTTCCATGAAATTTCCCTCTTTTTTTCTGAATTATTGCTCCTTGAAACAACATTTTTTCTCCTTTGAAATCTTTCAATTTTTAGCTAAGATTTCTTAAAACTCCAAAAAGTGGGAAATTTTAACACCCTTTAGAATCTCTAAAACATGTTTATGATTCAGCCAGAGAATAGGTTTTTTCTTTGGCTAGCAACCAAATCAACATTGGATTTTATAGATCTGTTAGCCTTATTTCTCAATATTAACAGGGTAAAAAGCTGAAAACAATTAATTAGAATTTCCCTTTAGGATTTATGCAGAAAATATTTCAATAAACCTTTCTGACCTTCCAAAGTCAAAAACTCTGAACTTAATCATTTAGGAGAAAATTCAAGCCAAAATTATCATGAATTCCTCATTAATGTCCTCAAGAAAGAAAATTTTCTGCTTCATAGTTAAAGATACTAAGAATATTGGAGTGTGTTTTGATTTTCAATTCATAATCTGTCACTTCAGCTAAACAATGACTTTTTGTATTTTATTATTATGAACTATAAAAACAAAAAAAATATCCAACTCCCTTATTTCATATCTTTACAGTTTTCTTCCCCAAAAGTTATTTCTCTTGTGGCTTCTTTTTCTAATTAACAAAGAAATTTAATGATATTAGTACTGAGATTCACAAAGTTTAAGTTAATCAATCCTCAAAAAACCAAAAATTCTTATATTCCCTCTTGTTTTCATTGAAATACATTTTCCCTAAAATTATAAATATATAAGATCTTTCCTAATTGAGAAATTTTAATCTTTATTTGGAAAATGAAAAAAAAGCTTTTTTCTCATTGAATGATAAAATATGGAACTGGTAAATTATTGAATAAATTCATAAATTGTTAAAATTGATTAATTAATTATTTCTTTTTCTCTATATCTTTTTCATTATTTCTTTAAAAGTAGTTATTTTTTCAATTCTCAATGTGTTTATTATCATTATTTGATGAAATTAAGAAATAATTGGAATAAAATTTCAAAGTATATAGAAATATTACTTTTAGCTTGATTGTTTTTTCTAGGAAATTAATTGCTCCTTCCAAGTTAAATCTTAATATATTCTTTAAAAAAACACTACCTTAATCTGGGTACTTTGCCCACTTGAATATTTGAAGTATTTAATGTTATAGTCAAAATATGCTTCAAAAAATCCACTCAAACACTATCAAAAAATAATGGGGTATTCTAAATCTCAATACAATGAAAATTTCACTCAAATTATTGATATAATATTCAAATAAAATATACTCAACATGATAAGTTATCAAATTCATAATTTTAATATGAAATGGAATAGTTCTCATCATCAAATCCAAATTTTATTTGAGGATTTCTACTCAAAATGAAACCCAATGAAAAATACACCCAACAATAAACAAAATATCAATTAATAACTGAAAATCACAATAATAAATGAAACTCTCATCCTTTTCAAAATTTAAATCAGAAGATTTTCGCCTCAATTTGACTGGGGTGTTAACTTTAAGTATTTCATTCTTATCTTAGTGATTTATGTCTGATTAGTCTTTGTTGCTTTTTTCGTATTTTTCAATAAATATATAAAAAAGGAAATTATTTTAATATTAAATTGAAAATATAATTTTAAAAAAGGCTCTTATTCATATTTTGAATTAATAATCAGGTAATAAGAATTTCTTTAAACAAATATGAATAGAATTATTCCAATTCCTTGAAAATTTCAAGAGCATATTTTGATGGCAGAAATCATTTAGAAAACCCTTACACTTTTCTAAATAAGGAATTTAATATTATGATTATTCAAAATCTGAAAAAATCAAAATGAGAACTCCTTGGGGAAAAAGTATCATTTAATAATCATTAAGAACTATTCTTTTTTTTGATTTTTCATTTAGCTTTACTTTTGTTTTCATAAGAAACAATGATAATATTAATAATATTAATAGGAATTTTTGTTATCAATTTTTTAAAAAAAAATTGTAACTTTTAAATGCTAACAGATCTTTTTATTAATATATTCTTCTTTTTCAAAAAAAATATTTATATCTTTTTTTATACATAATTACTCAATTGATTTTTTTTCTTTTTATTATTCTTTTTTCTTTTATTTAATAAAAAAAATCATTAATTCACAAAATCTTTTTTTTTAATTATATAATATTTTTCCTTTTTTTCAAAAAAAGAAAATTAATAAATTATATTTTAAAAAAAAATAGTTTCTTTTCTATTCTATTACTATAAATACTATTATTAAAAAAAGAAGACAGAAAAGGTAGTTTTTTATTAAAAAAATTTTTTTGGGAAAAAAAACAACTTATTTTTATTATTTCCCCTTTTTTTTTCAAAATAAAAAAAAATAAAATATAAAATAATAAAAATAATAAAAATAATAAAAATAATATAAATAATATAAATAATATAAATAATATAAATAATATAAATAATATAAATAATATAAATAATATAAATAATATAAATAATATAAATAATATAAATAATATAAATAATATAAATAATATAAATAATATAAATAATATAAATAATATAAATAATATAAATAATATAAATAATGAAAAATATAGCATTGGTAAACTCATGTAAGCATGTTTTTGGTAAAAACACATACTTTTTTATTGAAAACATATAAGGGGTTCAAAATTTACTCATTTCAAATTAGAATAAAGCCAAAAAAACCCTTTAATTGGGAAAAAAACCTACCAAAAACCCCCAAAATTATGGTCTTCTAGGTTTTAATTCTCAAAATTCTCCCCTTTTATTTTTCAAAAAAAAAAAAGAAAAAAGAAAGAAAAGAGTTATGAAAATTCATAATTGTGAACATTTTTCATGAATTTTGAAAAAAAAAAAAAAAAAAAATAGGTTGTTTTTCTAAATTGATCAATATGGACAAATTTGAAAAAAAAAGAAAAGAAAAAGAGAAAAAGAAAGAAAATTGAAAAAAAAATTGGGGATCTTGAAATCCCATCTTAGAAAAAAAAATTATAAAAAAAACTTGTCAAAACTAAGCCTGAGGATTTTTTTTAGAAAAAAGAAGAAAAAGAAAAAAAAGAAAAGAAAAAAATAAATCAGTCAATTTTTTTTTTTAACATAAAATTATTTGTTTTTTTAAGGTGTGGATATGAAACTTTGATTGAAAATCAAGTACTTTTCCTGTCCTCAAAATTTGTATAAGGTAAAATTCAATTAAAAATAGTAAGAAATATTATTTTTAAGAGAAAACACGCCAATTTTATTGTTTATAACTTTATTAGTATAAAACAATAATATTATAAAGATTTATTGTTTTACCAACAATAAACATTTATCCAAAAAATACTCTACAAGAGATATTTTAAGGCTACAAAAGAAATTTCTTCAAGAGCAATTTCAATTGGAATTAATTGAGCAATGAACTGCAAGCAATTAATTAAAGAACAAAGTCTTTAAAAAGAATATTAAAGAGAAAACACACCCAAAAGTGACCAGAGTGAATTTGGAAACAAAGTGACAAAGTTTACAGTGATGAAAGATGCTTTAATTCACTTTTGGGGTGGTTCAGGTGTAAAAATGATTATAAGAGTTACAAACAATGATTATAATGATTTTTTCACGTGGTTAAAAGGTTCAAAATGATTTAAAAAAGGTGGTTGGAATCTTTTATTGATTGGTTTAACAGTTTTTTAAACTAATTAATAAAAGGAAAAGATTCTAACATGAAGAGAAAAGTGGGGCAAAGAAGACATTCTTTTATAGTCATCAATTCTCTTACTCCAAAAGTAAAATTTACTCTTGTCAGTCGTGAAAAACAGTCTGACAACAGAAAAGCCAATTATGGCATCATTGAGCCCTGGTTTAGACCAAAAGGGGCTGGTTTAAGCCATTTTTAGCCATTTTACACCCTTAAATCAGCCATTACTATAGCAATACCAGACCTAGAGCCTTCAAAACACGTCAGAATGTGTGTCAGAGTCGTAGAAACCAGTTAAAACTGTTTTTACTATGATTGTTTTATCTTAAGGGTAGCTTTACCCTCTTGGCAACAGCTAAAACTACCCCAGTTGGTATCAAAACCTCATCATCAATTGAGTCCACAGACCCTGTAACTCAATTCCAGGCCAAAAGTGGTGAACTTTTGCGTGAATTTTGACATCCCACGCCTGTCAGCAAGGATTTTGGGGGTCTAGCTCCCCCTTAGAGCTGGAGTTCCTTTTCCCCCCCAAATTTAATCTTTCCAATTTATTTTCCCTCTAATTCCTCATCATGTATTATACTTATAATTTACATATGTAATTCAATTGAATTTTACAGTACAATACAGTAATAATTGACACCTCATATGTAAATCAAACTTCACTTATGTAATACACGCGCACATTTTGACATTTCAATTGAATTCAATTGAAAATACTTCAATTCCTCATAACTTCTAAACTAAACACAACACCTCAATTTTAACACAAAAATTGATGGTTAACACCACATGTGGTGTGAATTAAATCAAAGTTTTGAGGATTTTCAACTTTTGTATTGAAAATACTAAAAACTTAATTTAAGCTTATTTAGAGTTGAGTTACAAGAATTTCACTCAGAGGTGACCCCACCTGATTTTTTATGAGGAATCCAATGGTGAAATAATTTTTATATGTTTATTTATTGGATAAAAAGTTATAATAATTTTTATTTGACTTTTTTCACAATTTTGTTAAAATTTCATTTTTACTTAATTTTTTCAAGTATGAATGTAATTTTATTTTTAAATTGTAATTAAATTTTTTATTTTGAATATAATTTTATATTTATTTTTTGATTTTCATTTTAATAATATAAATAAATTTATTTTATTTATATTTATATGTTAATTTTGTATTTGTGGTCTTTTGGGCATATGAAATTACCTCTAAGGCTCACAGTTTTGATAATAAATTTTTTAAAAAAAAATATAAGGAATTATATGATTTTACCAGTATCCTAAAACAAAAAAAAATAATAATAATAATTTATACCCAAAAAAAGATTTTCTACAAAAAAAAAAAAATTAAACAAATTTATTTATTTATTTATTTTAATTATTTTATGGTTTTTTTTTTTTTTGATTAATTTCTATAAAAATGGTTAGAAATTTTTTTAATTATATATTTTATAGGTCCCACACCTAAACCTTAAAAAAAAAAAAAAAAAAATATTTCTATTTTTTAAATTTTATTTCCAATTTTTTTTATTTTTTTTTTTTTATTAAAAATTATTTATAATTAATTCCAAAAAAAAAAAAAAAAAAAAAAAAAATGTAAATTTTATTAAATTTTTTTTTTTTCATTAATAATATTAGAAAAAAAAAAAAAAGCTGATTTTAACCAAAAAAAATTGAAAAAATTAACAATTTTTAAGGATTTTTTTTTTTTTTTTTTTTGAAGGATTATAATAAAATTTTATATTTAGATTTGATTAATTTTTTTTAAATTCAAAATTAAGGAAAAAAAAAATTTTTTTTTTTTGGCAAGAGGATTTTTAAGTTAAAAAAAAAAACAAAAAAAAAAAATTTTTTTTTTTTTTTTTATATATATAAATTTGATTATTTTTGAAAAAACTTTTAAATACTAAAAAAAAAAAAAAAAAAAATTTTCAATTTCAAAAATACTTTTATAAAAAAAAGAAAAAAAAAAAAATTTTATTTGAAATAAAATTCAATAGTTATAATTTATGAAATTTTTTTTTTTTTCTGAAGTTCAAAACTATTCATATATAACAATTTTTTTTTTCTTTAGTTAACATTTTTCTATTCAAATTCCTCTTTTTTAGAATTTTTTCTTAAAATTAATTTTAAGATAATTTATGAGAAAGATATAGGAAGAAAATTTAACTGGAATATTTTTATTTGAGGGTAAATAATGATAAAAGAAAGATTCATATTGAACCCTGGAATAAAAAAAATACTGTTCTTCATTATCTGTTAGTAATTAAATCCCAAAGTTCTGGACTTGAAATCCAATATTTATTTATTTTTGATTTTGAGGTAATTTAACAATCCAATCTTTCTAAGTAATCATTCACTTAATCTTAATTTTTTTTTCTAATCTTTAATAAAATTTCTTTTTCTTCTCTAATTACTTTTAAAGTTCAATTCTGACAATACTCCATTTATCTTCATTTTGATATATAAAATATGACACAAATCTGAAAACAAAATTTTTACCTCAAAGTAGATAAATTAATTTATTAAATTATGGAGTTTTAAATTAAATTTAAACATTTATTTTTAAGACTTATATTTCTTGAAACATTAATTTAAAAAAAAAAAAAAATTATTATTATTATTATTATTATTTTGTTTTAAAATTTCCAAAGATACTTAAATTTAATTGAAAGAAATAATTTGTAATATTATTATTAGTTTTTTTTCTATCAAATTTTTAAAAATTTTAATCTAATTAATTTTAAATTTTTCTTTAATAATTTGGTTTAAATGAATTATTCTTATATAATTTCTAATTTTTTGGGTTTTTTTTTTTTTTTTTTTTCAATCTTAATTAATTTTTAAGTTTAATTTTCCATTTTTTTTTACTTAAGTAAGGTTTATTTTAGATTTAAAATCTTCTTAGTAATATTAATCTATATTTTCATAAGATTCATTTTATAAATTGGAATCAGATATGAAATTATTAGAATTGAATGTGGTAGGTTATGAAATATTTCCTTTTTGAAGGCCTTCCGTTTTTTTTTTTTTGCTAACTTTATGACCTAAAAAAATCTTGGATCTTTATTATTCTTGTTTTTTTTTTTTCTCCTTTTGGTCTTCAAGAAATTTCATTTGTATTTTTAGTCTCTTGAGTTTAATTTAATTGGGTCCTACCAATTTAATAAATCTTGAAAACCCCTTAAAATATAATGATGAATTTTTTTTAATGGGCTTTTAAATTAATTAATTTTAGAAATTATTTCAATTTATCTTAAATTATTTTGTTCTATTTCTTGAGTTAGATCTAAAAATTCATAATCCAACTATTTTCTTTAATAAGAAAAATCATATTAACCAGTGATAATTTTTTTTTATAAAAAACTCACTTGAATTTTCAAATTCCACTTTAAATTAAAATCATCAATTTTGAATTAAATTCTGGTCTGTTTGTTTTTTTTGGTAATTTTGAGCTTGATTTTTGAAAGGAATTATTTTATGAATTTTAAAATTCTTGGTATATTTTTCATATTTTTTTTTCAATTTTCTCTTTAGCTGATTTATTAATTATTTTAAGGGAAAATTGAAATATTTTTTCTCATAAAAATTAGAAAAATTAAGTAAAATATTGATCAATTTCTTTTAATAACTTCAGTGGAATTCCTTTCAATTTTCATACTAAGGTTTTTAACTACTTTCAAAAGAGTTTCAGTTAAATTATAATTCCATATCTTAACCATTCCATTGGCCTCTTTAGCTCTTTATGTGGTAGAGTGACCAAGGTGAGCCACTTTAATTTTCTAAGAATTAATAAGAGATTCTTTTTAAGGAAATACAAATATTTTTAAGATAATTAATTATTCCTTTTGAGATAATATTTTAAAATTTCTTCCAATTTTAATTAAATTATTCTTAATATAAGTAATAAATAGCTTAAAATATAAATTAAAATATTATTATTAAGTTTAAATTAAAGAAAAAAAAAACTGAATAAAAGCTAATTTTTTCCAATTATTTATAAATCTTTCTGCTTTCTAACAATCCCTAAAAAAAAATTGATAAAAATGGAAATAATAATATTTTTTTAATGTGCCAAATTCATAATAATATTTTGAATTTTTCAATAAAAAAAATATAAGTGATATTTGAATATTATATTTTTCAAGTATATATTTTTGAAAAATTTTTAAAAACCAAAAAAAAGTAAGAGCTTTCTTTTTCATCTCTAATTAAACAGAAAATCACAGAAAAAGTCTTGTTTGTTGAGTTAGATTAGTAGTTTTTCTTGTAATTGAAATCCATAATAATTACATTATTAAAAAACAGTCAAAATATTCAATGATTTAATATTTAAGAAAAATAAGGAAGTTTTTTTGACTCAGTTCATCATCCTTGGGTTTAAAGATAAAAGTTTTTAATTTAAGTGATTCAAAAAAGTTCTTCAATAATATTTCTTTTATTTATTTCTTTTGGCCTTTTAACAATATATTTATTTTATTAAAAATATGTCTTGATTCATCTATTTTAGATAAAAATTTTTTTTTGAATTTTATTAGGTTTAATTTGTATAGAATTTAAAGAAGAAATTTAAAAAAAAAAAATTCTTCTTGATTAAATTTTATTTAAGATTAATTTTCCAATATTCTAAATGAATGTTTTTTTTTTTTTTTTTAGTTATTTTCAAAATTTATAAACTTTAATTTCCAAATCTCATCTTTAGAATTTTTTTTTTTTTTAAATAAATAAAAAAAAATTGATAATCAAGATTATTTTTTTGGGGGGAATTTAAAGAATATTTTATCAAATTTACTGTCAAATATTTTTTATAATCTTTAAAATTTTATTTCAATTCTATTTTTAATATAATTTTTGTGGATTTGAAAAATATCATAACCTTTATCCATTTACACTTCTTTGAAATGCTAAAGCAAGAGCTCATTTGTTTTTAATTTTCCCTTTGTGGGTGGCTGGAACATTGTTAAATTTTCAAGAAGAAATAGAGGAGAATGAAGTTCCTTTGAAAAAATTGATTAAAGGTGAGGAGGGGAATAGAAAGAGATTGATCCATATTTGGATTTGAAAAAAGGAGTTTTTTTAAAAAAAAGAAGTGGGGGATTTTCAAAGGAAGATTTAAGGTTGTTTTTTTTTGTATGAAAAGGGTTGTTCAGTTTTCAAAGTGCAAGCATTTTTCAAAAAAAAATTGTTTGAAGATGAGGAGAGGAATAAAATGAAATTCATTTGTATTTGAATTTGAAAAAAGAGCTTTTTTTTTAAAAAAAAGGGGGGGATTTTTCAAGAAAACTTTCAGATAGGTTTTTTTTTATTTGGTTGGTCTTCTTTTTGTGTTTAAGATGACTGTTTTGGTTGGGAAATTTGATGGTTGAGGGTTTATTTTGTTGGTGGAATCATGGTTTTTGCTTGGCCCAAAAACCTGTGGGGGAATTGTTACAATGTGTGTGTAGTGTACAGCAAGTGTGTATGAAGCAATTCGCCAGCGTGTATCTAGCAAAGCCCTTCTTTATTTCTATTTTCTTTTTAGTTTTTTATGGTATTTTGATTTTTGTTCATCCCTTTTTATTATTTGATTTTTTTGATTTTTATTTCAGTTTGTTTTCAATTTTTGATTTTAATTTATTTTTTAACCTAGAAATAAATAAATAAATTGTTTAATTAATTAATTACTTTACAAAAAAATAAAATGAAAAATTGAAAAAATTATAAGTTTTAAATATGAAGTTTTTTTTCCTTCAAATAATGAAGCAATTTTTTTATTTTTCTTCAAGTAATGAAAAAAACAAAATTAAGAATTTTTTTTCTTTTTTGTTTTTTTTGAGAAAATAATTATTTTATAATCTTAAATTTCAAAATTCCTTAGAATTATGTATCCACACTCGCCCACCCTCAGAAAAAAAAGTATTTAATGAAAAGAATTGTTGAAGCAAAGCCCATTTTTTTTGTGGTAAAAATATACAATATTGTTCAACTTGAGAAAAAAAAAGGCAAATTTATGTTTGCTTTTTTTTACCAAAAAAATTATTTATTTATTTATTTTGTAAATTAAATATATAAGGCTTTATTTATTTTTTATATTATATTAGCTATCAACAAAGACCCCTTGGGGAAACACAAGTAAGTTTCACGGTTCAAGCTGTAAGTCTATCTTCTTTTTTCTCTCGAAATATAGATGTTCATTAACGCATTAAGCTTAAGTAGGCCCTTTTAAGGATAATCACAGTACATTTTTCATTCTGATTTTTGTTTTTGTTGTATGCGCGTCATTTTTTTTGTATTTTTCCATTCTCTTATCAAGCTTAGTATTAATGGTATCAAGATTGGACCAAAGAGCGGAGTATAAACAGCATATTTGTGTTCGTCAGGAAAATAAAGTAATGATAACATTGTTGGGCTGAAAAAAGCCATTGATGATAAAGTTTTGGATTCATCAGCACAAAGTAATGATTTCCATAATGAACCGCCTGGTTTTAAAAGATCCTGTGTCTGTATGGGTTACGATTTTGGATGATAGATTGCCAGAAAAACATCATGTAGATCAAATGCAAATTAGTGGAGCTGAAATATAAAAATTAGACAAATCCACTGACGCATTTGAGTGCCTTGAGAGCTCCTTTGAATTGGTTTTGAACTTGAGCTGAGACTCTCATATTAGTTTGGTCATTGACCAATTTTAAGGTCACTTGCAGCGAGTTGATTGATTCATGAGTGTTTTCAATGATCCTGCGGCGAATAATGGCGTCTAGTGCAAGTGTGTAGAGTGCTGGTTCCTGGTGATTGTCAACGAGACCTAGTAGGTTTAAAAGATGATGTCGAAAGATTTGCATTGGAAGATCAAGCTGAGTAATATCGAGGGTAGGATTGCTTTGGCTGGTGATTGCATCGGGTGGATTGTATATTACAGCACTACCCCATTGTGGTCTCATAAAGCTGCCATGAACATCAAAGGTACCTTGTAAAGAATTGCAAGAAATAAGTTGGAATGATTTCTATCGAATCGTATAATAAATTGTTTACCATTGTTTCTTCGAATTTTGAATGGCCTATGAGCAGGGGATGGAATCCAAAGTACAAAGTGCAAAACGGGGTCCATTGTTACAGAAGAAGCTAAGTTAAGCAAGAAGATGAGTTTTAAAGTTTTTTATCAAGGCAAATGATTTTAACTAGGACTAAGACTTGCCAAGATTCCAATCTGCATCATTGATGAAAGCTTTCAAATCATTTTCTTCAACCACATGAACTGTTTGGTTACCAGATATTTGATTATTTACTACAGTGGGCTCAAAGGCCAGGGGTGAATGGTGCAAGATTTGAGTTTGGCAAGTAAAATTATGTAAGGGTGCTAGACTTGCAAGTAATTCTTCCAGGTAAACTGAAAAAAACTCAATATCAATCCAAGGTTTTAGATTGATTAAGATGAAATCTTTTTCTAACGTTCGATAGCATGTCTAATATCCCATTGACGAATAAAGCTAGGTTGAGTGATATCTTCATTCATGAGACTAAAAACAAGTTTAAGTTGAGATGAGTACTTGATGACTCTAGAATTGGTAGCTTGAAGTGGAGCAAGAAGACGAAGGAGTTGATTGGGCTTATTGTTGGCTGAGTTTGAAGAAGCAGAGTGAGATTAGCTAATTGATTAAAATTTGTATGAATTGATTTCAAGTTTGACTAACAGTTGAGTGAGATAGGAAAATTGGTTTGATGAGTTGAATTTTCTGAATGATTCAAGTTATCAAATTGAGAACGATGAAGGATAACTGTAATTGAAAAGGATTAAATGATGAGACTAAGATTTTAAATGATGAAAAAATTTTCAAGAGCAAATTGCAAACTAAGATCTTTAGATGATGATGGAGTAAATTGAATGAAGAAATCCAAACATCTTGCGGTTGAGATATCTATATTTTGATGATTAATATTTTGATTAGATTGTAAGTTTTGAATTTCATTTTGAAGTGATGATAAGTTAATTTGATGAGTTGAAGTAGTTAGATTGATAGGGAAACGAATTGGACAAGGCTGTTTTGATAATTTAATGATTGATTAGATTAATTTTTCCATAAGATGAATTTAAAGATGAATTTATTACTTTAAGATTGATCCAATTTTTTAAATCTGATTGAGGTAAAGATTTCCTTTGAATTTTAGTTGAATTCCACCAAATCGGTAAACCTAAGATGATCACAAACCAAAAGCTGAAGATGATTTGAGTTCGATTTTGAGATTTTAGATTTTGAAAGAATTTTTTAGATGAAGATTCCATTAAATAATTTTATAGTAATCCTTGAAAATATTTTAAAATCGATGATGAGGATTTGATTTGATTTGATGTGAGATTTTTATAAAATATCAATTTATGATATGATATGATATATTTTTTTTTGATAAGTTGATAAATGTAAAATTATTAATTGTAATAAGATTCAAAATCAATCTTTAAAAGATGAAAATTTTCAAATAAAAAAAAAATATTAAATTCTCAATACTTGACTTGTTTTCTTGGATGATAAAAAGCTGAGAAATAAAAATTTAATCCAAAATCTATGAATGATAAATAGTTTAGTTCAAGTACTCAAATCTCAATAAATAAAATCTCAAGAAAAATAATTTTAAGAATAAATTATTTAAGAATTTAACATTTCAGTTATCTAAACTAAGAAAGATGGGAAAAGATATCACAAGTGATAAAAAACTATACAAAATTTGAAGGCTATGTTAAGTTCATTAATTGAAACATCATACCTTTATATCAAAAACTAGAAATAAACAACTAAAATAAAGATTGATTGTAAAAAGAAGTTCTCAATAAATCAACAATTGGTTTATGATTCTAATAAAAATGATTATTTCTATCATATCAGAATAGGCCAGGGTCTTGTGATGATTAAAAAGTATCAAAGGAGATGAGGATTTTAAATTCTTCTCATTGATTTTTTGATAAAAGTTTTTTTGAAATAATTTAGATTACTTCATAATTTAATAAAATTTTTATTAATTTCATATTTCATTTGAGTATAATAACAACTACCCTGTTAACATCATCAATAGGAGTTTCCATTAATTATAAATCAAATTACAAAGTCAATGAATACCTTTCTTTGTATTAAATTCACTAATGAGGTTCTTTCAATTTTATCAATTGATACATAGTAATTATTTTAATTATAAAATTACAATTGAAGGTTTTGTCTGCTATTTTTATTAATTGATCAGTAAGCCAACATAATGATGCTTTAAAAACTACTCATATGAGCTTTTGATAAATCAGACTTTTAAGTTAATAAGATCATAAAGATATGGTCAGGTAAAATGACAAATGCTGAAATTAGAATTCAGGATATAATTTCTAATAAAGATATAAAATATAACATATTGATAATCAATAAAATTATATTCTATAGGTGATATGGATATAAGATATAAAAAAACAAGAATGTGATTGAATGTAAGCCTGATCAAGTTTCAGGAAATGTATTGGTACCATTTTTAAGCCATCTATTTACTGCTTCAATTCTGTGAATATTTCTTTCTCTTTTTACTTTAAGTGTCTCTCATAATAATTGATTAGCCTGGCTGGCTGTTTCCTTCTTGAATTCTAATTCAGTGTGCTTCTGCTTCTGTTCAAATTCAAGTAATCAAAATTAATCTTTTTTTTTTTTTTTTTTTTTTTTTTTTTTTTGCAAAAGCCACTTGGAATTCATTTTGCCTCATTTTACATTCATCAAGACATTCATCTGATTTCTTATCCATGAAACAGTGATATACTTCAGTTGTTTTTTTTTTCATCTTTTAAAGATTGGTAATTGAAATTTCTTAATAAATCCAGATCTTGTTAGACAATTTGTTTTGATATGGATTAACTAAACAATTCTTCTAATTTGTTTTTTTAAGCCAATTAACTTGATGGACCTGTAAATTAAGATTTATTCTGTTTTTTTTTGGATGAATCTCAATTAGTGATTTAAGGTTTGTTGAATCATCAAATCATTCAAATAAATAACCACTTTTAATATTAGAATTATCAATAATTCAGATGTTGTATTCATTAATCTTAATTAAATTACATATTCTTCTTTTTTTTGGATTTATTGACTATCTCTTCATCATTGTTCAATTCTTCAGCTTAACCAACAATTTCACATTGACAATTGTTGAAAGTATGAGAAGGCTTAAAATTTTCTTGATCTCAAAAAATAGGTTTTTTAAATTACATGGAAAGAAACTTTCAAGAAATTAGAGTAAGCTCTTCTGTTCTTCTTGTTTCAAGTGAAATATATTTGCTTAAATTTTCACCAAATATCTAAATTTAAATTTCTTTCACTATGATTTTTATTCAAATATTTTAATTTTTTTTTGTCAAATTCTTGGGTCCCTGTCATTTTCTTATTTCACCATAAATTCATTTTAGAATCAAAAAATATATCTAAAGAAAAAATCAATACTTTGAAAAATCATGTGGTAGAGATAAGTACTTACCATTTTCATTATCCTTATCTTCAATATAAATACAGATGTTCTCAAAGTCCTCATTTAAAACCCTTGAATTTCTAATTGAGTCCATTATTCCCAAAGCTCTCAATATTGATTAACTTT
Organism: Austropuccinia psidii; assembly: GCA_023105745.1. Lineage (NCBI taxonomy): Eukaryota > Fungi > Basidiomycota > Pucciniomycetes > Pucciniales > Sphaerophragmiaceae > Austropuccinia > Austropuccinia psidii. The sequence goes on along the minus strand of JALGQZ010000004.1, from coordinate 20,962,994 downwards.
TACCTTTATTCCAATGAAATTGTTTTTTATTTTTTTAAAACTTCACATTTCCTTGATGATTGAAAATTAATAGTAGGATGATAGAGAGAAGTGATTCTTTTTGAATTAAAACAATTATCAAATAAATTAAGATTTAAATTTGAGGGTACTAAACTTATTTGAAATTATAATTATTCGATAGAATTGAAAATAATAAAGGTGTCCATTTGTTTCATTTAACTATGAGTTAACTTTTTTTTGACAGATTTATGTATAACATAAAAGTCATTTCAAAATGAATTGAGATATTGAAATTAAAAGAGATAAATAAAAAGATTTGGTCAAAAAAAAATTGTGATTGGTTTAATTAATTTAAGAATAAAATTAAATAAATTTTTTATCAAATTAATAATCTCTAAATTTATTTAATTTAATAAATTCATCTAATTTTAAGTTTATCATAAACTAAAAAATTAGATTGAAAAAAAATAAAAAAAATTAATCATTTTTTTTTTCTTTTCAAACCAAAAAAAATATTAAAAGAATTAGGAATCTAAATTTAATCTTGAATTAGTTATAAGATATTTTAAAAAACACACACACAAAGGTTTTCTTTCTTTTTTTTTTTTTTTGGTTTTGAATAAAATTTTGGATAAAATGATGATTAATATGATAATAAATTTAAATAAAATAATTCAATTTGAGTTAATTCAAATGATTTTTTTTTTTAAAAAAAGTTTAAATTAAAAGTTATTTCTTTAATCTTGGTAAAGTAATGAAAATTTAGTAAAATAAATAAATAAAGTTTATAGGTTTTAACATTTAAAAATTTATTGAAAGGATAAAATTTATTTTAGAAAAAAAATTAATTCTTTATTATTATTTATTACTTTTTAACCTTTTATTTCAAGTTTAAATTTGATAAATTTTTTAAGTGGACTAGGGATTTAATAAGAATAAATAGTGTTCATAACAATTTCATTATATTTATGATGTTGAAGATGATGTCAAGTTTTTAAATTAATGATATGGATGTCAAAAAAAAAGTCAAGATTTTTAATGAATTGATATACTGTAAGATGTCATATAGTATTCTGATATGATGATTAACTTCACTGAGTTTTCATTTTAATTCTCAAAACCTCATTATAAAACACCATCACTCAAAGCTAAGAAGTTCTAATATAGATTACAAAAAAAAAAGGCAGCTTTCGATTCAAGAGTTATTTTAAGAGGTCATGTTATTAATTCAACCTGCTGTTTGGAATATTTTAGCCAGCCTCGTGAATGTTTTTGGTTTATTTAATGAACTTCATATCTTTAACGGAGAGTTTTTTGTTTTTTTTGACAAAGAATTTTTAAGATGAGAAGGGAAAGATTTTCAATTTAAAGAAATTTATCAACTTGTCATTATTTTGACTAGAGCTATTAAAGCAGATAAATGATTTTTTCAAGTCATTCTTTTTTCGATTTCATCACCATTTTAATTATTAGGAAATCCATCATGAGCTCCAAAGATGGCGTTATCCAATTAAGGTGACTCGAGCGTGGTTACTCTCATCTTCTGACCAAGTTGGATATCTCTGACCAAGCTCATAACAGAGCAAGGCTTATGAGGTTGACGATGACTTATGGTAGAAGTTTGCCATTAATTAAAAGGATAATAACGCTATTTCTTCTTACTAGACCCTTTCCTTAATATCCTAGACCACGAGGCGTAGGGTAACAGGGTAAAATGAAGGTGACATCACTTCTTACACGATGAAGAGTTCCCAAGAATGTTCCTTAGTTCTGAGAGCTGGCCAAATTGCTTGGAAGATTGTCAGACGAGCTTGAATCGTAAATCGTGGTATCTGTATCTGTATCAGTATCCTGTCAGCCAAGTCAACAAGTCTGACTCGACTAAGACATTCGATGACTTGCAGACCTTGTTGATGAGAGCGTTATGGACTGACTGCTAGCCTGTCGATATGTTTATGTTGAATTTGGAGTATGGATTTGGAGTTGTCATGACATATCATTCTATCTATCGAACGTGAGTAAATCGAAGACCTGAGTTAAGGAAGCCAAATTGACAATTTTTTGATAATTCCCTTCAAAGTACTCAGGCTTATCTTAGCAGCAAGCCTCTGGTAACTTCTATCAACTAAATTGGTTCATTGATTGGTTGATCAAGAAAAACTTCAGCTTGCTTGCTGTCTTGGAAGTGATGACATAGGCTGAAAGAGTAAGTGCTCTATACTTACGACCCTTACGCCTTGAATTTAAAGATTTCCCTAAACTCTTATCGCTCACTTACTTTCTTCTACATCATTCACCTTGGTAGCTTTCGGGCTGTGTTATTTCATCAATTATGAGCTAATGTTAAACGTTCTTTCCTATAAAAATTCAGCTAGAAAACCTCCTTCTTTCCAACTTCAAACAGATTCCAGTCTGCCCTTCTATACCTATATAACGCTTTCAAAGCTCGATTATTTTAATGCTGCTCGTCCCAAGCAAGTATACCTAGCAGACTAGCTGTAAATAAAATCAAAATATCCTCCTAATTGAACCTTTAAAATTCTTGTTATTGATTGGTCTTTAGTCAAATTCTTACCTCGGTTGTCGTTCTTTTCGGCAAGGCTTTGTGATAGTAAAGTTGTTTTTTATTCCCTGCCAACTGCGAACTAGAAAAGTAGAAAGCTAATCCGTTTGGTTGATCTTACAGTGACAAAGAAATCGTGAAGTTTTACCTAGAAAAAATCTTAATGTTAAAACTCTCAGATGATTACCCTCGATTTGAAGATTGTCAGCTTCTAGACGGTATCATTAATAGAGAAACTGAGAAACTCAGCAAGTTTATAGCTTTTTAGCTCCATCTTTTGCTCCAATTGGCTCTCTTATCTTTTGGTGATTGGCTTCTAATTACTTCCTTACGCCTCAAAAGCTTTGATCGTATATCGGCTTGACTCCTGCCCATCCAGCCCTTAAATTTATCTTCTTCCCTTTCAGTTCAAGTTAGACCCTATGGACATATTCCGTCTTAATTTATTATCTAGTCATTCTTGTCTTTCACTAGCCATCCACAACTTTTACTCACTGGCTTTGACTTAGGACCTTTCCACTCAATTCTTGATGATTCAATTGACGCACCGATATCTATTGTTTTGCTATTTCCTCTTATCCTCTTTTTCAAATTCCAAGCCTGCCAGCTTGAGCTATCGTTCTCGATTACCGCTCCCTACTCTGGCCAATTTGCCAGAATTTATTTTCAATACTGCCCCATCAGCTTCAAGGAATAATATTCTCCATTCTCGTCAACAATCATCTTCCTCAAAGGCTGATGAGCCCATAAAAAATTGCCCGTGCCCAGTCCTAGCAAGTGCCCAAGAAACTTCTACGTCATCTGCTCCTCAAAATTCAACTCCTCCAACATTGAAATCCACCCCCAGAAGTGGAGGAAACAGCAAGCCTGGCGAAAATTCCACAAAAATCCCAGATAAAATCTCGCTTCCACAACCTTCCAGCTCCTCCAAGCCGATTTTAAATAAGTTTACAAAATCTAGTCCCTCTCTTCCTTCACCTGCAAACTCTACAAATCTATCCAACATTTCAAATGGCCTCTTTCATCCAGTCTCATCGTCTAAAAATTCGTAAGTCCTTGGGTATTGAGATTTTTATAAAAAGTCTTCCGCAGGGTCAAGGTAAAGTTCATTTTGTTCCTTTTGGTGAAAAATATATAGATCGAGCTCAGAGCTATCAGATGCCATCAAACATCAGCAACTCTCAAAAGAGAAAAGAGATATCATTTTGGGAGCCAGCTTGCTTTGTGCGGGGCTTCTTGCGGGAGTGTTACTTGCTATAATCAAGCGGAAACGTCAAAACAGGTAAAGTGATTAAAAAAACGATTAGGGCTCATTGAATAAGAAAATTTAGGTTATTACTATCTTCTTTTGATGGCCTTTCAAAAATAGCACCCCTCAAGCTCAAAAACCCACCATGACAGCAGTAATCTCTTCACCCCTGCGTGGAGAATTAGGGAGACGAGGAACTGTCATGGCTGGTCGTGGTCTTGAATCTAAGTTTGGCTTACCTAGGGCAGGTGGATGGCTTGACGCCCAACGGCCGGGGCCAAGTGGAGCACAACGAATTCCTAGTCATGCTTCTTCAAGAACTTCAAGTATTACTTCGGTTTCTGAAAACCCAGCTCGACAAACTCACTTGGTTTTGTAAGTTGAAAATAACATTTTGAATATTAGCAAGAGTGAATCGATAACGAAGCGAATACCAAAAGTGAATTGAACCGCTAATTATCCGGCTCTGAACTCTTAATAAAAACTCTTGAGACTGTCGAAACCGATTTCACCTTGAAGAATACCGAATAAAATGGACAGCTTGTATCATATTCCAAAATTCAGGTTAAAATAAAAACCTAATATTAAATACTAACTTCGTCCTCAATCAAACTAACAAATTCATGACCAATTCAGGTTCAATGAAATCTATGTTTGTTTGTTTTTAGAAACAAGAAAGTCTGATGGACAAAAAAAATTCTTTGATGAAGGATTTAAAATTTTATTCAGGTTGATTTTACTAGTAATGTAAATAAATAATTAGATGAAAAGACATTTTGTTTTTTGGACATTTGAATATACATATAAATATATATTTTTCTTTTTGTTTTTGTAAATAAAATAAATTTCATAAAAAGATAATAATCAAATTTGGATATTTTTTTCTTTTTTAAAAATACATATATGGCCTGGCATTTGAGTTTGGGCAAGGTGTAAAATGACATTGGGAGGTGGTCAAGTGTTGTTGTCTCATTGTAAAGAACTCTTGTCTCATTGTAAAGAGCTCTTGTCTCATTGTAAATGAGCTTTGGACCAGTTTCCAAAAGTTGTTGACCATTTGACAACTTCAGCTTAGCTTGTTTCAAAAAAGTAAGCCACATGACTCAGATGATTGTACTATGTAAGATCTCATAGTATCAAAGGAATCAGTGAAAAAAAAGAATCAACACACTTCTTGGCTGATCTAATGGAAGCCAGCCAAGATTTACTTGAAAGCTGGACTATTTAATTTCATATTTCAAATTTACTTTTAAATTAATTTATTCTGCTTATCTATTTTATTTGTCTACCAAATAAGTGAAACTTGAAAAAAAAAAAAAAGACTAAACTCACTTTATAAATATCATATTAAGTTGATTAATAATATGAAAAAAAATATTTTTTTCTTTTTTAAGAATTAAATAATAATAATTATATTGATCATAAAATTAAATTTTATTATATTAAAATAAAATTAAACTAAATCAGTTTTTTTTTTTTTTTTTTTTTATAAAAATTATTAAATAAAGATTAAAATTAAAATTTTAATTTATTTTTTTTTTTTTTCTCTTCCTTCTTTTTTTTTCTTTTGTATATAATAATAATAATAATAATACACCAGGCGGATTTCAATTGGACCTGCCTGCAAGTCCCTTACAAGGATCTTGGTTTATATCTCCAAGTTAACTCAGCATTAGCTCATATCATAACTACATGTGTATCTCAATGTTAACTCATCCTTAACTTCAGCCATATCTCCACATGTATCTCCAAATCAATCCATTCTTCACTTTTTTCATATCTCTGCAGAGGTCTTACACATTATGAATAGGGTGATGAGGGTGGGATTTTCCTACAGCTCTAAAGTAATACTGTCAGTTATTTTCAATTTAGCTTAAAACTGAGGAAATTGGATCTTTATATTAACTACCACATTGTCTCAAGTCTTAATCTCATTTTCTCTCAGCCTGTATCTCAATACAACTCAATATTTATTAAAGGTATCTCATTCAACTATAAATTTTTTTTCACATATTTGTGTGGTATTCAAGAGCATATAATATCCTATCAATAATTTAATTATACATAATAATATCAAAGGGAATTTGGTAGATTTACTTTTACAGAATAAAAGAATTTGACTACATAGCTTTTCATAAACTCAGCTCTTTGATATAGATGATAAAGCTTTTTCCTTCAATTAATATAGCCTTAAGAAATCAATATATGGATTGATTAATTATTATTATCCAAAGTATTAAACATATCAAGTACACATATTATAAGTTGATCTCATTTTTATTTTCTCTCCTTTAAATTTTCCTTTTTCTACTTGGAATTTGTATAGATATTAATTTGGATTGATTCCCAAGTCAAAATTGCTTTGGAAATTCATAAGTTAATTGAATTTTCATTCTCTCTTGAGATATAGACTTCTAATTCCACATGAATATGTATTTATCTAGATAAAACTATCTATTATTCTTATATTATTAATTAATCATCATATTTAGCAAAAACGTGACGGTTTTTAGAAGTCTTTTGTTTAAGTTGAGACCATATCAAATATTACAAATATTCCCCTTTTTTTAATTTTTGGAAATTACGATTTATAAACAAAAACAATGAACCCTTCCAAAATATTGTATATAAAATATTTATGAAGAATCTGAATGTTTTAAATAAGTAACAATCAATTTTTTATCTCACAAACCAAGATAAATATCATCCAATTGTTTCCTTTTAGTATGTTTTAATTCTCAATATTATTTCATTTTTTTGATCTCAGGAGAACCTTTGTAACATTCAAGTGTCTACTTCCTTTTTACTGCTTGTCACTCCTTATTATATATAGTATATATTAGCCAATACACTGATAATACATAGATACCACCCAAATTTATGGGAGTTTTTTCCAGTCCCAATGAAGCTGATAAGAATTTTTTTCAATAATTTCACGATAAATCAGATTGAATTTTACTATAGAAGATCCTTTGCTATCAAAGAACATTTACCAATAAAGTTGATAATACAAAAATGAAATGTAAGCTTTGTACTGATACATATATAAATTAACCTAAGAAAAGGTCCTTTAAAGTCTATCTTTTCTCAATTAAGATTATATCTTGATTTATAATTTTCAAGTAGATCTTTTCATTTAAATTATTTCAATGCCAGCTTCCAATTATTCCATTTTGGATAATTTCAGCTATCTCAATTATCAAAACAGTCATTTAAAGCATTGAGGAATAGATTATTGTTTAATTTAATCAGATACAAAATATAAGTTTTGTTATAGATGAAGCAATGAATAAAATTAAAATTAAATAATCCTTCCTTTAATTTCTTATCCCTTCAATTTCAATACTATTTTTTTTTCATTTTTTGGAATGGTTTTATTAATATGATCTTTTTCAATTGAATTGAATTGTGGAAATAAAAAAACTATATATAAATATTGAGCTTTACTGTTTATTTGTTTATTTATTCTCATAATATTTTGTTATTTTATTTTTTCAGGAAAACAATATATAAATATGTAATAAATAGGAGATACATACTAATAATTTGAATATTTTATTCAAAAGTTATTAATTCATCATTTCATTCAATTTAAAGGAGGAAAATTTAAATTATGCAAAAAACATGTGCATTCCCTTAGAGTAGTCCTTCCTCATATTTTCATTTTGGATTATCAATAACTTCAGAACTATCTCCAAGTGTATCCCAAAGCTATCTTAGAGCTTATTTCAAAAATATCTATATGTAAGCTACCATACTAAGCTAGGAAAAAAGCTACAAATACGTCAGTATTGACCCCCAAATCAGCTTAGTATCAAATTAAGTGTGATGAGATAGACCATATGGAACAATAGTAATAAATTCAACCTTCAAATTAAGAATAAGCATATTGGGTACCTTTATTTTCAATCAAAGTATTTTTCCCTAAATTACTTTCTTTTATGTAGTGTTATGAAAGTTTCAGAGAAACCTCAATACATGCTGGTACTCTTTCTGGTTCAATAAGCTGAGAGGATTGAAACTTTTGATGACAAATTGGAAATACTATAATTTTTTGGGAAATATATACATGTTGTCAGTGATACTACTATTATGAAAAAAGCTGTTGTGTTATTTCATCCTTTTTTGAAAAGGATAAAATACATTTGGGAATAATAGCAATACAAATAGTGAAAATAAGAGTGCAATAAAATAATGTATATTTGGATAAGAAAAGGGAATACTTAGCCTAATAGCCAGCAAGATAAGTATAAGAAAGAAGCATCCCAATTTAGTTCACAGAGGGATTTACATAGCATAACACCTTCTCACAAGATTATTGAACCAAAATATACCAATAAATAATGCAATTAAAAACATAGAATTTAATGAAAGAATACCCAGTAAAATTACTTCAAGAATGACTATGAGATGTATATGCAAGTTGTATATATATTTTACAAAAAAAGGTGGTGCAGTTATTTTTAGACTAAAATAGAGCTTAAAGATTCTATAATTCCCTTTTTTCATTCCAATATTGGTATCATGCACTGTTAAATAATTTGGAATTTTATGAAATAAAATTTGAGGCTATGAAATAATGTCTTCTTTTCCCCAGGATTGATTTTCATGTTATAATCTTTGTACTACATGATATTTGGTCCAATTACCATGAGACCAATACACAAGCATTTCCGAAAACGACTTTTAAACAAATTTTACACCTCTCAAGCATGTAATAAGTGTCTTATAATAGCTCCTCGTATCTTTCATAAGAATTATTCATAGCTTTTAGAGTCATTTTAACCCCTTAGACACTCCAGTAGTGAATCTAAGTGTCTATGAATACTATAAACTGTATCACTAAGCTTATTTATTTGATTTTTTCATTCTTGAAAATACTTTCTCTTTATATATTTCTGTAGAGACTCTTTTTTCATACCAATTTCCTTCAGTCCTTTTCTCAACTAATCTAGAAAAATTGTTGTTTTGAAAAAGGTTTTTTAGCCCTTGATATTTCTTATACAGTGTTTTGAGATAAACCTCCCTTGTTGGTAAAAAATGAGTTGTTCTGATATTATTTTTTTCCCTAAGTTTGGAAAAATTGTTTTGACTTTACTTTGTCAAAACTATTATAATGACCATTTCCAATTAATTCCATTACAAATGGAATTTTGAGATTTTGAAGAAAAACTATTTGATTCTCAACCAAAGCTCCATATGCCTTACAGTATTTTCAATGGTGATTGAGGTAGTATACTTACAAGTGGCTTTTAAAATGAGAACATTCACACTGAATGCTCATCAATAAAAGTTATAAAAGGATACACTTTCCTTACTTGATAAATAATTATTCTTTCTTTTCATTGCTCATAATCCTTAAAGCTATCAGGAATTATATCAAACTCCAAATAAATGCTCTGTAATTCCTTGTTTGGATATGGCTTAAAATGAAAAATGATTCTAAGGCCTCAATAGTATTAAGAAAATTTGCAATCATTTCAGAAAATCCCTTTTGTAAGGGAACTTTACAGTGTTTTTTTTTGAATTTCTCACAGCTGTCCTCTTTAAGGTTGTCTGCAATATGTAGGTCAAACATAAATTTATGTTTCCTTACAGAATTCTGCAATTCATTTTACACCTGGACTGTTTTTTCTTGAATGCATATCATTCATCCACCCTGCCAATTGAAGTCTTCACCTCTCATCAATTATTCATTTTTTTGTTGGAAATAGATCTTTAGCTTGTTTCTTTAAAAAATTGGAGTTTTTTTTGGATTGAAACAATTTTTTTATGCAAAACAGCTCTTTTTTCAAGGCTCTTGTTTCTGTAGAATGGGAATCAATGAATGATTGTACCTGAAAGCCTTTCTGTAACTTTCTGTTACATAGAGCTGAAAATTCCCTAGTCAATATTTTATTATTGCATTCAAGGCTCTTGAAAGGATCACCAATCATATGTTAAGCTAATAGAGCCCTTATATACATTGAGATCCATTAAACTTACTTTACCACCTATAGCTACAGCACTTTTACATCATTTACAAATTAATCCCATAAATTTCTAGTGCTTGTTATCCTAGTAAACAATGTGTGGATTTTCTGAGAGAATATTTTATAATAGCAAGAAAAACTAATATGTTATTTCAATATAATTTTTCAGCTTATTGAGTTCAATATTTTTTATTTGTAAGTGCTTATCTTGCCAAATTTCAAAATTCCAGTAATTGGGTACATAATCAGTTTTGTGTAAGCCAGTTATCAAAAGACTCTTGGTTATTTCATACTCAAAGCATAGAATGACAGTCCCAAGCTTTGGGACTGAAAAAAGTGTTATTGGATATTTGTACTGCCCTCATTTAAGTCTAAAGAAACATTTTTTTTGAAAAAAAAGATTATTTTTTCTCAATTTTAAATTTTCGGAGAGACAAGGTTTGAATAAATAAAACAGCTATGATTTCAATCCTCGTTATAGCAACCTGATTGCACCAGCTAATTTCACTCCAGGTTCAGACAATTGTCCATCACTAGGGTGACTAGGCTCCATAACAGCAGGCTTAAACGCCTTGGCAAATCCGGATTGAGAGTGAGAGTTTTTGATTGGCTCTTCTTTTTCAGCCAATGGTCCACCTATTAATGGATAAGAATGTTCAAAAACTTAATTATAAGTAACCAGTAAGCACTTAATCGTAAGTATGCATATTCACCAAGACATTGTGGTCCTTCAGTTGCCCAAAGTAATGGATTGTCAGCTACCACACCATCAACGTCATCATCGACTGCTTCCGTCGGAAGCATTATGCCTTTGCCATCGACTTCTTGTTGAGCTTCCTTGTCCTCATCATTGAGTTTTATAAGTTGCTGAATTAGGTTGTCGATTGAAGTCTGGCTAAACACCATGAAAGAACTCCAAACATTGACAATGACACATATTTGTTTTTTAAAGGTTTTTGCTTTAATTCTACCCGGGAACAATTGCTGCTTGCGCGCCCAGTTTCTGTAATTATACTCATAAAGCTCAAGGGTGGGAGCATGCTTTGATTCCCGGCCTGGAAACCAAATATTCCCAGGTTTGTGAGCCAAGCGGGAGGTGATGGCAGCAGCCGAGGCAAATCTTAAAGACAGGGATATGCTGGAGTGGGTGCAAGCAGCTAGGACAGCCTCAGTAGCTGAACAAATGACCAATTGGGGAAAGTTAGTCTCTTTTTGATTGGTAGAGGTTAGTAATATCGAGACTACTAACAAGAACTAACCCTGAAAAGGCGTTAGTGTTATTCACCGACGGCTCTGATATAGAAAGGAAAGGAAAAGGAGTATCAGCAATTACACTTCCAGAACACAGAGATGTAATGAGACACATACCTAAAAGCAAGCTAATAACCAACTTCAAAGCTGAACTAATAGGAATAACATTAGCGTTAGAAATAGCCACACAAGAAATCCAAAACAAAGCAGGAGGAACACCGAACAACAAGAAGAAACAAATTTATATATTGAGCGACAACCAAAGTGCATTAAGAAAGATCGCCAATCCAGAGAAACCATCACCAGGACAGTACCTATACCTAATGGCACATAAGATACTAAAATCGATTCAAAGAGTAATACCAGTAGAACTGTGGTGGTGCCCTGGCCACAGCAAGATAGAAGGGAATGAATTAGCAGACAAAGCAGCAAAGAAGGCAGCTGAAAAATTCCTAGTTCAACATTACCCAGTTCATACCAGTTTAGCAAAACTAAATCAGATGATTGCTTCAGAAAACAAACCAAATGAGTTATCAGAGGAAGAGAAGAAACGGGTCAAGTTCAAAGGAGACCCAAAAGCACTACTAAAAGAGCTGGACAAGTGGGAAAGAGCTCACACCTCAATAATCCACCAATTACGTTGCAACCACACAACCCTGAATGATCATCTCTTCAGAATCAAACTACAAGGTGATCCACTATGTAATACCTGCCAACGACCAGAGACAGTAAAACATTACCTGACTCACTGCAAGAAGTACAAATTGCAGAGAAAGAAGATGAAAGATGTTATGAGAAAAAAGAAGATAACGTACAACGACCAAAACCTGATCCGGTTACTGGATAACCCATTGGCGATACAGGACTTACTGGTGTACAGTGCCCTGCCAATTATATGCAAACAAAAAGCATACAGGCAGGGCACTGTATTTTTTTTTTTTTTTTTTTGCTGCGCAGTTTGTGTCTCACACTCAGGGGCCTTTTTTTTCTAAGTCGAACACAAAACATCTTTTTTAAATTTAATGTAATCGCTACTACAACCACTCAAGCATGTATCATTTGTTATGCTAAAAAATATAAATAAATAAAAATACGTTATAATTAAAAAAAAAAAAAAGAAAACGTAAGACCTGATAACAAAACCAAAAGAAAGAGAAAATACAATCAGTGATTGTATTTTCAATGTGAGGAAGCGAAAAAAAACTTACCAATAATGAATGGAGGTCCTAGTAAGAAGTTGGACCTCCATTCATTTCAATGACCATGGCCATGCATCGTGGCATTGAGTAGAGGAGGTTAACATGGAAGTCGGTCCACGCAGCGTTAATCGCATGTCGTAACTCGTCCACCATCTGAGGTTGGTAGAGTTTACTTATTTGGCTCTTCATCGTTTTCCAAACGTTTTCAATGGGATTCCAGTTGGGTGAATGAGCCGGCCAATCCAGCTTCTGGATCTCGTGACAATTTCTCCAATCTGTGCTTGCTTGTGCTGTGTGGATCGGGGCGTTATCCTCCATCAGTAGGATCCGTTCGCGACCACATATCCAGGCTATGAATGGAAGCAGGCCCGGTCGGTAGACTTGCTGAACCATCTCGGTCGAGGTCATTCGCCCGTTGAGAAAGACCAACGGCGCTTGCATTGCCGCACAAAATGCCCCCCATACCATGAGGCTTTGGCAACCCGATTGATGGTTGACGGCGAGGTTCTCGAGGTGCCATTTCTCTTGAGGCGTCCTCCAGACTCGCACCCAATTGACCTTCTTCCCAAGCTCGAAAGCCGACTCATCCATCCAAACGACCCGGGCCCAATCGTTTATCGTCCAATGGCGAGGCAACGTTGGAAATCTTGAGGCCGGAGGTAGGGTTTTTTGGGAGCAATGCGCGAACATTTACCCAGCTTGTGGATCTCGCGCTGGATGGTGCGAGTCGATACATGGTGAGTCATCAGGTCGGTGACCTGTGCGACCGTTAAGCGACGACATCGAGTGATGATTCGGTCAAGTTCTCGTCGGTCTCAATCAGTCATTATCGGTGGTCGGCCGGTTTTTTTTTGGGTCCTCACAGTGCCAATAACCTGGAATTTGGCGACCGTATCGTAGACGGTCGAGAGCGGTATCCCAACTAAATCGGAAATTGCTCGAAATGGGAGGCCTGCTTGTCGCATCCCAACGATACGTGCCCTGGTTTCTATATCAAGGTAAGGCATCACAATCTGTTTTTTTAAAAATAAAAATTAGTATCGTCTTTTGCTAATCTGAGAAAGACGACTGCTTACAAAACGATTGTCCTCCTCAGCGTCGCAAGTTCTGAAGCAGGTGAGGTCGTAGTTGGCCAGCACTGGTGAGTGCTGGCCATCTTTTATGTGGTGAGAAGTCGCTGTTGTCATCATTAAGATGACGAATAAGAGAGAAATCACAAAAAAGAAAAAAAAAAGAAAAAAGAAAAGATAAGTTGAAGGCCGGAGCCAGACCGCGACCTCTGACAAATCAGAGTGGTCCACGGCAACTCGCGTGCGCAGCAGCTGCCCTGCCCGCGTTCGCATACTTTGGGCAGGGCACTGTACATAGGTGAGACAAAAAGGTTTACTGGTTTCAAAGAGTACAGAGAAGGAGAACAAGAACCAAAAGCGAGGAATACAAACCAAAATGAATTGCATGATTGAATTGAAAGCCAGAAAAGAATTGAGCAAAAAAGAAACTAACCAGAATAGGGGATCTATTCCCCAAAATACATTCAAAGACCCAACTCCGGAAGGCGTGATCAGTAGAGCCAATTCATCCAAGAAAATCAAGGAGAGCAAGAATCTCAGCTTATTTGTTCGGTTTTGTTTTACAGAAATCAGCCTGATTGTTCTCCGCCATGGCCAGCTTGGTATCGGCAGCTTCTGCCTTGAAATTTGACCCTCTACTTCTCCTAGGACGAGCGATATCAGCAAGAACGGATATTCATCTTCTTTCTCATGATAACACGAAGGTCTTCAACCTATCCCTTGCCATGCATCTGTCGTTACCTGCGCCAAACGGAAGGGATGTATTTAAATCTTCCTGTTGAGGTTATGTAATTGGCTAGGAAGGGGAAGGCTGCTGGGCAGTCCAGAATGGAGGTGCTACTGCTTGGGTTTGTATATGTCTTTTTTGAAACTTTGCCGTTGGGTGTGGAATTTGCTGCAGAATAGCAGGTAGTGGGAGGTGGTGTCTAGAGCGTTACAGTGTGGACACCGTGGAGAAGGCACTTGTTTGATTCTGTACAGGCAGGCGTTGAGCGGTACATGGTTGGATCGACTACCATCATATTGAATGCTTAGATGATCATCATTACTATTGGTTTTGAGATCATCATGATGTTGATCTTGATCGATTTCTTGATGATTTAGATGATGATTATTATTATTATTATTATTATTAATATTATTACTATAGATTGAAGAATGATTTGAATCAAGAAAATGAGAATCTAAAGATTTTCTGATTTGAGGTATTTGATTGATTGAAGATGAAGGTGAAAAAGGTTTAAGATTTGAATGATTGACACGAGAATTTTTGGGGTTGCGTGATGATCATGATGAGATGATAAAAGAGGATCTTGATGATTGATTGAAGGACCAGTACCGGATAGATCGAGTTGAAGAGATGAAGGAAAGATTTGTTGATCCAAAGAAGAAGCTGAATGAAAAGTGAGATTTGAATGATCTGATTGAGAAGTGACTGAAGGCAGGAGAATAGATGAATTGATTGATTGAAGGTTATCTTTTGAGTTTGAAAGAGATTTGAATTGTGTAGGTGAGGGTGGTGATGAGTTAATATTTTTGAAGATGTTTCAAAAATTATGAATTTTGAAATGCGAAAGATTTGCTAACCAACAACCAGGATCAACGGAACCAACGCTGGAACGTCAATGACCCTGATTGTTTCCATAGCATTGGAGAGTGCAAAAGAGCAGGTGAAATTAAGGATGAGAATACAATAAGTAAAAAAACCATTGAGGTGATAAAAAAGGTTGGGGGGTGATGATATTTAATAATTGAGAAACAATGAAGTTAGGTTTGAGGAAGAATGAAATTTGGATTATAAGAAAGAAGAGGGATGAAGCGGGTGGAAGATTCAAATTCATTATCTTGATTTCTTTTGATATTACTATTTCAAGTATTACAATATCATATTTTTTTGGTATTAAGAGATTTTCTCTCTTTATGATGGATCAAAATAGTCTCAGCAAAAGGGCTCACAAAGATAAACGCTTAAACCATTCATTTTCCAAAAAAAGGAAGTTATGAAGAACAAGGATATCATGAAGAGATAGAAGAAGGTGAAATTTCTGAAGAAGCTGAAGAGGGTGAAATTGTTGAAGAAGCAGAAGAAGGTTAATTTATTGAAAAAGCTCCAAATAACTTAAAAATCAAGAGAATTCAAGTCCAAAATCAAAAGAAGTTTCATATTCAGTTTAACAATGATAATTATAGATTCTACCAAGATGAAAAAACCAAAGATTTAGTTTGTATGATTAAATTCCATTCACTTGAAAAAATAAAAGATTAAAATTCAGTAGCCCTCTAATTATCAAATATAATACAAGATTTTTATTATATGGCACAAAACCGTCTGCATAAAAAACTAACAAATTCTTAATAGGTGGGCAAATGAAATGTCTTGGATTTAGAGGTGGATATGATAAAGGAAAAAGTGCAGGTAAGTAATATTAAATTTTGAATTTTAAAAAACAAAACATTAATTTTTTTCTTTGCTTTTAGGAGTATATACACTACATCAAAAGTGTTTGTCTGAAAGAAAAGTAAAATATGAAGAATTATGGAACAAGTTACCAAACTATAATAGTTTTCTCTCTCAAAGATTTTATTTATTCACAAAAGATGGCTCTACTGATAATGAATGTTTGATGAAACAATGGCAATTACCAAGTTGGGACGACTCTGAATGGAATGATAAAGACAAAATTGAAAATAGAAGATTATTCTCAAATGTCTCAATCACTTATAATGATTTTCATAACCATGCTCATTGTGACAACGATTCAAACAATCTTACATATGGCTTATTCAGTTACATAGATATCAAAAATGGAAATCCAGTATCACCACCAACCAAATGTATAGGTCATAGTTTTTCTTTTCCAGATTACAACTTGAATTTTGAATTTGAATTGAACAATGGTATTATAGAGTTAATATGGCCTTCAAAAAAGATCTTACATCAAACAACCAAACCTCCTCTTGAAGTATCAACCAACAATACAATGACTCACTTTGGTTGCTCATTTCAAATTTCTAATGAATTAATTAAACGGGTGAAGAAACATTAGAGAGAGGGAACAGGAGATTTTGTAGATAAAACAATTGGAAGAGCACAACGAGGTGCCAAATATCAAAAAAATTGTAATTAGTATCAAATAGGATATTGTTTTAACTTTCATTTATCTCACAGAAATCTGAAATATTTTCACAAAAAAAATAATGCTCAACCTCTCATTGTAGATTATTATGCATATTAAAATCAATTATTACTCATTTTTGAATGTAGTATTATATATTCATAATTTAAATTGGTATTTTTGTATTAATTATGAGGTTTGGGAAATTCTTAATATATCTTGTGGTAATAATCTTGGATGTTTGACTTTGCATCAATTTAAAAAATCCATATGCAATGGATTTATTTACAAATTTAAACATTATCTTTTCAAGTTGAAGTACTATTAAACTACTAGTTCAGTAATAAAGTGTACTTTTCATATCAACTAATTGTACATGTTGAGAAATATGAATAGAAAAATTCAATTATATAAAAGTTTCAAATTTCTTTCAAGTAGAATTCTTAATGGAAAGAACCTCTTATGTCATTTATAAATTGTACTATAATACAAAGTTTCATTTTGAGGTTACATGCTCTTAAAATCAAGGTGGTCCACAAAAGGTATGGTTGAAAATTGTGATGAATTTCACTTAATGAATAAGTAATACTATATTATGAAAATATAATCAGAAGAATAGTTATAAAAGCTAATGATATTATGTTTGACTAATAGTTGCCACAAATACTTTTTAACTGACCCCAAATGTTTATATAATATAGAAAGGTCAAGTTTCAAATTTATATTCATCATATTCTCTGCTATTTGTGCTCACTAGTAAGATATGATTGTTTAATTTATTGTCCAAAAATCTTGAAACTTGCATTTCATATGAATAGTTTGAAAGAAGCTTAATATTTAAATTTGAAAACTATCATATGGTATTAAATCTCAATTACAAGGGGGAATTTCCTACTATCTTAAGATTATTGTAATAGAATGATTATCAAGTAGTATAATTCAAGACCTGAGGGGAACTCACAAACATAATGTGTTTTAAGTGGTGGAGAATGTTGGAGATGGCCAATAAGAGTAATGATTGAAAAATGGCAATTTCAAAAGAGTTATTAAATACATGATCAATTTAAAACTAAGTCAAACAAGATCTTTGACTAGGAGGAAGAAGTGATGTCACTTTTGCTTGAGCTTCCCATTGATTTAAGAAATCACCAGGGCGAATCTCGCGTCAATCGTCGGCGATTGACTTCACGTCGCACCGCGGTCAGTATAAAATCTTGCTTCAGTCGCGTTAGTGTCACTTTATAGTCACTGGATTTAGTGGGTCACGTCACGTCAGCGTCAAGACAACGTCAATCGTCTCACATGTGTCACATGAGAATGTCACTCAAAGCCCAAACCCATTTCAACACTATGTGCAACGTTCGTGTAATTTCACCTCATTGGCTTCCGCCTCCCCGACGCTTAGCATGCTTACGCACCCGCACCGCCCTCCATCCGGATGAGACTCCGACACTGCCCGCCCCTCTCCGTCCTCACCACTCCTTACGCTTTCACACCCCCGCCCCTACCATCCTCACGCTTGTGTAATACCCTCCCGACATGCCTCCGACACCACTGATGACCCTTACGCTTGTGTAGTGCCCTCCCGACATGCCTCCGACACAGCTTACCATCCTTACGCTCATGTAGTGCCCTCCCGACATGCCTCCGACAACAGTTACCCTCCCTCCCGACATTCTCCCGACACTGCTTACCATCCTTACGCTCATGTAGTGCCCTCCCGACATGCCTCCGACAACAGTTACCCTCCCTCCCGACATTCTCCCGACACTGCTTACCATCCTTACGCTCATGTAGTGCCCTCCCGACATGCCTCCGACAACAGTTACCCTCCCTCCCGACATTCTCCCGACACTGCTTACCATCCTTACGCTCATGTAGTGCCCTCCCGACATGCCTCCGACAACGCTTACCATCCTTAAGCTTCCGTACTACATCCATAGTGTGTACGGTGGCTTGTTGGCGTACACAATGGACGCCATCGCCGAAATATGCTGAGTGGCCTTCTCTGCCAACAGGACCTCAGGGGAAATTGGTCAGTATATTCACAATGTTGTGGCTAGGGTTTAAATCATGAGACTCACAAATTAAAACCTAATAAGTGGACTATTTAAGACAAGAATTGTGTCTCCTGTTTCGCCGACAAAACCATTTTATTTCATATCAATCAAATGAACACTTTGCTTAGTCCTTACCTCATGAGCATTGAATAGTTCAAAAGTTGACTTTAGTAGGTTTCTCACTAGTCAACTTTATTCAATGTCTCACAGGGAAGTGATTTCATTTGCATGATATGAAATAATTTGCAAAACATCGCCTCCTTCAATTTCCCGACAAATCGCATTTGCACCTTTTTTCTTGAATTTGGATCTTTTATCAAAAAATTTTCAAACAAGTTAGCAATCAACTCGTCACCATCTATTTGCTTAATAAACTACCTCCGCTATGGCCCGAACCCCGGGAAATTCAACAGAATTCAATGAACGACCAACTTCAGCCCCAGAGAGTGGAAGTGAAATCTCTGATATCGCCAGTAGTCGTGAATTAGGCATTGAAGTAGAGAGCCAGTCACATGAAGATAATCAAGATCCACCAGTTCTTCCGGAATGTGAGTATGCATCCATCTTTAATATTTCAAATCTCTCAAAACCTGATATTGTGTCATAGCCTTTATTTCAGGGCAGCCTCCAAGCTCTCAGAAACCGAATTTTAAAAGTTATGAGAAGGAAAAGACTGTTGAACCTTGTGCACCGACAGAAGATGATGGGCAAAATGATGTAATTTTCAGTGGGGAGGTGGAAATTATATCCAAGGAACAATTTGTCTCCAACATTGCTCAAACAATCCCAAGGCTCGAAAAAATCCAAAATGATAGTAAAATTCCTGATTATGTGCGTCAAAAGATTGCTGAAGCCATGAGCCTGCTCAAAATGGATTTGAACCGTAAGTCCATTACTAATTCAAAACAAAATTGATAAAAATAGCTGCTTACAATATATGGGCAGGTGTGGAGGTGGGAGAATCTCTACCTGAAGGATCTCGAGTCGTAATTGGATTTCCAGGCAAAGGATTAGGAAAAAGACCAAATATACATGCGACCAAAAAAACAAACAAAAAACGCCGTACCTTTGAAGCCGCAAACAATTCTCGCGATCAAGGTGATGAAATTATCAATGTTGAAGGGGACCATATTGATAATGAACCTCCGCATACTGAACCCCCCCCAATACTCAATGAAACAATCCATGATGAAGCTCCACATACTGAAAGTCCCCCGATACCCAATGAAACAATGCATGATGCAACCCCTCCCGCCTCTCCTCGGAATATTCAAGCCTTTCAAGAAAGGGAAACAATTAAACATGATACAATGGGACGAGATATGACTGATATAATTCCCGACGCTGAGCCCGAAGTGTCATCCGCTGCGAATTTTCAAGGAATATTTTTATCCCGCATGGAAGAGTTTGCAGGCGTTTTGAATTATCATTCCAATATTACTCAACAATCATGGAAAAGGGGGCTTGATAATATCAATAGGATTTACAAAAATAGATGGGACAATTTACCAACAAAGGATGCTCATACATTCCTGCCCGTTGGTATTAAGGTGATCAGTAACCGAGATCTTAAAATGTCGGCTTGGCTGCAGGACCTTGAGATGGCAGGTGAGTTTTTTTTTATCTTTGTGCATGATACTTGATTATTGGCTGTTGACTGGTGATATAAATTGCAATATACAGGGTTAGATTTTTTTAAGCCTACCGAAACAGAAGCGTTTTTTGATCACAACATTTGGAATCTCAAATTGATGAAGGAATCAGCTAAACCTCCAGATAATCTCGCAAAATCTGAACACTCCTTCTTCAAAATGGTTCAGAGCCTTCTTTACCCCGCCAATCCAGTTAAACATTTTTGGGCAAATGTTATGTTTGAATCCATTAGTTTAGTCTCATACGATGTGATTGCACCCAAACCATATGTTGCACCAACATCAAATTCAACCGATCCTCTTGGACTCGAACGGGGAGCAGTTGAATACCTTGCCTCCTGCTTGAGTAAATCGAAGCAACGTGCAACCCAACTCAGCATTGAAGGTGGCGGGGCTGACAATGAGATATCCACAAAGCCGCACAAGAACCTGGAGGATCTAATGGATACAGTTATCCATTTGATGATTGCATACAACATGGTACGTGCACATACAAAGGTCGAAGTTAATGGCATCAAAGGCAAACTCACAAACTCAAAAAAAAATGAGGCCATCAAAGATCTTTTGGCGTGTCACAAGAATCTTGGAATCAATCGAATTTGCTATGGTATATTAGCGGCATTCTGTGCGGCGGGGGTTCGTGGTTTGATGGTATGCTCAGATGACTGGAGAACAAGCTCAGTTAAAGGGGCTTTAGCACTAATTGACATTTCCGCAAAACTTTCAGAGGGTAAAAATCTAGTGGAGCCAGTGTGGCTACGTACTAATAAGTATATATGTAATTTACTGAATAAAAGTTTCTTCTCATCAGAGTCTTTTAACCCCACTGTACCTCTTAGATTTGATTTTGCACGATGCTTAGTATTAGACTTTGGTGATGCCTGGGTGGCGAATCGCGGGCTTGGTTCAAGTGATGAGGTCACCTTGACGGTACCCAGGTCAGCTAAACTCACAACCAGGATTGACCCGTTTTAGATTAGCTTTGTACTAGATAGATTGTAATTTAATTTTGCAAAGTGATTTATGAATTTAATAATCATGACTTCCTATCCTACTACTGCCCGGATGCCACAGTCTGAGTACCAATAGTAATTGTACGGCGGCATGCCTCCGTACATCATTGCAAAGACTCCGACAAGACGCAAGCTGAGTCAGGCATTTTGCCCGCGAGTAGCACATGCGGGGGCATTGCGGGAAGTCGCGTTTATCACTTCCCGCCAGCCCATAATAGGCAAAAGGTTCCTGTGTCTTTCAAGAGGAGTGGGATAACTAGGGATCCGCAGCAGGATGCATATTGCATTTGCGTGTGCTTGCAATATTCCAAATTGCTGGATTGGAAAGTGATTGCATGGGAACATCAATGTGTAAAATTGAATAATGCACTATCCACTGCAATTTTCAGGTTCAGGTATTTGAGATCGTGAATTTGCCAAGGTCAGGCGTGAGCTTTCTTTTTAGCCGCAATTAAAAAAGATTCATCCATCGCAATCCAATTTAGGTGATATTAAGAAATCAGTAATCATTCGGTTTCATTTCATTTTCTGCTGAAAGCATGCCATTCACGAAAAAAGGAAAAGAGCGTAAAAGGGAACTCGCGAGAAAGCGTCGGGCTGAGGAAGGAAAGTGTGAGTTACTCGCTTAATCTCAGTGTATATATATAGATATATATATATGCTTCCACATTTATGTGGCACCCTCATTGGGCCCCACTGAAGAACATGGGCTTTAGTCGGTTCAGATTGTGCCAATGTCATGTGGGCTCCAACAGGGAAGTCAAAGGATGTGTGCCGAAGAAAGCTCCTTGGCAGTATCTGATATCTTGTGTGCTTCAACACATAGTGATCCCGCAACCACTCGGGAATAGTAGCAGATCCCAAAAGACAAATGAGCGCAAAACGACCCGAATGAATAGGTTTTTTTCCTCCTCTCGCCCAACAGCACAAATATCAATGCCAGTATCAGCAAATATCACCCCAAGTGAAATTCGGAGGGTTGTGGATGTCAATCAGATCAAATGCATTCACTTTGGCCGTGTGGCAATTTTCTCTTCAACCGGATTACTCATTGCCCTTGTTGAATTCCGACCATTCACAACAATGAGTGAAGTCGAGGTCAATCAATGGGATGAATTATCACAATTCTTATTTCGCGAAAAGAGGTTCACTGACCCTATTGCAACAAATGGAGCATTACTGGAGGGATTTATGTTCGCGATTGGGTGGCGCAAATGCACCACGAAGAATGAACAATTTGGTCTGTATGGTAGTGCTGGCAAAATTGAAAATGCAAAAGATGAATGGCGGGACCGAGGTGCCAATCTTAGCTCGGTGGGTCGCATTCTAGGTCAATCCTTACGATATGTTGGGGATAATTTATTTCAGAAGATTCAAAATTGCTACAACTCATTGGGGGTTCCGTCTTTTGATCAAGTCAACTATGAAGGCGATATTCCGGCAAATCAGGGTGCATTCGAGTTCGCTTCCGCACTCACTTTCACCATGAATGGATTCAAAAACGCACCTCATGTTGATAAGGATGCATCGCTGTATGCTTCGGGATGGTGGTTTCAAGCTGATAAGCGGACCGGCCAAATTCAAAGAGATGCGTCAAAGCGGTGTACAGGGGGAAAATTGATTTTCCCAAATGAGCATTTTTGGATTGATCTATCCACATGTCATGGGCTCATTCAGGTAGTGTGGGCCAGTAGTACATTTGTTCATTATACTGATCCAGCACAGGACAACGAAAGCACGACACTAGTGGGTATGTCCGCACAATGCTCAAGCAGGTTAGCAAAAACAATGCGGCAAAAAAGCAATGGCTATTATGAGATTGGCGAGAGAGCGGGCTATCAAATCAGGGATGGTAATACAATCTCATGCCTATTCAAAGAATGAGGAGATTTGCAAGTGGGTTGGGTAAGTAATGGTGAGGTAAGGCAGAGGACAATATACACCAGGATTGGATGGATTGGAGTGCGGGAGATGGGGTGTCTCACATGAAAAAGGGGTGAAGTGGATTGTGTACGGTGGCATGCCATCGTACATCGGTCCTGGTTTGTTGCTATTGTCCAGGATGCCAATGCTTCACACGCGAATCCTCATGCTTGTGCAGGTTCTGACAATGCTAAAAGTTCCTTATGCCTATGCGGGGGGCCATCGCTACACGCGCCAATCCTTATGCCTGTGCAGGCTCCCGAAAGTTTACACGCCAATCCTTACGCCTTTACAGGCTTTCGACGATTCACACGCCAATTCTTACGCTTGTGAAGCTTCCCCACAATGCTGAAATTTTCTTTAGCCTGTGCAGGATCCCAAGAATTCACACGCCAATTCTTACGCCTGTGCAGGCTCCCAACAATTCACACGCTAATCCTTATGCTTGGGGAGGGTCCCAAAAGTGCTAAAATTCCTTACGCCTGTACAGGCTTCCGACGATTCACACTCCAATCCTTACGCATGGGAGGGTTGCCAGCAATGCTGACAAATTCTTACGCCTGTGCAGGCTCCCAACAATTCACACGCCAATCCTTATGCCTGTGCAGGCTCCCAACAATTCACACGCCAATCCTTATGCCTGTGCAGGCTCCCAACAATTCACACGCCAATCCTTACGCCTGTGCAGCCTCCCGACAAGTCACACGCCAATCCTTACGCTTGTGAAGGTTCTAGCCAATTTAAACAATTCAATACATGAGTAAGACTAATAGCGTGTGACCATAGGAAAGGCCATGTTTCACGAATCTGGACTCGATTGCTCACATACGGGAACCTCCCGCTTTTTTACAGTTAAGAATGGGTATGGCTCTAAACCATGGGAGAAGAAAATATAGGAGAGGATAACGGCAACTATTGGGGCATTTTGAGAAAAAGAGGGTCACACAAACAAATACTCACTCAAACCTTTGGTAGGGCACTTATAAAACGTTTTCTCATGCAATAGGATATTTGAACCATTGAACAAAATATAACTTAACGTGAGCAAAGAATGTAATAGAAATGGAAAATAACAATCATTCAATACAAAAAATTTATATGAAAGAAAGTATTACAAATAATAAATAGAGGAAATAATGATTTTTTTTTAAATTTTTTTATTTTTCTAAGTATTTCGAGACTATCCCGGTGATGTCCTCCTTTGGATAAGCCTCCATTGCCTTGCCAAGGAGGGAGTTTAGTTCCTCCCGGAATTCCCGGTGCATCTCATTTCGATGAGTTGCATCCACGAAAGGAATCATGTGGAGCAAGCGACGATGCTCCAACAAGATTCGGTTGATCGAATCGTGGACGATGGCTCGAGGAATCATTAGGGTCGGTCGCAGGTCGGTGAATTCCTGGCGAGCGTCATCGTGAGAATGAGACGAGCTTGGCACCGGGGGGGAGGAGGCGTTGGGGTTCTCGGGGGCACTGGAAGGGATCTCTGGGGAGGGAACCGGGGTTGGAGTGGAAGGGGAAGATGGTGGAGTCGGTGAAGAAGAAGGGGGAGGGGGAGGGGGAGGGGGATGGGGTGATCCCACGGGCGTATCGTCGATGATGATGATCGAGCGAGGAGTGGCGGGACGATCTGGAGACGGTCGAAGAAAAAATGAGGAAAGGTGAATATGGATCGAAGAGAAAGAAGGGGTGACTTACCATAAGGTTCCTCCGTGGATTGCGTAGGAGCCACCTCAGGTTCTGGCTCACGAGCCGTATCGTCCTCAGGTGGTTGGGACGATGGACTCGGGCCAGGAATAGGTGGCTCTTCGGTTCGGGAGGGTTCTAAAAAAGGAGTAAGAGTCAGTTCACTCGACTCGAAAGTGAAAGTGAAAATGAAATGAAACTTTGGCTGCTTACCACGGAATAATTCCTCAGACCATCGGGTGCCACTCGGGCCTGGAGTGGGTTGCCGGGGGGTTTGCTCGCGAGGCAAACTGGGAACGGGAGAGTCGTGTCGGGGGGGATTCGGGGGGTTTGGTTCTATGAGTAATGGAAAAAAGTCAGTATTATTGCGTGAAGAGAAATGAGATAAAGAGGAGAAATAAAACTTACTTTGGCGTTTGAATCCCATCGGTGACAAGACATGGTGACGATCAGCCCAAGCTCGAATGTCCTCTCGCCATCGCCATCCTTCATCGGCCGGATAATCACTTCGCTCCGGTCGAGGAGTGAAGTGACCATCGGATGGTGGCCTAGGAGGGGGAGTGGACAAATCGATACTGGAGGGGACAGGGCTAATCGTCCGGAATCGTTCCCGTTGGCCTGTTTGGGGGCCCGGCGTCCATTCACGCTCGGAAATGGTTTCATCATCGTCGACCACAAAGGAGTCCTCGCGAGGGCGTCTTGGGCGAGAACTCGTCTGGCCTCGTGGGCGGAAGGGGCGGACAACGAACGAACATTTCTTGTGTGCTTGTCGGCAAGCATCACAAGCGTCGTTCGTCGTCGAGGAGCGAATGCAGGGGATACCCCGCTTGGTGCATAACGTGCACGACATCTAAAAACAAAACAAAACAGGTTAGTAACTGAATAGAAAGTAAGCAATCAAGAAAGAAAAGGAAGACATACGATGATTTATATAAATTTAAAACGGAATCAATATAAAAACGCTCTAGTCGGAAGTTTTTAAAAGTCTGGAAGGAAGTCGTGAAGAAAGAAAAATATTAATATCGGTACATAATGTTGACTAAAGTTTAATTGGAGAAAACGTACAAAGTAGATAGAAGTGGGGTTCTGAAAGTATTAGCAGGAAAAACAAAAAGCGAGCAGGAAGGGGAGTGGGGTTAGTCGAGTGCGAAAGAAAAGACTGGAAAGGCAGGAAGACGAGGGGGAATACGCACAAGAAGGACAAACGCGGGTGAGGTTGAGCGAAGTGGAGCGGGTGAGAAAGAAAGTGAAGTGCGTGTCGTGTGAAGATGGTCTTTTATACCAAGGGGAAGCTGAGACGATCTCAGCAGTTGCAGCACCCGCAAAAGTCTCAGCTTCAAGGCGTGTGGGCAAAATTGAAGCTGAGTCTCAGCGAATGCTGCAACTGAGAAGTGAAATGCTCGCGTGAGGCAGAAGAACAATGGGGGTCTGGCTGAGTATTTCAATTTATTGAATTGTCAAGCTGAGTATTGCAATTTATTGAATTGTCATGCTGAGTCAAATCCCCTTTGTTTCCTTAAATTGCCACCCGATCACCCAGGAGGGTGGTCGTGAGGCCCTTATTGATTGTGCATTGTGGGTGCAATGCACAAGTGACCGCGGCAAGATCACCGGCCTTATGGCCTGGTGATAGTCTTTGAACAAAGGGGGGGGCTGTAAGACAAGTGAATACAGCGTGAGCTTGCCTCGACCCATTGCTCAGGTTTGCTTTCGGGTCATAATTGAAATGCTCAGTGGCTGAACATTTTAATTGCACAGTAATTGAACAATTGATATAACAATATCAAATGCACCGCTGAGTATTGCAATTTATTGAATTGTCAAGCTCAGTCACATCCCCTTTGTTTCCTTAAATAGTCACCCGATCACCCAGGAGGGTGGTCGTGAGGCCCATGTTGAATGTGCATTGGGGGTGCAATGCACAAGTGACCCATGCAGAAAAGCACCCGGTGCATTTGGTCACAAGTGACCGCGGCGAGATTACCGGCCATATGGCCTGGTAATAGTATGTGAACAAAGGGGGGGGCTGTAAGACAAGTGAATACAGCGTGAGCTTGCCTCAACCCATTGCTCAGGTTTGCTTTCGGGTCATAATTGAAATGCTCAGTGGCTGAACATTGGAATTGCACAGTGATTGAACTATAGATATAACAATATCAAATGCACCATGCTGAGCCATTGCTCAGTCGTTTTTGTATGCGCGCACTCTGAGCATTTGGCACAGCATCGGATGACATTTCAGCCAGGTGCAGCATTTCACACGCTTTGGTGAAGTGCTCCAAACTGAGCCTTCCAATGAACTATTGCAAAAGAGTTCATTCCATGGCTTTACTGAGCACTTTCTCACGGTGCGTTTGACCATGACATGCTCAGCTTGCGTGTGCAAATCGGGTGAAACGCAATGCTGAGCATGTGGCACATGAGCTACGTAAATGCAAACGATCGGAAGGTGCATGCACATTTGCTAGATGGATGCAGGCTCAAGTAGTATTACACCTTCCTGATCTGTACAGTACAGTCAACACTGTAGTACGCAGTACACCTTTGTAAATGTACTGCGGGGTAGAGCAAAAAGCTGTTCAACAATGTAACATGCAATAACGTCAAGCCATCGAGTCATATCTCTCACCTGCATCCCTTTGATGCACCTTGTTGGACAGCTCTGCCTAACTACGGCACAGATGCGCATGTAATCCAAATTAATGTAAGTGGGTCTTAATGGGATGACTTAATATTTGGGTCTAACACAAAGAGTTGATTCACTCCGGTGCCATTGTTGGGGCAAACAATGACTGGCCCGCTTGTTCATTGTCGGGCAGCCACACGCTTTCATACGCACCCCCGATGGGTCATACACAGGCAACTTTCACACGCCTGGAAGACATTTTACTGCCAGTCTTCCAGCTGCCTATTTTCTTGGTCGGGTTGTCAGCTTGACTGCAGACGCTCACCCGCTTGCGCGTGGAAACCTGAGGCCAATCAGTGTGGATTCGCTTCAGCCTCATCCACATTAGAATAACAATCCCAGCCTATGATTGCTGAGGCTGGTCATGTTCGCGTGGGTATCTCCCACCGCGGGTCATTTTCTTCACGTTCTCACACGCCCCGCGCAAGTTGTGGCACCTGGCTTGCAGCCAAAAAATTCCTCGGGCGTGTGGCCTCTTTCTCCGGAGTTCTGTACGCGCGTGAGGCAAAGAGGCCAATGCCAATCTCGGTGGATTAGTACTCGCCTCAAACGCCATAGGGGTGAATGTATATGTGGATCACGGCTCACGGCTGGCGCCCCCTTTGATCATCCCAGACATTCCCCCCTGAACGCCCAGTATGCATCAGTCAGCAAAAAACTTCAGGCCAAACCAAAGTCATGTTCGGTGGCATGCCACCGAACATATCTCACCCGCCCACACACAAACATCCCCACAGTGAGATTGCCCTTTGAAACTGCCAACATTGCCCAGTAGGTCCCTGTGAATAATTAACCTGGGGAGGATACGCTCATTGTTCGCTGTCACACCAGCGAACATGACTGCATGCCTCTAATATGCCCTCCACAATAAGCTGCTACAACCCACCCAATTTCGGATGTGCTAATGTCAGCCTTGTTCCACCAAAGGTTTCGTAACTCGCTGCAGATCCAGCAGTCAAATGGTGCACCCACATTTTGGCCACCTTGCCTTGATATATGCCCCAAACCGGATATGAAAATTATGAGCCCAAGAGGCCCACCTCCATCAAGACCATGCACGTAACCACAGGCCATCCCCCTTTTGGCCTGTTGCTGCCACTCATATAAGTTCCCCACCTGCGCTTATTCCTCTTCATTCCCTTTAGCTAACCCTTCCCGATCATATAATTCCCAACTGTCCCCAAATAATTCAAAATAGCCATCATGTCAACCCCTTCACAACCACTTTGCATTGGGATGATTAATATTCGTATTCAAATAAATAGTGATATAACCTTAAAGCCTGAGAATTCCCACTTAGGTTCTTGGATTATCCTATGGCACAATCAACACAACATATTCGTATATCTCCCCAATCACCAGCATGCTATTGGCTCTCTCCCGGGAACCCTTTCCCAAACGTTGATACCATTCCTTGGGGCACCCAAAACGTTCATGCACTGTGGTCCTGGTGGGGCATGGATTGAAAATTGCCAATCCAATCCTACTCAAATATTATTCGTTGAGGGAGTATTTATGACTGATGCCAATGATCCCTCCTCATCTCAGAA
Source organism: Austropuccinia psidii (assembly GCA_023105745.1). NCBI lineage: Eukaryota > Fungi > Basidiomycota > Pucciniomycetes > Pucciniales > Sphaerophragmiaceae > Austropuccinia > Austropuccinia psidii. The sequence continues at coordinate 20,934,007 of JALGQZ010000004.1, read as the reverse complement.
ACCCAATCTAGCATTGATGTTCTTCACATGGTATCCAAACGTTCTATTCATAATGGAAAGCTTTCGAACACAAGATTTCAAGCTTAAAATGCCCAAAGAATATGACTGTACTACTCATTGTCAATGTCAACTCTTTACTCCGACATTTCCCGCTTCAAACTCGACGCCTGCTTCATATCCTGCTGTTTCATCATTGATTTCCAAGCAAAAACTGATACAATTACCCAGTGGATCAGACCTCCCCATGATGACCCCGCCCCATGCCATTATTCAAACCCCCCTCCTCCCTCATCAAAAGACCGGACTAGCTTTTCTCTGGGATCGAGAAATCCCCAATGGCCAATCAGCCCGTAACCTTTGGGCAACCTCACCCCCAGGATCCACTTTTAATGCCAGGCACATCATTACAAACAAGGTCGTTAGCTCATTTGAATCCCTTTCGACCAATACCCCTCTTGGAGGACTGCTTGCGGATGATATGGGATTAGGTAAAACCATTCAGGCCATTGCTCTAATTGGTACCTCCAAGGAGCGGATGATTGCAAACCCCCATCGCTCCACGCCCACCATGATCATCTGCCCCCCTCGCTTAATTACCAACTGGCAATCAGAAATATCCAAGCATGCTCAGGCTGGAGCACTGCATGCCAAAATCTACCATGGTCCCACTCGTCACTCATTATCCCAAGCCGACATCTTAAAATATGATATCATCATCACTTCTTACAATACTATAACCCAAGAATTTAAGCAAACCAATCCCTCTACATCATTCATTTTTCAAATCAATTGGCATCGTATAATCTTGGATGAAGCACAGTGAGTGGCTGAGCTTAAATGATTCAAATTACCTTTTATATCCAATAACCCTTGCCCCCTCTTATAGCTATATTCGCTCTCAATACACTGCCACTCACCGTGCCATTAATAGCCTCCTTTCATCCCGTCGAATATGTTTAACGGGCACACCTATTCACAACACCATTTATGACCTTTTGGGCATAATATCCTTCATCACTCAACCCCAGAGCGCCGATCAAGATAACTGGTCACCATTCATCCTGAGTAGTCTTTCAAAAGGTTGCAATGATATTTTGCATTTGGCATTGCGGCATTTAAGTTTGCGCCACACCAAAACCACACATCTCGAATCTCTCCCCACTATTAGCCATCATTATGAGCTGCTCCCACTCAACCCGACCATGCAGCAAGAATATTCCACATTATATGAAGAATTCCTATCATCCAAAAGCAAAGGACCAGGAGAGTTTTTCAGAAATATTAATAAGCTGCGAATATGTTGTAACCATCACATCATGCTTAACACAATTGCGGAGGCGGAGCTGGAAGACCCCGAGGGCAGGAGCACTCAGGATAACTCCCCAAGAATCACACGAACTATTGTGGATGTGGAAACATGCATGATGAGTAGTAAAATTGCACACCTCCTACAAAGCTTAATGAAGAACAAACAAACAAGGTGTGGTCCAACGAAATCGGTGGTTTATACCCAATGGACCCAATTTCTAGATTTGTGCGTTAATTCTAATATGCATCCATTACCAATTGACTCCATCTGACTTTTTTATATTGTAGAATTGGTATTGCTCTTGCCCATCACTCTATCCTTTCAGCACGAATTGATGGAACAATTACACCACGAGCGCAGGACAAGGCGCTTGAGAATTTCTTCAATAATCCTGAATGTGAAGTACTCATTGCATCCATTGCCGCGGCTGGAACTGGCCTCAATATAACTTGTGCTAATGTAGTCTATTTAATGGTGAGGGGCCCCCCAAAATTCTCCCCTGATTTTCGGACCCTGACATCCACATTTCCAGGAGCCCAATTGGAACCCAGCCATTGAGGCTCAGGCTGTTGATTGTCTACATCGTATTGGCCAACAACGACCTGTACAGGTCATCCACTATATCACTCCTCATTCAGTTGAGGTCAACATGCGGAAGGTACCTTTCAAGCTCATCTTTTACTTGATTGTATTACTATTCTGAAATCATTCCTTATGGGAATGCCATATTCCAATTACCAATAGGTCCAAGAAAAGAAAAAATCATTAACTGCGTGAGCCTTACTGATATTATATAATTTGTGATTGACAAAGTTGATAACTCCTGTTGACTCTGGCACAGGTCCACAATTATGAACACCATGAGCTGGATCGAACTTCTTCAATATTTCCTCAATGAAAATGAGCAATAGAGTATTATTGCAAGGGAGACGGTGATACATTTCAATTCATATTGTCTATATTCTAACATATTTAGCAAGTTGTTGCATCCTTAAGAGATAATAATCAGATTTTATTACACCTGCACAAATAATTCACAAAATTTTAATTTGTCACAGTGCTATACCGTGACCAATTACTAAGTTATTGCAGAGCATCACCATTAGGCCTAATAACTGGCATGTCAAGTATCTTGAGGGCGCTAGTCTGCATCTTACTACAGCCTTTGAGCCAATCTTGATCAAATACCTGAAATGATAGGCCTTCCGGAATATCACCATCATCTGTCGATCGTAATTCTGGCAATCTATCAATAGTTTTTTTACCCTTTTTTTTAATCCGATTACAAAACTCTATGTCTCTATCCATTTTCAATACCAAATCATTAAATAACTGGGAGCGCCAGCGTAATCCCACTTTGCGGTAAACTTGACGGCCATTTTCCAGTACCTCCTCAGTATCTGAGCATACTCGAGGGTCATTGAATTGTGATGCTAGGATGGGAAATTTAGCCGTATCACACCATTCACGACGGCGCTCACAGGTCTGCACATAATCAAGTAGATCATCATCAGACTTGGTCCACAATGAAGAAGAGATACAGTAACTAACTCTTTGACGAATCTTTGCGAGCTTTTGATTCTCTTTCTTTTTTACCAAATACTCGGCATCCTTTTGAATAGACTTCCATTCTCTTTTCAAATAAGTGAAATATCGCTCCATTAAAGCCGCCACGACCCCATAGTTGTTATGATCCTTGTTCCAACAGTAGTGATGATACTCAGTGCTGACAAGTGCGAGACGGAATGTACGGTAAAACACCATAGACATCAGCTCGTTGAACGGATGTTGCCATGAGCTCTCCCAGTCCCAAGTGAATCGCTTTAGTCCTAGCTTGTGGAGCTCATTTTCGCAGTAGCTTTGGAAACCCTGAGACTGAACCTGTGTTGATGGCTCATTGAACACATCCTCGGGGACATAACCGAGATGACCAGCCACTTGAATTGCAATTTCACGCTCTTCTGTGCTGGGTGGTGTTGGTAGTGAGGAAAAATCCTTATCCCTAACTTTGAGTAGGAACAGGCAATGTGCGTGTACTGCTGATCTCATTCCATGGACATTCTCTGGAAGTTCTGCCTTCAGCCATTTTTGTTGCTCCTTCTGGCTTGCACGTTTCGCCACATTGTGAGCTTTGCGGGCCTGGTTCCTTTGCTGTCTGACCTCGGATTGTTCAAGCATACTCTGGGCGAGGCCCAGCTGAGGATGGGTGAACTCACTATTTGATTGAGTGCCTTGCTCATGCGCTGTGAAATTGTCCCTCCTTGGTTCATCATTTCTTTCACTTTGAGTCGGAGACATGTTCTCATCCTCATCATCCACCATTGTTTCTCTTGATGTACTGGCATGACCCGTTCTTGGTTTGGAGGCATATGGATGATGACGTCCACTGACTTTCTCTTTATGGACCAGAGGTGAAGACGCATAAAGTTCATCCCCTGCTATGCAAATCATCAGTTAACACATTAAAACATTAATGAAGACTGGTCATCCTCACGATCTTCAATTGGCTCCTGAGATCGGACTGACTTGCCTTTAGGTGCCATATCTAACCCATGAAACAAACATATCAAATCATGAATAAGTTTCTACTCCAAAATTCAAATGACTTACTTTGATGAAGCGTCAATACTGGATTTCCCTCCGACAGACCGCTCCAAGTTACATTTTCCAAAGGTCTTTTTCGTCGCCCCCCATCCACGCGCCTTTCATCACCCACATGAACCTGCGATCCTGATGGAATATTGAGGGTTGGCTGTTTACTTTGGCCAAAGGGATCCTGGGATGCGACTGGACTCCGACCGGGATTAAGGAGGAACTCACGTGGAAATTTTGATTGGGGATTAGCGTGTGAGGAGATTTGAGGTGTGCCTTCTGGCCCCTGAGACACATGAATTTGTGTATTAGTGGGATTCGGGGGAATTGGAGTGACGGAAATATTTGGGATCGACCAAGTGCTTGAAGTTGGAGCCTTTGGATTGCCCACATCAATGTTAAGACCTGATACATTCATTGAGGATGCGATAGGGGTTGTGAGAGGAATGTTGGGGCTCAATGGTGACTGTGTTTGAACATATTCTATGCTAGATTCACTATTTGAGTCATGAACAGAACCTGAACGGGATTTATGTGACTTGAAAGATGACATAAGGGCCGAAAAAGTACAGTAATATTTTTAACTAGATAAAACACCTCAGTATTATGATAAAATAGAGTGATATGAGATGAAATCTTTTCAAATTTAGAATAGAGAAATTCTATGAATAGTTGGAACTAAGTGTTGTGTGGAAGTCGGATAAGAATCTTTTGAGGAGAATCCTCCCTGCCTCCTCTTGAGCTCCTCCGCTTTTGTCGGAAACCACCCTGCACGGCCTACCAGCATATAATGTGATATTTCCTTGATCTGAAAGGGGACCCATCATCCATAGGTAATCATATTTGGTAACATTTCCGCCTCCCCATTGTCACATTTTGTGAATTATCCAAACTGCCAATATATGCATTGAAATTCCCCAACATTGTACATCTGTAAAGGGGTATATTCATGAAGGATTTACCCACAAAAGAGACATCACCTTTTCACGAAAGGCAAGACAATCCAAATCACATTCCAACTGATTCAAAGCCCGCCGTACTCAAACCAAATACCAAGACTTTAGCTGCACTCCAACCCCTTATGTAATAGAGTTATATAGTTATGTCTGTAATAAGGTTTAAACCATGTACGATGGCGTGCCAGCGTACATGGATTAAATGTTAATCCCCTCAATTCAATGGTAACACTTCACTAATGGAACCCCCTCAATGGTCAAACCCGCACTATCACAATGTGTAAATAAACTAGAATATGTATGAGCATTGAGCAGCATGGCATTTTACCCAATTAAACGCCTAACCAATTCCGCCATCCAGATGAGACATGTTAAACTTTATCCACTGCAGCTCATGCTCCATTACAAATGGGATAAAATCCTCAGCTGGCTCAAATCATCTCCCGCTTCATAAATAATCACTGAATTTTATTTCCAATTAATAACACTCCTAAACACTTTCACATCAACCATAGATATTTATACACAAACCAACCGTACTCCCAATTCCTGCAACAATGACAACCCGGCCATATTCCTCAATGCGTATATGCATGTGTCAACACTGCTCAACTCAAACACATTCTTCCCCTGAGGGTGATAGGCAAGGAGTTGCCTTCACACCTTTCCAATATAAACAGCACATTAAAAAGCTCAAATCAACCATTGCACCCAAATCCCTTCCAAACATCCCTACTTCTGCATCAGGATCTGGGTGCCCACAAATTCTATTGGATCAAATCTTCCCAGCTGATTATTCACGTTTGACCCAAAGCACTTTCTCAACTCCTGCGGGTCTCAATTCAACTGCACAGAAACCATATAGTGGCAGTCAAACCCTTCCCCCACAAGACCTAGGAATGATAATATCTGCCATTCTATCATTAAGGTATAATTTACCCCGCAGGGCTTCACGCATACTCAACCCCGCCCTGAACCTGCTGATCAAGTCCAGTATCTCAAGCTCAGCTGGTCCCCCCGCTCCTGCATTCCATATACCTCAAGATCTGAGTACCATATTTGAACATCTCCAATTGGAGCCAGTGATTCAAAACTATATATGTTGTCCTCAATGTTTCTCTCTTAATGGCCTTACTGAATCAGTCACAACTGACCAACCCCACTGTCAACGCCATAATGACCCAAATGATCATGATCCCCCTTGCACACAATCATTAGGCAAATTCATCTATTCATCTGAACCCCAAACCCAAAACACAACCAACATGAAGCAAAAATTTATACCAACAAAACATTTCATTTATCAACCATTCAAAAATTGGCTTGCCAGATTCCTCCAGCGGGCTGGAATTATGGACATTCTGCATCAACATCAACAATCCCAAACTCCCGAAGATTCCCCAAAACGTGACGTCTGGGATGGATTGGTCTGGAGACGCTTCACTGGCACTAGAAATATCCATGACCCCCCATTCATGTCCATTCCTGGTGCATTGGCCTTCTCCATATATGTGGACTGGTTTAATGCACATGGAAAGTCAACCCGGTTGGCTAGCATTGGACCTATCATGCTTATTTGTCTTAATCTCCCCCCAAGTGAAAGATTGAAGCCCGAGAATGTCTATGTTGCAGGAATCATCCCTGGTCCGAAGGAGCCAACTGCGCTTCAATTGAATTATCTATTAATGCCACTCATCAACGAGCTCAAAGAGCTATGGCAAGGTTACCATTTTGCACCCACCTCAACAGGTCCATCAGGATCCTTTATCCGTGTTGCCATCCTCACAGCCATTGCGGATGTGGTTGCCATGCGCAAGCTTACTGGATTTATTTCCCATTCAGGAAACCACTTTTGTAATTTTTGCACCATTCACAAAGCTCAAATTGAAGAAATTGGTCCTCAATTTCACTACACGCGCTCATACCAAAGTCATAAATCAACCATTGCCAAATGGCTTCGGGCAACCCCACAACAAAGACAAGCAATTTTCTCTGAGTATGGAGTGCGATATTCAATTTTGGAAGACCTTCCGTATTGGGATGCAACCAGAATGGTTAATCTTGACATAATGCATAATTTAATACTTGGAATTTTGAAGGATCATGCAACTTTCAAATTGTGCATTCCAGAGGCGAAATCAAAAATTTACTTCAGGTCCCGCAGGAAATCCAATGACACCAACAGTTCAGACTCAGATTCCATGACCTCCAACAGCTCTCTTGATAAAATCACATTGAGAGAGGCCCGCTCCCTGAGAAGAGATGCAGCAAAAATAATAAATGAGCCACTCCCCACTACTTCCACCCGAAAAAACTACTTCCCAATGCCCACCCCTAACACAGAACATCCATCTAGTGGTTCTGCGGAGATTCCTTCATTTGATGCCGATTACATCCCCACTTCTGAAATACCCTCTGAATTGGATATCACTGCACTGAGTGATCACCAGATCAAGGGTGAGGCTCTTGAGCATCTCCAACAAATCATATCTGAGACCATAATTCCCTCATCATGGACAAGAGTTCCCCGCAAAATGGGTTCCCCCTCTCATGGTAGCTTAAAAGCCGCTGAATGGGCTCTCTTATATAAGGTCTATATTCCATTTCTAATGCTCAGTCAACAGATGTCATTAGATGCACACCAATCTGCCAACACTCAAAGAAAAATGGGTCAGTCAGAAGAACTTGCAAATGAACTAGCCAAGAATACATTCCATTTGATTAGTGCTATCAACATTGCCACAAGCTGGACTGTTTCAATAGATGATGCGACTGCATTTGCTGAACATTGGAAAAAATTCCGCCTTTCCAATCAACACCTGTTCCCAAAACAGAAAAGTAAACCAAATCATCATTTTGCTGATCATATTCCCGAACTCTTCCAACGTTGGGGCCCAGCACAAGCCTCAGCCACATGGGGTTATGAGCGCTTGATTGGAGTATTTGCAAAGATGCCAACAAATAACAAGATATGTAAGTCAATTAATAAGATCAATATATTCACATTGATTAAACACCTGAACTGAATAAGACTAACTTTTTGCAACTCTGAATAGATGATATAGATAAAACCTTACTTCAACATATCTGTCAATGTTCCAACCTTTCCGTTCTCCTGAAATCCCCATCTGTGCCATGTGAAATAAAACAGCTTTTCGAATCACAGCCACCTGCCGTGTTCAATCACCATAAATATAACAAGCCATCCCGCCATGACCAACAAAATTATGATTGCCTGGTTGAGTACTTACAGACTTTTCATGCAACAAGGGAAATAGTTGATTGGATCAGCTTAGACACTACCGTGCAATCCACAAGTCCTCCCACTTCAAGGATTGTCTCACCTTGGTATTTTCCAGTTTCAAACATTAATATTGGGAACAATATATTTTCAACTGAATCCAAAAATATCAGCAACAGTGTGATATGTTTTCTGAGGGGCAACTCACGACAATTTGGTATTATTGATAGCATTTTCAAAGTCTCTGAGCCATCTAGCATACTGAACAATAACTTTCTGATTTTAAAACCTTTGAAGATTGATGTGAATTTCCTACCAGATTGGCCGCATCTGAATATTTATAAAGCTGTTGGTTTTGATGATGGACACTTGATTATATCTGAAGAAGAAATAGAAGGTAACTGTGGATTGTATGATAACAAAGCTCTGTCATGTGGACTGCTTGTAATGATAAAGCCGTTATTTCATGATATTTAGTCTACTAAAATGCAAATCTCTCAGATTCATTAGCAATTTTGCTAGTGAAATAATTGCCTCAAAATTTAGTGACAGAGACATGCCATTGTGACAAGCAAAGCCCATTATTTCACATTGCCACAAAGAACTTACTATTTTGACATTGGGTACAGTGTGAATAAGCCAAGTCCAATGATCAAATGACCCATACACTCACCTTTCACAGCATCCAAGATTTCTAACTGCGCCATCATCATGTTGGAAGCGGAATCGGCTTTTGCGTACCCACACCCGCATGTGCACCCGCACGCGCCAATGCACACGCACACGCACACCCACCGGCACGCGCCAATGCACACGCACACGCACCCGCACACGCCAATGCACACGCAAACCCACCCGCACACGCCAATGCACACGCAAACGCACCCGCCCCCACGCATGCACACGCACACTTCATGGATGACCTGGTGAAGTCAAACCCCCCGCCTACATCAAGACTGGCTGAAGGACATCTTTGATGTGTGTGTGTGCAAACAGGCGGGTCTGGTGTAATTTTTACCAATCATCGGACGGTTGTGGGATGATCAGGCGGTGAGGAATCTGAGTTGAAGGCACAGGGGAACCAATATTATTGGATGTCACAGGATTTGGTGTAAGACCAGAGTGTGACGTGTGCTCGACGTTCGCTTGATTTTCGCTTGACGTGAGCTCGACTTTTATCCTGCTTGACGTTTGCTTGACGTGAAGTCAATCGCCGACGATTGACACGAGATTCGCCCCGGTGAATTGCTGGTGATATATTGTGCTAGTTGATGCCGGGAGGGGGGACGAACAAGTTGAACATCACTAATTGGAAAAAAACGAGTTGAGGTGAAAAGATAGATTTTTCCAGACAGGCTCGTCTGGAGGTGATGGCTGAACAAGCTGATGAGATATGTTAAAAGAACATAATATAAGCATAGCATTGGAGATAGAAAAATGGCGATGATCTTTGTGAGCAGTGAATAAACCCTTAACACCTAATATTAAGAAATAAACAAATGGAAGAAAATTATGGCAACTAAAATATTCACTCAATTTCTTTTTAGCTTGGTCCAATTGTGATGCTTGATTGTCCAACAGAGTGATGATTTGAGGTCTGTGGTTAATGATTAAGGAGGAAATTTCATCTCTTCCAAGATGTTGATTCTTTGTATTTTTGGGACGTTTACGTTGTTCTGATTGGTTGGGAGGGGAAAGTTCCTCTATGTTTGACTGTGCTTTGAAAATGATGTATGAAATCATAACATCCAAAATTAAATCTTGAAACAACTTGAGTTGTTGATCAGAATTAGCACCCAAATTCTGTTCAGTGTCTATATTGCTAATAGATTGGTTTGCATTTGGGGGGATGGTTGACATAAGCTCCATTGGTGGAATAGAAGGTCGCTTCAATCCTTAAAAGTATGTAAGCATATCCAAATAAGCATGTACCTTGCCAGGAGTGGTTGGAGCTGTCTTGGGGGGTTTAGGGATACAAAATTCATCCATTGTTGCAGATATAGATGCAGCAATGAGTTTTGCCCAAGCAATGATGGTGAAGTGGCGTGGTTGGGTCATATAAATGAGATGAAAAACAAAAATTGTTTTGGGGTGCTTTTCATTACAAACGTGGGCCTCCAGAGAAAAAGGAATAGATATATTTGGTTCAGGTGATGTAATGTCATCATATATTTGCATGTTGAAAATTTGAGGGGAGACATAAAATTCAGCTTTGGTGGCATTCAAAAATGGTGAGCCTGTTCAGAAATAGGATAAGCTGGAATATTTTGTAATGACTAATTATTATAAGGCAACTAACTATGATCACTTAGTTCGTCAATCCATTTGGTATATGAAGATGAGAATTGGTTGAAGTCGAAATTCCCTTGTGCAGGTTTTTCACAACCCAAAGATTGAAGATGCCATTTAACCAAAGAGTTGATTGCTTCAAACGTGGTTTGATATTTGGCTTGAGTTGGTTGTCCTGAATTAAACATTTGGAAAATTTTATAAAATTGAGGACAAAATTCATTGGAAAAGATGGAAAATTCAACATTGGGGGGAGAGGCTGGTTGGGAAATGGGAGATTGTTGAGTCTCTTCCAATGTGGGAGGGTTTTGAGTCTGACAATCAACTTCTTGATTGAGATTATTGAGACCTGGTGTTGGGGCATGTAATGGAGGCAATGAACTTGATTCCATTGATTGAGGAGGAACATCATCACATGACGGGGGTGGTGGTTCAATTGAGGTATCATGTGGGGATGAATGGACACAAGGAGTATGTGCATTTTGTGGTGTTAAAATAGTGGACTGGATTTCCTGGGTGTTAGTTGTAACATTAATTCCTCCTGCTGAAATAATTGGAGAGACCTGATGAACATCTGCTCTTGAGTGGATAGGTGTCTCATTTGAAATAGGTAAATTTGATGAGCTCTCACAAATGTTGCTGTGGTCACTTTGTTCAGAAGGGTTGTGACGTGGGCTTTCTGTATTAGGTAAATTCTCTTGATGAGTTTGTTCTTCCTCAGTGAATATTGGTGGGAAATCAGACCCATGAGATTGGGAAACCATTAAAGTAGGTGAATGACGAGGAGTATCAGGGGATGGAAGGTCATTGGGATGTGCTTGCAATAACATTTGAGGATTGATAGATTGGGGTGGGCTGGAAACAATGGAGACAAAAGATGTATTTGTGGGAGGAATCATGGAGAGAACCTGTTGGGTATTGTGGTATTCCACACCTTAATGGCCCAGTTTCAAGTGGAATTTCATTTATAGGACTATAATTTGAAGACTGAAGAAAGAAAAATCAATACTTAATCAATTACAATGGAGGAATTCAGCAATATAATGGATTTAACTTCATCAATATGTATAATCCCATAAGCAAATACTGGAAGAATGGTCCATTTGCTTACAAGCATAACAATAAAGTAAGGAAAAAAAAAAGAAAAGTTAGCAAGAATGTTAAAGTTACCAGTGAAAGGGGTAGTGTAACACTCAAGTTACCCAAGCTCTGCTCAACCATTGGATTACTCAGCAATGCAGTTATTAAACTGAGGCCACTTCAATAAGGAATAAATTAGAACTGTATCAATCAACAGTCACAAGACAGAAAGAAAAATAAATAAATCAATTTATGCAAGGAAAATCCATCAAAAACCTTAAATTACACAGCATATCTGTGGAAATACAAGCACAGCCACCTGATAAGCCAGTAAATATAAATTAAAAGCAGAATTAAGTTAGATAAAGAAAAGAAGAAACCCATACAGGACAAATAGAATCCCCACAATACACAGCATTCTCAACCTACAGCTCAAACAGTGCACAGACCTATGGTGCAATAGCTGTACAAAATCATCTCAACCCACCAAGATATGGTGCAACAAACCAAACAAATGGTGCAATACCTTAAATAAATGACACCATCCAAAGTTCCTCAGCAAAGAAAGTTTAGCCATATTACATAATCATGCATAAAAATGTTGCAATCAACTGAAGATAAGGTGCAATATCTTAATCAAATGACACCATCTCAAAATTACTCACCAGCTAAATACCCTCAAGGCCGTGCATAATAATATTAAAGTTTGAGTAAAATATAAATAAAGCTTCAGAAATGGTGCAATATACCAAACATATGGTGCAATATCTTGATCAAATGACACCATCTCGAAATTCCACACCAGCAAAAACATCTCAGATTACATAATCATACATAAAAATGGTGCAATCAACCAAAAAAATGGTATCTCACCACTATAAAAAATTATCCCAGCCAAAAGAAGTGGAAAAATTCTAAGTCCCTTGTTTTTGAGTGCCTCTATGGAGAGCCCAAAGAATATAAATAAAGGTCCTCTCTCCCTCATTTCTTTCCTCTTTTCCCCATGAATCCAATTAGTTATATACCAAGAAGGAGAATAACTATTCATCCCTCACTAGTAGGTCAACCTAGTATTATTATTAAAAAAAGGAATTATATACCAAGAAGGAGAATAATTCATCCATCCCTTACTAGTAGGATAATCTAGTTATTTTATTAAAGTATTATAGACTTATAAGTTTAATTCATAGTGATTTCTAATTAATAGTAGTTAACAGAAGGTCTACTTTATATTATTAATCCACCCTATGTGTAAATTATTAGTCTTATCATTATAATACTATCAATAATACTCATAATATTGAGTTTATCCCCATAACCTTTACATTATAAAGGAAAAAGAGTCTTATTATATCTTCATATTAAAAAAAAACAATCTTACAACTATATATTACTATATATAAAAAACCCTACCCTTATATTATATCATATCATTTATATATCTAACAAACATCCACTCTATATTGAACAAAATCTTACCAATAAATTATTAAAGGTCTTATTATTATATTATATTAACAATTACCCTCTCAAACCATTAAGAATTATAACATATATAACATCAATTTGAACTTACCCCTTAAAATATATATCATTACTATTATATTAAATAAACCTCTTATACTATTAAGGTTTTACCCTTAAAATAATCTTATATTATTATTTGAAAACTATATTTTATATTTTTTTAACTGATAAGTTACTTACCTGATTATTGAATAGGTTTGCTAGAGACTGCTAAAAGTCTTCTCTAGTTGTAAAGCCACAATCTTAAATATTGATTTGTGATCTCTGTAGGGAGATTGTTTAGTATATTCAGAGGGGCAGCTAAAACACCATTAGCACCCTTGGTTACAGGATTATTTCAGCAATTCAAAACATTTTACCTGTGATTTCCCCCTCAAGGACTGCCTTATCCAATCCCACACTAAAAGGAGTTCCACAGTATTATTAATAGTGACAGATTGTTGCATGAAACAACAAATATTTGGTGGTGGTTTATTTTGAATTTTGCTTTTTTTCTTGTGATTTCCATCAGGAACAACCTCCTCTGGAAGGGATGATTGGGATGAGCGTATGGAAGGAACTTCTCTCTCAATAACTTCAACATTGCCATCTATGAGACCAATGGATTGTGATGAAGACAATTCTACAATAAGGGAGATCAAATTAATACAAAATTGAGGACAGATGTGAAGAATAATAATTACCATGTTCTTTTTGAGAAATCAATGTAAGGCCCTTTTTCAAATAATCCTTAATCTAAATTGATACAGGATTATTTTCAGCTTCAGAAAGGGCATTATTGAGGATTTTCTTGATACGGTGGTGGTTGAGAGAAAATTCTTCACGGGAGAGGCGAGTTAGCTCAGAAGATAGAATTGGTGAGATGGATTGTACTTGAGTGGGTGGGTTATTCATGTCGAATTCTATGAATGAGGGTGGTGGAAGGGTTTGTGGAGTATTTGGGTGTGAATTACACAAACTCATGTTTGGTGTGTTTGTGATATCTAATATTTTGGGTAAAAATATAATATTAAAAATTGTTGAGGATGAGATTATGTGGGGAAGAAAAAATTTACCAAGTTGAAAGGGGGTTCTATTTATGTTGTTTGGTGGGGGGCAGGGAAAGATGTGAGGATCACTAATGGGAGCTGGTGGGACTAGATTTGGAGAATTGAGGTAGTGAAAAAGATTGTAACATTCCTGGGGTTCAGTGCTTTGGTTTGAGGTGGACAATGAATTGATGGATGAATGGGATGGTGCCTCATTTTGATAAGATAAAGATGAATTAAAATCTGTGTTATTTGAAAAAACCCTATGAAACATTTCATCAAATGACACATTGGAATCAGGTTGTTGGGGTGGATTCATAGTATTGGGTATTATATTGGGAGGAGAGGGATTTGAATGGCCAAAAGAGGGACTTAGGGAAAACACGGGCAAAACAGCTCTATTTATATTGCAGGTCCCAATTAAGTGAAGTGGGGGTGTAGCCCATAGAAATAGAGCAGAAATGAGTTTTGTGGTTTCAAAGGAAAGAAAACTGCAGATCCTCTAGACATAAAACACAATTACACATTTAGGGCAGGATTATGTGTCAGGAAATGTGTATATTGAGAATAATCCTTCAATTACAAGGGTGATTAGATTGGATGGTACAGTCACACCTATAGGTGGGTGAGAGATTTAGCCCACCAGTAATGTCATGTACACAGGTGGTAAAATTATGACTGCCGGTCATAATTTCTACCACTTGCCAACCAATTACGGCCGTAATGGGTTTTTCTCTTGGGAATTGCATCAGACCCACTCAGATAAAGAAAAAACTGTATCTGATTGAGGTCCAGAGACAATACAGCTTTGGCTGTAACCATACACAGGTGGTCAAATTATGACTGCCGGTCATAATTTGTACCACTTGCAAACCAATTACGGCCGTAATTGGTTTGTCTCTTGGGAATTTTATCAGACCCATTCAGATACAGAAAAACGTGTATCTGAATGAGGTCCAGCCACATTGAATCTTTGGCTGTAATTGTACACAGGTTGTCAAATTATGACCGCCGGTCATAATTACTACCACTTGCAAACCAATGAGGGCCGTAATTGGTTTGTCTCCTTGAAATCTAATCAGACCCACTCAGATACAGAAAAAACTGTATCCGAATGAGGTCCAGAGACAATACAGCTTTGGCTGTAACCATACACAGGTGGTCAAATTATGACCGCCAGTCACTTGCAAACCAATTACGGCCGGAATTGGTTTTTCTCTTGGGAATTTCATCAGACCCATTCAGATACAGAAAAACCTGTATCTGAATGAGGTCCAGTCACAATACAGCTTTGGCTGTATTTGTACCACTTGCAAACCAATTACGGCCGTAATTGGTTTGTCTCTTGGGAATTGCATCAGACCCACTCAGATACAGAAAAAACTGTATCTGAATGAGGTCCAGAGACAATACAGCTTTGGCTGTAACCATACACAGGTGGTCAAATTATGACCGCTGGTCATAATTTGTACCACTTGCAAACCAATTACGGCCGTAATTGGCTTGTCTGTTGGGAATTGCATCAGACCCACTCAGATACAGAAAAAACTGTATCCGAATGAGGTCCAGAGACAATACAGCTTTGGCTGTAACCATACAAAGGTGGTCAAATTATGACCGCCGGTCATAATTTGTACCACTTGCAAACCAATTACGGCCGTAATTGGTTTTTCTTTTGGGAATTTCATCAGACCCATTCAGATACAGCAAAAACTGTATCTGAATGAGGTCCAGAGACAATACAGCTTTGGCTGTAACCATACGCAGGTGGTCAAATTATGACCGCTGGTCATAATTTGTACTATATGCAAACCAATTACGGCCGTAATTGGTTTGTTTCTTTGAAATCCAATCAGACCCACTCAGATACAGAAAAAACTGTATCTGAGTGAGGTCCAGAGACAATACAGCTTTGGCTGTAATTGTACACAGGTGGTCTGATTATGACCGCTGGTCATAATTTGCAACACTTGCAAACCAATTACGGCCGTAATTGGTTTGTCTCTTGTGAATTTCATCAGACCCATTCAGATACAGAAAAACCTGTATCTGAATGAGGTCCAGTCACAATACAGCTTTGGCTGTAACCATACACATTTGTACCATATGCAAACCAATTACAGCTGTAATTGGTTTGTCTCTTGGGAATTTCATCAGACCCACTCAGATACAGAAAAACCTGTATCTGAATGAGGTCCAGTCACAATACAGCTTTGGCTGTAATTGTACACAGGTGGTCAAATTATGACCGCCGGTCATAATTTGTACCACTTGCAAACCAATTACGGCCATAATTGGTTTGTCTCCTTGAAATCCAATCAGACCCACTCAGATACAGAAAAAACTGTATCTGAATGAGGTCCAGAGACCATACAGCTTTGGCTGTAACCATACACAGGTGGTCAAATTATGACCGCCAGTCATAATTTGCACCACTTGCAAACCAATTACGGCCGTAATTGGTTTTTCTCTTGGGAATTTCATCAGACCCAGTCAGATACAGAAAAAACTGTATCTGAATGAGGTCCAGTCAAAATACAGCTTTGGCTGTAATTGTACACAGGTGGTCAAATTATGACCGCCGGTCATAATTTGTACTATATGCAACCCAATTACGGCTGTAATTGGTTTGTCTCCTTGAAATCCAATCAGACCCACTCAGATACAGAAAAACTGTATCTGAATGAGGTCCAGAGACAATACAGCTTTGGCTGTAACCATACACAGGTGGTCAAATTATGACCGCCAGTCATAATTTCTACCACTTGCAAACCAATTATGGCCATAATAGGTTTGTCTCTTGGGAATTTCATCAGACCCATTCAGATACAGAAAAACCTGTATCTTAATGAAGTCTATAGGGGAGTAATTGGCTTCTATGTTTTCAAAATCAAAGATTCTCAAATATAAATAAAGCTATGCTTGTGTCCACTTGAAAGCTCTTTTGAGCTCACTTTGCCCCCAAAACATTACTCATAACCGCCCTACTCCATTTCAATTTCTGGGCCCTTTTTGCTCATTCCCCACAAATTTTCATGGTGCAAAAATGGGTCTCCCCAAAAAAATTTGCACTTGTCATGAGCTTGCCTGTTACAATCAATATTATGAAGATTTGAACAATATTGTTCAGCATGGAAGACCTATGTCTGACCCAGCTTGGAAGACACATCAATTGGAACTACTCAAACTCAGGAGACCCCAGCCTTTGGTTGATCAGATGTTTTTAGCCCAAAATATTGAAAATGTAAGTACTCTTTCCCTCAATCATTTCAATTATTCAACATTACTTCAATCTAATTTTCCACAATCTTTTGGCACAGCCAACACAGAAAACCCATGAATGCTCTCAAATTGAACAGATGAGTCGTCAGAATAATGAAAGAAATTTACTTTTTGATAACAAAAAATATGAAAACAAGACCTTTAAATTTATTGAATCTCATGCTCTTAAAGTTTTGGTTCAAGCTTCCAGCCTATACCTCAAAAATGGAATGTCCAGGAATAGTATCAAAGAATTTCTTCTATCAGAAAGGGAAAAGATAACTAGCCTTGGAGAGAAATTCAATTTTGATGGATTATCCATTGCTAAAGAAATTCCACTTTCAATTGAAACTATTTTGGTTCAGCTGGGCATATCCATGGACTTTGAAAAAAAGATTTGCTGTCCAGAATGCTTCAGTTTGTATGATCTGACTCCAATGGGGCACATCAACAAACATTGTACATCCAAATTTATTCAACCTTTTCCTTCCTCCATTGTCAAATTAGGATCTCTTGCAAGAAAAGAATGTGGTTCTCTTTCATTTCAAACTGATGGCAAGAATGATACTTCACTTCAAAAACCAATCTGTACCTTTACATACCAATCCTTGCAAAAATGGTTGGCCTCCCATATGTGGATTCCTGGCTTTGAAAAGCTATTAAATGCTCACAATACCCATAACTCTCAAACAGACCCCAAAGTTATTTCTGATATTTGGCATAGCAAGATTTGGAACACATTCAAATCTTCCCCACGTAGTAAACAAGCATTTACAAATAGACCAGGTAATTTGATATTTAGCTTATATGTAGATTGGTTTAATCCATTCAGTAACAAAGGGGCTGCAAAATCCATTTCAATTGGGTCAATTCTTTTAAGAGCCATCTCTTGATCAAATGAATTCAATCTTGGAGCCTCTTGTGATTGAGCTTCAAATGTTATGGAATGGTATTTGGTTTTCCCATACCCACAGCTTTCCACAGGGTAGACTTATTAGAGTGGCTTTATTACCTTTAATAGCAGATCTTCCTGCTCTACGTAAAGTGGCTGGATTTGTCTCTCATTTGGCCAATCGATTTTGCTCCTTTTGTAATATTAAAAGGGTTAACATCAATGAAATAGATATTTCAAAATTTGAAACAAGGACACATGAAAATCATATTTCCAAGGCAAATGAATGGCTTCAACTTCAAACCAAAAAGGAACAAGATGAATTTGTAAAATCACATGGTGTCTGGTGGAGTATTCTAAATAAGCTAGATTACTGGAGACCAATTGACTTCTGTGGCATAGATATTATGCATTGTTTGATTTAGGGGATATCAAAGACTATTGCATATCATTCCTCAAGGTGGGGTTGGCTGGTCACAAGTTAGAGCTTCAAAGGAAAAAGCAAAGTTTTTTGGCACCCTCAAATCCATCCAAATATACTTTTTGTTTATTGGGGCGACCAAGAAAAAGGAAAAATGAAGATGACAATGATTCTGAAAAAATAAGTAGACCCAAGAAACAAAACCTTACAAGAGCTAACCTTGCCCGCATTCGACCTTGTACATCCCAAAGGCACAAAGGCTCTAGTGAAGCCTCCAGGACCAAAAGTGATCAAACTGCAAAAAGCAACAGAACTTCAAACTCCAGGTATTTCCTTAGATCCCAGACAACCACTTCTACAGTACTAAACTTATTACCTTTTACACATGGTAGTGATTCATTGGTTCCTTCTGATTTATCTTCTGATGATAATCAGGATTTAAATCCAATTGGGGATGAAGCTCCAAGATTAAAAAAAGACAAATTAGAGGTAATTCAAAAAGTCATCAATCAAACAAAAGTCCCATCATGGTTTTCTTGTCTACCCAGAAAATTTGGTTTCAAAAACTTTCAGACACTCAAAGCAGCGGAGTGGAAAATCTTGATGAAATTGTATTTACCATTGTCACTTGTACCACTATGGAGTTCACAAATACCTCACAGGGAGGAAAGGGTAAAATGCCCAGGGAACTACCTCCATAAGGATCTTCTACTCAAATCATTAATTTCATTAGTTACATTAACAAACATGTTACTCAGGACAAGCATTCATGAAGAAGACCTGGATAAGATTGAAAGTACTACAAAGATCTATTTTCAAACACTTTGTTTGGGTTGGTCCATGATAAACTCCAAACCTAATCTACACCTAACACAACATTTACCAAAGGTTATCAAGGAGCTAGGGCCACCAAGAAGCTTAGCTTTGTGGGAATA
Source organism: Austropuccinia psidii (assembly GCA_023105745.1). Lineage (NCBI taxonomy): Eukaryota > Fungi > Basidiomycota > Pucciniomycetes > Pucciniales > Sphaerophragmiaceae > Austropuccinia > Austropuccinia psidii. The sequence goes on along the minus strand of JALGQZ010000004.1, from coordinate 20,914,476 downwards.
TGAAAGAATGAACCGTAAATTTGGGGACATACCATGGAATAATAATCCATGTTGAGTTTGAATTATATATGTTTATGTCAAAAAATCACCCTAAGACAATACTAACCCACATATAACCAATTGTAGCTGAGATCTCCCAAACAATACTGAAAAGATGGATATCTAAAGTACAATATCAATGGACTTCCCAATTGCCTAATCTTCAACAAAGAGTTGGTAGGAAAAATCCCCTAATTGCTCTGCATCAATCAAAAGATATCAGTGCCAGTCATAAAATTCAATTGCATGATGCTATTTTTCAACAGTGGAAACTACTAGTTTCAAGAGACTTAAGGGATGTTGTAAATCTCTTTGAATGCAAAAAGTCAATAACTTTTGAAAAAAAAGGTATTGTAATGTAAAATCACATGTTGAAGACAGTTTCATAGAGTATAGCATTAATAATGTCAAATCATTGGGCCATATTGATAATATTGTCTCATTAGTTGGAGGTGATCCCAACATATGGTGGCTAATAATCAAACCTTTTAAGAATCTGGAAAATAATGAAATAGAAAAGACCCATTCCATCCTTTTCCAGATCTCAATTTTTTCATTCTATTGGACCAGACAGAGGATGCCATAATCATCAACTCCCAATCAGTTTTGGGTCATGCTGCATGCCTCAAGAATCCCCCTGGAACCTTTGGAATTGATAAGGCTTCACTCTTCTTGGTATCTCTACATTCATCAGTAAGTGATTCAGTAGACTTCCACTCATTATCTCATATATTTTAACAGCTTCTTACCATTTCCTTTCAAACCTTGCTAGCAATGGATAGGTGATTGAAGCACCACACCCCTTTCAGCCTTAGGTTTCCTTATCAATGCTCAATAAAAATTTCCTTGGAGAAAAAACAATACTTTTTCCTTTGTTGATATTGTTATATGCTATTAAATGTAGTTTTTTTAGAATAATTCACTCAAATCCCTTTTAAAAGAGATTTAAATTGTCAATCTGCCATATTTAAGCCTCCCAAAGATATTTCAAGACATAATTTGGTTTTTTGGTGCTGGATAGAACAGGCTTGAAAAAACGTTTATATAAACTATCTCTTCTCCACCAAAAATGTCTGTATTTCCACATCACCAAACTGCCTCAAGCTTTCCTGAGCTCTCTCATCCACCAAATTCATTCTTATATGTTGAATGTGTAGTCCAGCTCTGTTTAACATCCTCAAACCTTTTCTAATATAATTACCTCATTTTCCTCAATTTATCTCCACTTCTTTAAATTGATATTACAATGTCTTCCAATGGAATGGGTGGCTCCCCCTCGGCATTCCACAGAGAAAATTCTGGATCCTCATCACAAAACCCACCAACAGAGGGTGACTCAATAATTCACTCAGATGAAGAAAACCACGAAAGCATCCATACTGACTCTACTGGACAGAAATCCATCTTTCTGCAAGATTTGGAAAGACTTGGAATAGAGGATGCTGTTTCACAGAATGCCAGTCAGGAGGGAGAAGAGGAAATAACATCCTGTGGTGAGTATCTTTCCTAAAGCTGATTGAAAATTACTAACTGATTTGGTTTTCAGTTGTTGGAGTTGAACTCAGTATTCAACAAGAAGAGGACCAACAGAGGGCTAGAAATAATAAGAAAATTTTGCAAGGGAGAAATCACCGCATTACAAGATTGGTAACAAAGAACAATCTCCCAAGTCAGGCATCCACTGAATCAGTCCACCTGCAAGAATTTATCCACTTCTTAATGGGTATGCCACCTTCTGTAGATCACTTCCCACCCAATCCTACCAATGATGAAGAGGAATTTCACATTCATTGGGTCAAAAACCGAGCTAAACACATCAAGACCCATTTGGAAACCTTTGAATATGGACTGAGAGATTGTCCAATTAGTGAGTGCAAAATTCTGGTCAAACAAGAAATCACCTCTATATCTCAACAATTGCAGCCACCTGAATTTAAACCAAGTCGTGATGTTCTCAATAACAAGATCAAGGTCTCAATAGTTGAAAAGCGTGCTTGTGAAAAGGAATGCCAGCTAGTAGGCCTCAAGAGGATTACCTTCCAATGGGGAACCTCATTCAATAACTCCACTTGGAATGCAGCCATAGCCGACATTATCTGCAAACATTTTTTCAATTGGAGCCAGACTCAACCCAGCTTAAATATCAACAATCCCAATCAGCTAAACCTATTCATTGAACGTTGGGTCAATGGAAGGGGTAAAGAAATGAAAAAGCTTTCAAAACTTGGGCAGGCTGCAGAGGAGGTTAAATTTCAAAAAGCTAAGAAATCCAAAAACACTAGAGGGAGGAAGAATGCACGTGCTTATTCTTTTGATAGACATACACCAAACTCTAATATTACTTCCATATTTAGGTTACAGCTGCCCGTTTCAAAATAGCACGTCAATTATTCCCTCAAAACAACCATTTCACTGCAATATATACTGATATAAAAGCAAATTCAGATGTAGAGGATAATTCTGACTTGGGAAAAGCACCAATAAGACTTGTTGGAGTTTGGCGTAGTGAAGCTTTGACCTTGTGTACAAGGCAATTGGATCTAGCAATGACCCTTGGTGCCAAAACCCAGCTTGAAAAGAATAGAGTTCAACATATGCTTCATAGGGATGGAGAGAAACTAGACTATAATTCTGATTTAACTAATGTCCCACATTGCTTACCTTTAGATTGTTATTCCACAATATACCTAAACACAATTTCAGAAGTTGAAAGAAACCACTTACTGGTGAAAGAACCCATTGGACTCCAAAATATTTTATTAGAGATTGAGGCCAAGACAAAAAGGGGACGTCACATCATACAGAGGCCAGGAAGATCTTCTCTCAGTGGAATTGAAGCTGGTTCAAGTAGTCATAATTGTATGAATCCTGAATAATGTTTATCTCCTAGTCCTTTTTTTGTATCCAAGCTTAGAGTTTTGAAATAGATGTTTTTGGAAATATAATTAGAGATAAATTATTTTAACAATTAACCGATTGAGTGAATTAATAACCAAGTCCAAAGATGCCTTTCAAAATCATGACTGGCAGTCATAAAATTAGTATTTTTGTAGTTTATTTGAGAGCTGAAATGTCCTATATGTTTTCCAAGCTGAGAATTTAGTAATAAATGTACTTCAAAAGAAAACATGATTTAAAATATTTTAAAAAGTCACCCATTGTGAGAATTTATAATTTATCCACAATGTGGGCTTTCACAATTATGACCACCAGTCATAAATTTGTTATTTATTTAATGTTTTCAAAGCTGAACTGTGCTATAGGTTCTCAACACTATTTAATATATAAGCCTCTTATTTATGCCTGCTTTGGCTTTCATTTGTCCCCAAGCTATTATATATTGAGCAATGCTCAAACAAAAATATTGACATTTATCAAAAGTCATCATTATATATGCCTTCCCAAAAATCCTACATTCCATAATAGTACAATCTCTCTTGAACACTGTAAAGAACGCCCACCTTCTATTTTTTTCAATTTCATTTCAAAAATAAATTTAAAAACTTATTTATAATAATTAACCCTCAGTCAATTTCAAATATTCACTGCTCCAATATGGATCCATTACTTGAAATAGAGCCAAAGCAAGTTGAAAAATCAGAATTCATATCCAAAATCTCCAAATTTCTTCCTTCTCTCAAGCTTGCTACCTGCGATACTCACTTTCCTGAATATGCAAGAAAAAAAATTCAAGAGGTCTCCAAAATACTTGAAGATGATCTGTATTGTATGTTTTTACAGCTTTTGCCTATATGGAGCCATTTTTAATTGGAATTTGAATCATAATTTAGGTGTACAGCTAGGTGGATCATTACCCCCTGAAGCCAAGGTTGTTATTTCAGCATCCTCCCAAACATCAATAAAAGGGTATTTCATATCTTCTTCTAGTATGAGTAATAAAAAGGCCAAAATTTATCAAAGTATAAAGGAAAAGAATCAAGAAGTATGTCTCAATATTTTATTTAGGCTTTAATTAAAGATTAAACTATATTTCCTGAATCATTTCTTTCTTAGAAATTGGAATTCAATTATGATACTGAGAAATCACACCCACAAAACCAGTCAGATTCTCAAAATCTAGAACCAGGACTATTCCAACCTCAGAATGATTTTGAAAAAGCCCTATCCACATCAAACTCCAGCCCTGAAGTCAATAGTATTTCTCAAAATGATAAATAAAATATACAAAGCTTTCCAGCTTCCACCATGAGAAGAAAAGCAAGATCAAAAATAGAGGAGCCCTTGATACAACCTACATCAACCAAACACTCAAAAGAAAAACCTAACTCCAGTTTCATACATGTAGATAACAACCCATCAACTTCAAAATTAATGCAAACCAGTAATGAGGAGCCTTCAACATCCCAAAAGAAGAAAAAGCTTCCTCAATCCCATTCACTCAGATCACTTTGAAGAGAAAATCAGCCATTATCAGCCACTTTCTGTATCATCATGGAAGAAATGCCAGGTTAATGTTGAAACTCTAGTAAGAGATCAAATCCAGGAAATTCCCCCAAGGCCATTTTCTACCAAACTACCCAAAGGAATACACTTTCAAAGTATTGGATCTCTTAGCATTACCAAATGGCTAGTAGATTTGCATAAATCTGGTAAATACAAAAGACATTCATTCATGTTTCATCCAGAACATTTATATTTAGTTGCATTTTTCAGGATTAGATATCTTTTCACCAAAGAAATATGATCCTTTCAATGATCCTAGCACTTGGAATGTCCCTATCTTTACTTTGGATTCTACAATTTCAATGCAAAACATTCTCAAATCACGCCAACCCCTCTTTCAATTGGCACAATCCCTCTTTGTCCCTAATCTTCAAAAGAAACAGTTCTGGGCCAATATAATACTAGAGTCAATATCAGTTTCTGCACAAGATCTCATACAACCTGAAAAGTTTGAAATCCCAAAATCAACAGAAGATGATCCCTTGTTAGTTCAAAGACTCAGCCTGGAATTTCTAGTGTCCTGCCTCAGCACAAGACCATCCCATTCAGCTCAAATTGAAAATACCCTTGATGAAAAGGAGGAAAACCAGCCAATTCATTATGGAATGAATAGCTTAATATCTTTAAATGATTCCATTTTACATCTTATTATTTCATATGTCCTGATACTAGCACATTCAAAAGTTCTTCCAGTCAATATTCCTGATGGATTTGTGCTCACTCATAAAAGGTCCAAAGAACACCTTAAGACCTTATAAGAGCTACAATCAAAAATAGGATTAGTTAAGCCCTGTTATCATATTTTAGCTTCATTTCTTGCTTCTGGGGTAAGAGGATTAATGGTTTGCTCAAGAGATTGGAGAAAAAGCTCAGCTAAAGGAGCATTGCAGATGATTGAAATTACTGATGGTGGTATTGCCAAGGAAAAGCCTTATGAGCCTATTTGGAAGAGAAAAAATGCATATATTTTGGATATTTTTAACAAGGCATTTTTCTCAAAAACCCATGAATTTGTTCCCACTGCTCCAAAAAAATTGGAAGTGGCCAAATGTTTAGTATTGGACTTCAGTGAGGCATGGCTTGAAAAAAATACCATAGATGGACAACCTGTACTAGATCTCCCTGATAGAGCCAATATAAACACCTTATTAATTTGATCAGTTTTTTCTGTAATTTAATTTTATTCTTTCAAAACAGGGTGATTTTTATTGAACCTGATATCTCATTGCTTACTTTCCCAAATAAGGTCCTTTTACACAAGGTAGCTTCTTTCAGGCACATTCAAACTGTAAGAAATAACTACAGGGATGCAGAATCCTCTCATTTATGATAAAAAGGAGCCTTTCTCTTCATTCTTCCACCTATACCCAGAAATCTGACTTTAATTAACCTGTTTTACTATGCCTAAAGCTTCACATTACTTTTTCGAGACCTCTATACCCCAATCAAACAGGACTATCAACAAGATATTACATCCCATCATCCCACTACCTACCAGTGCAATATCAAGATCCACACATAAATTATGCTGGTTGATCATGGAAATCAACTATTTCCAATCTCCATCTGATATAAATAGTTGGAAATCTCTTCCATCAGAAGAAAGTCTCAAAATTGTTGAGAACTTACCCTTTTCTTGCACTGATAATCCAATTATAAATCCCCACAATCACACCTCAGGAGAGGATAGATTGTCTATAAACCCAAGAATATTAATTTCAAAGCTGTACAAAACTATTTTTCGAGAGGATCTCTTCAAATCAGGCTTCCCAATGTCAACCTTTGCTTGGAATCAATGTTGGGAGTCAAAATGGAATCAAATATTTGCAAACTTTGTTCTCAAGCACTGGAACTATTTACACCAACAAGGAGAATTGAAAATATTCTTGATAGATCCAAAGTATAATACAAGTGTTAATAAGTCTTTAATACTAATGCACTGGTTCAGAGGGAGGCAAGAGGATCTTAAGAATGATAAATTGGTTCCTCAAGCACTTTCAAAAAAAGCCAGTCAGAAGCAGAAATCAAGGTGGCGTAAAAAAGTATGTTTTTATTTTATTTGTGGTTGATTTTTACACCAATTGATGTTATTTAATATTCAGCTATCATCAAATCACTCAGAGACATTGCTATCATTGAAAATTAATCAAGATGAAGCTTCCATATTTGATGAGCCACAATGCTGCTCTGATACTGAAGATGAAAATGGATCATTAATAAAACTAAAGTCCCCTTGGAGGTCAGCTTTATTCTCAAAGTTAGCAAGTCAATTAGATTCCTTATTAATTAAAAAGCAAATTCAAAAACATAAATTCAATAGAATTCCAAATGTCTTGGAAAGTAGAGGAGTACAAAGTGGTATTTTTGAGAAAGAAGCCAAAGTTCCAATTGGACTTCCAGAAAATCTTTATTCAAATGATTATATTTCCAAGCTTACTAATGATGAGAAGCTAATGTTAAAATAAAAGCCATGTATAGATATTCATCATTTACTTCAACCATCTGAAACCTAAAAAAATAATTCATGATTTTTCTATTGTTTCCACAATCAATTTTTCCAATTCATGATCCACAGTACCTAAATGCCCAATGCTCAACCTGAAATGAAATAAAAACATTTCAGCTACCAAAAAAGATAAATATTGGTTGAGTATAAACTATCCTACATCTGAAGCTGCTGTTTATTCCTTCTAACTTGCTGAATATTCACCTCAATACTACCAACAGTTATATAATGAAATACATGAACTTCTTTCTTTTGCCCTAGCCGATAAAGCCTATCAAGTGCTCGATCATCAGTTGAAGGGTTCCAACCTGGTTCCTAATTTAAGTAATTGGAATAATATTAGATTAAGCTTCAAGTGTATCTAAATACTGTCTTACCATTATGTAGACATTTTGAGCACATCTCAGATCAATACCAACACCACCTGTGCCTTTTGTTGTAAGAAGAACTTGAGATTTTGGATTTTTTCTGAATTCTTCAAGGATTTTTATCCTTTGATCATTTTTGAGCATTCCATGCATCATCAAATTGGATATTCCACTTTCATCCAGTGCAATTTCAATACTTTTTACAATATTTAATCAATAAAATCATTCAAATGACAGGTAGTAGAAGGATTTGAGCTCACATATCAAGAAACCTTTTGTATTCTGAAAAAACAACTGCTTTGGGATATATTAAGCGTGGCTCCTTCTGAAAAAACTCCTTGAGATGGCTAACAAGATGAACCACTTTGGATCCTTCTTTCCAGGTATATCTCCTTCCCCCTTCTTCTCTTTCTATTAGTGCTGGATGGTTGCAAAGCTGCCTCAAATCTGATAATCTGGAGAAACATTCTGATGAATCCCATTGAACTGCTTTGGACCTCTGTTTTCCATACAATGCACTAAACTCTTCATGCTTTTTGAAATAAACTGTTTTCCATGGCTCATAGATTTCAATTCCCACTCCATGTTGCACTTTCTTGGGAAGATCCAGTAGGTTGGCTTTCAATCTTCTCAAGGTGAGTGTTTGCATTATAAGCTGTAATGATTGGATTGCCATTTGATTCCCAGATGATATTTGTTTTATTATGCAATTTTCCCATAAAGGCTTGAGATTCCATGGTTCTACTTGTAAAAACCTCAATAGACTATTTTGATCCCAAAGATTGTTTTGTAATGGTGTTCCTGTAAGGCATAACTTTATTTCAAATTTTAAATTCAATATTGTGAATGCTCTATGAGTAGATTGTTCCTTTATGTAGCTAATTGATGGAAAAACTTCAGTACTTTTTTATTTAAGAATCACAAAGAGAAGCTTACTGTGCTTCATCCAACACTATTCTGAACCAATTCACCAAAAGAGGATTTATTCTCATCCCATGAACATCATCAACATTATAACCAGCAATGACATCATATGTGGTGATGATAATTGCATTCTGCTTCAAATTTTGGAATGAAATGAAACTACAATTGGAACCATGGAATATTGAATATGGTAAACTACCATCATGAAAATGTAGTCTTATTTCATTCTCTCAGTTATGCAAAGTAGAAAGTGGTACAATGATCAAAGTAACTGGGACATGGTCCTTAGATATTTCTGAGTACTTTAATGCTTCATTTTGTGTTTTTTTAATCAAGCATAAAGTTGTCAACAATTTTCCAAGTCCCATATCATCAGCCAATATTCCACCCCTACTTTTGCACACAATATCTTGTGGTATCAGCCCATTTTCAACAGCATTAGAAAACACTTTTTTAATCCATAAGCTATCTGAATGTTTCCATAGGTTTTCACAAATTCTTTCCATATTATTTTCAATATTTAAGAGAAAGGAAATACCCTGGATTTGGTGCAATGAAAGATTGGTTTGAAAATTAGGTATTGAAGTAACAGAACTAGTTAAACTTGTATTGTTAGAAGCTTGATAAAGATCACAGTCTTGAGGAATATCAACAAATAAAGGTGAGCTATAGTTTTCAATATGTTTCAGAGCCATGTTTGCATTCTTGAAAGCCTCTCTTGTTTGGAAAATATTCCCTTTATCCACAAAAACACATCCATGTAATAGGATATTTTTATCTTTATTCTTGAAATTTATGAAAGAATTTATAAAAAGGACTTTCTTATAGTTTTTGTATTTTTTATATGTTTCAGTATTTAAGCCTTCAGCCACTCCTCCAAAAATATCAAGCAGTGGACCAAGATGGAAACTCTGGAAAGAATTAAGGCTCCCAAGATGACTCAAGTCAGATTCTAATAGTATATGAATAGAATTAAATACTCTTCTGAATATTACTGAGCGCAGAGAGGCTGGAAAGGATTGTTCAATATTGATTTTTTTTTTCAATTTTAATAATAAAAAACCCAAGACAAAATATTGAAATCATACTGTAAATTTTTAGAATGAAAATTTAATATATCAGTGTGATATGAATTTTTAGGAAAAATGGAACCTAAATTATAGGATTGCATGGGTTATATAGTGGAAAGACCCCTGGGGATTTTGTAAGTGATTTTGATAAGCTAAAGATTTAGCCCCTGAATTTTTCTTGATAGCGTAAAAAATGAATTATATTTTGAAACTTAGTTTATTAACAGACATAAATATATTCCAAATCTGCAGATCAATTAAATTTCTTATTACTGTTGTCCCAAATCCTTGGATTTTGATTTTAAAAGAAATTATCTATGAGGAGACAAGTTCCTTTCCAAATGTGGAGTTCCCTCCAAGATATATCCAGCACTGGACAAAACTTTTCATTTGTGGCCCATGCAACCCCTTTCCAACTTTTTTTTAATTCATCAAAGTATTTATATACTTTGTTTATGTTTCCTTTGCAGAAATTCTCAATAATCTAATTTTAAAAGTATTCATTAAATCATGTTGAAGGCCATTGGCTCACTACTTGAAGAACTTCAAGCTTATTATTTATCCATATTTTATTTTGAAACATTATTCTAATAAATTAAGATTAATTTGTATGGAAACATCCTTTCCAAAAATTTTTGCCAATTTCTATGATGATAATCATCACTCAAGGAGAGGTATTTTACTTATTATAAAATTATTGGATCTTATTTTTCTGAAATATTCATCATTTTAAGGAGGAACACCCATTTTTAATTTAAATTTGGACAGGATTCCCTCAAAATAATTACCATTATAATTTTTAAATTCATCATTACTTATTATTATCATTGTGTGAAATTAATTCAAGCTTAATTTTTGATTCATCTGAAAACAAGCATTCTGGTAAATAGAATTTCTTAATTCTTAAGTTATCCTCATTCTTTAAGCCAAAATGAAAGATAAATTAAAATAAAATAAATTCAAGAATCCAGGCAGCAGAATGACAATAAGATCAAATAAGCAATTAAGGCTACAAGTATCAAAGAATTCCTTTTCAAGGCTCCCCATATAGCTGGATGAACTTTCAAAATCCACAAGCATTCATGAAGTGAATTGTAAGGAGCTCGATTGATGAGATAATGTGAAGATTATTCTACTAACTATAAGCATCATGAGGGAATTTCAATGTTCTAACAATCCAAAACTTTAATAAGATTAATTACCTATGTTTGTTGCCAGTGAATATATTAGGTTGAGAAAATATTAATAAAAATTAAAGGGGGAGTAAAAAGGTCAGAATACAATGAATGTGAGTTAATCTAGGGATACTTCCAGAGATACACTCAGACATAAGCTTAAGATACTGTAAAGGACCTGTATGCAAGTCCCCAGCCTTTTTCTGTGGTGATAATTATTTATTTATTTATTTTTTTCTTAATGATTTTGAATAATTTAAAGATTTTTTTTTTTTTTTTTTTGATAAAAATAAAAAAAATGAAATTTTTAAAAACAAATATTTTTAAAACTATTTTTTTTTTTTTTTTTTTTTTTAGTTGTTAAATTGAATAATTTATTAATTTTAAGGGTTAAATAAAATTCAAAAAAAAAAGTTTTTTTTTTTATTTTTTAAAATAATAATAATTTAAAAAAAAGTTTTAATAAATTATACTAAATTCCTTTTTTCTTAATATATTAAAAAAAATAACTTTAAAGATTATAAATAAATTTTTAAGATTATGGTATTTAAAAATAGAGAAGAATTTTCAGAAGTCCCTATTACATTTAACAAATAGTAAGATTAATGATAATAATAAATAATTAAAATTTAAATATAAATTTTTTAAGTGGATACCTTCAATTTGGATACCCCAAATAATAGTAAAGTTTTTTCTTTCAAGATAAGGAAATGATAATTGGGTAAATAAAGAGTATATATAATAGTACTGAGTGGTGATTTAAGTTATTTATTGTATTTAAAGTAAGATTTAATTGATAATAGTTTAATATGAAAATATATAGCTATAGTAATTATATATTATAATTTGTTTAATAATTAACTGGTTTTGATTGATAATAATATTGAGAATACAATAAATATACCATTCATAATAATAATAGTGATAGTAAAGAAGGAATCAAATATATAAGACTAATAATAGTAATTATAGATTATAAAATCACTATAAGCTAAATAAATACTGATGAAGGTTGATAAATATGTCAATACTTATAAGAGTAATAATTAATGATAATTAAGATAATGATAAAAAATAAGATTTAGTAATAGTAAAAATTTTTGAACTGATAGTATAAATTTTTTAATTTGATTAAAATAATATTTAACTTTATGCTATTAAAAAACTATAATATTAATATTTTGAACTTTTTTTAATATTAATATTTAACTGATAGATAAAGTTATTTCATAGGAAGACCTAATTATAACTCAATCCGATTATAAATCACTATTAGTATAATATAATATAAATAATAATAATTTTTAGATTAAACTACTAGTAATGGATGAATAATTATTCTCCTTGGTATATAATTGATTCCATGGGGGGAAATGGAGAGAATGAGGGTGGGAGGCCTCCTTTTATGTTGCGAGAAGGACTTATGAGCTTTCCATGTAAAACTTTATTTTTTTACCTTGAGATAAGTTTTATGGTGTAAATTTTGTAAATGGTTTCACATGACTAATCTATTTGACCATTTTTCTGGTTAAAATTTGAAGTGGAGGGTTTTTTTCTGTTGTAGATTCTCATAAAAGAAGTCAGATTAATTATCTGTTACACTGCATTAGTCAGCTTTCACAGCCTTGAGGGATTAATTTTGGTAGGTAAAAGTGAGGATGGTGTCATATGACTGAGATATTTCACAATTTGTTTTTAAGATTACCTAATATAAAGTGATCATCTTTTGTAATGGGGGAATAGATTTTTGAGTTGTAATATATGATTACTTTCATTACTGTGCCATTTCGATTTAAGTGTATTTTCCTTGAATACAGAATCTGCTAGTTGAAATCAATTATTCTGTGGCTATGTAATTTACAGATATTGTGAATGTGGATTTCATGAAGCTTATCTGGGTGTCTGCATTTTTATTTAAATTTACATTTTCTAGTGGATTTTCCATTCATTAATTTAGATTTGATACTGTCAGATGATTTTTGTGTAAAATAAACTTTATTCTGATGATTTTAATTATTAGTAATATAATCTTCCTTATGAATTTAAGGTGGATATAATGCTACATTTTCACTTTTTATATGAAATTTTGTGTTTTCTGTATTTATTAAGCTATATAATTGGTTCTGTAGAGATTATATGTAATTTCTCTGTATAGCTCTAGAAAATGTAATTCCTTCATTATTAATTGGGTTATGAAAATATTCAGGTTATTTCTATTCTGAATGCTAAAAATCTTCTTTTACTTGACACTATTGATTTTGTTAGTTTAATCATGTGATTTTAAGGGTGTTATTGGGTGGTGAGTTCTTAACTTGGCCATTAAAATCATAATATTTTTCAAAAACTGCTTGAAACTGGTACAAAAGGTATGGAATACCTTAATATATGCTCTTATGTGTTTTTACCAAAAATATTATATGCTTTAACCACAATTTTATGAAAAAAACCATGAAATTATTTCAAATAACTATAATCAGTTCTAAATTAAAGTTTTGATCAATTAATTTGAGCTTAATGTTTTCATAATAATCATTATATCATAAGTCAAATAAAAGTTTTATTATTATAGCCTTAAAGCTATGATTGGAAAAGCAATAAAAGCTTCATAAATCTAACAATTAAGATATTTTTTATGGGAAGAAATAGAAAATATTATTTTTTTGTTTTTGGTAAAATTTTACCCTTGTATTTGTAAGGTGTGGATATGAAACTTTCATTAAAAATCAAGTACTTTTCCTGTCCTCAAAATTTGTATAAGGAAAAATATGATTAAAAATGTTAAAATGGTAAAATATTTAGGAGAAGAAATTCCAAACTTATTGTTTTTAAATTTATAAGTATAAAATAATAATAATATAAAGATTCATTGTTTTACCAACAATAAAAATGAATCCAAAAATACTCTAGAAGAGATATTTAAGGCTACAAAAAAAATTTCTTCAAGAGAAATTTAAATTGGAATTAATTGAGCAAAGAAATGCAGGAAGTTAATATAAGAACAAAGGCTTTAAAAAGAATATTAAAGAGAACACATTCCCAAAAGTGATCAGAGTGAATTGGGAAACAAAGTGATAAAAGATGCTTTAATTCACTTATGGGGTGGTTGAAGGGTAAAAATGATTATAAAAGTTACAAACAATAATTAAGATAATCTTTTCATGTGGTTAAAAGGTTTAAAATAATTTAAAAGGGTGGTTGGAATCATTTATTGATTGGTTTAACAGTTTTTAAACTAATTATAAAAGGAAAAGATTCTAACATGAAGAAAAAAGTGGGATAAAGAAGACATTCTTTTATAGCCACCAATTTTTTTTACTCCAAAAGTAAAATTTACTCTTTTCAGTTGAGGAAAAAACTCCTACAACAGAAAAGCCAATTATGGCATCATTGAACCCTAGCTTAGACCCAAAAAGGGCTGGTTTTAGCCATTTTAGACCCTTAAATCAGCCATTGCTTTAGTAATACCTTGTTTAAAGCCTTCAAAACACATCAGAATGTGTTTAAGAGATGTCAAAACCAGTGAAAACCTTTTTTTACTAGGATTTTTTCAACTTAAGGGTAGTTTTACCCTCTTGGAAACAGTTAAAACTTCCCTGGTTGGTATCAAAACCTCATCATCAATTGAGTCACAGACCCTGTGGCTCAATTCCAGGCCAAAAGTGATGAATCTTTGCTTGAATTTCAACAACCCATTCCTTCCAGAAAGGAATTTGGGGGAGTCTGGAACCCTTTGAGCCAAGATTCCTTTTCCCTCCCAGAATTAATCTTTCCAATTTATTTTTCATCAATTCCTCTTCCTGTATTATACTTGTAGCTTAAATATGTAATTTGATTAAGTTTTTACATTAAACAGCTGTATTAATTGATTCCTAATATGTAAATAAAAGCTCACTTATGTATTACATGTGCACATTTTGACATTTCAATTGAAAATGCTTCAATTCCTCATAGCTTCTAAACTACACACTACACCTCAATGTTAACACAAAAATTGGTGGTCAACACCAAATTTGGTGAGAATTAAATTAAAGCTTTGAGTATTTTCAATTTTTATACAGAAAATACTAAAAACTTGATTTAAGCTTATTTAGAGTTGAGTTGCAGAAACTTTACCCAGAGGTGACCCCAAATTATTTTTCATGAGGAATCAAATGGTGAAATAATTTTCATAGGCTTATTTATTGGATAAAAATCTTTATTTAAATTTTTCTCAAAAATATTTCAATTATAATATTTTTGTTGCAAATCCACTTTTACTTAATTTTTTCAATTAAAAAGGTGTTTTCACAATTTTAAATTTCAAAGTAATTTTAGTTTTAAATTATAATTAAAATTTTATATATATATTTCAATTTTTGTTTTTTATAATATAAATTTAGGGTGTTGGTAAAAACACGTAAGAGCTTATGTGTTTTTACTAAAAACTTACCTGTTTTGGCCATAATTTGGTAAAAACACTTAAGGTTTTAGTAAAAACACGTAAGGGGTGCCCTGGGCCCATTTTTACTTAAAAATGAAACACAATTGGGCCTGTATTGGGCCAAAACATGCCCAAAAAAGCTTTTTTCCCCACAAAACCTCTCTAACTCCAAATTGTTTCAGATTTTTTTGCCCAGCCCCCCCAAAAAAAAACAAGCCCAAACACCCCAAAAATCCACATTATCCCCACCCCAAACCATTGTTTTTTTTTGGAAAAACAGCATTACCAAAGCCATTTTGCAAAGATTTTCACACTTTTTTTCTTTTTTTCCCCCAAAGACTGCATTTGCCACCACAACAACCTGCTTTCAAGCCTCTCAATTTTCAATTTTTTACCTTCCCTCATCCATTCATCCCACATTCAAACCACTTTTTTTCACTCTTAACCACTTCTGTTCATTTTTCACCTCTTTTTCACATTTCGAAAGGTTCTTACCCCATTCCCCCTTTTTTCACTTTTGTATATAATTTTCATTAAAAAAAGGCTTTAACCCCCCACTGAAGGTGAATTTCAGACGCTTGAGCTTCTTTGGCAACATGTGCATAATGTTACCAGGGCTCAGAGGTATGCTGTGTCCACCTTGAGGTCCAATATGACCCACAACCAAATTGACATATGTTGTGACAGGTCTGGCACCCCAAATCCCAACAAAAGCCCCTCCAAAACAGTCACCTCAAGAAAGCTTGACTGTCCTTTTAGACTTTATGCCAGGAAATATTCCAAGAGTACCACTTGGACTCTTAAAGTCAAAAATCCTGAACATAGCCATGATGCCACTGAAAATATCATGGCACATCCTGCTTTCAGGAAATTCAATGAGCAAGAAACATCCCAAATTGCTCAAATGTCTGAATGAATGCTCATGCCAAGGCAAATTCAGGCCCAATTATGCAGCCAGCGGGAGTCTGACAGGCCTGTAATCCTTCAAGACATTTACAACCAAGTCAAGAAAATCAAGAAAGACAAACTGCAAGGCAGAAGGCCCATTGATGCTCTTATTGACACTCTCAAACATAAAAAATTTGTTTGGTCCTCTGCAAGGGATTCTGAGGGACACATTACCTCCTGGTTTTTACTCACCCCCTGGCCATAAGACTTCTTCATCATGGCTTTCCTCATGTCATTCTTATGGATTGTACTTATAAAACCAATAACTACAAAATGCCCCTTTTCATATTGTTGGATTCAGCTCACTCAATAAGACCTTTTCTGGGGCTTTTTGTTTGATGAATAATGAAAATGAAACTTCATATAATTGGGCATTAAATAAATACATTGAAAAGGTCCTCAACAACATCAATCTTGTTCCCCCTCCAGTTATTGTTATTGACAGGGATCTGGCCTTGACAAACTCTATTAAGAAGCTCTTCCCAGACTCCAAAGTCATGTTATGCATTTGGCACATCAACAAGGATGTATCTGCTCATTGCATGAAGAAAATTGGTCATGGAACTGATTTTGAAAATTTTATGGGCCTTTGGAATCAAGTAATATACTTCTTCACTTTATTTCACTTTTTTTCTTATTATTGTCTTTATTAATGACTTTGGGATTTTTTTCTCAGCTTATGTATTCACCCACTGAAAAGTCTTTCAAAGACAACTGGAAGAAGCTTCAAAAGCAAGTTGAAAATCCTGAGGTCTTGCGGCATTTGGAAAATACCTGGCTTCCTCTAAAGGAGTATTATATGCCAGCCTGGACCAACCACCATTGCCACCTGGGTGTGGGCTCCACCTCCAGAGTTGAAGGTGCCCATGCTATGGTTAAGCTTTGGCTCAAAAAGTCCAATGGTACTCTCCTGGAGGTAGTCAGGGCTCTCCACATGGCATTCAGAAAACAATTTTTTGAAATTATCAACAGAATCTCCAAAGAAATGATTGTTCATGTCAAGAATTTTCCTCCACACATCTGTGCCCTCAATGGCAAGGTGTCTCATTATGCTCTTCAGATTTCCTTTGAAAATTTCAAAACAAAATTTCCTCCAAATGAAAAATGCACCAACAAATAAAACAATTATAAAGGCATTCCTTGCAAGCATAAGACCCAAAAGGCATTTGCCAAGCGCCCAAGGCTTTAATTATCAGACTTCCATCCTCAATGGCATTTGAATTTGCCTGTGAGGGTTTTTTAATTTCTTCTTCTTATTTTTTTTCTTATTAACTGATTTTATTTGTCACATTCTTCTCAGGCTGGTTTTCAAGGTAATGATCAAAGTGTTGAAAAAGAAAGAAAGAATGAAGCCAAGAAAAAATTTGAAGACATTGGGGAAGACCTGTTTCCAAGACCAATGGCAGAAATCACTCCAATACTTAAACATTTTCAAGATGTTTTGACTGGAAAAGTCCTATTTGATCAAATTCCCAAGAGTCAAGAGGATGATCAATATTATGAAGACCCTCTAGAATGCAAGAATATCCATGGAAGACCCCAAGGAGCCAAGAATAAAAACAAAAGAGAACCTTCAAGATTTGAAATTATTGAAAGTCAATCCAAGAGAAGAGGAAGACCCCCATCAAAAGTGACCAGCACAACAACTTCAAGATCCCAGTCAAATGTCCCCTCTCCAATTATGGAAGTGGACTCATCTGAAGATTCTGAGGACTCATTATCTAAATCCATCAGTTCATCAGATTCACTACCCTCAGCAACTGAATTAAATAAATCAGAAGTAACCCTTAGAAGGTCAAGAAGATTGGCAATTGGAAGCAAAAAATCACAAAGAAAATCACACAAGCCTGCCACCAGCTTGAATATCTATGATGCAATTGACTTGACCTGTGAGCATTGTCAAAGCAACTATCACACAAGTGATGAATGCTCCAAGCTGTTTGTGAGTTTCTGATTCTTTTTAATGTAATTTTATGTTGTTTATTGTGATATTTATTCATTTTTGAAACTTATTTTATCAGATAACTGGCTCAGAAGACTTGCCCAAGTTCATATTGAAATACACCTTCAAGGCCATCAATGTCCAGGGTGATGGAAACTGTGGCTACAGAACAGTATCCCACTTCATTTACAAGACTCAAGATCAATGGGCTGATGTCAGGTGACTTGGCTGAAGAAATTCACCAAAATAAAGACCTTTATGAAGCCATGAACACCTTAATTCCCTCAGTATCCTCTTATTTGGAAAGAATTGAATGGTATGAAGATGTTGGCCAGGCTCCAAAAAGGAAGTGGATGTCCATGCCTGACATGGGGGATCCAATTTAAAATAAGTATAGAAGACCAGTTTTCTTTTATTCCACAGCCCAATATGTTTCTTTTTTCCCTTATTTCTGTCCTCCAAATGATAATCCCCCCATTTTCATCTGCTTCTTGAATAGTTGTGCTCATTTTGTTCCTTTGGAAATCATCATTTCTAAAGTTTATCCAGTCCCCCCATTACTGTGAACTGGGAGATTCATGCCCAAAAACAAGCCCTGGGGTGGGCTGATAAATTTAAGAAACACAGGATGTTATATTTGTCCAATCTTCCTCCCCCCTCTCAGAAAAAACCCACTATTTTGGAGGTTGATTCTGATTGAATGATTTTTGTATATACAATTTATGCCAATTATCCCCCTCCTCAGTCATATTTATTTCTTAAATCCCACCTCAGTCTCCTTTTTTATCAAACATGTGGAACTTTTGTACTTGAAAATAGTCATATTACACACAAGAAAAACAACAGTGGAAAAAAAACACTCATTGCGCCTTCACTTGTTGTCCCACCAAAAAAAATTTCCCCATTCATGAGCTTCTGGTTCTTTATTGTCCAGATTTAATCCTTCAATTTAAAAAAAATGAAGGAAATTCATAAGTGGGAAGTTATTAAATTCACTTTTTAAAAATAGGCATATTACAATGACGGGAAAAAACATTTGAAAAAAAACCCTTTTTGTGCCTTCACTTGTCCCACCCACAAAAATTCCCAAAATTATGGTATTCTGGTGCTTTATTCTTCAAATTTAACCCTTCATTTCTAAAAAAATGAAGGAAATTCATAAGTGGGAAGATTTTAAATGAATTTTTGAAAAAAATATGCCATTTTGGCATATTGGCCAAATTGGTGAAATTTGGCAAAAAAAAAAAATTGAAAAAATTGGTGCTTATTGAAATGCCAAGTCAGGAAAAATATGGCAAAAAAAAATTAAAAAAATCCTCAAAACTGAGCCTGAGGAATTTTTTTTGAAAATTAAGGTCACATATGTGTTTTTACCATAAATTGGTCAAAACACGTAAGGGCTTACGTGTTTTTACTAAAAGCTTACGTATGTTTACCAACACCCTAAATTTATCTTATTTATAATTATATTATCTTTGTGGTCTTTTGGGTATATAAAAATACCTCTAAGGCTCACACCATCAATATTATTTTTGAAAATTGAGAAAAATAAGTAAAATTTATCTCTCAAAAGAACAAACTTTTTTTTTTTGAAAAGAGGACCACTCAAGAAATTCAATGTCAACTTAAATTCCCTTTGCCTGGGATAAATTTAGAAGCTCAATATTCTTGATAATTCCCTAAATATCAGTTTATTATTTTAATTTTTAAAACTTTTGGGGGCCCTAAAATACATAACAATACCTTTAAGATCTTACACCAATTGAAAAAATATCAAGGTTATTAAAAATAGTAAATTGTTCCAAAAAAATTATATTAATTCTTACAAGAAGTTTTATCAAATTTTATTGATGAAACCATCTTTTAATCCCCAAACTGTAATTGGTTAAGTCTACAAGATGGCCAAAAATTTGAATCTTTGACCATTGTGACACAAAATAATTTTTTGAGAATGATATATGCTTTGAAGTCCAAAATTGCCTTTTCAGGTGACATTTGGAATAAAGATTTTTTTTAAAAGGAATATTTATTCTTTCCCTTGAAGAGACATGGGTAAATGGAGAATTGGAGAATACACTTCTGCAATTCAAAATAAAGAAACTAGGACCAAGGAATTTTTTTTTCACTTTATGGAAATTTACTGAGAGTAATATTTCTGTTAAAATTGTATAGCGCCATGTTTTAGTCACTTTCCTGCTGGAATTAAATCACTGTGGCAGCCAATTTCCTGTTAGAAGCACATGAGAAAAATAGAAGTTCAAAGTTACAAGTGATAGTTTCATATCTTTCTCTTTATCTGAATTTATGCATAAATTCATACTGAATATGAAATACTTCCCATCATAAGAATATATATCAGAAGATCTGAACTGGTGTAAATAAGGAAAGAGGGACTTTGACTCACATTGAAGTAATAATTAACTTAATTATTTCACAATTAGATTTAAAGTTTTACTTTTTGATATTGGTCTTTGGAAGAGACTTTTGATCTTTGGAGCATGAAATGTTTATTAAAATATTTCTAAGTAGGTTTAAGATTTTGCAAGGATATATTTATTTGCATATTTTTATAGGGGAATACCTTGTGATACCTTGTCCCAGTGCTGCCAAAAATAGGGATTTTCCTCCATATACAGCTCTAAAGGAATATAAAAGGCACCTCTTAACATTCCCTATTGAATAATTTTGTTTTAAAAATTTATTTTATTGGTAAAAAAGGCTTCAATTTAATTTAAAATTAATTCAATTTGAGCTTTTAATATGGGTTTTCATTATGCTTTGTGCCAGATCTCCAAAAAATTAAGATAAGAATGAAAGTCAAGAGATGTTACTTTGGAAAAGTATTCAGTACTTTCAAAGAATATTGATTTAATATAGATTGAGTGAGAAAACTCACTGTCCTTCATGAAATTATATTTTTCTTAAAACACCCATATTAGTAATTTTATGAGGAATTTGTCCCACTCCTGTCACAAATTCGGGTCTATATCCAAGTAAAAGAGCACCATTTTTGACAATAATGGGCTTCTTTTGGAGTATTTTGAATAATATAAATTTTTATGAGAAGTCCAAGTTACACTTTTATGAAATATCAACACACTTCAATATGTAAATTGGGTATTTTCACAACTAATTGAGGAAAATAACTCTGTGAAAACAAAGGTATATTGAGATTGAGGTACCCCATTTTAGCCAATAAATGGGCCCTTGTAAAGTATTTTGGTACATTTAGGATAGATGGGGGATTTCCATGTATTATTACCTGAAAATTTGACTAATTTGAATCTTTTAAGATGTATTCTTTGAGACATATCTTGGGCCTATAATGCCATGCAAACAGCTGTATATTGAGGTTTAGGTATGCTTTTTTTTGCCAATCTATGGGGCCTTTCAAAAAATTGAAGGGAATTTGAGATAGAATGGAGATTATTAGACATGATTTCAGGTAAGAATAACCAATTTAAATAATCTGAAAGGGGAAATTTTATGAATAAGGTAGGTTTATGATGGTTCAAAAGCAAAAATACATTTAGGTTTAGGAACCCCCTTTAAGCCAGAACCTTTTCTTTCAAAATTAAATTAGAATTTTCTGAATGGTAACGGTCCTTTGAGAGCTTAACAAAAGATTGCAATTTGAAATTATGGTAGGAGGATTCATATTTCCATCAATATTCAATTGTGCTTCATTGTATGTAAAATTAAGTTGGAATTGCAAATATGTACCAGGAGAACTTCCAAGTAAATTTCTGGAAAGTAACTTCAAGTAAAATTAGGCTCAAATTAAAAAGAAATAACTCTAAAGTAACTTGTCAGTAATAAGTGCTTCAACACAAGGGAAGGTAAAAGCTTGGGAGAAATTCAATTATGTCTATATTTGGGTCTAAATCAAGCTATTAATTATCCATAAACATCAAATAAAAATAATCACAAGTATATAGATATTCTAAGAAGGATGGGGCCCCTGGGCTCGAATAGACCCAATAACCAAACCACAGTGAGAGTTTCTCTTTGTGAATTTGGGAAGAGTTCCATCTAAAGCTACAGAATAAAGATTTTGAACTGGAATAAAGTTCAAAAAATATATTGTAAGATGAAAAAAGGCATGGAATAGACCAGTTCCAGTATTTTTTAGCTTTATAGCTAATTACTGTTCTGAAATACAATCAAAAACAAAGAGATATAGGCTTTCAGCTTTTGATGAAAGCCATCTAGATTCTTGTGGGAAGAATATTTTTATTTTTTCCAAACAATTATAAACTAATACATTTTAATAATTCATTTACTGAGTACCGCAATATATCTTTGAATTTATATGAATAAGAGGCCAAATGTTTGCTAATATCTGGATGTTTTTTACTATTAAGATAAAACTTAGATGATATGGGGAAGCCCTTTCTGCTTCATTGAAAGCATAAAATAGCGAAAAATCTGCACATGGCTCTTCTCCAGATATTTACACCAATGGCAGTTTGCATATAGATTTATATTAATGAAAAGTTCCCCCATTTAGCTAATACTTTTGAATTTTTTTGACTATTATAATTGAATTCAGATAGTCTGAGAAATATGTATTATTCTCAAATGGGTACATATAAAGCTTAGAATTGCTTCTTTGGGCCTTTTTGATAGGTGCTTTTCTCAGTACCACTATACAAATTGATTCATATGGATGGAAGAAGATTCTGAATTTGACTATTCCTATTGCCATTGTGGCTGTTTAAATGAAATACCGATGGTGTATATAAGATATATTTTTCTTGAATCAAGTTATAAGAGAGCTGAAGCTGTTTTTTAGGCGTTTTTCCCAGATATTCAACAGTGCCACAATATCTATTAGTTTATATGTATGGAAAAAAATCCATCTGGTCAGTCATATAGCCATATTTACCTATCAAAAGGATTTTCTGATGGCTTTAAGTAGCTTATTTATCATTAAATTTGAGAATGATGAGCTCTTATCTGTATCTGTGGACACAGGGCCCAAAGTTCTTTCAAAGCTACAGCATATGTTTTTATTTATATGGCTAGGAAATTCTGCGTTTTCTTCAGTACTATGTATTCCTTTCCTGTTAAATTTACATCATGATTGTATGGAATAATTTTGATACTATCACATGAAAGCCTAAACAATTTGGAAATTTGTTTCTGGTCCATCTCTCCACATATTTGAAACAGTTCTTCCACATATATTAGCTTATCTGAATGAGAAATACTCAATTTTTTCAGCCAAACGTCTATTTTTCGCTATTACAAGGCCATTCAGATGGTATGGGGTAAGGATTTGTGAATTCATAAAAATCTCGAAGCTGTATTTCCGGGGCTTTGATACACAGATCTGTCACATTTCTGCTATATATACTGGTACATATGGATGAAAGATACTCCTTTTGGAAAATGATATGGCCATTTATTCCTATAAGAAATCATTAATATCATCTGAGTTAGCTATATGATTTCTTAAGGAAATTATGAAAAATTTGCACCTGCATGTCTTAGAACGTTTTCCCTAGATTTGTGCCAGTGCTGCCATATACAATGATCCATATGGATTGGAAATTCTTCATTTTTTCAACATAATAGCCATTTTTACTATTAAAAGGGAATGTAGATGGCTAATGGTAGCTTTATTACATTTTGAAAAACGTTTAACAAATTTTTACCTGTATCTCTCAAGCTTTTCCCCACAGATTTTTCCCTGTGATACCATATATATATATATGAATTGAGAATTCTTCATTTGGTAAATTTAATTGCCATTATCAACTTTTAAAAATCAATGAAGATTTTCTGGGGTAATGTCATCCCACTTCTTGAGATTGAAAAAAATTCGATCTGTATCCCTGGGACCTTTGAACACAGATCTTTCTCCATCCTGCTATCCATGCTGGTTTATATGGATGGAAAAATATTCCATTTGGAGAATAATATGGACATATTTGAGTATTACAGCTACAGCAAGATGGCTTGAGGTAGCTTGATCCCACTTGTATCAAAGTGCAAAATACTTTGACCCGTCTTTCTGGGACTTTTCACAACAAATTTTTCTGAGTCCTGCCATATGTGTTCATCTATATAGATTGAGGAATGCTTCATTTTGATAGTATTAGGACAATTTTTTGCTATTAAGATGCCATTAATACAGTAACATAGATCTATGAAGCAAATTACTGAAAGAATGAGAGATATAAAATTGTACCTTTGGGTATTTTCCCAAGAGATTCATCACAGTACAGCCACATGTATGTATTCATATGGATACAAAATTACTTCATTTGTATCTATTCCAGTTCCATATAAACAATATCTCTGGACCTTTTCCCACAGAGATCTCTTAGTGATGCCATATATATGGATATATATGGAATGAAAATTATTTGGATGATACTATAGAAAGCTTTCTAATTCACTTTATATGCTCTTAAGAAGCTTCAACATGCTTACATGCAAGCTTTATGATATCAAACTTGTATCTATCAAACTTTTTCTTATACTGATACCACTATATATATTCACCTAAATACATGAAAAATTCCTCCCTTTGGCTGATTATATTATAATTATTGAATATAATAATTTAATGTAAAATTTCTGGGCTAGCTATGGAAAATTTTAATCTGTATCTCTGAGCCTTTTTTCTTACAAGGTGTTCGAATAAAACAGCATATTGTGATTGATAAGGGTATAATCAATTTTTTTGCTCATTTTTCGAACCATATTTTGAAATTTTGAGGCAACGTGTGAAATGGTTTTGAGTTTTAATAAGATTTTTATGAATTCAATCCTCTATACATTGGCATTTACTCCAAAGGTTTAAACAACAAGCCACAAATTTTAAAGCTGGAATTCAGAATAAAGTGATCTCAAAAGAATCCTAGCCCAATTAAAAATGGAAATTTCTCAATGGAAAAATATTTTTAAAGCACATCAACCTATATTGAATGAATATACTTGACAGCCTGTGACTCCAAACAGAGAAACAGAATAATATCCAAATACCATAAGTAATGGTATAGAAAAGTTTGAGAAAAATTCCATACAGGTATAGATATGATGAGGGAAAAAGCAAATACTATAATATACCAATATTATCCAACTAGGATAAAAAATAATAAAGATACAAACACTCAAAGAGAAGAAAAAATAAGCAAAAAATCTTACTTTCACCTTGAATATAGCATATAAATACTTAATGAAAACCCCATAGGAATGGAATTTTCTTGAATTTGAAAATGAGAGATATCTAGTGGTACAATTAATTTTTCAGTAGCACTCCCACTTTAGGAAATACCACTATAACCCTTTTTAAACAAAAGAAACCTTTGAAAGTCTAAGAAGGCTTGTACAAAGCTGTAAAAAATTATTATAAAACTAAAGATCTAAATGAGAAATTTAATTTGAGATGTCTTAGAAAATTTCATTTCCAAAATTGGCTAAGGGATCTTGGTTCAAAGGTTTAATACACAAAATACAGCATTTCTGAAAATAGAAATAAAAAGAAACCCCCAGATCTTTTCCATATATTCATACAGCTGTACTGTAGAGTATAGCAAATTAAAGAACTAACAAAGCTCCAAAATTCTGTATAATTAGAAATCTGATGTCTTCTAGATTGACAGACATATATGGCTTGGAAGCTTTTGAAGCCACATACTGATGTAAAAAAATACAGCAAAAATCTTAAAACACTTATAGCTTTTGCTATTTTTAAGAATATTAAACATGAATAATACAAAATCAAAGAGCTGATGAAGCCCTCAAATTTTTCATTTATCATGTTTATCCTTATCAAAAAGCTCAAAAACCTTATAGCTTTGACTATTTTCAAGAAGGATAAACATGAAGCATACAAAATTAAAGAGCTCATGAAGAACTTTAATTGTGCGCTCTTGGACTATTGATATCTCCATTATTGACTGAGTTATTTTAATTGCAAGCTTTTTGTCCAATGATGGCCTGTACCAAGCCTTGACCAACCAGTACCAGCTGAATACTTATATCAATGGTTGTTTATAGCTTAAAGCTGCCAAGCATAACTAATATTAGTAATCTAAACACTCTAGATGTATTATAAAAGTGCTTATGTGGCTTGTTTAATTCTATATACCCTGTATTTCCCCAGAATAATCGTTTATGGTCCCAAAACCACAATTCTGACTATTCAGACACCAGAATCAATGGTACAGAGCCACTCTTAAGGTTCCTGAGTGAAAGTTTTCACTCTTCAGATGTGTTAAGAGCTTATCAGCCCCTCCTCATCCTCAAAAGGGATAAAATCAGGACTTTTCTCACTGGGAAAGGACCTCATCATCAATAAATCAGTATCCTTATGCAGTAAAACTGTCTTATAACAGTATGTCACAATGCTGTCTGCCAGACCTCAGCAAAGGGAACTCTTGCCAAAAAGGCTATCAAACCGCTTAATACTGGAAGGTTGTAGATCACATTCAACCATGTGACACCATAGTGCTCTTAGGATAGTATTTATATAATTGGATTTATTAATTATTGTAGTTATTTTTACATCTAATTGCTATTAAATAATTGCAGACAAGGTTCTCAGTAGATTCATCATCCCTGTTGGCATATAGTGGTAGAATATTTGAGCTATTTTTGAAATTATTTTTTACTGTGTCGCAATAATGGTGCTAGCTTTTATTTACTATTTTAAAGCTACTAAATAGACTCAACCTTAAAATACTTCAAACCAAATCAAGTAATATCCAAAATTGGGTCTCTGTGCATAAATATTGGCTTTTATATAAATTGAATGCGATATTTTCGTGGTACTATTATAATTCAAATTAATGATCAACGAAAAAGGCAATTCTATATTTCAGTGAAGAAATGATAGCAAAACGGCTATCTAAATGGTTCCAAGAAATTCTTAAAAGGCCAAAAAGAGGGCTAAATGTGATGATTGCTTAAAAATTCTCAATATTTTTGATAGAATGAGGATTTTGAAAAATAATAGAGAGAAAATAGAGAAAATATGAATGTGACATCCTTATTATACTATAAAGGTATAAACTTAATTATATTGAATGAATATGAAATAACATCTTGTTATCTCCAAAAAAATGAAGAAAATTCAATTTAATAAGAAAAATATAGTTATAGGCATATGAATATTCTTGTAATGAAGCATTTGAAAACATAAAAAAATATATATTTGGAATCATTGAGATTACAAAAAATAAAAAATAAACCCATTTATTACAGGTTGATGATATTCTTGATATGCTACTCTGTGGGAAGCTTGAATCCTGAATGAATTAATATAAAAAAAGGATTTGAAAGTGATTCTAAAATGAAGGAAAGTGAGAATCGATAGTGCTTTAGATCCCGTGAGCCTGAAAGAATGTACTGCTTTACCTGCTACACCATTTACAACTTCAAGTTTTATTTTATTAAATTATCAGGTTAAAATGCAATAAAATAAAATTCAACTTTTATTATTTTAAATTATGATTATTTCCAAAAATCATTACATGAAATAATTGAATTTTGTATATGAAGTTATTATCGTTACTATCTGCTTTTGATGATGTCATATAATCACTATGAAATAATTTCAACTTTTGTATTTACAATATTGAAGAGGATCATTCTTACCTTTGAGTGATAACTAAGAGCTCAATTTTTGTATATTTTTCACAGTTCAAATTAAATCATTCATTAATCTAAGAGATATAAGATCTCTCAAAATTACTAAGTAATTTATATTATTTGAATTATGAATTATCTTTGATATTATTACTGAAGCTACTTCCACTAATAATAATATAATTTAACCACACTGATTTCTCTGTTATCACATTAATAGTATCTAGCTCAAAATGAATTGAGTAATTACTTTCACATAGAATGGAAGTCACAAAAGAGACCCCAGACTCCAGATTCACCTTTTTGAAATTGACTTTATTATTCCCTTGGTGATCAATACTGAACAAAATTGACCTGAAATTGGTATTTGAGCTAAACTAATCCTATCCAGTTACCCTCTGGTAATTGAAATTAATAGATGAACTTATAGTTAGCATATTAAGTCTCTCTCGTTTAGTAAGCTTTCAGACTCTATGAAAATAAATATTTTTAGGCAGTGAAAGTAGCACAGGATATGAATTTATGACTTCAATTTGAGCTGAAAGTGACACACACATATACTGAAAAACCTTCTACTTATCAAAAGATGACTGGAAATTATCACAAGTCTAAATTTAGAAATTTAGAATAAAAGAGATTAAATTTTCCACATATGCACAGAGAAGCTTTGGCTTGGAACATATGATGATAACAATAGATATTTAGATAAAAATATAAATTATTCAAATATTTATTAGCCTTCTTATTAGTAAAGATAAGGAATTTTTGCTTCCAATTGATCCTGATCTCTATTATGGGAAAAATTCAGCACATACAAAGCTTCAATGGTAAAAAATCATAATTTGCAAAGGTATAGAGCAAAATGGGGTGATTTTATTGGGGGAAAGGCTGGAAAAACATGGAAATTTCAAGGCTTTGTGTCAGGCTGAGTCTATGAAGAGGTGATAATAAAGTGTTTAAAGCCTAAAATATGACTGTGACACAGATAATAATGTTAAAAATAGGCTTTAAATAAAATAAAAGGGCTTTACTAATGATTATTAGTGGTGGTGAGTGCTGTTGAAAGCCCAGGGTGCAGCTTTACCTGTTGGGTTACAATACTAAAGTTTATAGTATAGCCTGGTTATTTTCCAAGAGTATAGCTGTTTTTGAAAGTTTTACTATGTAGGAATTCAAGAGAAAGATGGGGAAACATTTTCTGGTGGAGAAAAGGCCTCCTTTTATCCTAAAATGGGGTGGAAGGACTCTCTAGACCATCCACGTAGAGGAAGTGAAGGATTTTTCACTTCAGAGTACTGGCTTGTGGCTTTCATAGTGCTTGTATGCTCTTTATTGGGCTCAGATGTGGTTTTAAAACCACCTCTGGGCAGTTTTCACCAATACAGGGTGAAAACATTCATCTGGGGACCACATAGCCCTCTTCTGACATGTATGATGCATAGAATGCTGTACAGAACCTGTATAGGGCCCACGTATTGAGGGAGTTATGAGGTACTGAATTATAAACATGCTTCTTTGTGAGCCTTAGAGGTAATTTCATATACCCAAAAGACCACAAATATAAAAAATAACATATTAATATAAATAAAATAAATTTATTTATATTATTAAAATAAAAATAAAAAATATAAATATAAAATTATATTAAAAATAAAAAATTAATTATAATTTAAAAATAAAATTACTTTAAATTTTGTAAATATAAAATTACATTTATACTTGAAAAATTTAAGTAAAAATGAAATTTTAACAAAATTGTGAAAAAATAAATAAATTTGGAAAAAAGTTAAATAAAATTTATTATAACTTTTTATCAAATAAATAAACATATAAATTTTATTTCACCATTGGATTCCTCATAAAAAATCAGGTGGGGTCACCTCTGAGTGAAATTTTTGTAACTCAACTCTAAATAAGCTTAAATTAAGTTTTTAGTATTTTCAATACAAAAGTTGAAAATCCTCAAAACCTTAATTTAATTCACACCACATGTGGTGTTAACCATCAATTTTTGTGTTAAAATTGAGGTGTTGTGTTTAGTTTAGAAGTTATGAGGAATTAAAGTATTTTCAATTGAATTCAATTGAAATGTCAAAATGTGCGCGTGTATTACATAAGTGAACTTTGATTTACATATGAGGTGTCAATTATTACTGTATTGTACTGTACAATTGAATTGAATTACATGTGTAAATTATAAGTATAATACATGATGAGGAATTAAAGGAAAAATAAATTGGAAAGATTAAATTTGGGGGGGAAAAGGAACTCCAGCTCTAAGGGGGAGCTAGACCCCCAAAATCCTTGCTGACAGGCGTGGGATGTCAAAATTCACGCAAAAGTTCATCACTTTTGGCCTGGAATTGAGTTACAGGGTCTGTGGACTCAATTGATGATGAGGTTTTGATACCAACTGGGGTAGTTTTAGCTGTTGCCAAGAAGGTAAAACTACCCTTAAGATAAAACAATCATAATAAAAACAGTTTTAACTGGTTTCTACGCCTCTGACACACATTCTGACGTGTTTTGAAGGCTCTAGGCCTGGTATTGCTATAGTAATGGCTGATTTAAGGGTCTAAAATGGCTAAAAATGGCTAAAAATGGCTTAAACCAGCCCTTTTTGGTCTAAACCAGGGTTCAATGATGCCATAATTGGCTTTTCTGTTGTCAGACTGTTTTTCACGACTGAAAAGAGTAAATTTTACTTTTGGAGTAAGAGAATTGATGGCTATAAAAGAATGTCTTCTTTGCCCCACTTTTCTCTTCATGTTAGAATCTTTTCCTTTTATTAATTAGTTTAAAACTGTTAAACCAATCAATCAAAGATTCCAACCACCACTTTTAAATCATTTTAATCCTTTTAACCACGTGAAAAAATCATTATAATCATTGTTTGTAACTCTTATAATCATTTTTACCCCTGAACCACCCCAAAAGTGAATTAAAGCATCTTTCATCACTGTTAACTTTGTCACTTTGTTTCCAAATTCACTCTGGTCACTTTTGGGCGTGTTTTCTCTTTAATATTCTTTTTAAGGACTTTGTTCTTTAATTAATTGCTTGCAGTTCTTTGCTCAATTAATTCCAATTGAAATTGCTCTTGAAGAAATTTCTTTTGTAGCCTTAAAATATCTCTTGTAGAGTATTTTTTGGATAAATCTTTATTGTTGGTAAAACAATAAATTTTTATATTATTGTTTTATACTAATAAAGTTATAAACAATAAAATTGGCGTGTTTTCTCTTAAAAATAATATTTCATACTATTTTTAACTGAATTTTACCTTATACAAATTTTGAGGACAGGAAAAGTACTTGATTTTTAATCAAAGTTTCATATCCACACCTTACATTTGGGGGCCCAGCCGTGATATTTTACCTGTGACATATTTTTTTTACTCTTTTTAAATCTTTTTTCTTATATTGAAAAATTTAAAAACATATAAAAAATACTTATAATCCAAAAAAAATCCTTAAAAAATAATTTTTTTCATATTATAAGTGAGGCTTATATTTTTATTTCTTTTTTGAAATAACCTTTTTTTACTTAATTAATTGGCTTTTTCATTAATTTTAGTGTCTGACAACGTGGTAAGACAAGAAAACATTGAAACAGCCTCAACAGTAACCAGCATTATCCCTGCCAGTACTGTTAATTCTGATCATAATAGTACTGTTATTGTGACTCAAAATAATCAACCTGAACCAATATCTTCTGAATTAATTAACTTGGATATAAGTAATACACTTCAGAAAGCCAAAAATTTGGCCAATAGTAAGTTTTTGACGTAAAAATACTATTTTAAGCCTTTTTTTTAACCATAATTATGCCTTCAACCAGGTCAGGAGCCAGCTACAACCCCTCAAGCAGCTCCCAAAAAGGTAATAGACGTGATTATGGCAGAGGCCAACCAGGTACAGAAGGAAAAGGGTCAGTTGATGACTTCCAAACAACTAAAATGGGTCATTCTGAAGCTGATAATACCATTTTACCTTCAAAAAGAGCTGACACCGCCACAACAAGCCTCTGTGGACATATACAAAGCCAGCCACAGTGCATACAACAATGCACTCCAATTCAAGGAGTACCAGATCCTTGCAGACCTGTGGAAGAATTGCATGAATTCTTACCTGACAGTAAGAAAATTCTTGGGCCATCCCAACACTTGCAAATTGCTCAATGGATGGCATCCATTGATGGAGAAGAAAAACATGATGCTTTTGACACTAGAATGGAGGAAAAACAACCCTCCACCAGCCAAACCAGTGCCAAAAACAGCCCCAGTGGCCAGCAGCAGCAATTCCAACGTGAAAAAGCAGCCACAAACTCCAAACAAGGGCAAAGGGAAGGCACCAGCCCCAAAACCTTACAGCCAGGGCTATAGAATCCCAAAGATTCAGCAGGATGCCATGGAAAATGTATTTCAGATGGCCAGAACCATGATGGAATTACAGAAGAAGGAGGAAGCCAGATTAAGGTTCCAGAAATGATTTCTGACATATTTGATTCCATCCCAGAGTTGTATAATGCTATAAATGACGTGAAAAAACATCTTTCTGATAAAAATGACACCATTTGTAACAACATTAAAACAAACAACCTGAGTCTGTGCCAAATTAATGAAACACTTATGTGTTTTGAAAAAGTTTTGAGAACAATTAAAAATTCCAATAATGATAATTCTTCTAACAATAAAATAAATGAACAATCTGCCATTATTAAAGAATTAACAGATAAATATTCTAAATTCAATATTGATGACATAATTGAAACAAGAATTAAACAAGCCATAAATATTATCAAGACAGATAACAAGAAAGTCCTTGATGACATTTCAAATTCATTTACTGAAGTAAAGACATATACCATTGCCTTGAAAAAGTGTTTTGATGCTTCACAAGAAGAAGTATCAAAATTATCAATGAAATTGAATCAAGTCACTGCTGATAATACAAGACAGACAGAGTTATGGCAAGAACTTACACATAAAGAAGACATGTATAAAATTGAAGTAATAAATTTAATACAAAGCTTCCAACATGAATACAGAAATTCCCAAAGGTGTAGCAACAGTAAAATGAATGACATTGAACAATTACTGAACACCTTACCAAGAATGTCTACACCTCTAAATCAAAATGAGGGCACAAGAATTTCAAATCCACAAGTATTGGATCCTGATAATTCACAATTAAAAAATGAATTATCCACTTCTTTTCATAACTTGGAACCATCAATGGGCCAAGCACTCTTGAAAGAAGTTCCAAAACTTAAAGAATGGCCTCACTTCAGTGGTGAAGGAGAGTATGACCATATGGAATTCATTAGAGGTATTGACATGATCAAAGAGGATTTTGAATTACCAGACAGATTGGTAACAGCCAGGTTTAACACCTTGTTTACCAGATCAGCTCACAGATGGTACATCAAAACAAGACAAGCACATGGACACCAGAGTTGGACTTGGTGGAAAACCCAAATCATCAACAAATGGGCAAATGATGCTTGGAGGTTTAAAGTTGAAACAGCCTTTGAATCTGCCAAATTTAATGCTGATAAAGACAAAGCTTTACCATGGTTTTGCCAACAAAAGGACAGATTAACAGCATTATATCCTGACATGTCAGAATTTATGATCCATAGAAAAATTCTGAGACAATGTGGAGGTGACTTAGAGCATGCTGTCAAAAGCAGGACTACTGAACAATCTTCAGCAGAGGATATTATCAATATACTAGAAGAAGTAACCACCAGAACCAAAATTGGTTCTAGTAGGGTGAATCTTAAAACAAGGTTTAATACACCTTGGAAAGATTCTGTGGACAAAAACCCCAAAGAAAATTCTAGTAATATTAAATATAAATCTGCAGATACAGTCAGAAAATGCCATATTTGCCAAAGCACCACCCATTTAGCCAATACATGTCCAAAAAGGGGGAAAATCAATGAAATTGACATTGAAAAAGAACCAGATGTTGAAAAGGAAGACATAATTGAAGACAATTCAGATGATAAGTCATCCATATTCTCTGAATCTTCAAAAGATATAGAAAATATCAATGCCACTTTTGACATCATGGAATCTTATTCCCACTTACCACAATTGAGCAATGGTCAAGTTGATTTATCAAAAGTTCAAGATGCACAACTTATGAAGACAAAACCAAACAGAGGAAAAGGTTATACAGCTGGTAACTCCTGTATAACAGAAGTGGTGATTGACAACAAACCCACCAAACTTTTGCTTGACCCAGGAGCCTTCTGCTCTTGTGTTGGAAAATCTTTTCTTAAGACTTGTGTACCAAATTTTGAAGACCAATTGTTACCAATTGATGGTATAAAATTCAACAGTGCAAGTAACCCAATGAAAGCATTAAGAATCTTTGAGACCAATGTCATATTCCCACACATAAATGGGAATTTAAGGATCACAGTTGAATTTGTTGTTATGGAAAATTGCTCTAGTACCCATTTTATATTGGGAAATGACTATTTAATCATGTATGGGATAGATTTACATAATAACAAAGACAGATACTTTACAATTGGAGACAATAAGCGCCAGAAATTTGCCTTTTTACCCTTTAAAAGACAAATTACAGTAAACAAAGTATCACCAGTCAACTTAGAGTTAGAGAAATTCAAGTCTGAACAGTTAAATGAGGCTGAAATAAGCCTTCATCTGACTGATAAGCAAGAAAATGAACTTTCTTCCCTTTTGTATGACCACAGAGGAGCATTTGCTACAGACAAAGAACCCCTGGGAGCAATTATTGGTCATGAAGTTGACATCATTCTTAACATTGAGAGGCCTTATCCACCACTCTTAAGAAGACCTGCTTATCCAGCAAGTCCAAAATCAAGAGAAGCTCTAGAAATTCATATCAAAGAACTTCTAGACCTTGGTGTAATAAGAAAAGTAGGCCACAATGAGGAAGTAGAAATAACTACACCAGTCATAGTGGCGTGGCATAATGGAAAATCCAGAATGGTTGGGGACTTTAGAGCTCTGAACACTTACACTGTTCCAGACAGATACCCAATACCAAAAATCCAAATTGCCCTTACTCAAATATCTCAAGCAGTGTATATAACCACTATGGATGCCCTTAAAGGATTCCATCAAAATGTAGTAACACCAAGAGCAAGAAAATACTTGAGAATTATTGTTCATTGTGGAGTGTATGAATACTTAAGGATGCCCTTTGGTATCAAAAATGCACCTTCACACTTCCAAAGAATGATGAATGAAATCTTCCCTGAAGAACTCTCAGAGGGATGGTTAATCATTTACATTGATGACATTATTATCTGTTCAAAGACTTGGGAGGAGCACATGTACAGATTATCAAGAGTTTTGACAAAAATCCAATCAGTAAACATGAAAATCTCCTTGAAGAAATGTCATTTTGGATTTAAAGAACTTAAGGCACTAGGACATGTTGTATCTGGTTTGTCCCTTGGAATTGATAAAAACAAAGTTGCAGCAGTATTGTTAAAACCCATGCCTCAGAATAAGAAGGAAATTCAGTCATTCTTAGGTTTTGCAGGATATTACAGGCAACACATTAAAGACTTTGCATCCATAGCAAGACCACTTTATAAGTTGTGTGACAAAGACACAGTATTTGAGATGACTGTTGACAGAGTCAAAGCTTTTGAGTCTCTAAGAGAAGCATTGACCACTGCTCCACTCTTACTGATGCCAGACTTTAAATTGCCTTTCAAACTGTATATTGATGCATCAGGGGATGGACTAGGTGCTGCACTTCACCAAGTTCAGATCATAAATGACAAACCTGTAGAAGGACCAATATGTTTCATATCCAGGCAAATCAAACCAACTGAAGCCAGATATGGAGCAAGTCAAATGGAATGTCTATGCCTTGTCTGGGCCTTAGAGAAATTGAACTATTTCTTAGAGGGATGTGTTTTTGAAGTAATAACAGATTGTACAGCTGTGAAATCACTTTTGAACATGAAAACACCTAACAGACACATGCTCAGATGGCAAATAGCCATACAAGAATACAGAGGCAATATGACTATTGTTCATAAGGATGGGAATATTCATAAGAATGCAGATGGACTAAGCAGATGGCCATTACCAAATAACATTGATAATCCTGCTTATGTTCCAGAAGAAGCTTCACCACAAATTCCAATAGAAGGAATAAGTGTTACAGACTTGAACACCACCTTCTTTGAAGAAGTCAGAAATAGTTACACTCAAGATAAGAATTGTAGCATCTTATGCCAATTACTTAACAAAGACTGTAAAGACAACTCTCTAATACATGCCTTGGATGAAGTATGGAGAAAATCTTATAATGAAGGGAGATTTCACCTACTGGATGGTATAATTTACCACAGAACCAAGCACACATGTGTCATGACAGTTGTAGACAGGTCATTAATCAATCTTGTACTGAAAGAATGCCATGATAGTCCCTTTTCAGGACATCTTTCTGAGGACAGAACAAGAGAGAAAGTAAAGACCTGCATATGGTGGCCAATGTGGCAAAAAGATGTTGCAGAATATTGCAAAACCTGTGACAGATGCCAAAAGGCAAATAAATCCACTGGCAAAAGACTTGGAAATATGATGAAAATCCAAGAACCAAACAGACCTTGGGAAATTGTCCATATGGATTGGGTAACTGGCCTACCACCAGGAGGAGACAGGAGCTATAATGCTTGCCTAGTAATTGTGGACAGATTCAGTAAAACTCCAATCTTTTTACCATGTCACAAAGATGATACAGCCATGGATACAGCTCTTCTGATATGGAATAGAGTAGTGTCATGGACTGGGATATTTACAAATATCATCAGTGATAGAGATCCCAAATTCACTTCAGCTCTATGGACAAATCTTCACCAATTATTTGGCACAAAACTGTCTTTCTCTACAGCCTACCACCCACAAACTGATGGTCTGGCTGAAAGAATGATCCAAACCTTAGAGGACATGGTGAGAAGATTTTGTGCATATGGCCTTGAATTCAAAGATTGTGATGGATTTACCCATGATTGGTGTACTCTGTTACCAGCACTGGAATTAGCATATAAAACATCAATCCATTCCAGTACCAATCAGACTCCTGCTATTCTAGAAAAAGGATGGAACCCCAAGTTACCCCAAGATTCCTTGAGGAAAGACTTAATTGAAATACATCCCACAGCTGCTAGCTTCAAAGGAATGCTAGACAAAGCTAGAAAGCATGCAGTGAGATGCATGGAGGACTCTTTTGCATATGCTAAAGACAAATGGGATAAATCTCATGCAACTCCAGATTTCAAAGTGGGGGACCTAGTTCTTGTATCCACCACTAACTTCAATAACATCAAAGGATGTAAAAAGTTAAAAGACTCCTTTGCAGGACCTTTTGTGATTAAGGCCCTCCATGGAGAAAATGCTGTTGAAGTAGAGTTATCTGAAGAACTTAGCAATAAGCACCCTACATTTCCAGTAAGCTTGATAAAGCCATACAAATCTAGTGATGCTGAGAAATTTCCCTTGAGGAATAAGATTCCCCAAGTTATACCTCCTATTGAGACATCTGGTACTAAGAAAATAACCAAAGTTCTTAAAGAAAGGAAATTAAGAACCAAGAAAGTAAGGGAATACCTTGTTAGGTACAGTGACCCAACTTGTGAAGATGAATGGTTAGAAGAGAAAGATATACCAGAAGCCACCAAACTCCTGAGGAGATTCAGACACACTAGAAACACCAATATTACAAAGTAATATTCTTTTTTAGGGGGAGGGAATGTGAGCCTTAGAGGTAATTTCATATACCCAAAAGACCACAAATATAAAAAATAACATATTAATATAAATAAAATAAATTTATTTATATTATTAAAATAAAAATAAAAAATATAAATATAAAATTATATTAAAAATAAAAAATTAATTATAATTTAAAAATAAAATTACTTTAAATTTTGTAAATATAAAATTACATTTATACTTGAAAAATTTAAGTAAAAATGAAATTTTAACAAAATTGTGAAAAAATAAATAAATTTGGAAAAAAGTTAAATAAAATTTATTATAACTTTTTATCAAATAAATAAACATATAAATTTTATTTCACCATTGGATTCCTCATAAAAAATCAGGTGGGGTCACCTCTGAGTGAAATTTTTGTAACTCAACTCTAAATAAGCTTAAATTAAGTTTTTAGTATTTTCAATACAAAAGTTGAAAATCCTCAAAACCTTAATTTAATTCACACCACATGTGGTGTTAACCATCAATTTTTGTGTTAAAATTGAGGTGTTGTGTTTAGTTTAGAAGTTATGAGGAATTAAAGTATTTTCAATTGAATTCAATTGAAATGTCAAAATGTGCGCGTGTATTACATAAGTGAACTTTGATTTACATATGAGGTGTCAATTATTACTGTATTGTACTGTACAATTGAATTGAATTACATGTGTAAATTATAAGTATAATACATGATGAGGAATTAAAGGAAAAATAAATTGGAAAGATTAAATTTGGGGGGGGAAAAGGAACTCCAGCTCTAAGGGGGAGCTAGACCCCCAAAATCCTTGCTGACAGGCGTGGGATGTCAAAATTCACGCAAAAGTTCATCACTTTTGGCCTGGAATTGAGTTACAGGGTCTGTGGACTCAATTGATGATGAGGTTTTGATACCAACTGGGGTAGTTTTAGCTGTTGCCAAGAAGGTAAAACTACCCTTAAGATAAAACAATCATAATAAAAACAGTTTTAACTGGTTTCTACGCCTCTGACACACATTCTGACGTGTTTTGAAGGCTCTAGACCTGGTATTGCTATAGTAATGGCTGATTTAAGGGTCTAAAATGGCTAAAAATGGCTAAAAATGGCTTAAACCAGCCCTTTTTGGTCTAAACCAGGGTTCAATGATGCCATAATTGGCTTTTCTGTTGTCAGACTGTTTTTCACGACTGACAAGAGTAAATTTTACTTTTGGAGTAAGAGAATTGATGGCTATAAAAGAATGTCTTCTTTGCCCCACTTTTCTCTTCATGTTAGAATCTTTTCCTTTTATTAATTAGTTTAAAACTGTTAAACCAATCAATCAAAGATTCCAACCACCACTTTTAAATCATTTTAATCCTTTTAACCACGTGAAAAAATCATTATAATCATTGTTTGTAACTCTTATAATCATTTTTACCCCTGAACCACCCCAAAAGTGAATTAAAGCATCTTTCATCACTGTTAGCTTTGTCACTTTGTTTCCAAATTCACTCTGGTCACTTTTGGGCGTGTTTTCTCTTTAATATTCTTTTTAAGGACTTTGTTCTTTAATTAATTGCTTGCAGTTCTTTGCTCAATTAATTCCAATTGAAATTGCTCTTGAAGAAATTTCTTTTGTAGCCTTAAAATATCTCTTGTAGAGTATTTTTTGGATAAATCTTTATTGTTGGTAAAACAATAAATTTTTATATTATTGTTTTATACTAATAAAGTTATAAACAATAAAATTGGCGTGTTTTCTCTTAAAAATAATATTTCATACTATTTTTAACTGAATTTTACCTTATACAAATTTTGAGGACAGGAAAAGTACTTGATTTTTAATCAAAGTTTCATATCCACACCTTACATTCTTTGTCTATCTGACACCTCATAATCATACTTATGGGAGAATATCCCACAGTAAGACTGTATTGGTCTAAATATGTAATTTTGAGCTTAAAGCTGCCACACCTTTGTCAGTTTTTGAGACATCAAGCTCAAAAATGGCTTATTGTGTAGCCCTGAAAGTGTTATACACAATGGTACCTCATTTGATATGGCTATCATTAAGTATGGCAAAGTTATGCCATGTACATGATTTTTTGTACATAGATATGTTTGCTCAAAAACTGTATGGAGCTTGTTTTCCCCATAACCTTTCTTCTAGATGTGATATGGGGAAATGGATGGCACCATAAGATAGCCCTTATTGTGCTCCTTTCAAAAAGACCCCACGTTAGGTATCTCACACTAAAACTGTAGAATTTAGATGAGAGGTGAATATTTTATTCACCCTTATTTAACCTTATTTTGGTCATAACTTCTGTAGTTCTGGTGCTCGCTGAGCTTGGATAGAACCATTGGATATCCATGACATAGAGCCTCATTTTTATTACCCATTTGATGGGGTTAAGCCTCTTCCTCTGTATTTCAGATGAGAGGTGAAAATTAAGGTTTATGCTCAGCAACAGCTTTGTTATTCTTTGTCCTATGATGATGGGACTTGTATTTTTGGAAAGGGGTAAGTTTCCTCTTTCTTTTGATACCTTTTAAGCTGATTTGGCCCAGCTCCATGTTTTGGTTGTATCTTGGCTATACCATTGACTTATGGTATTTGGCTGTCATGCTTGTTCTCTGGTTTCAAGTCACAGGCTGACATACCCTCCCTCTAAAAAAAGGCTCATCATTGATGAGACTGTTAAGTCCTCCTAGAGGCCCTTAATCTCTTTAGATAAAGGTTTCCATCTGGTATGGCATATTCAGCCAACCATTTGTCTTTATCTGCTGTCTGGTTTTTAAATCTGACCAAGTACTGCCTCTGGTATTTACCATTCAGTCTAATCTTCCTGGCCGTGATGATTTTCTTCACAGGGCCAGGGGAGTCTTCCACTTCCACTATTTCTGGTGGAGCGGGATTCTTCTTCCTGGAGGGGAATTTATCCTCCTCTGTCCGGAAGTATGGCTCAACCAGCCTTACTGGGAATACTGGGTGTTTCCTAGAAAATTCCTCTGTGAGTCTGACTTCCACTGCATTTTTCCCTATCAGCTTAATGATAGTAAAGGGTCCTACAAATGAGTCTCTAATCTTCTTTGGTCCTTTAAGATTGTTAAATCTCAGTGTAGACACCAACACTTGGTCCCCCTCTTTAAAGTCAGGTTCCATGTGTGATTTGTCCCACCTCTGTTTGTTATATTCTTTTGACTCAGCTATACATTTAGCAGCTGTGTAACAAGCCTTCTTCCACATATCATGGAAGTTCTTGGCTGTGGGGTGGATAACTGGAAGATTCTTCTTCAAGTGATCCACAGGCAATAGGGGGTTCCCCCTTTTTCTACCAGTTAAGGTGATTTCCCTGTGGTAGAATTCTGGCTAGTATTATAAGCCAGTTGGACTGCTGGTAGAAGGGTAACCCAGTCATGGGTGTATCCTTCATGGTCCTTGTATTCCATGCCATATGCACAGAACCTCCTAAGGATATCCTCCATGGTTTGGATCATCCTTTCAGCTAAACCATCTGTTTGTGGGTGGTAAGCTGTGGAGAATGCAAGTTTAGTCCCAACAATTTCATACAAGTTGGTTCAAAATTCTGATATAAATCTTGGGTCCCTATCACTAATGATAATCTTAAGGACTCCACAGGTGGATATGATGTTATTCCAAAAGAACAGGGCAGTATCCATTGCTGTATCCTCCTTGTAAAATGGTATGCACCTCACACTCTTTCTGAACCTATCAACTATGATCAGGAAAGCATTGAAGTTTCCTTTGACTCCTGGGACAAGTCCTGTGACCCAGTCCATGTTGATAGTTTCCCATGGGTGTTTGGGTTCTTCTATGTGTTGTAGTAGCCCATACTTCTTCCCATGTTTTCTATTTTACTTTTGGGATCTTTCACAAGTGCTGATATATTCACTCAACTCTTGTTCCCATTTGGGCCACCAAGCTGTGCTTTCTACCCTTTCCTTGGTCCTGTCTTCACTCATGTGTCCAATATAGGGGCAGTAATGGCATTCCTGCAGGATCACGGATATATGGTCTCCATCTACTACTGTGAGTGCACTTGTGTTTTTCTCTCTATGGTAGAGCAGGCCATCCATAAGGAAGAACTTGTTGTCCTTATAGTCCCTCAACCAGGGTTCCTCTAACTGGGATTCTAGTTCTGGGCTCCTTTACTTCTGTTGAAGGAGTTGCAACATTATGCCACACTGTTTGTGTTTGGCATATATCTTAATTACTGCACTGAAAAATTCATTATGCAGTTGTGAGGAACTTATTCCCTATATGGGAGTTTCTGTTCCTTCTGAATCAGTGTCTCTACTGTCTGGGGTACCACCTTCTGGTTCCCATTCAGAAAATCTGAAGTTTTTCCTCCTATCTATTTCCATGAAATGGATAAGGATCTTGGCTGCTACTTCAGGGTCATAAACTGGATTGCTTTTGACATTGTCCAGTGGCCTTCTAATTAGGCCATCTGCATTGGTATGGCTTTTACCTTACTTTTATATGATGGTCATATTTCCCGTATACTCTTGAATGGCTACTTGCAAACTCAACATGTGTCTGTTGGTAGTCTTCATGTTCAGTAGAGACTTCAAGGCTGTGAAGTCTGTGTAGACTTCAAAGACTGCACCCTCCAAATAATAGTGGAGTTTCTCTAGAGCCCAGACTAAGCATGGAAATTCAGTCTGGGTGGCCCCATACCTGGCTTCTGAATCTTTCAGTTGCCTAGAGATTTAGCATATTACCCCCTCTCTTGGTTCACCATCTACAATTTGTCTCTGGTGAAGGGCTGCCCCTAAGCCTTGGCTACAGGCTGCATCTATATATAACTTGAATGGTAGTTCAAAGTCAGGTAAGATGAGCACAGGTGCATTAGTGAGTTCATGTTTGATTCTCTCACATGCATCCCTCCTTTCCTTGGTAATTTCAAAAACTACATCTTTTGAACATGACTTGTACAGACTACTAGTTATGTGGGAAAAACTTGGGATGTGGCTTATATAGTAGTTAGCAAACCCAAGGAAAGATTGCATCTCTTTGATATTTTTTGGTACTGGCTTTTGCAGTACTGCTGCTACTTTGTTCTTTACTATTTCCAGACTGAGACATGAGACTTTATGTCCTAGAGCTAGTAACTCTTGTTGGCCGAAATTGCACTTTTTAAGTGAAATTTTCAGATTAATGGGTGTACATTTACTTAGCACTCTGTCTATGTAATGGAAATTGTCTTCCCATGTCTCTGAGTATATAATGATGTCATCAATATACACTACCATCCAGACTTCCAATATTTGTTCTTGAAATATTGTGGCCATAATCCTTTGGAAGTGGGCTGGTGCATTTTTGATGCCAAATAGCATCCTGGTGTACTCATATATGCCCATATGGCATATGATTCCAAGTAATTTAATGGAGTTTGGCTTAACTTCATTCTGGTGGAAGCCTTTCATACAATCCATCTTGGTTATGTATTTGGCTTTTGCCAGTTTGTCTAGGGCATGAGGTATCCTTGGTATAGGGTACCTTTCAGCTTTTGTGTAGTTATTCAGAGCTCTGAAATCCCCACACAACCTAGATTTTCCATCATGGCAGGTGATAAGGACAGGAGTGGTGATTTCCACTGTTTCATTTTGTCCAGTCTTTCTGATGACATCTATGTCTAGGAGTTTGTTGATGTGTTTTTCAATTTCTTTCCTAGTTTCCAGACTTTCTGGGTATGGAGGTCTCCTGAGCATGGATGGATAAGGTCTTTTCAAATCCAGATATAGTTCTATATCATGTCCTCTAATTTTGCCTAATGGTTCCTTACCAATGGCAAATGCTGGTCTATTCTTCCTCAGCATCTTCAAAAAACTCAGTTTCTGTTTACTGGTGACAGTAGTGCTGAATTGGCCCTCTCTGAATTAATTCAGTAGTTCTTCCAGTGGATTCTGGGTAGATATTTGGTATATATCAAGTGAAAATTTCTTTTCTTTGTTGGTACCGATGGTAATGTGCCTGTTTTTACTATTGTAAATATCAATGCCATACATCCTCTGGTAATCTGTCCCCAGCAAGAACCCTTGGATGTGGGAATCATCAAGCACTACAAACTCTGGGTTGAGTCTGATATTACCCTTCCTGTGGGGTATAATTATCTCTTTGTCAATTGTCCCAATGGAATTAATCTTTGCCAAAGCACTTATTAAGCTCTTTGCCTTGGTTGGCAAGAGCTTTTTTTTCCCAATTTGGGAAGTGGTTATCCAGATAATTTCTGGCCACTATGGAGCAGTGTTCCCCACTGTCAATGATCAATAGGTGTTGAGAATTATCAATGCAAATGAACATTTTTGTGGACATCCCATTTATGTATGCCATCACTTTGGTTGGTGTGACAAGGAATTTCTGTGAATCCTGTGTATGTTTGCACAAGTTTTTTTTGGAAGTGTCTTGTGGCATGCATTCTTCCAGCTATATGTCCTGGATTTATAGTGATGTTTCCACTTGGCACTCCACTATAAATTCTTCTCTTGGGTCTTGTTCTTCATCAGATTGTTCTCTGATGGCATCACCCATAAAGTCTGATTCAGAATTCTCTGTGGGGGATTCCTCCTCTGGGACTTTCTCAATGGAATAGACTTTTCTCTTTGCCTTTGGACAGTTATTGGAATAATGGTCTGTTGAACTAAAATTGTGACAAGAACTCTTCTTCTTAGTAGCT
Source organism: Austropuccinia psidii (assembly GCA_023105745.1). Lineage (NCBI taxonomy): Eukaryota > Fungi > Basidiomycota > Pucciniomycetes > Pucciniales > Sphaerophragmiaceae > Austropuccinia > Austropuccinia psidii. The sequence goes on along the minus strand of JALGQZ010000004.1, from coordinate 20,870,574 downwards.
TCTGCCAATCTTTCTCTGGGGTTGTCTTTAAACTCTACCCTGAAAGGTTGTTTCTCTTTGAAACCACTGCTTCTATATGGGGAATATTTCCCTATATTTGTTCTTTTTCTTATGTCTTGTAAGGTATTTGCAAGGTCATCTAGAGTGCAATTTTGGTTGCATCTGCATTTCACTGCATGCTCTAGTTCTCCTGGCATTTGTGTCAGACGTTTGTGATTCCTCATCTGAATGTTCATTTGAGAATCTATGGCTTTAAGTCTTTTGGACTGTCTAAGACACCATTAATGTGGATCTTTGTCCACTGAATACTTGTCATTTTCAAATGACATGGTCTTTTTCCATATCCAAGCAACATTTCTGTACTTTTGAATGATTTTAATCTTTCAAAATGGCCAGTTTCTCCTTCCAAAGATTTGTTTTATTTCTATGTACCAAATACTAGCATTTCCTTTAAATTCTGCATTGAGTGTAGCAGTAATCCAGTAGTCTGGTATTCTTGGTACATCAATGAAGAGTCCATCAATATAGTCTATGAGTTTCATATGATTATATCCTCAAGTAACAGAGAATTTGGGCCAGCTTGAGCCCTCAGGAAGCTGTTTTAAGGATTCCTTCTTAGAATAAGACATATTATCTCCATCTTGGTAGTGAGATGGAGATCTTGCCTTATTGACCAACATGGAATCTGGTTTGATTTCTTCTTAATGATATGGATTATCCATGACATAGCCTTGTGGTTGGGGCTTCATTTTATGGTAGACATCAAACAGTTTGTTTATGTCTTGATCCAGACAATCCCTGTCCCTTTTTCTGTGGTGTTGTTCTTCAAAAGACTAGATTCAGTATTTTGTTGGTTTCCTCAGAGGCTTTGCTCAATTGAGAATGTCCTTCTTGAAGGGTTTTAACAATTTTTTCCATGGAGGCTGTTAGTGTTTTCATCCTCTCATGGCTTGCTTCAAGTTCTGCAAACTGCTTTTGAGTTTGCTCAGCAAATTGGGAGTTTGTAACCACAGTGCATCACTGTTTAAGTTACTCTCAGTTGTGACAACATTATGTTAAATTTGGATGGGGGTAATATTTCTATTAATAGGACTACTTATTCTAGAGTTATGTACAACTACTTCTGGCTCTTGTGCACTTCTTTCACCAAATCCAACAGATTCTGGATCATTGGGTCTGACTCTCTCTTACTTTGGCTGAATATGGTATTATTTTTGCCCTTGTATCCTTGTCTTCTCCTGGAAACTTCCTGGGATTGTGAAGAATGATGACTCTTGGCCACTGATCTGTTGGTTCCTGAATGGTGTGAATGCCCTGGAGAGCTGGTTTGGTCTACTCTTTGTGAGCATGAAGGAATCTGAGTATGCCCTGTCTGGGTCAGTTGCTCTTCTATAGCTTGGGGAGTGGCTTGATTCTCCCTTATCCTGTTTGCCCTCACCTCCCGGAATCTAAAATGCCTGCTGGGATTCCAACCTTTGGTGATTACCATAAGGTCTCTGAAGTCCATCTTTTTGAGACAGATCTTCTAGTAGCTTGCTAAAAGCTCTTCCCAGTGGGATGCCAGGTTGAACCTCTTGTTGTCCATGCTCCATTGAAAAAGGTCTTTGAGGAGTTGGTGGAGCTGAAGAACTTGATCCATATCCTTACAGTCCTCTGGTTTGAGGCTTCTATTGAGTCTGAATGTGAATGGCACAGTGGGTATGATTTCCCTCAATCTCTTGCCATCCACCACTGTTTCCAAGGTGTCCTCTTCCAGGTCTTGTGGTTCTGGACAAGCCTTCTATGTCCTCTGGCTGGTGCCTTTGGAAACCAAGGTCTCTGAGGTGTACAGGTGACATATCAGTGTTTGCAAGCAGTGAAAAACTTTATTTTCTTAGGGTATTTACCTTTGACTATTCCTTGTACAAATTTGTTGTCTGCTGATTTTGGCAATTTACATTTAGAGGTTACAACTGGGTTAATGACTGTAATCTTCCCCGTAAAAGCTGTAAAGGTTGCTTTACCTTGTATTGATGCAGAGTTTTGTGGATTTCTATTCCTCTGAGTGGCAATGGGTGTCCACTTTTAGCTGTTATAAGGAATTCACCATGCCTCTTTACTTTGCCCTTGCTTCCCTCTGGTTCTGAGGGTGTCACTGGTATGCTGGCCTGTGACTGGGTCTCTAGTGGGATGTAGTTTTATTCCACTGAATCAGACAGGAAAAAGAGGGCTTATTGTCAGCTAAGACTTGAAATCCTGTTTGCATGTTTAAAAATGGCCTCTGGGCAATATATTTCTATATTATGCCTTTGAAGTATGACAGTTTAATTGAATCAACCATTTCACGTCAGAAATACAGCTTACAGATACCTGGCACACTGTTTATATACCAGTATCTCACAGATTAACTTGTAATTAGCAAGTATAATCTGAAAAAGTGGTTATTTAACAGGGTAATTGAAATTAACAATGCACCCAACCACACCTCAACTGTTGGTTTTACAGTAAGAGGTATTGGTATTTAATTGAAAAAGGACTATATTAATGGCTTAAGGTGTAAAAACACGCCAAAAATAAGGGTTTTGTGGTGATTAAATTAAAATCAGTCATGCAAAAAGGCAATTAAAGTAAAAGAAAACACAGTGGTATATAGCATGTACCACTCAAAAAATGAATAAAATATATATATTATATTTATTTTTTAATAAGATTTATGCCTAAAAAAAGAAATAAAAGTGTCAGAATGAAGAAAACAAGAGAAAACACTCACTTATAAGGTCCAAAAAAGCTTAAAAACATGGCCAGGCCCCCAAAATGTCAGGCTGAGTCTATGAAGAGGTGATAATACAGTGTTTAAAGCCTAAAATATGACTGTGACACAGGTAATAATGTTAAAAATAGGCTTTAAATAAAACAAAAGGGCTTTACTAATTATTATTAGTGGTGGTGAGTGATGTTGAAAGCCCAGGGTGCAGCTTTACCTGTTGGGTTACAATAATAAAGTCTACAATACTAAAGTTTATAGTATATTCTGGTTATTTTGGGATATTATTGCTTTTTTTGACAGTTGTACTATGTAGAAATTCAAGAGAAGGATGGGGAAACCTTTTCTGGTGGAGAAAAGGCCTCCTTTTATCCTCAAATGGGGTGGAAGGGCCCTCTAGACCATCCATGTAGAGGAAGTGAAGAGTTTTTCACTTCATAGTACTGGCTTGTGGATTTAATAGTTCCTGTATGCTCTTCATTGGGCTCAGATGTGGTTTTAAATCCACATCTGGGCAGTTTTCACCAATAAAGGGTGAAAACATTCATCTGGGGACCACATAGCCCTTTTCTGATGTGTATGACACATAGAATGCTTTACAGAACCTGTATGAGACCCCAGTATTGGACAACTTATGAGGTATTAAAGTATAAACATGCTTCTTCATCTATTTAACACCTCATAATCATACTTATGGGAGAATATCCCACAGTAAGACTGTATTGGTCTAAATGTGGGATTTTTAGCTTAAAACTGACATAAATTTGTTGGTTTTTGAGATATCAAGCTCAAAATTGGTTCATTGTATAGCCCTTAATGTGATCTACACAGTGCTACCTTATTTGATATGGCTATCATTAAGTATGGCAAAGTTATGCCATGTACATGATTTTTTGTACATATATATGTTTTGCCTAAAAACTGTATGGCACTTTTTTGTCCCATAATCTCTGTTCTTGATGATATATGGGGAAATGGATGGCACCATCAGATATCCCTGATTGTGCTCTTTCCAAAAAGACCCCACTTCAGGTATCTCACACTAAAACTGTAGAAGTTAGATGAGAGGTGAATATTTTATTCAACCTTATTTGACCTTATTTTGGTCATAACTTCTGTAATTCTGGTGCTAGCTCAGCTTGTCTAGTACCACTGGATAGCCCTGACTTAGAGCTCCATTTTGAGTACTCATTTGATGGGGTTAAGCCTCTTCCTCTGTACTTCAGATGGGAGGTGAAAATTAAGGTTTATGCTCAGCAGCAACTTTGACCAGAAATAACTTTGTTATTCTTTGTCCTATGATGACGGGACTTGTATTTTTGGAAAGAGGTGAGTTTCTTCTTTCCTTTGATAAATTTTGAGCCGATTTGGCTAAGCTATATGTTTTGGTGGTATCTTGGCTATACCATTCATTTATGGTATTTGGCTGTCATGCTTGTGCTCTGGCTTTGAGTCACAGGCTGACACTTTGTGTGATAGTAAGCTTTCTGGCAGGTGTGAATATGAAATATTAGTTTTGAATAAAGAAATTTTTTTCCCCTCAAAAAAAGTTTAAAGGAAGAAAAATAAAAAAGATTATTAAGAAAATTCTCAAGAGAAAACAGATCAAAATGACTTCCTTGAGATTTATAAATATACAAAATTGATATTAGAGAAATTTTGGGCTTTACCGAAAAGATATATTTATCCATAAATTGTGTATAAGGAATATTTAATTCTTCAGAAGTTGTTTATTACAAGAATAAGTATTTTGGATCAATTCAGAAAATAAATATAGGAAATTCATACGAGAGAGTGGTATTTAGAAATAATATTCATGGAGAAAGCACTCTAGAAATTGCTCAGAGTGACCTCATAAGCTTAGTGAAAAATTTAAATTCATAAAATTTTTTTACCTTCATTTTTTGGTGTTCTTAATAGGTGAAAGTCATCATTAGAGGTACAGGAAACGATTATAGTGAATTATAATCTTTCCAAGAGCTTCAAGATCACACGTTCATGGCAGCTGTAATATTCTACTTATTGTCTTAAATCTTATTTTACTGCATATAAAAGGAACAATATTGTAGAATGAGAGCAAATGGTATGGGAGAAGACAGTTTTTAAGTGTTTAAAACTTGTCTTAAACAATGAGAGATTAGTTTTTCAGTTCTTGAGACTAATATTGAAAGCTGTAGGCCATATACTTTAGGACTGAAGCCTATCTTAGTCTCAAAAGGGAGCCACTTCCTGCATTATTGCATCACCATCAACTATGTTACCTCAAGTAACAATAAGATTTCGTTTTCAAATCAAGCAGCTTATTATTATGTATTGGAATTTATATCCAAAAAAAACTAGAAATTTTTGATAGAATGGGTTAATTTAACATAAACCATAGGCTAATTCAATTCCACATTATTTGAAACAAATTCCTCATCATGTGAAATAAATGCTCTATGCTCTTGATATTGAATGAACCTATGGTTTATATTAAATCAATCTGTGGTTTACATTTGATAAAATTATGATTCATGTTAAATAAACCTATTATATCAAACATTTCCCAGTTTATGTTTAATGAAAATCAAAATACATAAGAATAATGAAGTTGATCTAAATAAACCAGGCTATTGTGACTTTATCTCACCTAGGTAATGGTGATACAATGATGCAGAAAGTGTATTCTTTCTATGGTTAGGAATTTATAGCCCTTTTATCAAGCTGTAAAAGTGAAAAAATCCTTTTAAGGGCTGGAAGAACATCATAGCTTATGGAAGATACATTCAGAGCAGTAAAGATGTTTTTGAAAATTTTCTTTTATTGAGGGTAGCTTTACCTTCTTTTGAAACCTCAAAAATTCATCAAGCAAAAGACTATCAGATTTTAGCTAGTCCAGATGGCCTCGAAATCTGTGCAGAATTTGATGCAACACCCCTAGATTACAGGATTTTATGAGCTTCTGGCATCCTTTGGTGAAAGATTATTTCAACCCCTCAAGATTGTTGTTTTTACAAATATGGCATAGCTATCTATTTGAATATTTTAGTTACACGAATATCAATCTTAACCACTCATATTTACATTGAAATTTATTTTTTAAAACATTTTCATATTTAAATTAAATATAATTTGATTCCTCATCAAATGTAAACTAAAGAAACACCCCATTTTGAGCACCAGAAATGATTATTTACTAGGGTGGGGGCCGGGCCCTCCTTACCAGTGAAACACACTTGGTAGCCTTTTTAAATTCCTGTGGCATGCCAATGCCTGGTGGCAGCTGAGGCGTGCCATCTATAAGTTTATCTACTAAGCAAAACTTCTTTTTGCATTTATTTCTTTGGAATGTACAATAATAAAAATCAAAGACAAATGCAACAATGAGTAGAAGTTGAAGTTCCTATTGAGCTTCAGAAAAGAAACATGAAAAACAAACACAAAAGAAAAAGAAAATATAAAATATTAAATATCCATAGTATAGGGATACCATATGGCTCTTTGTTGTTCAATTCTGTCATCTGTTGCAGAAACATTTGTAACACCTACAAAAAACTGTTGATTTTCTTGCTCCCATAAGTCAAAATCAAACAAAGTATCTATGGAAGCATCTTGCCAAGAGGGTTTTTCCATATTTTACTACACAAAAACATCCCCCTCAAAATTTTTTAGCTCAAGTGGTGAGGAAAACTCCAAAATAACAAGCTTGTAAAGTAATTGACTAAAGTTTTGTTTCCTTTAATCATTGAACCAATCATTGGATGGTTCATGAATTCCTTTGCAATTAGATTAAATGCATGTAAAATGCAATCAACCCTCATTATATGGGGGTGATACCTTGTAAGAAGCATATATAAACTCAAAAATGTCAGTAAAAGAAATTCAATAAAGATCTAGGGACTCATTTGAATCTTGATAATAACTGAGGGAGAGTAAGTGAAAATAGCACAAATATTTTGAAATGAAATTTTTTTTCTCTGCAAGCATTTTTTGACTGCTTTGTAGATATTTTCAACAGTGTTTGAATTTAAGTTGAGATCTAATATGTCGATGAATTGTTTGATGTATTGGCCTTGCAATGATAAGAGGGCATATAGCGAGTATCCAGAGATGTCTGTCCAGCCATCAATGGAAAATTCCATACATTTTTATTTACAGTATTGTTGGAGAATCATCTTTTCATGCTTGGAATGAAGCAAAGGGAGTACGTTCTTGCTTATTGAGTCCCAGGTAGGTATCTTGTAGGGTGATTGGACCAAGGCACATTGATATTATTGAAAGTAGTTGTTATCAAGAAACTGGAATGATATTTTTGATATAAGGAATGCTTTGAGGAGAAACTAATGGATTTCTATTGTGAAATCATTACTGATGCTGAAGAAGGCTTCTGGCCAGGTGTTGAAACTGATTTTGACCTTGAGGTGGCTGTCACAGTGAAAGAACATGCAAGAAAGACATCTTCAGAATCACTGGTGGTGGTCGACATCATTTGAAGAACCTCTTGAATATATATCTTTATTTTTGAGCAATTATCTTTAACATGCATGAAAAGACGTCAAGGCTGAGCTTTGTTAAGAATTTGCTGGAAGTAAGTAGATTTGGCCCAATGACAATGAGATGGTGAGCTAGGATTGATTTGGGACATAAAAAACCCATTCCATCAAGGACCATGGACCTTTGATGGAAGGTTCCAATGATCCTCTTGGGATATATTGGCAATTGGTATGAACCTTTTGAGATAAAAGAAAGAAAAAACAAAAAAATATTATAAGAAAATCAAAAATCAGAATTTAAAGAAAAAAACACATGAGTTTTATTTGATTATCCAACACTAACTAGGGTTTCTGCTGCAATCCCTTCACATGAAAATTTCGAGAAGGACGGGCGCAGGTGGCAGGCCATGGTGCATGCCACCCCATGGCACGCCCATGGGCTCCCTGCCCCCACCCTATTATTGACACCACATCTGGTGTGAGTTCATTGAAGACGAGTTTATATTCAGATTTATGATCTGGAAATACTAAAAATTTATTTAACCTTATTGATTAATGATTTAAAGGAATTTTGCCTTGAGGTCACCCACTTTATCTCTTCATGGAAAATCCATTGGTTGAATTATTTTTAGAAATTATTGTACACCAAAAAGGCTATAATTCCTCCCATAAATAAATTTTCAAAAAAATTTAAAAGATATTTTTCAATTAATTCTAGCTTTGAATGGTACTTTTTGAGTAAACTTGTATTTTTGAATTCATACCAAGCTCCATGATATTTACTTTTTAAATAATTAAAGGAAATAATTTTCCAAATCTTTGTGATATATTTCTTATTCAATTTATGGTCTTTCAATTACCCCAACACAAATCAAATCCTCACATAGTCCTTGAATATATTCTTGAATTTACACCCTTGAATTATAGAATTGAAATTATATATACTTTCGTGGCTGGGGTATGATCAAATTGAAATATTTCACAATCATGAATGAAAAAATCGCACATGGCTTTCAATTATATATCAAAGTTATTTTTATTCAATATTTCTCAAATTTCACTATTGAATGTAGACAATTGATATTCAGTATTATGACTGAAATTTGATACAATGTTTAATAAGAAATATCCCTGATAAAAAAATGAATGAATCTATGAGGTTTTACTTGATGATGGAATGAAGCTCTTTAATTGATCAAATTATATGTTTAAAGTATTGTTGGACAATAATAGGTTTTAAATCATGAGATACTTTGAATCAACTTTATCTCCAAAAATGTAATATTTGATAATTACTTATAAAATTATGAAATATCAAATCAAATTTTTCAAATTTCTGGACCAACTTTTGGGTGGATATATTTATCATGGGATTTCTTTTATTGGGGCTTCAGTATTAAATATTGATGATTCTATTAGTATAATCTTCTTTAAATTGGTTTTGGCTTTCAATTAATTACTATATTCAGTGGAAAAGTGCTCTTAAATATTGAGTTCCTCATTCAGTTTTTGAGGTTTCAAATAATGGAAACCTTTGAGTAATAGAGCTAGTGGTTTGTAAGTGAAGAATTTTTTCCTCCTTCCTCTGTGTTTGAGCTTAAAGAAAGGAGCTAAAAAGAGATAAAATAAGAAATGTCCCTTTGAGTCTTCTCACTTCCTTTCAAATCAGTGATTTTTTGAAGGGTCTCAAGAATTTACAACATGGGTTTGTTAAGGTGTGTCTGGGAAAAAAGTAGTAAAATAAGACTGATATACTATAAATTTCCCTATAAAATAAATATGATAACGAAAATATATTAGAACAAGAAGGTTTTGAATTTCTGATTAATTGAAAATTATAAAATTATTAGTCAAATGATATAATAAACTATATAACAAAAAACAAAATATTTTAATAATTGAAATAAAATTTATTACCTTATAAAAAATATTTAAGATAAGAGTATTATTGCTCTACTAGACTAAACTATACTGAAAACTGAGTTTTCATGTCACAATAAATATTTTTTGACTAAAAAAGGTTGAGTAATATTATTCTAGAAGAATAATATTACAAAATATAATACCTTTATAAAGAAATTTAAGAGAAAATTAGATAAAGAAAAATATATAAGCTCACTGTGTACGAAATTTGTTTAAATAAATATTTATAAGTCAAACAAATAGTAAAAAAATTCTGAAACCAATAAGAACTCAAAATAATAGATAAAAGCTTTTAAGCTATGTATAAATTAAAGAGTTGAAGGTTCTTGAGTAGGTTTAGGGAAACACTTGTTTATTTAAAGCAACTAATTAGATATTAATAAAGTATAACTTTGAATTTTTTAAGCTATCATTGGATCTCACACTAATTTTCTCAATATCATGTCTTTCACTGACCTAAAGAATATAAGAACACTTTTTATAATAGCTTGCAGTGATACACTGGTATGCTTTTAAGAGGTTGTAGTGATTATTGGTAGCAGAAATCAATAGCAGGCTCTTTTTGAGTCTGAAAGAGCTTTGAGAGGTGTGAAAGGGAGTCAACCAATGAACCAATAAATGAGGAACCCTTTAGCCTATCTGAATTTATGTCTATGTCAGGATGACTTTATGATATAGTAATGAAAAATCTATAAGTATGAGTGTAATGAAAAATTCAAATTAAAAAGTAAGCTAAAAGGGAACTAATATAATGATATAGTCATTATGAATCTACTGAAAGCCCTGGTTGCACTGATTTTAAACTCAATTACTATAATTGTCAGGCTGAGTCTATGATAAGGTGATAATAATAGTATATACAACATTAAATATGACCATGGCATGGATAATAAGTATACAAATTGTTTCAAATTAAGTTATAAGGGCTTTATTATGAAGCAATAATGGTGGTGAGCACCACTGAAAGCCCCAAATGCAGCTTTACCAATTGGGTTATTTTAATGGAGACTACAATCCTTAAAATTATAATTATACCTGGTTATTTTCCAAGAGTATAACTGTTGGTAAACAGTTTTACTACATAGGAGCTCAAGAGCAAGATAAAGATTTTTTCTTTTGGACAGAGAAAGGTCCTGAAATTAGGTGGAAGGACCATTAATCCTTTCCCCATAGAGGAAGTGATTTTTTTCACTTCCAAGGACATTCTTGTGGTGATTACACACCTTATATACCTTGTATTGGGCTGAGATGTGGTTTTGAAACCACATCTGGGCAGGTTTCACCAATATAGGGTGAAAACCTTCATTTGGGGCCCACATAGAATTCTGTACAGTAGATGTATTGGTAACCCATAATCACAATGGTTAAAGCTGCATCAATTTCTAGTGATTGAATTTGTTCCATGATAACGTCGATTTCCAATTATTTACAGCCCAGTTGCTTTGAAGCACCAAGGCACTAGTTACCTTTGTACTTCAAAGCTGCCGGGTTTTTCATGACTGGCAATTGACTTTGTTGTTACAAAAAGTCAATTGATGGCAATTGTTGCAGGGATTGCTGTAGTAAATGGCCATACTATGAGCTATTTAAGGATAAATGAGCTCTTCATAGAGTTGAAACCCCATATTCAAGGATTTGGGAAAGTATCCAACAGTAAAGATGTACTGACCAAAATGTGGGATTTTAACCTCAAAGCTACCATAAATATGTCAGTTTTCAATATAATGAGCTCAAATATGGCTCATTGTGCATCCATGGATGGGATATACACAATTCTACCTCATTTGGTATGGGTAACATTAAATATGGCAAGGCTATGCCACTTTTGATTTCCAATATTCAGATATGAATTTTTCTTGAATCCTGTATAGAGTTTGTTTACTCCATAGCCTTTGTTCTAGATAGTTTATGAAGAGATGGATGGCACCATCAGATAGATGTTATTGTTCTCTTTCTGAAATGACCCCACTTTGGGTATCTCACCCTAAAACTGTAGAAGTTAGAGGAGAGGTGAATATTCTGTGAGCTCATATTTGGTATAATTTTGGCCATAACATCTGTATTTTTAATGCTAGCTTGATTTGGCTAGTACCATTGGATAGCCCTTATTGAGGAATTTAATTTGAGCACTCATTTGATGGGGTTCTTCTTCTTTCTCTAAATTCTAGATGAGAAGTGAAATTTACAGTTTATGCTCAGTTCTTGGTTTGTACAGGAGTAACTTTGTCATTCTTTGTATTATGGTTATGTGAGTTATACATTTGAAAGGAGGTGGCTTTACAATCTCTTTTAATTCTATTTATTAGATATTTTGGCACAGTTATTTTTTTGGTGGTATTTTTCTCTTCCATTGATTTATTCTATTTTGGTTGTCATGCTTGTGCTCTGGCTTTGAGTCACAGGCCAAAAATAACTATATCTGGTTGATTTAAAGAGTACTCCTGTTTTTGAAAGCTTTAATATGTAATAATTCTAATAAGAAAAAGACAATTTCTTATTTTAGTGAGTAGAAGACCTCTTTTTATATTAATAAAGGGTAGCAGGAGGTTATCCACCTTTTCACATGACCACAGAGTAAAGACTTTAATACCTGTGACTTACTTGTGGTCCCACAATCTCAATACAGAATGGTAATGAGCTGAAATAGGGTTTTGGGATGACAAGTTTCCATTTTTACTGCATACAGGGAGAAGCCCTTTCCTGAAAACCTTCCAAACCTTTTATTGTGCTTTTAATGCCTCATACGATGTCAATTACATGTCCGGGGGCCTTGGATTAGTCAGGTTATTAGTAATGAAAGTTTAATCATCTTCCAAATAGCTTTGATGACTCATAATTCAGCTATATGGTAGAGTGTTACACAGTGCCACCCTGTACAGGAAGGTGAGGTAATTTATTATCAAAATTATGAGTGCTCAACTGATAAAAAGCCTTTTGGTTGCTTTGAAATATTAAAATCAAGCTGTATGAGATAATATCCCACAATGCTACTTGGTATGTGATTGTAACCTTAAATCCTCAATAAATCACTCATTTTTGAAGATACAGAGCTCAGAAATGGCTCAACCCATATGCAAAAGTGAGCTCTACAAGATGAGTATACTCGTGAATCACTGCGGGATAAGTATTTCAAAGGTATAAAGGCTTAAAGTACTTTAATTTCCTGTGAAATGGTATTTTTATTGTATTAAGAGAAAAGTACCATTAATGTTTGATCTGTGTAGGATACAGGAATAAAAGTTCAATTTTATCAATAACTGATGTATCTTCTCCAGAAAATATGCTCCTTGATAGGTCTCTCATAGAAACTGCGGATGTTAAATGAGAGGTGAACAATTGATATTATTTTTCTAGGTTTGAAAATTGGTATTTGTGAGACAATACCATTAGATAGCCCTCATTGAGAACTTTAATGAAAAACCCCACTTGGCTGGTCTTTGATACAAAATCTAGATTTTAGATGAGAGCTGAAGATCAAGGCTTATGTTCAGAAAGAATTTACGGCCTTCATAACTTGGATGATTTTTCTTGTTTGGTCATAAGAATAATATTTTATGAAAGGAGAAGATTTTCTCCTTCAGATGGTCACATGTAAATACTAAGCTTTCAAGATCTTCTCTTTGTGTTTATGGACTTATTGTAATGCTATTTGGTTTGATAATGGTTAAAGGTGTGTATTTTACTCCTTATGTGCCATGTTTGTGGTACTTTTGAATGTCATGCTTGTGCTTTGGTTTTGAGTCACAGGCTGACATAACCACTCTTTAAAAGAGGCTAATAATTGACGAGAATCTCCTGTCCTGATAGAGGCTTTAAGTGCTTTCAGATGTATCCCTCCATCTTTACTATTATTTTTCATTGGACACTTTGTTTTACCTGATTGTATGTCTTTGCATTCAATCAGGTTTACTTTGTGTGCCAAATTTGTGAAATTTGTCTTGAAAAAGTATTTCCTTTTTCTGGACTCCGCCATTATCATGTAATTTCTATTTTCCTTATGTATGCCTATATAATACACCTTTTGATAGTCTGCAATCTGATGGAAACCATTCATTTCTGCATTTTCAAGTACCACAAACTCAATATTAAGCCTTTAGCTTTACTTCAAGTGTGTTATTCTTATCTCTTTATGCACTGTGCCAAATGATTTCAGCTTTCCTGAGGGACTTCTAAAGCTTCTGGTTTCTGATCAAAGTAATATTTCATACAACTCAGAAAAGATTTTGTCCAAGTATTTATTTGCTACCACTGAGAAGTTTGCTCCTGCTCCAAAGATTAAGGGATGTTTCTTCTTCTAAATGTAAGCATTTGATTTTGATGGCTTCCAATGACTAAGCCCAATTCCTTATTGCTTTGTTTCAAAAAATAATTGGACATCTATGGTTTTATTACTACAGCCATAATTACGTTTCTATTGGGAAATATGGTCCCTAGTTATGGTGGAGTTGATCCTTTGTTGGGATTATAGCTCATATTCCACTATTTATTGGTCTATGGTGTCTTATTAGCTGCTTAATGAATCTCTAATCCCATTCAGAAATTGTCCCTGTTTGGTCTTCTGGACCTTCCTCTGTTCAAAATACCTTCTTCCCTTTTGAAAATTTATTTTCATAGTGATTAGGTGAGCCACAGTTGTGACAGGTATTACTCCCTTTGTGCTTTTGCACTATTGAGATACTTTTGCTCAAGAGATGGTCTTTACTTTTATCTTTTATTATAATTTTTGTAGAAGTTTTTTCTCCCAATTGATGTTCGCTTCTTTACATCTTGCAAAATATTTGCTAGATCATCAAGGGTGAATCGCTTAGAACATCTGCATTTAACTGCATGATTCAAATAACCTCAGAGGCTTATCAAGAGCTTATGATTTCTCATCTCTGTTGTAATGTGAGGATAAATAGCCTTCAGACTCTTTGACTGTATCAAACATCATTCAAATGTATAGTTGTCCAATTTATATGTGTCATTCTCAAAATTAATTGTCTTGTGAAAAATACAAATTCCATTGCTATATCTTTGGATAATCTGCTTTCTCCACCATGGAAAGCTTTTTATGACATGGATTTATTACATTCAATTATAAAAAATACTGGCATGGCTTTTGAAAGCTGTATTTAGACTTTCAGTGAGCAAGTAATCTGGAATTCTTGGAAAATAAATAATTAGAATATCAATATAGTCAATCATTTCCATTCGGTCATAATATACAATTCCTGAGAAAGTAGGCCAGTTTGTAAAATCTGGGATCTTTTTCATGGATTCTTTTTCTGAATGGCTGATATCTTCACCATCTTGGTATACAGACTCGAATGTAAATATTGGGTTATTTCTACCAAGAATTTGTTTTGATTTGTCTTCTTTGACCTCTGAGCCAATTTTATTGTTCTCCCAAGCTTCACTTTCTATTGGTACATCAATTTATTGTCTCATCTTGGGTGGAATCAAGTTATTTTCTTTCCCCCCCTCCTTCAATTACAGATTGTCAGCATCATTTTTGAGCTTCAAGACCTCCTCTTGAGCTACCTCAAGCCCTCTTTAGAATTTTTTCTGTTAAATGAACTGCTTCTCTTGAAATTTGCTTTGGGATTGGAATTCTTTTCAAATACTGTGCCAATTGGAATATATGTTTTTCACATTTTGTATTCTAAGGTTATTTTACTTAGTGATGTTGCACATCTCATCTGTAAGAGCTTTCATGAAGTCCATTTGCCATTTCATGTGAATATGAATGTGCCTAAGAAGGATTGATTTAGCCCCCTGGAGAAAGCCATACTGGTGGCTTTCCAGCTGAGGGCTGTACCACTGCTTGAAGAAAGCTGTGGGTTAATGATGGATTAATCAATATTTCTTTCTATGGCCACAGATGCTTTCTGAAGCTGAATTATTATTGAAACAAATGTCTCAATTTTTGGCTTAGTGTATTGAGAATTTTTTTCTTCTGATTGGATGAAAGAGTTTCCTTGTATTGTATCCCTTTCTTCTTCTTGAAAGCCTCCTGGGATAGATAAATTTGGAGAGCTTTGAGTCCACCGATGATTCATTTGTGGACTCCAATATCTATCTGCGTGTCTGTTTAGGTGAGTGTTTTGAGTTAGACCCCCTTTAGGGTAGACTGAACAGGAGTTGGTAGGTCAGAATAATTTCTTCTGAGTCCATGAAGTCCGTTTATAGGAGTATCTTTCTGAAACTTATTGCTAAGGTAACCTTGGTTAATGTGCCATTCTTGATGTCTGTTACCATTCTCAATTTCTTTTCCTTTATTATCCCACCTTTTGGTGGCTCTTTCCCTTTTCTGAAGGTTAATTTCTTGGGATTCCAACATCTCTGAGCTGAGCTAATGTCATGGTTGATAATGGAAATGTATGATATTAAGAAGAGGTTTATTCTTTCTTTTTCGTTCAAAATTACCTTTATCAAATTTAAGAGTGAGCTCTAAAAGTTATTTCCGATTTTTTTCACTTGGATTATTCATAAAGGGGTTTCTCTGTCCTGATTATTGAGTGCTTAGAATACTTTCTTCCACTCATAATTTATAAGTCAGATTGAGAAAATAAATTTTTAAAAGAATATTGTTATTATTGAAGATAATAGATCAAGGACTTTTTATTTTCATTCTTTATTGATTTGCTAATGTAAAGAACAGCAGGTTTACTTCTAATGGATTGTATTCAAGTAAAGGTTATTAATTTATACTTGAAAATGGGATATATTAGGCTAGATTGAATTTAATATTCTTAACTAAGAAGATATTAAATTTTCTAAATTGAAAATAAAGAGTTGAACTCGAATTTCACTCCAAATTTTCAATATTTTCTTCAAATTAACAAATTTGAAAGTTAAATTCAACATTGGAATTTGCGAGTTAATTTTATTTTTAGAAAGTTGAATATAATAATTTTCAATTGTTAATTTTTAAATTTAAAAAATTAATTTTAAGACTTGATAATATTTATCAATTTGATAGAAATTTAAAAAAATACAAGAAAGAATTCAAAAATTCAATTTCTTTGTCAAGATATGTTAAAGAAGTGATTCCGTATTGATTTTAAATTATGGAAATAAAGAAAAATAAACTTATTAATGATAAATCAAAATTAGAAAACTGAATCAAAATATTATTTATATTTTCATCAAATAATAAAGAAAATTTATATAACTCTTATTCCTAAATTCAAAAGATAAAACAAGTTTCTTGACTTTTTTCTGTCACACTGTGACCATCAATTTTCCAAATCTTATTCTGATTTAAAAAAATACAATATGAATTAATTTTTTGGTATTTTTGTAAAAGAAAACTAAATTATTGGTTAATTTTCATAAAATATGGTTTATATTTTATTCAAAAATACTCAATTATTGTTGGAGATTATCAAACAATTCAGTTCTTCAATTTTCAAGTCTAAAAGGGTTTGGAAAAATATTAAAAAGATTTTTTATGAAATAATTTAGGAATATATAAGTGTTAAATTCTTAGAAAAAATATATTTAATAAGAAATATGAATCATATCTTTTAATAAAAAACATGTTTAATTATGAATGAAGGTTGTTAAAAATGACTATATTTTTCACTCTTCATTCCTAAAAAGGTGGAAAAAATCCTCATGAGGGTTTCTATAAAAAAATTCAAGGTATATCTTTTTTCAAAAAAACAATATTCAAGAGAAATATGATTTATATTTTCCAATAAAATACTCAATTATTAATGGAAATTTGTAGAAATAATTATATTATTAAATTTTTGCGCCCAAAAGGGTTTAAAATACAATTATAATGTCACTTAATAAGGAATATAAGGTATATATTCTTTTTTATAACAAAAGACAAAATCCAAAAACAAAAAATATGACTTATTTTTTTCAATAAAATATTTAATTAACAATGAAAGAAATCAAAAAATATTTCGTTTAGTCAATTTCCACGCCCAAAAGGGTGTGAATAATATTATGGGGGTTTTTTTATACGAAAGCAATAAAAAATATAAGTTATGTTTTTTTAAAAAAGAAATATTCAAGAAAAATATGATTTATATTTTTCAATGGAATAAAGTATTGAATTATTAATGTTAATTATCAAAAATAATTAAATTAATGAACTTTTGTGCCAGATTGGGTGAAAAAAGAAGCTTTAAACAGGTTCTCCAGCCTTTTTCTCTTTTTTTATCAAACAAAATGGAATTAAAAAGTATATGATTTATATATTTTTCAACAAAAAACTTCAATAAAAAACATGATTTCTATTTTTTAGCTGTAGTGATAATTAAATTATAAATATTAATTAAATATTTATAAGCTAAAAAGAATTTAAAAAATATATAATTATATGTTATTTTGAGTATTATTTATATTTTCTGTTAAAAAAATTAAGATTGTTGGTACAACTTAAAAACAAAAATTACTTCCCTTTAAGATTTGAAAATAGTAGGAAACCTTCAAATAAGCAAATAAGTTGTTTAAAATAGATAAATGACAAGGCCAGGCACCCAAAAGTGTCAGGATGACTCTATGACATATTGATAAACAAGCTATAACTCTGAGTGTGACACAAAATTTGTAAGGTGTGGATATGAAACTTTGATTAAAAATCAAGTACTTTTCCTGTCCTCAAAATTTGTATAAGGTAAAATTCAGTTAAAAATAGTATGAAATATTATTTTTAAGAGAAAACACGCCAATTTTATTGTTTATAACTTTATTAGTATAAAACAATAATATAAAAATTTATTGTTTTACCAACAATAAAGATTTATCCAAAAAATACTCTACAAGAGATATTTTAAGGCTACAAAAGAAATTTCTTCAAGAGCAATTTCAATTGGAATTAATTGAGCAAAGAACTGCAAGCAATTAATTAAAGAACAAAGTCTTTAAAAAGAATATTAAAGAGAAAACACGCCCAAAAGTGACCAGAGTGAATTTGGAAACAAAGTGACAAAGTTAACAGTGATGAAAGATGCTTTAATTCACTTTTGGGGTGGTTCAGGGGTAAAAATGATTATAAGAGTTACAAACAATGATTATAATGATTTTTTCACGTGGTTAAAAGGATTAAAATGACTTAAAAGTGGTGGTTGGAATCTTTGATTGATTGGTTTAACAGTTTTAAACTAATTAATAAAAGGAAAAGATTCTAACATGAAGAGAAAAGTGGGGCAAAGAAGACATTCTTTTATAGCCATCAATTCTCTTACTCCAAAAGTAAAATTTACTCTTGTCAGTCGTGAAAAACAGTCTGACAACAGAAAAGCCAATTATGGCATCATTGAACCCTGGTTTAGACCAAAAAGGGCTGGTTTAAGCCATTTTTAGCCATTTTTAGCCATTTTAGACCCTTAAATCAGCCATTACTATAGCAATACCAGGTCTAGAGCCTTCAAAACACGTCAGAATGTGTGTCAGAGGCGTAGAAACCAGTTAAAACTGTTTTTATTATGATTGTTTTATCTTAAGGGTAGTTTTACCTTCTTGGCAACAGCTAAAACTACCCCAGTTGGTATCAAAACCTCATCATCAATTGAGTCCACAGACCCTGTAACTCAATTCCAGGCCAAAAGTGATGAACTTTTGCGTGAATTTTGACATCCCACGCCTGTCAGCAAGGATTTTGGGGGTCTAGCTCCCCCTTAGAGCTGGAGTTCCTTTTCCCCCCCAAATTTAATCTTTCCAATTTATTTTTCCTTTAATTCCTCATCATGTATTATACTTATAATTTACATATGTAATTCAATTCAATTGTACAGTACAATACAGTAATAATTGACACCTCATATGTAAATCAAAGTTCACTTATGTAATACACGCGCACATTTTGACATTTCAATTGAATTCAATTGAAAATACTTTAATTCCTCATAACTTCTAAACTAAACACAACACCTCAATTTTAACACAAAAATTGATGGTTAACACCACATGTGGTGTGAATTAAATTAAGGTTTTGAGGATTTTCAACTTTTGTATTGAAAATACTAAAAACTTAATTTAAGCTTATTTAGAGTTGAGTTACAAAAATTTCACTCAGAGGTGACCCCACCTGATTTTTTATGAGGAATCCAATGGTGAAATAAAATTTATATGTTTATTTATTGGATAAAAAGTTATAATAAATTTTATTTAACTTTTTTCCAAATTTATTTATTTTTTCACAATTTTGTTAAAATTTCATTTTTACTTAAATTTTTCAAGTATAAATGTAATTTTATATTTACAAAATTTAAAGTAATTTTATTTTTAAATTATAATTAATTTTTTATTTTTAATATAATTTTATATTTATATTTTTTATTTTTATTTTAATAATATAAATAAATTTATTTTATTTATATTAATATGTTATTTTTTATATTTGTGGTCTTTTGGGTATATGAAATTACCTCTAAGGCTCACATTCCCTCCCCCTAAAAAAGAATATTACTTTGTAATATTGGTGTTTCTAGTGTGTCTGAATCTCCTCAGGAGTTTGGTGGCTTCTGGTATATCTTTCTCTTCTAACCATTCATCTTCACAAGTTGGGTCACTGTACCTAACAAGGTATTCCCTTACTTTCTTGGTTCTTAATTTCCTTTCTTTAAGAACTTTGGTTATTTTCTTAGTACCAGATGTCTCAATAGGAGGTATAACTTGGGGAATCTTATTCCTCAAGGGAAATTTCTCAGCATCACTAGATTTGTATGGCTTTATCAAGCTTACTGGAAATGTAGGGTGCTTATTGCTAAGTTCTTCAGATAACTCTACTTCAACAGCATTTTCTCCATGGAGGGCCTTAATCACAAAAGGTCCTGCAAAGGAGTCTTTTAACTTTTTACATCCTTTGATGTTATTGAAGTTAGTGGTGGATACAAGAACTAGGTCCCCCACTTTGAAATCTGGAGTTGCATGAGATTTATCCCATTTGTCTTTAGCATATGCAAAAGAGTCCTCCATGCATCTCACTGCATGCTTTCTAGCTTTGTCTAGCATTCCTTTGAAGCTAGCAGCTGTGGGATGTATTTCAATTAAGTCTTTCCTCAAGGAATCTTGGGGTAACTTGGGGTTCCATCCTTTTTCTAGAATAGCAGGAGTCTGATTGGTACTGGAATGGATTGATGTTTTATATGCTAATTCCAGTGCTGGTAACAGAGTACACCAATCATGGGTAAATCCATCACAATCTTTGAATTCAAGGCCATATGCACAAAATCTTCTCACCATGTCCTCTAAGGTTTGGATCATTCTTTCAGCCAGACCATCAGTTTGTGGGTGGTAGGCTGTAGAGAAAGACAGTTTTGTGCCAAATAATTGGTGAAGATTTGTCCATAGAGCTGAAGTGAATTTGGGATCTCTATCACTGATGATATTTGTAAATATCCCAGTCCATGACACTACTCTATTCCATATCAGAAGAGCTGTATCCATGGCTGTATCATCTTTGTGACATGGTAAAAAGATTGGAGTTTTACTGAATCTGTCCACAATTACTAGGCAAGCATTATAGCTCCTGTCTCCTCCTGGTGGTAGGCCAGTTACCCAATCCATATGGACAATTTCCCAAGGTCTGTTTGGTTCTTGGATTTTCATCATATTTCCAAGTCTTTTGCCAGTGGATTTATTTGCCTTTTGGCATCTGTCACAGGTTTTGCAATATTCTGCAACATCTTTTTGCCACATTGGCCACCATATGCAGGTCTTTACTTTCTCTCTTGTTCTGTCCTCAGAAAGATGTCCTGAAAAGGGACTATCATGGCATTCTTTCAGTACAAGATTGATTAATGACCTGTCTACAACTGTCATGACACATGTGTGCTTGGTTCTGTGGTAAATTATACCATCCAGTAGGTGAAATCTCCCTTCATTATAAGATTTTCTCCATACTTCATCCAAGGCATGTATTAGAGAGTTGTCTTTACAGTCTTTGTTAAGTAATTGGCATAAGATGCTACAATTCTTATCTTGAGTGTAACTATTTCTGACTTCTTCAAAGAAGGTGGTGTTCAAGTCTGTAACACTTATTCCTTCTATTGGAATTTGTGGTGAAGCTTCTTCTGGAACATAAGCAGGATTATCAATGCTATTTGGTAATGGCCATCTGCTTAGTCCATCTGCATTCTTATGAATATTCCCATCCTTATGAACAATAGTCATATTGCCTCTGTATTCTTGTATGGCTATTTGCCATCTGAGCATGTGTCTGTTAGGTGTTTT
The DNA here is from genome assembly GCA_023105745.1 of Austropuccinia psidii. Lineage (NCBI taxonomy): Eukaryota > Fungi > Basidiomycota > Pucciniomycetes > Pucciniales > Sphaerophragmiaceae > Austropuccinia > Austropuccinia psidii. The sequence goes on along the minus strand of JALGQZ010000004.1, from coordinate 20,849,259 downwards.
CATGTTCAAAAGTGATTTCACAGCTGTACAATCTGTTATTACTTCAAAAACACATCCCTCTAAGAAATAGTTCAATTTCTCTAAGGCCCAGACAAGGCATAGACATTCCATTTGACTTGCTCCATATCTGGCTTCAGTTGGTTTGATTTGCCTGGATATGAAACATATTGGTCCTTCTACAGGTTTGTCATTTATGATCTGAACTTGGTGAAGGGCAGCACCTAGTCCATCCCCTGATGCATCAATATACAGTTTGAAAGGCAATTTAAAGTCTGGCATCAGTAAGAGTGGAGCAGTGGTCAATGCTTCTCTTAGAGACTCAAAAGCTTTGACTCTGTCAACAGTCATCTCAAATACTGTGTCTTTGTCACACAACTTATAAAGTGGTCTTGCTATGGATGCAAAGTCTTTAATGTGTTGCCTGTAATATTCTGCAAAACCTAAGAATGACTGAATTTCCTTCTTATTCTGAGGCATGGGTTTTAACAATACTGCTGCAACTTTGTTTTTATCAATTCCAAGGGACAAACCAGATACAACATGTCCTAGTGCCTTAAGTTCTTTAAATCCAAAATGACATTTCTTCAAGGAGATTTTCATGTTTACTGATTGGATTTTTGTCAAAACTCTTGATAATCTGTACATGTGCTCCTCCCAAGTCTTTGAACAGATAATAATGTCATCAATGTAAATGATTAACCATCCTTCTGAGAGTTCTTCAGGGAAGATTTCATTCATCATTCTTTGGAAGTGTGAAGGTGCATTTTTGATACCAAAGGGCATCCTTAAGTATTCATACACTCCACAATGAACAATAATTATCAAGTATTTTCTTGCTCTTGGTGTTACTACATTTTGATGGAATCCTTTAAGGGCATCCATAGTGGTTATATACACTGCTTGAGATATTTGAGTAAGGGCAATTTGGATTTTTGGTATTGGGTATCTGTCTGGAACAGTGTAAGTGTTCAGAGCTCTAAAGTCCCCAACCATTCTGGATTTTCCATTATGCCACGCCACTATGACTGGTGTAGTTATTTCTACTTCCTCATTGTGGCCTACTTTTCTTATTACACCAAGGTCTAGAAGTTCTTTGATATGAATTTCTAGAGCTTCTCTTGATTTTGGACTTGATGGATAAGCAGGTCTTCTTAAGAGTGGTGGATAAGGTCTCTCAATGTTCAGAATGATGTCAACTTCATGACCAATAATTGCTCCCAGGGGTTCTTTGTCTGTAGCAAATGTTCCTCTGTGGTCATACAAAAGGGAAGAAGGTTCATTTTCTTGCTTATCAGTCAGATGAAGGCTTATTTCAGCCTCATTTAACTGTTCAGACTTGAATTTCTCTAACTCTAAGTTGACTGGTGATACTTTGTTTACTGTAATTTGTCTTTTAAAGGGTAAAAAGGCAAATTTCTGGCGCTTATTGTCTCCAATTGTAAAGTATCTGTCTTTGTTATTATGTAAATCTATCCCATACATGATTAAATAGTCATTTCCCAATATAAAATGGGTACTAGAGCAATTTTCCATAACAACAAATTCAACTGTGATCCTTAAATTCCCATTTATGTGTGGGAATATGACATTGGTCTCAAAGATTCCTAATTCTTTCATTGGGTTACTTGCACTGTTGAATTTTATACCATCAATTGGTAACAATTGGTCTTCAAAATTTGGTACACAAGTCTTAAGAAAAGATTTTCCAACACAAGAGCAGAAGGCTCCTGGGTCAAGCAAAAGTTTGGTGGGTTTGTTATCAATCACCACTTCTGTTATACAGGAGTTACCAGCTGTATAACCTTTTCCTCTGTTTGGTTTTGTCTTCATAAGTTGTGCATCTTGAACTTTTGATAAATCAACTTGACCATTGCTCAATTGTGGTAAGTGGGAATAAGATTCCATGATGTCAAAAGTGGCATTGATATTTTCTATATCTTTTGAAGATTCAGAGAATATGGATGACTTATCATCTGAATTGTCTTCAATTATGTCTTCTTTTTCAACATCTGGTTCTTTTTCAATGTCAATTTCATTGATTTTCCCCCTTTTTGGACATGTATTGGCTAAATGGGTGGTGCTTTGGCAAATATGGCATTTTCTGACTGTATCTGCAGATTTATATTTAATATTACTAGAATTTTCTTTGGGGTTTTTGTCCACAGAATCTTTCCAAGGTGTATTAAGCCTTGTTTTAAGATTCACCCTACTAGAACCAATTTTGGTTCTGGTGGTTACTTCTTCTAGTATATTGATAATATCCTCTGCTGAAGATTGTTCAGTAGTCCTGCTTTTGACAGCATGCTCTAAGTCACCTCCACATTGTCTCAGAATTTTTCTATGGATCATGAATTCTGACATGTCAGGATATAATGCTGTTAATCTGTCCTTTTGTTGGCAAAACCATGGTAAAGCTTTGTCTTCATCAGCATTAAATTTGGCAGATTCAAAGGCTGTTTCAACTTTAAACCTCCAAGCATCATTTGCCCATTTGTTGATGATTTGGGTTTTCCACCAAGTCCAACTCTGGTGTCCATGTGCTTGTCTTGTTTTGATGTACCATCTGTGAGCTGATCTGGTAAACAAGGTGTTAAACCTGGCTGTTACCAATCTGTCTGGTAATTCAAAATCCTCTTTGATCATGTCAATACCTCTAATGAATTCCATATGGTCATACTCTCCTTCACCACTGAAGTGAGGCCATTCTTTAAGTTTTGGAACTTCTTTCAAGGGTGCTTGGCCCATTGATGGTTCCAAGTTATGAAAAGAAGTGGATAATTCATTTTTTAATTGTGAATTATCAGGATCCAATACTTGTGGATTTGAAATTCTTGTGCCCTCATTTTGATTTAGAGGTGTAGACATTCTTGGTAAGGTGTTCAGTAATTGTTCAATGTCATTCATTTTACTGTTGCTACACCTTTGGGAATTTCTGTATTCATGTTGGAAGCTTTGTATTAAATTTATTACTTCAATTTTATACATGTCTTCTTTATGTGTAAGTTCTTGCCATAACTCTGTCTGTCTTGTATTATCAGCAGTGACTTGATTCAATTTCATTGATAATTTTGATACTTCTTCTTGTGAAGCATCAAAACACTTTTTCAAGGCAATGGTATATGTCTTTACTTCAGTAAATGAATTTGAAATGTCATCAAGGACTTTCTTGTTATCTGTCTTGATAATATTTATGGCTTGTTTAATTCTTGTTTCAATCATGTCATCAATATTGAATTTAGAATATTTATCTGTTAATTCTTTAATAATGGCAGATTGTTCATTTATTTTAATGTTAGAAGAATTGTCATTATTAGAATTTTTAATTGTTCTTGAAACTTTTTCAAAACACATAAGTGTTTCATTAATTTGGCACAGACTCAGGTTGTTTGTTTTAATGTTGTTACAAATGGATTCATTTTTATCAGAAAGATGTTTTTTCACGTCATTTATAGCATCATACAACTCTGGGATGGAATCAAATATATCAGAAATCATTTCTGGAACTTTAATCTGGCTTCCTCCTTCTTTTGTAATTCCATCATGGTTCTGGCCATCTGAAATACATTTTCCATGGCATCCTGTTGAATCTTTGGAATCCTGTAGCCCTGGCTGTAAGGTTTTGGAGCTTGTGCCTTCCCTTTGCCCTTGTTTGGAGGTTGTGGCTGCTTTTTCACGTTGGAATTGCTGCTGCTGGCCACTGGGGCTGTTTTTGGCACTGGTTTTGGTGGTGGAGGGTTGTTTTTCCTCCATTCCAGTGTCAAAAGCATCATGTTTTTCTTCTCCATCAATGGATGCCATCCATTGAGCAATTTGCAAGTGTTGGGATGGCCCAAGAATTTTCTTACAGTTAGGTATGAATTCATGCAGTTTCTCCACAGATCTGCAAGGATCTGGTATTCTTTGTACTGAAGTGCATTGTTGTAAGCCTTCTGGCTGGCTTTGTAAATGTCCACTGAGGCTTCTTGTGGCGGTGTCAGCTCTTTTTGAAGGTAAAATAGTGTCATCAGCTTCAGAATTGGACAATTTATTGTTGTGGAAGTCTTTTACTGACCCTTGTCCTTCTGTATCTGATTGGCTTCTGCCATAATCACGTCTATGACCTTTTTGGGAGCTGCTTGAGGGTTTATAGCTTGCTCCTGATCTGGTTGAAGGCATATTTATGATTAGAAAGGTTAAAAATAGTAATTTTACGTCAAAAAACTCACTATTTGTCAAATTTTTTGCTCTCTGAAGGGTATTACTTATATCCAAGTTAATTAATTCAGAGGTTATTGGCTCAGGTTGGTTATTTTGAGTCACAATAACAGTGCTATTATGGTCTGAAATCACAGTGCTTGCAGGAATAATACTGGTAACTGTTGAGGCTGTTTCAATGTTTTCTTGTCTTACCACGTTGTCAGACACTAAAATTAATGAAAAAGCCAATTAATTAAGTAAAAAAAAGGTTATTTCAAAAAAGAAATAAAAATATAAGCCTCACTTATAATATGAAAAAAATTATTTTTTAAGGATTTTTTTGGATTATAAGTATTTTTTATATGTTTTTAAATTTTTCAATATAAGAAAAAAGATTTAAAAAGAGTAAAAAAATATGTCACAGGTAAAATATCACGGCTGGGCCCCCAAATGTAAGGTGTGGATATGAAACTTTGATTAAAAATCAAGTACTTTTCCTGTCCTCAAAATTTGTATAAGGTAAAATTCAGTTAAAAATAGTATGAAATATTATTTTTAAGAGAAAACACGCCAATTTTATTGTTTATAACTTTATTAGTATAAAACAATAATATAAAAATTTATTGTTTTACCAACAATAAAGATTTATCCAAAAAATACTCTACAAGAGATATTTTAAGGCTACAAAAGAAATTTCTTCAAGAGCAATTTCAATTGGAATTAATTGAGCAAAGAACTGCAAGCAATTAATTAAAGAACAAAGTCTTTAAAAAGAATATTAAAGAGAAAACACGCCCAAAAGTGACCAGAGTGAATTTGGAAACAAAGTGACAAAGTTAACAGTGATGAAAGATGCTTTAATTCACTTTTGGGGTGGTTCAGGGGTAAAAATGATTATAAGAGTTACAAACAATGATTATAATGATTTTTTCACGTGGTTAAAAGGATTAAAATGATTTAAAAGTGGTGGTTGGAATCTTTGATTGATTGGTTTAACAGTTTTAAACTAATTAATAAAAGGAAAAGATTCTAACATGAAGAGAAAAGTGGGGCAAAGAAGACATTCTTTTATAGCCATCAATTCTCTTACTCCAAAAGTAAAATTTACTCTTGTCAGTCGTGAAAAACAGTCTGACAACAGAAAAGCCAATTATGGCATCATTGAACCCTGGTTTAGACCAAAAAGGGCTGGTTTAAGCCATTTTTAGCCATTTTTAGCCATTTTAGACCCTTAAATCAGCCATTACTATAGCAATACCAGGTCTAGAGCCTTCAAAACACGTCAGAATGTGTGTCAGAGGCGTAGAAACCAGTTAAAACTGTTTTTATTATGATTGTTTTATCTTAAGGGTAGTTTTACCTTCTTGGCAACAGCTAAAACTACCCCAGTTGGTATCAAAACCTCATCATCAATTGAGTCCACAGACCCTGTAACTCAATTCCAGGCCAAAAGTGATGAACTTTTGCGTGAATTTTGACATCCCACGCCTGTCAGCAAGGATTTTGGGGGTCTAGCTCCCCCTTAGAGCTGGAGTTCCTTTTCCCCCCCAAATTTAATCTTTCCAATTTATTTTTCCTTTAATTCCTCATCATGTATTATACTTATAATTTAAATATGTAATTCAATTCAATTGTACAGTACAATACAGTAATAATTGACACCTCATATGTAAATCAAAGTTCACTTATTTAATACACGCGCACATTTTGACATTTCAATTGAATTTAATTGAAAATACTTCAATTCCTCATAACTTCTAAACTAAACACAACACCTCAATTTTAACACAAAAATTGATGGTTAACACCACATGTGGTGTCAATTAAATTAAGGTTTTGAGGATTTTCAACTTTTGTATTGAAAATACTAAAAACTTAATTTAAGCTTATTTAGAGTTGAGTTACAAGAATTTCACTCAGAGGTGACCCCACCTGATTTTTTGCGAGGAATCCAATGGTGAAATAATTTTTATGTATTTATTTATTGGATAAAAAGTTATAATAAATTTTATTTAACTTTTTTCCAAATTTATTTATTTTTTCACAATTTTGTTAAAATTTCATTTTTACTTAAATTTTTCAAGTATAAATGTAATTTTATATTTACAAAATTTAAAGTAATTTTATTTTTAAATTATAATTAATTTTTTATTTTTAATATAATTTTATATTTATATTTTTTATTTTTATTTTAATAATATAAATAAATTTATTTTATTTATATTAATATGTTATTTTTTATATTTGTGGTCTTTTGGGTATATGAAATTACCTCTAAGGCTCACAAAATTAATATTAATAAATAAGCTAAAAGGGCTCTGCTATAATGATATAGTGGTGATGAATCTACTGAAATCCCTTTTTGCACCTATTTTCAGATGGATCACTATAATAGTCACCAAAATAATGAATAATACAACTATATCTTGTTAAATTAAGAGTACTCCCATTTTTGACAGCTTTACTACATATTAATTCCATCGAAAACAAGATGATTTCTTATTTTGGTGAAGAGAATACCTCTTTTCATCTTACTTAAAGGTAGTGAGAGGTTATCCACCTTTTCACATGACTACAGAGTAAACATGCTCACTCCTGTGGCTTATTTGTGGTATCACAGGCTCAATACAGCCCTTTAATGATCTGAAATGTGTTTTTGGGACCAAAAGTTTCTATTTTTACCCCATAAAGGGTGAAAAGGTTTTTCTAAAAACCTTTCAGACTTCTTCAGGTGCCTCTGATACTTGAGAAGATTTAAATTACTTGTCTGGGCCTCTCTGATTAGTCAGGTATTGAGTAATCAAATTTTCAACACCTTTTGAAGAACTTTGACAATTCATAATTCACTTATATGGAAGAGTATCCCACAGTACCACCCTGTACAGGCAGGTGAGGTAATTAATTATCCAAATTATGAGTAAAAAACTGATAGAGAGCCTTTCTGGCTTCTTTGAAATATCATAATTCAGTTGTCTGAGATAGTATCCCACAATACTACTTGGTGTGGGATTGTAGCCTTAAATAATCAATAGATTTCTCATTCTTGAAGATACAGAGCTCAGAAGTGGCTCAACCTGTATCCAACAGTGAGATCTACAAGATGAGTATACTCATGACTCACTTTGGAATAATAATTCCAAAGCTACAAATGCTCCAAGTGTTTCAATTTCCTGTAAAATGGTTTTTTTTAAGAGAAAGATACTAATAATGTTTGATCTGTGTAGGATAGAGAAATAAAAGTTACATTTTTATAAAGCCCTGATGTAGCTTCTCCAGAAAATATTCTATTTGATAGGTATCTCATCAAAAATATCAATTCAAAATGAGAGGTGAAAAATTAATATTATTTTTCTAGGTTTTACAAATAGTATCTGTGAGATAACCTATGGTACAGTGGTACTGAAGTCTTATAGGAAGTACCACTAGATAGCCCTCATTGACAGCTTTAATAAAAATCCCCACTTGGCTTGTCTTTTATCCAAAATATGGATTTTAGTTGAGAGCTAAAGATCAAGGCTTATGCTCAGCAAGAGTTTATAGCCTTGATAGCCTTGTCAGGGTGACTCTATGATATAGCTTTAAAATGAAAATAAAAGCTATAACTCTGAGTGTGACACGAAAAAAATGATGATATTAAAGTGAGAATATGAGTAAAAGGGCTATACTAAAATAATTTAGTGATGGTGAGGGCTGCTGATAGCCCTGGGTGCAGTGTTTGCCTGTTGGTTTACAATAACAAACCCTAAAATAATTACAATTTATAATTATAACCTGTCAAATTGTAAGGGTACCACTTCCTTCAAGAAGTTATAACACATAAGAATATTAAGAAAAGGATGCTGGATTAGCCTCTTTTTATCTTGTTCTGGGGTAGTGGGAGGTGGTTTACCTCTGCACACGACCACAGAGTGAAACGTTTTACTACTGTGGGCTGATTTGTTGTTCTATAAACTCAATACAGACTGGTATTGGGTGGAAATGTGGCTTGAGAATCACAAGTAGTCATCTTTACCCTAGACAGGGTGAACATATTCACCAATGAAGTTTACAGGTGTGTTCTGGTGCTTCTGACACGTCAGAAGCTGCACAGAACCTATATGGACCTCTGTATTTGACTTAACCATGAGGTATTGAAGTATAAACAAGCTTCTTTCTCTTTTTGACACCTCATAATAATACTTATGGGATAGTATCCCGCTGTTTGGCTGTATTGACCAAACTGTGGGATTTTAACCCTAAATCTGCTATAGCTTTGTCAGTTTTTAGGATATTGAGCTCAAAATTGGTTCATTGTGTAGCTCTAGATGTGATCCACACAACGGTCTCTCATTTGGTATGGCAAAGTTATGCCATGCACAAGTTTTCTTGTACACATTTATGACTTGTCCAAAAACTGTATGGAGCTTGTTTGATCCATATCTTATGTTCTAGATAGGATATGGGGAAATAAATGGCACCATTAGATAGCCCTGATTGTGATCTTTCCAAAAAGACCCCCTTTAGGTATCTCACACTAAACCTATAGAAGTTAGATGAGAGGTTAATATTTTAATCACCCTTATTTGACCTTATTTTGGTCATAACTTCTGTAATCATGGTGCTAGCTCTGTTTGGCTAGTACCATTGGATAACCATTACCTAGAGCTTTAATTTGAATACCCATTTGATGGGGTCAAGCCTCTTCCTCTGGATTTCACATGAGAGGTGAAAATTAAGGTTTATGCTCAGAAATAGATTTGAACAGGAATAAATTTGTTATTCTTTTTCCTATGATGATGGGACTTGTATATTTGGAAAGAGGTGATTTTCTTCTTTCTTTTGATACCTTTTGAGTTAATTTGGCTCAGCTCCATGTTTTGGTGGTATCTTGGCTGTACCATTGGTTTATGGTATTTGGCTTTCATGCTTGTGCTCTGGGTTTGAGTCACAGGCTGACAAGCCTAGATAATTTTTCTTTTTTGGTCATCAAAACTATACTTTCTGAAAGGAGAAGGTTTTCTAATTTATATCATCAAATGCATAGACTAACTTTGTTAGTTTCTCTTTGTTTTTATGGCCCTATTGGACCTTTATTTGGTTTAATAATGATTAATGTGTTTATTTCACTCCTTCTTATGTACCATGTTTATGGTAGTTTGGAATTAAACAGTTATTCTCTGGCTTTGAGTCACAGGTTGACATCCCAAATCACCTTTTCCTATGTAAAAGTATCCTTCATACTCAAATAAGCAATGTTAGGTTTATACCAACCCCTTTATTATTGCAAGATAAAGAATTTGCCACCATAATTATTTATTCATTCTAACATAGTTTTCCTTTTCTCAAAGCTATAAATACTTTGAAAAATTTACTCACAGATTGTAAATTTTATTCAATCTTGAAGACTTGATGTTTCACCCAGAATCATCAAAATTAGACTGTAGGTAAAACATTCAATTGAGCTTATTAAGCCACAATTATTTTTGGCTTTAGTGTATTTTTTTAAATTTCTCTATTGGTCAGCAAAGCTTCAGAGCAATTCATTGAGAATGGTACTTTTAATTAATTTTCAAAGTTCCACTCTATTGTTGTGTGGTACAATCAAATAGCCTAGCAAAATCTGTTTACTATGGATTAGCTCTCTAGATACTAGTCCAAAGGGGTTTCAATAGATTATTTTTGTTTCATTACTGGTAAATAATGAAGAATTAATGTAATTACAAGATTCAAAGGTGTTTATCAACTTATTTGCTCATCAAAATAGCAGCTTATATGCTGTTTCCCATGATTAATGGGACTTAGCCTTAGTAGAATTATTTACAAAAGGTTTCTTATAGATAAATTGGGATGTACTTAAAAATGTCTTTAGCTGTGGAGCTGACTATGCCTCAGAGGCCTCAGAAGCTGGGAACCCTAGCTCTATTTGATGTCTTCTGTCCCCTTGGACTATTCTCACATAAGAATAGGAATTCAGCCCTTAAGACTGATATAAAACATTGATTAAGAAAGCCGTCAATTTTAAATGCAGTAATTTTCAGAGACAGAAGAATGATTAAAACTATCTTTAATGTACATGTAATATGGGATTTATCAGAATGCAATAATTTTAGCATGAAAAGGCTATTTTTTTCACAGTTCTTCTATATGTTATTGATGATTAGGTGTTGAATTATTTATCATATTACAACCTTAAAGAGTAAACTTAATATTATTAACCCTATGGAGTAAAACTAGGTGGAAATTTGTGTAGAATACAAATATGCCCTTACGTCCATGTATTCACTCACCCACAGAGCAGTTACTGATGTTTTCTTTATATAAAATGGTGAATTTTGGACATTTAAGTGCCTTATTGGTCCTTTTCATTGGAACATTTATCACAGAGATATTTATGACCTATTGGGGTATGAAAAACCTACCTCAATTCTCATATTCCCTCTCACTAAAGAAATGAAATTTTACAAAACTTTTATAAAAAAAGGAATCAGAACAAAGATCATCAGGGGGGTAAAGGTCCACTTTACAACCTCATCATTTTACTTAGATCAAGTGATTGACACAAAGCAATAGGAATATTCAGGCTTTGAGCCTTCTTCAATTCCTAAATATTCTCAAAAATGTATCTGAGTAAGGTTTGTCTTTTGCAGCTAAACTTTCATGTTCATGGGATGGGGTTCTATACCTAACTAAGTATTCTCTATGCATTTTACCTCTAAACTTCCTCTACTTTTAAAATTTAATGATGGTTTTAGTATGATATTGTTTAAATGGAGTGATTGTCTGCAGACCTGGGTTTCCTATGGCAAAAAATTCCTTATAAGTGGATTGATACTCCTAAATTGGAATGAGTAGAAATTATGGATTTTTATTGTAAAATTCCCTTGTTATTTCTTCTTGTAGTCAGCTGAATCCATGAAGTGGTTTAGCAATAAAAGGTCGACCAAAGAATCCTCAGGTTTCTCATGTCCTTTGATATTATTAAAAGTCAAGGTTAAAACTAAAAATAGCTCCCCTCCTTTGAAGTCTGGGGGTTTATGATCTTTGTCCCATATTTATTTTGGAATAATGAAATATGCCTCAATTCTTTTGAATTGATGTTTTTGTAAATTTTAAAGCATAAGCTTTAAGATAGAAGCAGATGGGTTAATTTCAACATAATTGTTACTTAAAGTGTCTGTTAGAAGATATGATTTAAGAATTTCTATAGAATTCCAGTTTTTGCACCTGTTGATACATTAATAAAGGTTTTTTGAGCTAATTCAGGCTATGGGATAAACATAAAAAAGTCATGGGTGAGTCCATCTGAGTCTTTGAATCCTAAGCCATAGGCACAGAATCTACAGATCATTTCTCCAAGAGTCTAAATCATGATTTCAGCTTATCCATCATTCTGGAGGTGATACGCTGGTGAGAATGATCCTTTGTGCTAGCCTGTGACTCAAAGACATACCAGAAGAATGCCACTCAAAATTACCATAAACATGGCACACAAGAAGGAGTTAAAGACACACCTTTGTCCTTTATTAGAAAAATAAATGTACAATAAGGACACAAACAAAAAAAACCCTGAAAGAAGTGAGTATGTGAATGTGAGCATCTGAAATAGGAAAAATTCTTCTTTCAGAAAATATTCTTCTTATTAATAATAATCAAGAACTACAAAGTTATCAAGTGGTAAAATCTTTCTGAAAACAAACCTTAACATTCACCCCCATCCCAGATTGAAAGTTTGGATCACAGAATAACTAAGTGGGATATTTTATCAAAGCTCTTAATGAGGGCTATCAAGCTGTACCATCTCCAAGAATTGAGAAAAACTGGACAAAAATTACCACAAAAATAATATTTGAACAATTTGAAAAAAGGAATACTGCAGTCTTACACACCTTTTGGTCCAGCTTCAAGAACTGTTTGAAGATAAAAAGTTGGAAAAATCAAGATGTAAATGGCTTATTGAGTAACTAACCACTCAAAATGCACCCTTACAATCACATAATTCAAATAATAAAATCAATAGTATTGATTGAAAGGAGATCAAGCATCCAGCATAGAAATAACCAGAAGATTTTCATGATACAAAGAACAATAAAGGAGTAAAAACTCATGGAGATATACAAAAACAAAATTACATGAAATTTTTACAGAAAAACCAATTTAGTTTAATACATAAAGAAAACACAAAATTAAATATATAAAAATGAGCAATGTAGCATTACAAATACCATAAATTTACCAGGAAGATTACATTGCTAATAATTAAAATCGTCAAAATGAAGTTTATGTGACACAAGGATTATCCGAAAGTATCCAATTCAACTTCATGCATAGAAAATACACTAAATGAAAATTACGCAGCAATTAAACTGATAAGCTATTAAAGCTCAAGAAGCTATCCCCAAATTACAAAACATGATCACTTTAGATTACATAATATTAAAAACAAATGGTGACATATGTCAGTCATATGACAACATCCTAAATTTTACCTACCAGCATTAATCCCTCAAGGCTTTGCAAGCTTACTAATTCAGTGTAAAAGAAAAGTCATCTGAATTTTTTTATGAAAGTCTACACCACAAAAAACACCTTAGCCTCAGCTTCAAGTTGGAACCAAACCAATGGGGAAAATAGCTCAGTCATGTGACACCATTCACAAAATCACCACCAGAAAAATTACCTTAAAGGAGAACAGGAAGTTTTAAAGGGAGAGCCCATGGGTACTTTACACAAAATTAAAGAAGGCCTCTCTCTATCATTTTCTCCTCTTTCCACAAAGTTCATTATATACCAAGAAGGAGAATAATTAATCATCCCTTGCTAGGAGGTTAACCTAGAAATTATTATTTATATTAAATTATACTCTAGGTGATTTCTAATTAGCTTTAGTTAACATTAGGTCTTCCTATATTATAAATTCTTTTATAAGATAAATACTTGTCATTATCAATATAAATAAAAATTTATATCATAATTTTGTCATTAGTAGGATATAAATATCATCATTATCAAATTACAATATATAGTAGTAGCTTCCTAGCTGTTACTATGAGTAGCTACTTTTATTTATTACAATCCCTAGTATCATCCATTATTACTATTAAAAGTACTAAGATATTTATCAGCCTTCACCAGTATTTATTTCGAAACTATAGTGGTGTTATCATCTATAAATACTAATATTAGTTTTATATATTTGATTAGTTCTTAGCTATCAATATTGTTATTATCAATAGTACAGCTATCACATTATGAATATTATTATTAATTGAAACTAGTTCACTGTTATTGCAATCATCATATATAATTACTATTATGATATATTCTCAAATTAAACTATAATTTGTGAAAGAACTTACTTTGAATAAGAGAAACAGCTTATACACTACTAAGTACTAATATGCATACTATTTATTTACTCAATCATCATTTTATTATCATAAAGGAATAAAGCTGCACTAGTATTTGGGTATCAAAATTCCAGAAAATCACCTTCAAACTTATTTTTCAACTGTTTTATTTGAATCTCTATTAATTATTATGATCATTAGTCTGATTATTGATGAGGTCTGATAGGGGCTTTTAAAAGGTCTTCTCTAGTTGCAACGCCAAATTTATATTTCTTAGAGGAGAAGCTACAATACCATTAGCACCCTTCATTAAAGGATTATTTCAGAAATTAAAAAATCTTTACCTGTGATCTCCCCCAAGGATGGTCTTATCCAATCCCACACTAAAAGGGGTTCCACAATACAATCTTTCAGCTCTAATAAAGCCCCCACAATTCTAATGAGAGAACTTTCAAAAAGGGTATTCTATAGAAAGGCCAAATTAATGAACAATTGAAATGGAATTTATATTCCTGGATCTTCCACAGCTCAAAAGATATTGGTATTTTTCTCTTAAAACAAGAAAGATACTTTGAGCCTGTATATCCTGGAAATAACAAATCCAAAGTAGGTCATAGGTATATTATACTGTAGAGCTCAATTTTGGATAAAATATGAGCCAGTTTTGAGCTCTTTATCTTTTAAAATGCAAAAGGTAACAAGGATTTCAGGGTATAATTCTACACCAAGTGGCATTATAGGATACTATCCCATAAAATCGAATTATGATGTGTTAAAGATATCTAAAGGCTGTTTATCTTCTAATTACTGATAATGAAGTCTAGAAAGCTTCTTCTTAACCTGTATTGAGTTGTACTGTGAGAAATTTTCCCATATAATCAAGCCATGAGGTTCTCACCCCATTAAATTGTCTTTTTACACTGATAACTAATCACTTGACCTATAAGGGTCACCCGGGGGTGATTGTTATATTGGTTGAGGAATCTTGGATTGTGAAAAATACCTGAGTCTTCTATTGGTGCAAATGTCACCACATTTGGGAAAGAAAGTTGAGATGTGGTTACAAAACCACATTTGAGTATTAATACAGGTGAACTTGGTTGTATTAAACCAAAAACCAACCACATGAGTGAAACATTTCAGCCTATAGAAATGAAAACAGCTTCTTAACCTTTATTGAGATTTATTTGAGATAAAAGGAGGCTTCCCCCCTTAGGAAAAACCCCCCATCATCTTAGTAGTTTATTCTTCCATGGTTACATTCTCTTACAGAGAAGTAACCCTTAGAGTAAATTAGATATACTTACAATATTGATTGTTGTTTCAATTATTATTGCAACACAACAGATAATTGGGGAAATCAGGGATATCAGAAGAATCATAAAAACTATTTATAAAGGTGAAGGCCTTTTTATACAACTTCAATACTCTCTTTATGTATAATTGTCATCTTTATGCTTGTAATTACTTCCTCATGGCTTCTTCATAGACTCAGCCTGAAATGCATGGGGCCTGGCCATGGGTTTTAACCTATTTTGGATTCAATTACTGCATTTTGAAGGATGCCATTGCTGAAAAAGAGCAATATCCATGTTTTTGGAGACTTCTTTATTTTAGAAAAGCATCAAATAGAGGTTTTTGATCTTGATATCGATTATCTCTTCATTAGTACTTCCATATGGAAAACTATAATATATATAGTATAATATTATTTTCAGTAATAACAAATTGAGTATTACCGCTTTGTATTGCATCATGTTGGAAATGAAAGAATCATAATTTCAAATAAAATTCTTTATTTCATTTAACAAATTTTTTTTAATATAATTATTATTCTTAAGCTATAAATAATAATGTAAGACATATTTTATACATTCTTGGAATGATAAATCTATAATTCCAACTTTCAAGTCATCTTAACTTCTAAATTGTAACCTGGAATATATTTTTATACCATTTTAACTTAAAAAGACAATTATCTCAATTTCTATGTCTGTTCTATATTTAAGAAATTATTTTTCAATATTTAAATTTATTTGAAGTTATAAATTATAGGAAAAAAAATATTTTTATTCATTTTTGACCTCAAAAATTGATAATTTCAATTTTTAAGTCATTTTCATATCAAAAATTTATCCTAAACTATAAATTATAACTTAGAATTTTTTTTATTTTTTTTATGTAAAAAATTGATAGTTTTAAATTTCAAGTCATTCTTGTATTTCAAAATTTGTTTCAAGCTATACATTATAGCTTAGAATATACTTTTATTTATTTTTGACCCAAAGGATTTATGATTTCAACTTCTTAAGTAATTTCCATATTTAAAATTTATCTTAAGCTATAAAATTTAAATTTGAATATATTTTAATTTATTCTTCACATAAAAAGGGTATTGGTAAACACATGTAAGCCCTTAAATGTTTTTACCAATTTATGGCCAAAACACGTAAATTTATGGTAAAAACACGTAAGTGACCTCATTTTTCAAAAACAAATTCCTCATGATCAGTGTTAAGGTTTTTTTTTATTTTTTGCCATATTTTTCCAACATGGGATGTCAATATCCACAAATGTTTTCATATTTTCTTTTCCAAATTTCTCAAATTTGGCCAGTTTGACAAAATGGCATATTTTTTTAAAAAATTCATTTAAAATCTTTCCACTTATTAATTTTCTTCATTTTTTTTTGAATTGAAGGGAAAAATCTGGAGAATGAATAACCAGAAGCCCACAATTTTGATAATTTATTTTGGTGGGACAAGTGAAGGCGCAAGAAGAGTTTTTTTCAGATGTTTTTTCCTGTCTTTGTAATATGACTATTTTTAAAAAAATTAATATAAAGACTTCCAACTTATGAATTTCCTTCATTTTTTTTCAAAATGAAGGGTTCAATCTGGACAATAAAAAACCAGAAGCCTATGAATTGGGGGATTTTTTTTGGTGGGACAACAAGTGAAGGCACAATAAGTGCTTTTGTTCAAATGTTTTTTCTTGTTTGTAATATGACTACTTTTAATTACAAAAGTGCCACATGTTTCATAAAAAAGGGGACTGAGGTTGGTTTCTAGCAAAAAATAGGGCTGAGGAGGGGGTTAATTGGCATAAATTGTATATACAAAAATAAATAAATCTGAATCAACCTCCAAAATAGTTGGTCTTTTCTGAGGAGGGGATGAAGATTGGACAAATATAACCTCCTATGTTTCTTAAATTTATCAGCCCACCTCAGGGCTTGTGGTTGGGCATGAAATTCCCAATTCACTGTAATGGGGGGGGACTGGATAAGCTTTAGAAATGATTATATCAAAAGGAACAAAATGAGAGCAGCTATCCAAGAAGAATATAAAAATGGGGGATTATCATTTTGAGGACAGAAATAAGGGAAAATAAAAAGAGATTGCACTGTGGAATAAAAGAAAACTGGTCTTTGATACTTATTTGCAATTGGATCCCCCATGTCAGGCATGGACATCCACTTGCTTTTTGGAGCCTGGCCAACAGATTCATACCATTCAATTCTTTCCAAATAAGAGGATACTGAGGGAATTAAAGTGTTGATGGCTTCATAAAGGTCTTGATTTTGTTGAATTTCTTCAGCCAAGTCACCTCTGAAATTGGCCTATTGATCTTGAGTGTTGTAAATGTAGTGGGATACTGTTCTGTAGCCACAGTTTCCATCACCCTGGACATTGATGGCCTTGAAGGTGTATTTCAATATAAACTTGGGCAAGTCTTCTGAGCCAGGTATCTGATAGAATAAGGTCAAAAGATGAATAAATATCAAAATAAACAAGAGAAATATACACTAAAAAGAATCAGAAACTCACAAACAGCTTGGAGCATTCATCACTTGTGTGATAAATGCTTTGACAACGCTCACAGGTAAAGTCAATTGCATCATATATCTTCAAACTGGTGGAAGGCTTGTGTTATTTTCTTTGTGAGGTTTTGCTTCCAATTGCCAATCTTCTGGACCTTCTAAGGGGAACTTCTGATTTATTTACTTCAGTTGCTGAGGGTAGTTAATCTGATGAACTGATTGATTTAGATAATGAGTCCTCAGAATTTTCAGAATTTTCAGATGAGTACACTTCCAAAATTGGAGAGGGGACATTTGACTGTGATATTGATGTTGTTTTACTGGTCACTTTTGATGGAGGTCTTCCTCTTCTCTTGGATTGACTTTCAATAATTTCAAATCTTGATGGTTCTCTTTTGTTTGTACCTTTATTTTTATTATTGGCTCCTTGAGGTCTTCCACAGATATTATTGCATTCTAGTGGGTATTAATAATATTGATCATCCTCTTGACTCTTGGGAATTTGATTAAATGGGACTTTTCCAGTCAAAACATCTTGAAAATGTTGAATAATTGGGGTGTTTTCTGACATTGGTCTTTGAAAAAGGTCTTCCCCAATATCTTCAAATATTTTATTGCCTTCATTATTTTTTCTTTTTCAACACTTCAATCATCACCTTGAAAACAAGTCTGAGAAAAATATTACAAAGGAAATCAGCTAATAAGGAAAAAAGTAAGAATTTGAAGTTAAAAAACCCTCACAGGAAAATTCAAATGCCACTGAGGATGGAAGTCTGATATCTCAAGCCTTTGGGGCCTGGAAAATGCCTTTTGGGTCTTATGCTTGCAAGGAACTCCTTTATAATTGTTGTATTTTTTGGTCCATTTTTCGTTGGGAGGAAATTTGGTTTTGAAATGCTTAAAGGAAATCTGAAGAGCATAATGAGACATCTTTCCATTGAGAGCACAGATGTGTGGAGGAAAATTCTTGACACAAACAATCATTTCTTTGGAGATTCTGTTGATGATTTCAATAAATTGTTTTCTGAATGCCATGTGGAGAGCCCTGACTACCTCCAGGGGAGTACCAGCAGACCTTTGGAGCCAAAATTTAACCATGGAATGGGCACCTTCAACTCTGGAGGTGAAGCCCACACCCAGGTGGAAATGGTGGGTGGTCCAGGCTGGCACATGATACTCCTTTAGAGGAAGACAGGTATTTTACAAATATTGCAAGAATTCAGGATTTTTTACTTTATTTTGAAGCTTCTTCCAGTTGTCTTTGAAAGACTTTTCAGTGGATGAATACATAACCTGAGAAATGGCTCCCAAAGTCATTAATGAAAAAAATAATAAGAAAAAAAGTGAAAAAATTGAAATAAAGTGAAAGATAAAAGTATATTACTTGATTCCAAAGGCCCATAAAATTTTCAAAATCAGTTCCATGACCAAGTTTCTTCATGCAATGAGCAGATACATCTTTATTGATGTGCCAAATGCATAACATGACTTTGGAGTCTGGGAAGAGCTTCTTAAGAGAGTTTTTCAAGGCCAGATCCCTGTCAATAACAATAAATGGAGGGGGAACAAGATTGGTGTTGTTGAGGACCTTTTCTATGTATTGATTTAGTGCCCAAGTATATGAGGCTTCAGGTTCATTATTAATAAAACAAAAAGCCTCAGAAAAGGTCTTATTGGTTGAGCTGAATCCAACAATATGAAAAAGGGGCATTTTGTACTTATTGGTTTTATAAGTACAATCCATAACATTTACATGAGGAAAGCCATGAAGAATTTTTGTGGAAATGGGGTGAGTGAAAAACAAGGAGGTAATGTGTCCCTCAGCATCCCTTGCAGAGGGCCAAACAAACCTTTCTTCTTTGAGGGTGTCAGTAAGAACATCAATGTCAGGGTGACTCTATGATATAGCTTCAAAATGATAATAAAAGCTATACCTCTGAGTGTGACATGAAGGTAATAATGATATCAAAGTGAGAAAATTAGTAAAAGGGCTATACTAAAGTAATTTAGTGATGGTGAGTGCTGCTGATACCCCTGGGTGCAGTGTTTGCCTGTTGGTACACAATAATTACAACTTCTAACTATAGGCTGTTAAATTCTAACGGTACCACTTCATTCAAAAAGTCATACCATGTAAGAATATTAAGAACAGGATTCTGGATTAGCCTCCTTTTATCTTGTTCTGGGGTAGTTGGAGGTGGTTTACCTCTTCACATGACCGCAGAGTGAAACGTTTTACTACTGTGGGCTGGTTTGTGGTTCTCTACACTCAATATAGACTGGTATTGGGTGGAAATGTTGTTTTAGAACCACAAGTATTCATTTTTACCCTATACAGGGTGAAAACCTTCACCAATGGATTTTACGGGTGTGTTATGGTGCTTCTGATGCCTCAGAAGCTGTACAGAGCCTGTATGGACCCCTGTATTTGACTGAACTATGAGGTATTGAAGTATAAGCAAGATTCTTTGTCTGTTTGACACCTCATAATAATACTTATGGGATAGTATCCCACTATAACACTGTATTGGCCAAACTGTGGGATTTTAACCTTGAAACTGCTATAACTGTGTCAATTTTTATAATATTGAGATCCAAATTGGTTCATTCTGTAGCCCTGGATTTTATCTACACAATGGTACCTCGTTTGGTATGGTTATCATTAAATATAGCAAAGTTATGCCATGCAAAATTTTTCTTGTACACATATATGATTTGTCCAAAAACTGTATGGAGCTTGTTTGCTCCATATCTTTTGTTCTAGATAAGATATGGGGAAATGGATGGAACCATTATATAGCCCTGATTTTTCCCTGTTCAAAAAGACACCACTTCAGGTATCTCACACTAAAACTGTAGAAGATAGATGAGAGGTGAATATTTTAATCACCCTTATTTGAACTTATTTTGGTCACAACTTCTGTAGTTCTGGTGCTAGCTCAGTTTGGCTAGTACCATTGGATAGCCCTGACTTTGAGATTCAACCTGAATACCCATTTGATGGGGTTAAGCCTCCTACTCTGGATTTCAGATGAGGGGTGAGAATTAAGGTTTATGCGCAGCAATAGCTTTGAGCAGGAATAACTTTGTTATCCTTTGTCCTATGATGATGGGACTTGTATATTTGTAAAGAGGTAATTTTCTTCTTTCTTTTCATACTTTTTGAGTTAATTTTGCTCAGATTCATGTTTTGATGGTATCTTGAGTTTACCATTGGTTTATGGTATTTGGCTGTCATGCTTGTGCTCTGGCTTTGAGTCACAGGCTGACATACCCTCCCTCTAAAAAACGTTTGTCATTGATGAGACTTTCCTGTCTTCTTTGAGGTATTAGTATGGCTCATGTGACCTTGAGCCAACAACTTTCTTGTGGTCATACCCTCCCTGTCTGGTGGCTTATGTTTCAAACTATCCAGGTGTTTGGTCATTGGTTTCCTCCTTTTGGAGTGGACTGAACCAATTTCCTTTGTTCCAGCGTTCTTAAATTCCACAAAATATTCCTAATGGGGGTTGGGCTCACTGTATGAATTATTTCCACAGCCATTCCCCACACTATCAGAGTCAGATTCATGACCTTCTTGGTCTTTTCTTGTTTCTTCCTCTCTTGCAAATGTCTCTTCCCTGTCTTTGGGATAACTGTCTGCATAGTGATTGGGTGATTCACAGTTGTGAAATTCTGTTGTGATTTCAGTTTCTGAATCATGGGTTTGTTTGGCTTCCAGGATTGGATTCTCCCTGTTATCACCAGTACAATGGGTATTGTATCTACCAATAGATGTTCTAATTTTCACTTCTTGCAAAGTAGTTGATATTGTGGTATTCCATACAATTCTTTTCACCAAGATCAAGCTCATAGTACCCCATAGCAGCAGTAAATTCAGCCTACAGGCAGACTTACACTCAAACTTTACACCAAAAGGTCAATGTGACAGAAAGAAGCTGGATTTAACTCATGAAACCATGGCACAGGCACCAAAGGGCAGTGTATGTGTTTAAATAAATTATTCAATTTCATTGTGCATATTTAAAAATCAAGTTACATATAGTAAAATAGTTACAAAAAATAAGCCATCTTGCATTAAACCTAGAAAGTCACATGATGCAAAGCCCAACCCCATGGAACTCCTGCAAGTCATTTACAAAACAGCCACAGGAGTACCTCATCTTATATTCACAGTAACCCAACGTAAAACATTAAAACAGAATCAGAATTATTTACACCACCCATCACCTCATGCAAAACCAAATTTAGTTACAACAGGCTGCATGCAGCATGCACTTCTAATTAAATCTCAACCAAATGACTATGCACAGCATGTGTCAAGCTCAAAACTCACATCATCTCATACAAAACAGTAAATTCATCAGTGCAAGAAATTATCAGATGACCTCATTTTAAAGTTCAAAAAGAAGAAAAACAACCATGACACCTGCATAAATTAAACAGCCACTTCTACCAAGCCTAAAATATGAAATATGCAAAGAAAATACAAAGTCATCATGTGATACTAAACCCACCAACAGACTATCATGTGACAGAAAAAAGGCTGTGCACAAGAAAAATACTCAGCAAAAATGAAATCACCTCATGCATGCAAGGAAAATCCAAGAATATTACATCATAATTAGTTCATCAAAAGACCATCATGTGATGAATGGAGGCTGTGCAGAGAAAGAATAATCACCTGACCCATGCAAGAAAGGTACTCACCAAAAGCAAAGTAAACTGATGAAATCAAAAGGAATTAAAGCGGAAAAAGACAGCTCCCATGGAGGGCCACCTGGGCTCCCAAAAGGTATAAATAGAGGGGCTCTCCCCCCCAAATTTCAAAATCCCCCCATGCACATTATATCCTCTGCACATTTCAAGCACAGGAATAAGTCATCCCTTACCTGAGAGGTAGTCCAGTATATCATAGTAAATTTACTTGCCCAGTAGCTAAGCTCAGAGGAAGTATATTGTTGAAGATTACCCAGTAGCTAAGCTCAGTGGAATATTATTATTAAAAAAATATAATAAATGTAAGGTGTGGATATGAGACTTTTATTAAAAATCAAGTACTTTTCCTGGCCTCAAAATTTGTATAAGGTAAAAATCAATTCAAAATAGTAAGAAATATTATTTTTAAGAGAAAACAGGACAACTTTATTGTTTCTAACTTTATTAGTATAAAAAAATAATATTATAAAGATTTATGGTTTTACCAACAATAAGAAGTTATCCAAAAATACTCTTCAAGAGATATTTAAGGCTACAAAAGAAATTTCTTCAAGAGAAATTTCAATTGGAATTAATTGAGCAAAGAACTGCAAGCAATTAATTAAAGAACAAAGTCTTTAAAAAGAATATTAAAGAGAAAACGCGCCCAAAAGTGACTAGAGTGAATTTAGAAACAAAGTGACAAAGCTAACAGTGATGAAAGATGCTTTAATTAACTTTTGGGGTGGTTCAGGGGAAAAAATGATTATAAGAGTTACAAAAAATGATTATAATGATTTTTTCACGTGGTTGAAAGGATTAAAATGATTTAAAAATGGTGGTTGGAATATTTTATTGATTGGTTTAACAATGTTTAAACTAATTGTAAAAGGAAAAGATTTTAACATGAAGAGAAAAGTGGGGCAAAGAAGACATTCTTTATAGCAATCAATTCTCTTACTCAAAAAGTAGAATTTACTCTTGTCAGCTGTGAGAAACAGTCTGATAACAGAAAAGCCAACTATGGCATCATTGAACCCTGGTTTAGACCAACAAAGGGCTGGTTAAGCCATTTTTAGCCATTTTAGACCCTTAAATCAGCCATTACTATAGAAATACCTGGTCTAGAGTCTTCAAAACACGTCAGAATGTGTGGAAGAGACGTAGAAGCCAGTCAAAAATGTTTCTACTATGATTGTTTTATCTTCAGGGTAGTTTTACCTTCTTGGCAGCAGTTTAAACTACCCTGGTTGGTATCAAAACCTCATCATCAATTGAGTCACAGACCCTGTGACTCAATTCCACGCCAAAAGTGATGAACGTTTGCATTAATTTCAACATCTCACACCTGTTGGAAAGGATTTTGGGGGTCTGGCTCCCCCTTAGAGCTAGAGTTCCTTTCCCCCCAAATTAATTTTTTCCTTTAATTCCTCATGATGTATTATAATTGTAATGTACATATGTAATTAGACTGAATTGTACAGTACATTACAGGAATTATTGATACCTCATATGTAAATCAAAGTTCACTTATGTAATACATGCACACATTTTGACATTTCAATTGAATTCAATTGAAAATACTTTAATTCCTCATAACTTCTAAACTAAACACAACACCTCAATTTTAACACAAAAATTGATGGTTAACACCACATGTGGTGTGAATTAAATTCAAGCTTTGAGGATTTTCAATTTTTGCATTGAAAATACTAAAAGCTTAATTTAAGCTTATTTAGAGTTGAGTTACAAAAATTTCACTCAGAGGTGATTCCACCTAATTTTTTATGAGGAATCAAATGGTGAAATAATTTTTATATGTTTATTTATTGGATAAAAATTTATTATATACTTTATATAGCTTTTTACCAAATATATTCTAATTTCATAATTTCAAATTTTATTGTAATTTTATTTTTAAATTATAATTAAATTTTGATTTTTAAATATAAGTTTGTATTTATATTTAAATTTTTATTTTTATAATCTAAGTAAATTTATTTTACTTTTATTTATATCTTAATTTATCTTTTGTGGTCTTTTGGGTATATGAAAATACCTCTAAGGCTCATAAATATAACTATTTTGGTTAATTATTCTTTATTTTTATGAAGAATTTCTACATTAATATTGTATATAATTTCCCAATCATTATAAGAAACACTAATCAACTTTGAATAGGAGTCACATATTGATTATGGAAGCAACTGTCTTATTAATCAATATTAAAGCTGCCAAGGATTGATATTTTTGTTAGTTCTTTGTCCTCTAATCTGAATTATTGTCACTGAATTTTTGATGATATTTCTCATGATCAATTCCTATATTGGTATGATGACTTGTTTATATAATTTTTAATTATAAATATGCATGAAAATGAATATTAATAATTCATGAATCATTAATCAATTAATTTTTGATGATATTAATGAGGAATGCATTACTTATTATTCTTTGATTTAGTAATTTCTTTATTAATTTCATTTCTTTTTTATTTTTCATTTTTTATTATTTATGAGCCAATGGTTTGTTATTTCTTTGTATTATTTATCTGTGATCTATCATTTACTTATATTTCTATATTGACTTATTGATTGAGGTTATCAATTATGATTTATGCATGAGTTTGCATATAATTAATTGATGAATCATTTTTATATTTTCATAATTTAATAATGATTCATCTTTTGTATTTTTATTATTTTTATTATGGTTTTTTTATTGTTTGGTTTTTTAATTATTATTATGAAAAGGTTGATAGTTTGTTATTCATTGTTATTTTATGTTTATTATTTATTATTAATGATTTATTCATATTTTTATGATGACTTATTGATTGCACTTATCAATTATAAATGATGGATAAATTTGAATATAGCTTCTCTTATTATTTGGTGGTTCTTTCTTTCTTTATGTCTTATAATAAATAAATAAAAATCTCTTTTTGATTTGTTTATTTATCAATGAATCAATATTTAGTGGTTATTTTACATCGATTCATTTATTTAATATATACTTATTATATATTCCCAATTTACAAAAATTGGGCAGAAATTCTCCCAAAGATAACAATTATAAGGAAATACAAAAACTAGTCATGGTGTGGGCCCCCACCATGACCTGAAAAAAATCAAAAGTAATATGTTTATTGAAAGCACAAAGAAAATGCATTTTTTTAAGATGTTGACTTCATCTAATGTTATAGTGGTGTTTCACTCTTTATTGTACCAGGAACTTTCAAAATAGGCACCAGCCTTATTGGCCTGGACAGCTCCTCTTTTGTGGATCTATTGACCCAAGCCCTCAATTTATCAGTCGCAACATGGTGTTACAGCCTCAAGGCATCTCTATGCATGTGCACCCACACAAAGAGGCGAAGCCTTAAGCAACACCTTTCTTTGACCAAGTCCATTGAGGGCTTCCAATTAAGTCTTGAGGACAACCGTTTATTTCTGAAGAATTTTGGGCATTTGACACTGGCCATTACAATCCGGAACACCATTGAATGAGGTACATTTCTGGAAAGATTCCCTATAATGAACAAAAGATGAAGATTATTAGGGCTTAGTTTATAAAGAGCGTGAAACAAAGGAAGAATAGAAGAATTTACCTAAATGACTTGAGGTTCTTCTTTAGCAGTTTCACCATCCTTTACTTTGAGATCATTTTGATTGGTTGAAGTTGGGGATATGTGTTTAGTTGGACTATCAGGACGGGAATAATGATAAAGTGGATTTTTGATTAGGAGATGATCTCAGACAAGTGATTTGAGAAGTCTTGTTGAGTTTTGATTTGGATTTAAAGGTAGATCAATTGAATAAGAAGGAAATGGTGGAAACTTGATTGATTTGTCAAATCAACAGTGGCTTGAGAGGTTTCTTCTGTTCTTTTGAATCATTGAAATTAAAGAAATTTTGATTAAGGGGCCCTTGGTTCACCGTTATTTGTTTATTAAAAGATCCTTGAACTCTTTAGCTGTAATGATTTTTTTTTCAGGTGAAGTAAAAGGTATGATAAGCTTAGGTAAAAAGTTAAATTCTTGACCTGCTGAATTTTTTGACTTTTTAGTTCAGAGTTTCCTTGAAGGGTTCCAGAAGCAATTGAAGTTGTAAGTAAAGATGGTTGAATAATTAGTTGAATATTGATTTTTTTATTGGTTGACAATATCCAATTTGGTTCTAGAAAGCGTTTATCATTGTCTTGACCAACTCAATTATTAATCTACTCCCTATGATTGTCATCTGGTGAGATTTGAGCTAAAGATCTACCTGACATTATTGAATTTCTTCCAATACCATTTTTATTGGTTGAATGTCTAAAACAATTACCAGCGCTCATGATAAGGGGAGGTTGAGTTAAAGGTGTAAACCAAACTCTCATAAACTCTCTTAATACGACTGAAGAGGAATATTGACATTATTTAATTAAATGAGCTTGAAGTTGATCATCAAACTTTTGAAAACCTTCAAGTAGAATTGGTCTGATTGAATTAGTTTCAGCCAGGCTTGATAAGTCAACATTTGAAGGATGATAGGATTGAGGGTCTAATGAAATTTTTGAAGAACTTGAATTGCTTCCATATTAATTTTCAAATGATTGACAAGAGACGACTCTCTAAGGAAATTTTTACCTAAAAATCAAATGAACATTAATTTAAGTCAAATATGATTGAGAAGCAAGAGAAAGGGAAAGTTACCTGATATTTCTTTGAATAAATCTACCATTTCTTCCTATCCACCTTTAAGATTATCACGTACCATTCTACCCAACTTCCATTGCCAAGGTTCTCTTAGCTTACAAGCTAAGCAAATAAATCTAGCCAAATCTTCTGCCAATCTAAATATGAAAATCATAGTAATGTATCAATTTGTTTAAAAAAAAATGACAAAATAATTTTAAAAAACCAAAAAAAAACTGACATAAAACAAACTGGTTGAATTTTTTGTTTACCCTTTCTATTTGTTTCAAGATTAGTACCAATTGGATTTGGTAATAAACACTTTTGTTGATTAAATCAATTACCCAACAAGAGCTAGGAGGTTCATAAAGCCATTTTCCAAGTCCATTTTCAGCTGATTCCCCATCAACTAATCCTTAATCAGCTGCTAATTCATTCAACAAAACACCACATCTGAATCCAGTGATACTAATCATTAATTGATGATTTTAAGAAGAGTGATCAGATAGAATTGAAAATAAATGAGGTGGAGATTGACCTGTTGGAGAGGGTGATAATATTGAAGGAGCTAATGAAGTATGATGAGCTCTGATAGCAAAACGACCAATGGAACCTGAAGCAAGACAAGATTCTAAAATGGTAAGTTCTATGCACTCGATTCGAGTTCTTTCACCTAAAGGAGAAAGTCCAAATTGTTTTTCATCTTGAATTTGTGCTTTTGCTCTTGAACCAGAAGGATGATTGTTTAATTGAGGATCAAAGCTACAAATTACAGTATCAACTCTATAAGCTTTAAAGATATTTTTAATTTCCAAGACTGAACGCAGATGAGCAGCTTCAGAACAAGTTGTAGGATTAGAAAGATTTGAACTATGAGAAGATGATTCAGTAAAAGATCCAGCTAGAATACCTTCACCAGCGCCTGTTGTAGTTTGAGAAGTTGGAAAACCTTTTAATTGACATTTTCTATTTGTTAAACGAAATGTACAAAAAGATTTATGACCTGTAATACAAGGTGAAGAGGTTGATTTAGGTTTTCCAATAATCTTTTCAGGTTTTTTGACCTCTTTAGCATCTTCAATTAAAACTTGACTGAATAAACCACCTTCAACGAAAAATGCATGAAATAAGCTAGGACTACTAGCTAAAACATCTACTGAACGACTGAATTCACCATCAGATTTGTCAACTAGAGCTACGAAAACAAATTATTGATTTGGATTGAAAGGTAGATTTATTGAGTAAGAAGTATATGGCGGAAATTGGATTGATTTGTCGAATCAACAGTAACTTCCTGAGAGTTATTGTCACTGATAGCTTGATGGAGTAGAATAGGTGGTGAGAATGAATGAGAAGTGATGAGGTGCGAAGAATGAGGGAGGATGAAGAGGAATCAGAAGTACTGAAGAAAGAATGTGGCAAGACGATGCCACGTAGCCTAGAGGTTATTAACATCCACATACCCTAATTCAGTGATAAATAATAATGCATATTTATAACACAGATCCAGAATAATGTATGATAAAAACAAAATATAAATAATGAATAATTAAATATTAAACAAATAATAAATTTACCATAAAAAAGTAAATATTAAAAAGAAAAATTATTTAAATATTAAGTAAATAATAAATGATCAAAATAATGATTAAATGAATGATAATAAATAATAAACAAATATTAAATAAAAAATAAATAATAAAAGTTAATATTGAAAATGACAAATTAATTAAATAATGAAAGTAAATATCAAAAATAAAAAATTAAGCAAATAACTAATAAGTCATGAAAAATAAATAAACATAATAGATAAATAAAATCCAAAAATCAATTAAAAATTGATTATAATAATTCAATTAATAATAAATAATAATAATCAAATGATTGATAATGTATAATAATTAAATATTAAATAAATAATATATTATACATAAATTTTAAAATAAAAATAAAAAACTAATAAATAAATAAACAATATATATCTAATACAACATAAATAAAAAAGATAAAGAATGAATGACAAAAATTAAAAATAATTCATAAGTAATAAGTAATCTGTCAGCCTGTGACTCAAAACCAGAGCACAAGCATGATAGCCAAAATACCATAAACCAATGGTATAGCCAAGATACCACCAAAACATGGAGCTGAGCCAAATAAGCTCAAAAGGTATCAAACAAAAGAGGAAACTAACCCCTTTCTGGAAATATAGATCCCATAACCATAGGACAAAGAATAACAAAGTTATTCCTGCTCAAAGTTATTGCTGAGCATAAACCTTAATTTTCACCTCTCATCTAAAATCCAGAAGGAGAGGCTTAACCCCCTCAAATGGGTATTCAAAGTGAAGCTCCAAGCCAGGGCTATCCAATGGTACCAGCCAAACTGAGCTAGCACCAATATTACTGGAGTTATGGTTGATTTCAGGCCAAATAAGGGTGAACAAAACATTCACCTCTCATCTAACTTCTACAGTTTTAGTTTGAGATACTTCAAGTGAGGTCTTTTTGAAAAGAGAACAATAAGGGCTATCTCATGGTGTCATCCATTTTCCCATATCTCAACTATAACAGAAGTTATGGGGCAAATAAGCTCAATACAGCTTTTTGCCTATACCACACAAATGTACAAAAATCTTGTACATGGGATAGCTTTGCCATATTGAATGATACCCATATTGGATGAGGTACCAATGTGTAGAGCACATACAGCGCTACACACTGATCCAATTTTGAGGTTGATATCTCAAGAATCGACAAAGTTATGGCTGTTTTAAGGTCAGATTCCCACCTGCTGTCATATACAGCCTTACCATGGGATAATATCCCATAACCATGAATATGAGGTGTCAAATAGACAAAGAAGCTTGTTTTTACTTCAATATCTCATATGTCAGCCAATACTGGGGTCCCATACAGCTTCTGTACAGCATTCTACACGTCATACACGTCAGAATCAGGCTGTGAGGTCCCCAGATGAAAATTTTCACCCTGTATTGGTGAAACTTGCCCAGATGTGGTTTCAAAACCACATCTTAGCCCAATACAGGCTATACAGGCTGTTTGCAAGCCACAAGCCAGTCCTAGAGAGTCAAAAATCTTCACTTCCTCTACATGGAAAGGTCTAGCACCCTTTCCACCCCATTTCAGTATAAAAAGGAGGCTTTTCACAGCCAGAATTGCTTCCTCATCCTGCTCTTGAATACCCTATGTAGTAAACTGTCAAAAACAGTCTTCCTCTTGGGTAATAATCAGGTATAATTATAATTTTAATTATTGTAGCTCTTATTATAGTAATCCAACTGGTAAGACTGCACCTACGGTTCTCAATAGCGCTCACCACCACTATTATTTAATAGTAGAGCCCTTTAATTACATTATAAATCTTTATTTTACTCAAAAAACTATTATCTTAAATCATTGTTTATGCATCACAGTCAAAGTTCTAGTTGTAAATAGCCTACTTACTGCTTAAACATAGACTCTATTTGACATAATCAGAAAATAAAAATGAAAATGATTGCATAATAAATAATGCAAGCTAATAATTCTACAAATAATCTATAGATCATGAAACATGAATAATACAAAGGAATAATTAACAATTTAACCGCATTAATACATAAATAATAGATAAATCATTTAATATAAAAAATTGAAAAAGAATATTAATTCATGAAAACTGAAAATAAATAAGGAAAATGAATTATAAAAGTAAAAAAAGGAAAACATAAATCATAAAATATGAATCATCAAAAATGAATTACAAAAAATCAAAAACAGAAAAAACTAGTAATTCCTAAAGTATATATCATATAAAATGGATCATAACTGATTGAAATACAAAGGTAAATGAACAATTAATAAATCAAAAAATTCAAAAAGGAAACAAAAGGTAAAACAAAATAAAATAATAATGACTAAATAACTAGTAACTCATAAATGCCATTGTTGGTACCATTTATGGCATGATTTATGCCAACAATATCATAAGTGCCATTGTTGATGCCATAAATGGCATCAACAATGACATTGAAACTCCATTATTTATGTCATAAATGCCATAAATACCATAAATGGAATTTCTATGTCATTGTGGATTCCATTTATGGTGTTTTCAGATCATTTTTGATGCCATAAATATACTTCTGATACCATTTATGGCATTGATATACTGTGGTTGATGCCATAAATGGTATTTTTCAATTCTTTTAATTAATGAATTATTTTCATAAATCATTTTTTCAACCAAAATTTGATATTTTTTGTTTCAAATTTTTATTTGGAGGTTGAAAAATTTGAATGGATCCTTTTCTCATTTTTTTTTTTGAATTTTTTGGTTTTCATTTTGTGGTTCAAAAATTTGAATTCAAAGATGAATTATTCAAATAGTGAAAATCAAATTTTTCAAATAGCACATTGTATTTAATCCACAACAAAAGGAGTTCCAACAACATATGAGGTATTATTATCTTAACATCCACTTTTTGAAGCTTGGACCACTTTCAAAACAAAGTGGTCAACAGCTTTAACAATTTTGTTCAATAAATCATTACAGGTTATAAACTTGTTCACAACTTTTCAAATAAATCCTATATATGTATTCCTACACTAATTATTTGGTAGCTTTACATTTGGTTTAACTCTCTATAATTTATTATTTAAGAGATATGAACTAAAAATCACAAATATATCCACTTATCATAAAAGTGCGTATATTAAGGTTATTTCCTTAAGTATTGACTTGAAAGATATGACTTAAATATTTTGTATGTGTAGCTTTTCATAGGGAGCTCAGTAATGCAATTTACTCTACATTTTGATTCATTTGTTTTTGATATAATGAACAATTTATGCCTTTTTATGGCATTTTTTACTCATTACTCAGTAAATATTGTCTTTACAGATATGATATGAAAATGTTATATGTGTATTCTATCATGGTTAATTTAATGGTGGAATTTGTCTCACATAGTTGTTAATTAGATTCAGAGGTAATCAAGTTTTATGCCTTTTGGGGAACTTTTCTTTCTCTTAAGATAATAATTTTAATTTGTATTATTAGAATAAATATTGTGGAGTTGTTTTGTGACCTTTTTTGATATTTGTTCAAATATCAAAGGCTCAAATCAGGTAAGAGCTTTTCTCAATGGAAGATTGAGTACTTGTATGATATGGATTTGAGCTAAAGGTGATGCTGTGAAGTCTTTTTTGAGCTTCAGTTACAGGGACATCTTGTTGAATTTGGAGAGAAGAAACCTTCATTGATTATGCAACTGGTGTTGTAAGGGATAATCTAGGACTTGAAAGAGAATTTTCTTTAATGAACTGAGCAGATTCATTAATATCTGAATTGAATGTATTTTACAGAGCTCAGAAGGTATTTGAAGATGACATTGAATGTGCTTAACCAAAAAAATAAGTCCAATAAAAAATCAAAAACTGATAGTGAAAAAATAGATTATATATGATAAGGATCCTCCTTATGATTATTATTTAGAATACTGAATATGATGTTTTTGACTCTGGTAAAGGTATGAAAGATCAAATTAGATTATACCAAAAAATACAATTCTAAAGAAAATGCTTTAAGGTCTTTGTTGAAACAACAACATAGAGATAGGCAGTAAAGATAAGGTATACAAAGTAAATCTTTAAAAAAGAAATTCTTTCTGAAAAACATCACAAATGTATGATATAATAAAGCTACTAGCATTAAAGCTTTCAATTTTTATTATCTTAGCTTTGCAAGCTTGATAATTTGTGGAATGAAATCAATTTTTGTTCACAAAGGAACACATACCTGTGATCTACTGTGCTCTAGTATTGTGGTTAAGTTGATAATACTTTTGAATTTACTGAGAATAATTAGAATTAAACACATTTGATAAAGTACTTAGAAATGATTCCCTCCTTTTTGCACCATTCTGGAGCATAGCATCATATTCTCAAGATTTTCTTCTCAATGAAACAAATAACCATTTTAGCACCACTAGTACATTTTTAAAATGATGTTATCCAAATTCTCATCTGCCATAAATTCACTTGCTTTTAATGTAGCATTTCTTTATTCAATTGCACTTTAGCTTGAAAAACCCTAAAAGAAACATTTTAGGACTCAGTAAGATCATTTAGTTAGGAGATAAATAACATAAATTTAACAAAAGACTATATTTTCAAAACAATGCATAAACTGTCACCACCACCATTGTGACATGACATACCATTTTGTCAGTTTGGATTAATAAAAGAAATCTTATTATTATTATTACAAGTAGTATTTTATTTTGAAATTGAAATTAGAACAGATTTTTCTTAATCACATACAATAAGGAGGTGGTAGAATAGTGTGAAAGGTTGAAAGAAAATAGGTTAAGAAGAAGAAATTAGACAGTCAAGATGGCACAGTAGTATTACAGAGGTTTCACAAGGGTGTACTTTAAAAAAACAACAACTAGGATTACATAATCAATGACATCATTTCCCCACAGATTTCCCCGCAAAATCAAGAGCTCAATTAAAGCACAGACCTCTCAATTTAATTAGCACCAAACCTTAAATTGAAGACCTGAGAAATCCTAAGTCCCCTTCTTTTCAAAACTCCCCTGAAGGCCCAAAAGCTATAAATAGAGGTCCTATCTCACCTAAAATTCTTTTTTCCTCATGGCCCAGACAGAGGCTCATCACAAACACCTAACTTCTTAATATTTTTTTTGAGGGAAATCCCCTACATCCATCCACATTATCCTAAAAATTGCTCAGTAGCGCTGTCTGAGTAATTTATAATTAATAGTAGTTAAAAGTTGGTCTACATCAGCTCATAAGTTCACCTCATTGACTATCCCCTTAATAGTGTTATCCCCATTCCTAAATCTTCTCAGTAGCCAAGCTCAGTAGCATTGTCTAGGTGTTTTATAGATAATAGTAGTTAACAGTTGGTCTAAATTATTATCTAAAATAAATCCCATCAACAAAGTTCTTTAATCAGTAGCCAAGCTCAGTAATAAATTGAACCATAGCAGTGTCTTTTATATAAAGCTATCATCATCAAATGATCAAAGATATAAAAAGTAGTAGCGTTTTTTATCCCAAGCTATCATTATAAAAATTATTAAACCCTTAAATAATATTAGTGTCTTTTATTATTAGCTATCATATTATCAACAGTGGTATAGTAAAATTTGAAAATCCCTCAGGTTGTTACTGTTCTTGATAAAGGAATTAAAAATTCCTTTCCCAGTTTCATATCTTTATTTATTTGTGTTGAGGTTTATTAAGCCATTGTTTTCAGATCAAACAAATTCTAATAGAGTCTGTTGAATATACATTTCTGACTAGCCACCCTAAAATAAAATAAATTGATTGTGAACTCAAGTTAAGATAATTCTGCGTTTTCAGGAAGGGCAGTTCAGATTATTCTGACACACAAGCAAAGCAAGGGTTACAAGCTTAAATAGAAATTCAAAACTGTTTTCTTGTAATTTCCCCTTCCAGGTACTGCCTCCTTTATCCCACACAAGAGGAGTTCCCACATCTTGTGTCCCAACAGTGGCAGTAGATAGGAATTAAATTCAGAAACTTCTTCAGCTTGATCTTAAAATAATAAAGTTAAAAAAATTAAAAAAATAAATCAAAACTGGAAACAAAAAAATAAGACAATCAAAAATCATCATCACATAATTCATCATCATCTGAATCATACCATCATTATTATCCTACTCAAAAATCAACACCTCCAGGAATGGAATCACAAAAGAGTCAAATTTATCTTCTCCCAACACCAAGAACTGAAGAAAAAGAAAAGGAAAAAGTTATAAAATTCTTTTCAACCTCATCAAAGAGTCTAAGAAAGAAAATCATCAAGAAACAATATTTAAAAGAAATAAATATACAGTAGAAAAAATGGAGCAAACATTTTCATCAAATCTACCTCCACTACCTGAGGATACTGTGGAAGAACAGTATGCTGAGGAGAGTGAAGAGGAAGGTCAAACCGAAACAATTCAAAGTCTTATGAAGCAAATGCAAGATCTATTATTAACTCATGGAAAAAAGAAGTGAAAGAGAAGACAATCAACATCATTCACACCTGGAGCTAGTCCTAGTGAACCAACATTACCAAGAAGTGTTAGACCTGAAGAGTCACCCTCATCACCAACACCTTGACCAAGAGCAAACTCTACTCCAGAAACAGAAAAAAGACCTCAAACTCATCAAAGGAGGGAATAATTCTCCTTACCTACAAACCCAAGTCCATTACAGCAACAAATTCCAAGGCAAGAAAGGCCCGTTGTTAAAATTAAAGCTAAAGATTATGACCTAAATTTTAATGGAGAATAAGTAGAACAGTTTATCAGCAAAGTAGAAAGGATAGATCATATTGAAGGAGCTAGAGAAGAATATTTGGCAATGCAGATGGCATTTTGGAAAACTGATTCAAGAATCAGGGATGCCATAGAAGCAATTCCAGGTTATGAAGAAGGAAACTGGAATCAACTAAAGAAGGACCTTATCACTGAATGGGAAAGAGTTGAGCCAGAAAAGAGATATATAAAGGATTCACTTATAGATTTATTCAATTATACTCAAGATTCAGGAGGAATTCGTACTCTCTCTCAATATATAAGGTTTATAGGGAAGTATGAAACTATCATTACTTATCTTGTTAGATATAAATATATTTTTCATGGGGATTTGTTTGACTGTCTCTCTTCAGACATAAAAGGAGCTATCAGTGAATAAATGATAAAAGAGAATGTAATGGTTTGAGCAGAAGATGCAGGATATCTAATACCACCAATGAAGATCTTGAAGAAGTACATTGAACAGGAATTGGAAGCAAGGATATTAGTCACCAAAATACTTTCACCTCCAAGGATAGGTGATCAAAAAGAATCAACAAATAAGGAAAGAAGAGTCAAATGCAAGGGAGAGGCATTTTTAGGAATGCAAGAAGCCCTCAAGAAAATAAAAGAACTTACAAAAACCCCAAAAGAACAAAAGGAAGCAGTCAATAATGAGGAACCTGTTGAAAATGAAGATGTCAAAAAGTTCTTGGATCAATTTAATGAATTAACTATTGTGGCTACACCCTAAAAGAAAATTATTAATAAACCTCAGTAAAAAAATCAGGGATTCAGGCCAAAAGATAATGTTTCTCCACCACTAAATAGAAGTGTGCCCTATTTTCCAGCACAGAATGTACCAACGTTTACTGTTAAGTGTTATTATTGCTCAGAAGAAGGACACTCAACAGGAAGATTTAATGAGCTCATGGAAGATCAAAGTAAGAAATGGGTAATCAGACAAGGATTCAATTATTTGTACCCTAATTGGGAAAAATACCAAATGATGGAAAATTCTCACCTCAATACCTAGTAAGGAAATTGCAAAAGGAAAAAGAAGAAATTAAAAGAAAATTAGAAGAGAAGACTAAAGAAGAAGAATAAAAGAGAAAAGAAACGTTAACTGCATTCATTTCAATGGATGATTGGGGAGATTGGCAACCACCTTGCATATCAACAGGACTAGAAGACCCTCTTGGATCTGCTTATGGTCTAAGGAATACAAAACAAAGAAAAGAACAGGAAGATAAATTAAAACATCAATCCCAACCATTTCCCTCAAAAGAGACTATTCAACCCAAAGAAACCATCATAAAAATGCCTAGCATACCTGGTGGATATATTGAGAATGAAGAACCTGAAGAGGAAAGAGTTATAATTCAAAAAAATACAAATCACAAAAAATTCCTGAAATAAACAAATTACCAGAGCCTAGTACACCTAAAACACAAACACAATTAAAAAATAAAGTAGAAGGAGAAAACAGATTCAGTCTAAAAAAAGAAGAGCAAATAATTAAAAGGCCTCCTTTAAAGGAAAATGATGAGGAATAAAGTATTGTAAAATTCATGAATAAGGTGTTAGATCAGAAGATTAATCTCACCCTAGAAGAAATTTTGACAATATAACCAAGATTCATGGAAGAAATGAAATTTCTCTCTGAAACAGAAATGAAATATTTAATGTCACTCAATTCTATTAACACTGAAGAACAAGAATTACCTCAAGAGAAAATTATTGTCATAGATAAAATAAATTTTTCTGCCCACTAGGAATGATGGAAATTCTTATTGGTCAGAAAGAGTACACAGTAAAAGCTTTGGACAATACTGGAGCTGAATTAAATATAATACCTTGAAATGAATCAATCAAAGCAGTATTAGCTATGAGGACTTTAGACATGAAACTCAGAGGAATAGGAGGACACAGTACTACAATTGTTGGTCTAGCAGAAAATACACCTATAATATTACCATCTGGAGATGAAAGAAGAATTCACTTTTTTTGCTAGAGGGGCAGTCCACACTATTGTTGGAAGACCTTTTCTGGCTGATAATGGAATAAGGCTTGACCATTCACAAGATGAAGGAGAAATTCTAAGCTATAAAGAACCTAATGGAAGAATATTTTGCATCCCAATATGCTCACCAGAAGCCAAAGGATGGCATATACACCCACCAAAGGGGAATGGAGCTGTGTAACTCTAGCCAAATTGAAGAATGGAAGATAAATCATATAATAAGATTTCAAAAATTACCTCAAGAAAATCCAAGGACAAACAAAACCCAAGTACCTATAAAGCCAAACCCAGAAATTCCTAGCAAACATTCCAAAGCTGAATTAACTAGTAGTGATTTTAAAATTAGCAAAATAAATAATGTACACCTTGATTACCCTCAAAGATCTGAGAATACGTATAGATCTAACATGGAAGCTTCCATTCCAGTTTAAATGGAACTGGTACAAAATGAAGGCTTAAAGCCAAAACAGCTAGTTGAAAGTGTCTCACCTGTGTGTGGTAGAAGCTTCTGTCATATTATTAAGGAACAAAAACCTGTTTCTTAATTCTATAAACCCTTTTTAGAAGCCATATTTTCAAAACCAAAGCATAGTATTTCACCAATGGAATTGTTGAGAGTGACTTATGGCGCTTCAATCAAGTTTACCCAAAATTTGTTCAATAAATTAAAAAACAAGAAAATGCAAAAAAATGCAAAAAAAGTTTAAGGAACATTTTCCTGTTGAAAACCAAAAGCCAAAGACTGAAGAAATAAGTTCAGATTTATCTTAAATTAACTCAAGTCAAGAAGAAACTCATCAAATGAAAATTAATCAAAGTAGTCCAAGCCTTGAATATTATATACCCAGTGGGAAGACCTTGAGCCTCATTAAGGATAAGCTTTTACCCCATTGAGAACAGAAAATAAAAATGAAGGATCAATTATTCAGTGATTTAAATTACTTCATTATTCAGAAAGAAGATAAAGTTGAAGCAATAAGTGAACATCAAGAATTTAACACCAAAAATGAAAATATGACCCAAGTGGAGGAATTCAACTCACAAATTTATGTGAGAGTATGATGGGAAGAATATCCTTTTATGGCAATTATGAACCCAAACATAGAAGAAAATATTTTACCATTAAAAATTTTATTAATTATTGGGATGAAGCCCATGAAGAAAAATAAAACAAAAAACAAAACAATAATGAAAAAATTACAGGTTGTTATGCCCACTGATGAAACAGCTTATTTACCATTTACTGTTGAAGGAACAACAAACTTTATAATTTTGGGAAAGGAATTCTGTAATTACTATACTATTATGAAGAACATTGATGAATCATCAGAAGAAATTTGAGAACATACAAACTTACAACATAATGGAATGAATGAAGAGCAAGAAGAACAATATTCTAACATCTTCAGTTTCAGCATGGTCAAAAGCTCAGAAGAAGAGTTTAACACAGAAATAAGCACTACACAGAATGAAAATATGCATAATGAAAATTATTGTAGAGTATATAGACCTGAAATAATTGATCTTACTCAAGAATCACCTACTCCATTTCTGAGAGAAACCAAAGCTTTACCACCACCATCAATAATATCAATAGAAAGTGAACCAGAACTTACCATTATGCAAGACTTTACCAATTCAAATAGTCTACTAATTCAATCACAACAAGAAATGTTCAAGATGGAGTTACTAGCACATCAACAAACATTCAATAAAAACAAAGATCAAGAGTCATCAGCCTTAAGCTATTTTATTGACCCAATTTTATTCAATTATAACAATAATCAATTATCATCCTCACCTCAGTCTTTAAAGAAAGACTTAATGGAACTTACTTTAATCAATACAGAAGATAAATATAGAAACAAATTAGTAAAAAGTAAACCTCAAGTCTCAAATGCTCATAATATTGAGTTAATTCACAAAAAGCTTGATCAATCTTCATATCATGGAAACAATTATGAAAAAGAGTTCCAGTTAGAAGATTTTATTCATCAAGAATACCTTTTATCACCTTCTGAATTGAAAAATTATAATTTTGGAGCACCTAGTAAAATTATCAAAAGCCTCAACCTAGAAGATCCAGAATACTTTATTCAACAAAATTTAGTACCTGAAGATGCTTTGATTACCTTATCTTATGAAATTTTGGATAAATTACAACCCCTTTAAGAAAACATACTAGTCACAAACCTTGAAATAATAAAGAATCTTCAGGAAAATAGTATTACCAAGAATTGACTCAAGAGGAAAAGGACTTATTTGAAATATATGATGGATTAATCAACCCAAAAATAATAAAAATAAAAGGAAGACAAATAATGAAATTAGTTTGATTGAAGAAGGAAAGGATGATAGCTCTTTAACTGACTTACTTTTCATTAATAAAGAAAAGAAAATTACAAAAAGTAAAATAACAAATATGTGTCACAGGGGCTCTTCAAAGTGAAGAGGGCCTGGCACTCAGTAAACTGGGACTCACTTATGAAGTGCTTAGGATATGGTAAGAAAGAATACACTTAATGGTGTTAAGAGATGAATTACTAATAAAAGAAATATAAGAAAAGAAGCAACAAAAGGGTAAGAGTAAGAAATAGCAGAGCCAACCAAAAACAAGTCCAAGTCCACTGTTTCAACCTGTCAGAATGAAAAGAGAAGGGTTAATAAGGATATGGCCACCCAACTCATACTGTAAAGGTGAAGAAAGACAACGCAAAGACTAACTTAATATTAAAGAAATATAATACCCAAAATAAGCATAAGAATATTCATAAAGTAAGAAATAATCTAAATTAATTAACTGGGGAAAAGTCCCCAGGGGGGAAAGAGGGGCTGGTATATGTGAGAATCACCAGCCCTGATCCAGAGAGAGAATTTTCATGAGAGGATTGAATGATTGAATTGAGTCTGGCCGATACAGGTACTGTACAGTGATACAGAACCTGTACAAGAGGTGTGTTGGAGTTGAGTGATGATACACTTTCATAATGGTGTATCCAAAATGTATTCGGTGAGTTTAACCTGTACAGATGTTGACAGGCTGTATTGAAGTACCAAGCTGTATGCATGTTTCAGCAAGGAAGATTGCTGAAACTGAATGCTGATTCAAAGAGTGGATCTGCTGATTTGAGTTATTTGAGTGGGTGTATTAATGAATACCCTTACCACTGGTGAGTGGTTGTTACAATATCCCCCTCTTAAAACTGGTGGGCTCCTGAACACCATAATACCCTGCCACTGTTGAGTGGCATCTCAATATCCCCACATTTTTTCAAAAAACTTCTTTTTAATCTTCATTTCCTCTTGCTCATTATCCTGAAAATCCTTTTTCAATTCTTCCCTGTCAAATTATTTGATTCCCCCCTTCTTTCAATTTTGAGTAAGTATCCCACTTTGAATCTTTTGTCCTTGGGGTATGGGCTTGGGTTGTATCTCAAAATGATGGCCAATGAGCTCTTGTGCTCAAAAAATAATGCCAAATGAGTATATGAAGGTATACTCATTTGTCAAGGCCCAGTTGAAAATGTCTTGAAATAAGTCTTCAAGGGGTCCTGTCCCCATTGCCCTTGGAAATGCCTCAATGTACATTCCCATAGTATTTTGCGCCTTGGCCCTTCCTATGGTGATTCTTGATGAATTTTGATTTTATGGCCCTTTGGGCCTTTTTTGGGTCTTGGGTGAAACTGCTTGTTTTCTTTATTTCTGTCCAATTGGTGTTTTGAGGTCCTATGGTCCGGGGGCGGTGGGCCATGGGCCATGGACCATATGCTGCAGTCCGCGCTCCGTGGGGGCTATTGGAGGCCCCCTGGGCCCAATTTTTCTGGGGACCATGAATTGGCCCATGACGCAAATTTCACCTACATGGCCTGGACCCATTGAGGGATCCAGGACCATCAAGATCCTGGCCTCCCCCAAGTTACAGGGGCAGCCCTGGGTGATGAATTCAGCCCCAAAGGGGTCTTGAATCCTCACATTAGAGGTTTTGAGGGGGGGCATAAATGGGGTATGGCCCCATTTCCTTGAGGTCAATTTTTTTTGATTTGGAGTGGACTGATTCTGATGTCTTGAATCTTCTGCTTGCATATCATTCAGTTATGAGTTCCAAACTGACTGAAATCACTGAATATTCTCTTTCTGCACCGCCACCATCTGTTCTTTGTTGTTCTGGCGTCTTCAGTCAATTGCCTTCACCCTCCATGGCTTCTTCTGGTCACTTTGATCCCTCCCAAACCTATTATGGATACAGAGCAGTTGAAATTCTTGATCCTGCCTGTACTGAATGTTTGGCAAAGGGTAAGTATTGTTTTCAACACTAAAATCCCCAATATTCAAAGTGCCATTATTGCTTCATTGGAAAGAAACCATGTCATCATACCAGGGTGCCATCTTCTAACGTCAGGAGGTATTTATGGAGTAGAAAGGATGGGCCTTTTGGAAAAAAGGTTCCCAGTCCCTAAGGCACCTACTGTGATATACCATGACAGTTCAGCTGAATAAATTCTTTATTTTTATGGTAATTATTCATATAAAAGAGGATATCAATAGTATGAAATCACCTTTGAGAAAAAGTAACAGTAAAATAAACATGGAATAACACAAGTGATATATTCATTAAGGAAAATTGACCACAGATTTTCTCTGCCAGTGTCACCCCACTGCACTATCCAACACATAATTTAGATGGACAGTAACCAAATCAAAGACATTTTTCAATTTTCTCTGTAAATAATTTTTTTTAATATACATATTTTTTTAATATGCTTAAAAATAAGGAATTGGGTGATTAATATAATCAGAGTCACAATGAGGATGCCAATTAATAAAGAGAAGAGTTGTAGGCATCATAGGGGACATAGAAGAGTCAAGGTGTGGAACAAAACACTTTTAAAGTATCAATTTTGGGAAATTTCATGTATTTTGCTGTTATGAACCACCCAAAGAGGGGATAAGCATCATTTAGTTCCTTTAGATAATTAAATGATTAATTTTTGAAGACTGAAATAATTTATTGTTGAATTGGAAAGGCCATATTACATCAACGTCTCTCAATGTAACCCCCAAATTTCTCATTGAAGCTGCAGAAATGAAGAGTGGGACTGGATGTTGGAAAGGATATGGTATGTATTATTTTTTTTATTTTTTTTATCTATTAGTCTTGCATATTGCTCCTCTTTTAAGGAAATTATGCAAGGCTAGTAAGTTTGAAAAATATTTTTGAAGAGAAAAAGAATGGGACATGTGAATGGGGCCACTGAGATTGAGAATCTCAGGAAAGGCCAACTGGCAGAGTTGGTAAGGAGGATCTCTGAAGCTGAGATCTGGAAAGGCCATGGGTTCAAGCCACAGTGGCAACATTCTAATAATTGGGAATTTTGTGAAAATGAAATTTCTGGAAGATTTAGGAAGTTTTTGCGAAGATTTAAGAAGAATTAGGAATTTTCAGGAAGAATACAGGCAATACAGGCCAACAAGGAATACAGGTAATCAGTCCTATGTGAATATTCATAAGAAGGTGAAGCCTAACCCACAATTCAGCCCTCAAAGGCCCAAGAACTATAATGCAGTAAAATCAGCTGACAGATTAGTAATCAATTGAGTAATACATGGAGATAAGGATTCCAGTGCCAGAAATTAAGTTTTGACTTTATTTCACAGCCACATGTCACAAACATGTCACGTGAATAGGTGTGAGAGGAATGAATTGATCTGATTGGTCAGAAACACTTCACGTTATTATGAAAAGTCAAGTGAAGAAATCTGATTGGCCAGAAATCCAAACTCGTGTCACATCAAAACATGTTGCCCATGCAAATCCAAAATTAAAGTTTGCACAGCTTTGCACAGCCACCAGAGGGTGAAAATTTCTAAGTCCCCTCTTTTTTGCACTCCTATGGAGGGCCCCACAGATATAAATAGAGGCCCTCTCTCCCACTTTTTCCCTTTTCCCCATCTAGAAATTGTAAATTGAATTTATTTTTTCTGATCCCTCTTCTAGGAGGTATACTAGAAATTTACTTGATAAATTAAGCCTAGTAACTGAGGTTTGTTGTTGACATAGATCAAGAGACCAATAGTGTGAAAAGACTTTAACTTGTTCCTTACTAGCAGGTAGACTAGTGCCTTATTTCATTAGGATCTTAAAGCTTGAAGCTCATGAGCAAGGCACCTCTGGAGTTTAGTGTTTAAATCCTTAAAAGTGATTTTTAGAGAGTTTTAAAAGAAAACCATCAAACCAAAGTAATTTTGTAGGCCTTAAAATAAAACCTAACCATTTTAATTAGTTTTGGGCTAGTTTTTGTTGTAAACTTGCTCAAAGAGAGTAATTTTGCTTGTTTTAAAACAAAACCTGCACAACCAAAGTAATTTTACTACCTTTCAAATAAAAGCGGATCTGTACTTATTGGGTAATACCTAATAAATTATCATCAAGGAACTAAATCAAATTTAAAATACTTTAGTGTTTAGTTAAGATAAATATTGAATCTATAGCAATTAGCTAGTATTATTATCAAAAGAAAACTAGAAGAGATCATATAATTGATTGTTACATCACAACACAAAACATAACATTAAACTACCTATATTCTACTAAATTATTAACAATTAGATTAGTAGCCTAACCATCACATCACAAAGGGCTTGAATTATATTTTTGTCCTTTTCAAGCTTGTTATTTCAGAGAATTGAAGATTGCTGTTATCATAGCTATTAGTTTCTATATTTATCCTAGAATTATCCAGAAAAGAGCATTTTGTGGGTTTGTATTAGAAGATTGTGTTTCCTGTTATTTTTTATTTATTTTAGTAATTATATTATTTTATATATTGTTGTACTATCATCTGGTGGAATCCACTCAGCCTGCTGAAAGTTTTAAAAAGGATTTATTTGTTAAGGCTTTAAATAACCATTGTTTTGAGTAGAGGAAAGTCTGATTAGAGATTGCTGAGTCTAATATTTTCTGATCAAGCCACTATCGATAATAAAATTGATTTGGTGAACTCAGTAAAGATAACTTAGCATATTAGGAAGGGCAGTCTAGATTATTCTAGGACATGAGCAGAGAAAGGGTTACAAGTCTCAAACAGCAATTCAAAACCGTTTTCTTGTAATTTCCCTTTCCAGGTACTGCCTCATTTTATCCCACACACAGAGGAGTTCCCACATCTGGAGTCCCAATAGTGGCATGTAAGATAGTAATACCCTTAGCATCTCTTCAGCTTGATCTCAAAACAATAAATTTAACAAAATAAATATCTTTTCAAAACTGGAAGTAAAGAATCAGAAATCATCCTCATCATCCTCATCTCCTCATTCATCATCAAAAGCATCATCTGGATCTTACCATTACTATTACCCAAGAGAAGGATCAACACCACCAGAACAAGAATTTAAAAGGGAATATAGTGAACTAATTCCTACACCAAGAACAGAAGCCAAGGAAAAGGAACAAGCTAGAAGAAAGTATAGAGTCAGGAGGGAGTGCTTATAAACTACAGAATATGGATCAGTCAACATCAAAATTACCACCATTACCTGAAGATACTGTAGAAGTACAGTATGAGGAAGAAAGTGAGGAAGAAGATCAGAGTGAATATCTCATGAGGCTTTTCAAAGAGACACAAGAACAAATGGCGCAGAAGTTGCAGGATACAATAAACAATCCAAGTAAAAAGAAGCGAAAGAGAGAAGAATCAGCAGCATATACACCAGGGGC
Source organism: Austropuccinia psidii (assembly GCA_023105745.1). Lineage (NCBI taxonomy): Eukaryota > Fungi > Basidiomycota > Pucciniomycetes > Pucciniales > Sphaerophragmiaceae > Austropuccinia > Austropuccinia psidii. Next base: position 20,804,480 of record JALGQZ010000004.1, on the reverse strand, counting down.
TAGCCCTAATGAACCCAGATTACCTAGACATGTTAGACAAGAAGAATAACCAATATCACCAACACCTGGACCTAGAGCAACATCTATTCCAGCAACAGAGTCAAGACCATCAAATATTCCAAGGAGAGGTTTTGTTTCTACACCAACAAATCCAAGTCCACTACAACAAGAGATCCCAAGGAAAGAAAGATCAGTAGTAAAAATTAAAGCAAAGAATTATAACCTCAATTTAAATGGTCAGGAAGCTGAGAAATTTATCAAGAAGATTGAAAGAACAGCCCAAATTGAAGGTGCGACAGAAGAAGATCTGGCAATGCAGATGACATTTTGGACAACAGATTCCAAAATTAGTGATGCAATAGAAGCTATGCAAGGATATGAAGAAGGAAATTGGATAAAGCTTGAAAAGGACCTTATAACAAAATGGGGGAGAGCTGAACCTGAAAGAAGATATAGAAAGGATTCCCTTGTACAGCTATTCGATGATACACAGGATGAAGGGGGACTCAGTAATCTTTCACAGTATAAGAGATTTATGGGAGAATATGAGACAATTATTACATACCTTTTAAAATATAAATATATTCCTCAAGATAATTTTTTTCATGAGGATCTGCTTGACTGTCTCTCTGCAGACATAAAAGGAGCTATCAGTAAAGAAATGATAAAGGAGAATGTCATGGTTAAAGCAGAAGACGGAGGATATCTCATACCACCAATGAAGATCTTGAAGAATTACATTGAACAGGAATTGGAAGCAAGAGTATTAGTCACTAAAAAAATTTCACCTCCAAGGATAGCTGAAAACAAACAATCAAAGAATAAGGAAAGGAGAGTTCAATTCAAGGAAGAGGTACTTCCAGGAATGCAAGAAGCCCTCAAGAAAAGGAAAGAACTTACAAAAACCCTAAAAGAACACAAGGAAGTAGTCAAGGATCAGGCACCTGCTGAAAATGAAGATGTCAAACAGTTCATGGATCAATTAAATGAATTAACTAATGTGGCTACACCCCAAAAGAAAATATTTAATAACCCTCAGTAAAACAATCAAGGATTCAGACTAAGAGATAATGTTTCTCCACCACAAAACAGAAGTGTACCCTATGTTCCAGCACAGAATGTGCCCAAGTTTTCCGTTAAATGTTACTATTGCATGGAAGAAGGTCATTCAGCTGGAAGATGTAGTGAACTAGTGGAGGATCAAAACAAGAAATGGGTTATCAGACAAGGTTTCAATTATTTATATCCCAATTGGGAAAGGGTCCCCAATGATGGAAAATTTCCACCAAAATATTTAGTCAGGGAATTTCAGAAGGAACAAGAGGAACTCAAAAGAAATTTAGAGGAAAAGACCAAAGAGGAAGAACAAAAGAAAAAGGAAAAATCAACTGCCTTTATATCAATGGACAATTGGGGTGATTGGGAACCACCATGAATCTCAACAGGATTAGAAGAACCTTTTGGGTATGCTTATGGCCTGAGAAACACAAAGCAAAGGATTGAAAATAAAGAGAAATATAAAGCCCAACCCCTTCCCTCAAAAGAGACTATTCAACCCAAAGACACCATAAAAAAGAAGACAAGTATTCCTGGTGGATTCATTGAAGAAGAAGAAGCTGAAGAAGAAAAGGTCATAATACCTACAAAATATGAGTTATCAAAATCAGAAGAGCTTATTAAATCACCAGAACTAACCAAAACAAACCCTAATACATCAGCAAAAGAGAAGGAGACTGATAAGAAAGCTCTAATCAAACTACCAATGGTGGAAGTGAACAAAAAGCCTTTAATTGAAGAAGAAGGATCAATAATTGAAAAAGCTATGAAGAAGGTCATGGATCAGAAAATTAAACTCACCTTAGAAGAAATAGTCACAATCTCACCCAAGTTTATGCAAGAATTAAAGTTTCTCTCAGATAAAGAAAGGAAATACTTAATGTCTCCCAAATCAATCAATAGTCAGGAGCAAACAACCACCCAAGAAATAATAATTCAAGATAAAATGCATTACTCTTGTCCCCTTGGAATGATTGAGGTCTCAGTTGGACAAGAAGGGCATATAGTAAGGGCATTAGTAGATACTGGAGCTGAACTCAGTATAATACCAGAAGTGGAGTCCATAAAAGCAAGATTACCAATGAGGGTTCTGAACATGAGGCTTAGAGGTATTGTAGGTCACAGCACAGAAATTGTGGGATTATCAGAAAATACCTTGCTTGTCTTACCATCTGGTGATGAAATAATAATTAACTTCCTTGTAGCCAGAGGTGCTGTTCACACAGTCATTGGAAGGCCTTTCCTTGCTGACAATGTAATTAGACTTGAAAACTCTCAACAACAAGGTGAAATTCTCAGTTACAAAGAATCAGATGGAAGAGGATTGTGTATAACTATATGTACACCAGAATCAAAAGGATGGCACACAGGACCACCCAAAGGAATTGGGCTGTGTAATGCTACTCAAATTGAAGAATTGAAGATAAATAATATAAGCAGAATTAGAAGATTTGAAGAGTGACCTCAAAGAAATACAAGAAAAGAAGAAAATCAAGTACCTATAAAACAAAATCCAGAAATTTATCTCAAAAATTCCAAAGCTGAAGTAACTAGCAATGTATTGAAAATGAGCACAAAGAATAATCTAAACCCTAATTACCCTCAAACATCTGAGAATACTTATAGCTCTAACATGGAAGCTTCCACTCCAGTGGAACTAGTAGAAAAGAAAGGATTTCAGCAAAAACAGCTAGTTAATAGTTTCTCACCTGTGTGTGGTAAAAGGGGTTTTCATTTTAATAAGAAGCTGAATCCTGTTTCTGAGTTCTACAAACCATATGTAGAAGCTATATTTTCAATACCAAAGCATAGTATTTCACCCATGGATTTGTTGAGAGTGACATCTGGTGCTTCAATAAAATTTACACAAAATTTGTTCAATAAATTCAAAAACAAGATGCAAGAAAAGCTCAAGGTGGATTCAACAGTGGAAAATCAAAATCAAAATAACCAACAAATAAGTTCAGCTTTATCTTATAATAACTCCATTCAATAAGAAACTCATCAAATGGACAATCCTCCAATTAATCCAAGCCTTGAAGATAATACACTAAATATGAAGAATTCCAATCCCATTGAAAATGAATCTTCATCCCAGGAGGAACAAAACATAAAAACAGATTATCAGTCATGCAGTAAGGTAAATTACCTTAGTATTAAAGAAGATGAAATTGAAGGAAAAGATGAACATCAAGGATCAAACTCCAATAATGAAGATGTAACTTAATTTGAGGAATTAAACTCACCAATTTATGTTAGAGTGGGATGGGAGAAATATCCTGTTATGGCAATTATGACCCCAAGCCTAGAAGATAATATTTTGCCATTAAAAATTGGATCAATTATTGGAATGAAGCCCAAGAAGAAAAATAAAACAAAAAATAAAATTTTAATGAAAAAGGTACAGATTGTTATGCCAACTGATGAAACCATTTACTAACCATTTACAGTTCAAGGATCATTAAACCACGTAATTTTGGGAAAGAAGTTTTGTCATTAATTCTCTGTTATAAAGAGTATTCATAAGTCATCAATAGAAGTTGAAGAAAGTGAAAATTCACAAGATATTGGGATAGAAGGAGAAGAAGAAATGAAGAAAGAGGGAGAATTTTACCACTCAAAAGAAGAAGAGGAGGGGGAAAACAGTCTTAGTACCTTTAAAGTAAACACCTTCCATTCAGAAGAAATTTATGATATGGAACACACTCATACAATTAATGAAGAATTTTCAAAAGAAAATCAAGAATCACTTAAAATTAGACAAGCAAAAGCATTCAATCTGTTTGAGAGGGACAAGGAACACAATGAGGATATATTATCACCTGAAAATGGCTTATTTATATATGAAACTCCAGACCTATTTTCCAGAATGTTCAGCCAAGGAAATAACTTAAACAATACATGCACCTCTCCTAAACCAGAAGAAGAAATCCAATCTCTTTTGGAAGAAATATTCAAAGAAAATCCTTGGGATAATGACATGTTATCTCAACCTCAAGCATCAAACACACATCAAGAGATTTCTCCTCTCTTTATCCAAGAATTCAGGAAAAATTTGAATATAAATCCTCAAGATCCCCACTTCCATGTGAGAATTCATGAACCCTCAAATTATGAAGTCACATTCTCAAAAGAAATGGACAAAAAGCCATTTGAGGGAATTTTGAAGAAAGAAGATGATGAAAACCAACCTTCAGCTAATTTTGAGCAAACATTCCAAGACCAGTCAAACTCAAAAGAAAAAGACATTTTAAGGTTATATGATGCATTTTTTGATATGAGTAATCAGAAAATTGAAACAACAAACTTGGACCAGAGATTGGAGTTTAATAGCTCTCAAATTGCACAAGAGAATACCATCCCTCCAGGCCAGATGCCTAAAATTCTGAATTATAACCCTTCAAATAAACCAATCCATATTTTTAGAGAAAGAAAAGTCAATAGAAATACAAAAACCAGAAAATTCTCTATCAGAAATCAAAATAATGAACATACCACAAGAAATAAAATTGAGGTTAATCTGAGACTTACTTATACTAATCATCAAGAGAAAATTCCTCTTCCTCTCAGGTTTCTCAAGCATAAAATCTAAAAAAAGTTATTGATCTTTATTCATAAATTTAAAAGTGAAATGTCTTTTAAATTTGAAAGACATAAGTCCAAAAAAGGGTGCTGTTTACCTTCATTTTAGTCCCAAAAAAGACTTTAAGCTTTTGTTTAAATTTATTCTTTTTTTAGTCTCCATGACTAAATTTATTAATTAATTTTACTTTGTACCTCTTATTTTGGTTTTTTTCTACATATACTTCTCATATACATTGAGTTATACCTGTAACCTCAAAAAGGGAAGTTTTTGAAGCTTCTCTTACAATAAAACATTTATATTTCTTTTATTTATATTTAACTTTTTAAACAAATCAATCTACTTATATTACTACAATAAGCCTCTTAGATTTCTTCATAAGCATTGCTTCATTTATAACTTTGAGTTTTGTAGACATTATTGACTCAGAAATTGATGATCTTTGATGGCCTCCCTGCATTAGGTGGTACTTGAACCGGCACACTAGGTGTAAATTCACATTGATAAGCACATACTCTAAGTAGCCAAGGTCGGACATAGTCTGACAAGGGGAAATAACTTTGAGTTGATTAAAGTTATGTCGTTGGTGACGACCACTATATAGTGTCAGGGGGCTATTTAAAGTTAAAGGTTCTCTTGAGTAGGATCAATAACAGTATAAAAAGAATTATTAAGTGATATCAAGAGTAATAAAAATGTTAAGAGAGACTTGGAGTACCATTTTTAGAGTGTTCAACTTTTTTCTGTTTATTGGAGAGGCATATGTTTTTTTATCAAATGGAGAGGGGTATGTTACCCCCTTCATAAATATAAAGTTCCTGAGCAAGACATAAAACTGAATCAATGTTTTTTTATTTTTTCTCATTTTCTATGGCTATTTTGTTCAGATTATCTTTTGTTTAGAATAAAAAGGGATATACCTTGTGTTTGTTTTGGATTGAATTCTGATGTAGTTTGTTTTGGAAGAGACTATGATTATTTTTCAAATGGAGAGGGGTTTCAACCCCTCCATCCTCAAAAAAGGGATATGCTAATGAAGGGATATCTTTTATATTTAGTGTTATAATTTGTTTTTTTATGCATTAGTATTATTTTTATGGTTGACGTGGTATTTGTAATGAAAACATATAAAAAATAAAAGGTGGTGCTTGTTTCTTTAAATCACACCTCATGATGTTATGTTTTGGGGGATTAATGGCAATTATTTCATGGGATTATTTCTTTTTTTAATCCTTGAATATATTTTAATGATGGATAGAAAAAGAATAGTAGTAGAAAATCAAAAGACTATATTGCGAATGTCATAGTATAATTAATTCAGCTTCACTTTGAATTCTGGGGACAGCATTAAATGGAGAGGGGGATGTGGTATACCATGACAGTTCAGCTGAATAATTTTTTTTATTTTTATGGTAATTATTCACATAAAAGAGGATATCAATAGTATGAAATAACCTTTGAGGAAAAGTAACAGTAAAATAAACATGGAATAACACAAGTGATATACTCATTAAGGAAAATTGACCACAGATTTGCTCTGCCAGTGTTACCCCACTGCACTATCCAACACATAATTGTGATGGACAGTACCCAAATCAAAGACATTTTTCAATTTTCTCTGTAAATATTTTTTTAATATGCTTAAATATAAGGAATTGGGTGATTAATATAATCAGAGTCACAATGAGGATGCCAATTAATAAAGAGAAGAGTTGTAGGCATCATAGGGGACATAGAAGATTCAAGGTGTGGAACAAAACACTTTTAAAGTATCAATTTTGGGAAATTTCATGTATTTTGCTGTTATGAACCACCCAAAGAGGGGATAAGCATCATTGAGTTCCTTTATATAATTAAATGATTAATTTTTGAAGACTGAAATAATTTATTGTTGAATTGGAAAGGCCATATTACATCAACGTCTCTCAATGTAACCCCCAAATTTCTCATTGAAGCTGCAGAAATGAAGAGTGGGACTGGATGTTGGAAAGGATATGGTATGTATTATTTTTTTTTATTTTTTTTATCTATTAGTCTTGCATAGTGCTCCTCTTTTAACGAAATTATGCAAGGCTAGTAAGTTTGAAAAATATTTTTGAAGAGAAAAAGAATGGGACATGTGAATGGGGTCACTGAGATTGAGAATCTCAGGAAAGGCCAACTGGCAGAGTTGGTAAGGAGGATCTCTGAAGCTGAGATCTGGAAAGGTCATGGGTTCAAGCCACAGTGGCAACATTCTAATAATTGGGAATTTTGTGAAAATGAAATTTCTGGAAGATTTAGGAAGTTTTTGCGAAGATTTAAGAAGAATTAGGAATTTTCAGGAAGAATACAGGCAATACAGGCCAACAAGGAATACAGGTAATCAGTCCTATGTGAATATTCATAAGAAGGTGAAGCCTAACCCACAATTCAGCCCTCAAAGGCCCAAGAACTATAATGCAGTAAAATCAGCTGACAGATTAGTAATCAATTGAGTAATACATGGAGATAAGGGTTCCAGTGCCAGAAATTAAGTTTTGACTTTATTTCACAGCCACATGTCACAAACATGTCACGTGAATAGGTGTGAGAAGAATGAATTGATCTGATTGGTCAGAAACACTTCACGTTATTATGAAAAGTCAAGTGAAGAAATCTGATTGGCCAGAAATCCAAACTCGTGTCACATCACAACATGTTGCCCATGCAAGTCCAAAATTAAAGTTTGCACAGCTTTGCACAGCCACCAGAGGGTGAAAACTTCTAAGTCCCCTCTTTTTTGCACCCCTATGGAGGGCCCCACAGATATAAATAGAGGCCCTCTCTCCCACTTTTTCCCTTTTCCCCATCTAGAAATTGTAAATTGAATTTATTTTTTCTGATCCCTCTTCTAGGAGGTATACTAGAAATTTACTTGATAAATTAAGCCTAGTAACTGAGGCTTGTTGTTGACATAGATCAAGAGACCAATAGTGTGAAAAGACTTTAACTTGTTCCTTACTAGCAGGTAGACTAGTGCCTTATTTCATTAGGATCTTAAAGCTTGAAGCTCATGAGCAAGGCATCTCTGAAGTTTAGTGTTTAAATCCTTAAAAGTGATTTTTAGAGAGTTTTAAAAGAAAACCATCAAACCAAAGTAATTTTGTAGGCCTTAAAATAAAACCTAACCATTTTAATTAGTTTTGGGCTAGTTTTTGTTGTAAAATTGCTCAAAGAGAGTAATTTTTCTTGTTTTAAAACAAAAACTGCACAACCAAAGTAATTTTACTACCTTTAAAAAAAAAGTGGATTTGTACTTATTGGGTAATACCTAATAAATTATCATCAAGGAACTAAATCAAATTTAAAATACTTTAGTGTTTAGTTAAGATTAATATTGAACCTATAGCAATTAGCTAGTATTATTGAAAAAAAAACTAGAAGAGATCATATAATCAATTGTTACATCACAACACAAAACATAACATTAAACTACTCATATTATACTAAATTATTAACAATTATTAGATTAGTAGCCTAACCATCACATCACAAAGGGCTTGAAATATATTTTTATCCTTTTCAAGTTTATTATTTAAGAGAGTTGAAGATTGCTGTTATCCTAGCTATTAGTTTCTATATCTATTCTAGAATTATCAAGAAAAGAATATTTTGTGGGTTTGTATTAGAAGATCGTGTTTTGTGTTATTTTTTATTTATTTTAGTCATTATATTATTTTATATATTGTTGTACTATCATATGGTGGAATCCACTAAGCCTGCTGAAAGTTTTAAAAAGGATTTATTTGTTAAGGTTTTAAATAACCATTTTTTTGAGTAGAGCAAAGTCTGATTAGAGATTGTTGAGTCTAATATTTTCTGATCAAGCCACTATCAATAATAAAATTGATTTGGTGAACTAAGTAAAGATAACTTAGCATATTAGGAAGGGCAGTCTAGATCATTCTAGCACACAAGCAGAGCAAGGGTTACAAGTCTCAAACAGCAATTCAAAACTGTTTGCTTGTAATTTCCCTTTCCAGGTACTGGCTCATTTTATCCCACACGCAGAGGAGTTCCCACATTACTCCTGATACAACTTCAGGTTTTTCTCAATGTGAGTGATTCACATATATTGATTGAAATTGGTACTGATATTTTTATGTAGTGACTGGTTGTAGGCAGAGGGATGTGGCCAGGTGGACTAATGCTGGAGGGCCAATTCCAGTTGATGGTAGGCCAATATATTCCAGCTCAGAGGTCGCAATCTCCAGGATCCATACTGAAGGGGCAGTGAAAAGAATAAGAAGGATTTCTGATTCTCCAACTGCTCCAGATGCTGAAGGTAGTGATGAGTTGGATGGTGAAGAAGTTGAAGTTGTTCCTCATTTGGTTCGCCATCCATCCAGCAATTCCTCCGCTCAGCCTCTTGCCAACAGATTCCAAAGCCAAGTGATTCCCAGTACTCCCAGAACCTTCCACCCAGTTCTTGCTTCCATTCCTACTACAATTCCTCCTTCTTAGCCAAGTGCTTCCCAGTCCAGGCCTTCCTTGAATCCAGAAATAAGACCATCACCAATCCAGCAACCCAGGAACTCACCCATAACCACCTCCCAACAACTGCAATCTATGGCCAGTTCCAGTAGAAGAAGAGATGTTTTGTCTCCTTTTCTGTTTCCTTCCATTCAAAATTTTCAAAGAAGATATTGTTGGCCTATCCAAATTACCAGAGAAGATCCCAATGAGGAAAGTGAAAGCCAAGAAGCTGTGGCCAGATTATTCAGGATAGTTGATAGAAATATCAGGGAGGTGATTATGTATGCAAGCAATAGAACTATTCCAGGTACTTCTTCAGAGGAGATGGCTGCAAAATTTGCCTGGTGTGAAGATTAATTGATAAATCACTTTCAGAGAACCTTTGATGATTTAGGTAGAGATAACTAGTTTCCTTGTCCTTGTTTGTGTTTGGTTTGACTTCTATCCCCACTCTCATAACTACTAAAAATGAAAGAAAGGAACCTCCCAATACATGACTTGGGAGGGGATGCTGCTGCTTTAAAGAAATCAAAGAAAACAAAATTATACAAGTAAAGAAAAGAAAGAAAATGAGAGAAAAAGAGAGTAGAGAAAAAGAGATAAAAGAAATTCCTGATGGTTTGTCCTTCTTGTAGTGAGTTGCTTGACTTTTGGCCAAGAATGTCTGAAAAATGAAAACCAAGAATTTGATGCTCACAGATTGGCCAAGGTAATGTTTTACAAGAAGTAGAACCCTCAGGGATGCGTACCAGGAGATGGAACTTAATTTCATAACTCCCACTCCCTACCAAGCACCATATAATGGAAATAAATTGCCATAATTTACTTGAAGGAATGAATGTCTTGAATTATGATGATTGGCATAAATTGAAATAATGATAAAGAAAAAAGAAAAAATAAAAGAAAAATAAAGAAAGACACATTTGGTCATATCTTGATAAGGTCCAAAAGGAGGGTATTGATAGTGCATGCTTCCTGAATCTGTCCAAAGAATTGACAAGTGCTCACAAAGTGGCCAAGGTGATGCTTACAACAATATTTTGGTAGAATACCCCCTTTAAAGGTGCATGCCAGGAGAGGAACTTACTTTCATATCTTCTTCTCCCCACCAAGCACCATAAATCAAACTCTTGAGGTATTTGGACCAGGCTTGTCTGGATACAAGGAATGGAAATCCTTGACAAGGTCTGGTGAGTTGGTAAGGTTGGAAGCTGGTTCCCAAGTGGTTATTTCTGGGTCTTCACTGGATCCTTTCCACTCTAAAAGATACCATAATTTACCTCCCTTGAGTTTTGAGTCCAGAACCTGAGCGACTTCTCATTCCTCTTGCTCCTCCACTAAGACTGGTGGTGGTGGAAATTGATGTCGATTTGGGATAGCTGAATGCTTCACTGGTTTTAATAAGGACACATGGAATACAGGGTGAACTGACTTCCATTGCTGAGGCAACTTGAGGTGATAAGCATGGCTGCCAATCTTCTTCAGAACTTCAAAAGGTCCCAACCATCTTTCTGATAATTTCTTGATGGGTCCTGTTGTCTTGATGTTATTGGAAGCCAGCCATACTTTGTCCCCAGGTTGGAAATCAGGTGGAATTGCTCTATTTCTATCTGCATAATTCTTGAATCTCCTTATTGCTTACTCTAATTCTTTTTTGACAACTTGCTGTACTGATTGGAGTTTTGTTGATACCTTTCCAGCAGGTGAGTCTTGAGAAATATGGATTGAGTCAAAGTTGGTATTTCTTCCATAAATGGTGAAAAAGGTGATTGCTTTTTTGATGAATGTTCTGAATTATTATAGGAAAATTCAGCCAGAGGGAGCCAGGTGTACCAGTCATCTTGATGATAGCTGACATACACCCAAAGATACTGTTCTAGAATCTGATTCACCCTCTCTGTCTGTCCATCTGTTTCAGAGTGGAAAGCAGTTGAAAGATCTCTTGATAATTTGAGCTGCTGACACAATTGAGTCCAAAATGATGAAACAAATAAAGATCCTCTATCACTAATAATATTGACTGGAAGGCCATTCTTGGAAAATACATGACTAATGAAGATTTGAGCTAAGTCCAGGGCAGTGATTGTTCCATAAGTTGGAATGAAGATTGCCATTTTTGAGAGCCTATCCACAGCTACTAGAATTGAGTCAAAGTTGTTTCACAAGGGCAATTGAGTGATAAAGTCCATTGATAAGGAATTCCAAGGACCAGATGGAATTTGAAGAGGCTTGAGTAATCCAAACTTCTTGTGATGAATGTTCTTGTTTCTTGAACATTGCTGACATGAGGACACATAGTCCTTAATGAATTGATTCATTCCAGCCCAATAAAAATCCCTCTTGATGAGCTTGAGGGTCTTCTCCTGGCCAGGATGGCCAGCCAAAAGTGAGTCATGACGCTTTTGAAGAATGTTGAGTTGAAGTCCTTCATTGCTTGGGATTACCACTCTATCTTTGAATAATAACAACTTGGCTTGAGGTTCAAGGGAATAATCTGGAACTGATTCACCTCTTGCTAGTTGCTTGATTATTTCTTTATAGTCTTTGTCTTGCCATACTTCTTTTTGAATCCTGTCAACTAAATCTGAAAATATTTCCACTTTGATTGAGAAGAATCTTGACTCTTGAATTCCATCTTGCATGATTATTTGATGAAAATTTTGAGGATTCTTGCTGATGAAGTCCACCCCCCTCTCTGGGTACATGTCCTCCTGACATGACAAGGCATCTGGTAAAGTGGCCAGGCTGGCTGGTTGGTAAGTGATAATGAAGTGAAATTCAGAAAGAAACTCAGCCTAACAGGCCTGACGACAAGTAAGAACTTTGGAAGACATAAAATACTGCAGGGAGGAGTGGTCCGTCAAGACCTTGAAAGAATTGGAAAGAGAGAGAAGAAATGCTCTCCAGTGCTTGAGAGCCCAACATATGCCAAGAAGTTCCTTGTCATGAATTTCATAGTTCAGATCATCTGGGAGAATATTGCAACTATCAAATGCAATGGGATGATTTCCTGAGTCATTCACCTGGCTCAGTACAGCACCCAAGGCATAATCAGAAGCATCAGTCTCTACAATAATAGGTAGAGAAGGATTGAAATGACATAAGATAGGAGCAGTGGTGAAAGATTCTTTGAGTACTTTAAACTGACTAAGAGCTTCCTCATTGAAGATAAAGGGAGAATCTTTTTTGAGAAAGGAATTGAGAGCAGTGATTGTTTTAGAATATTTTTTATGAAACAATGATAAAAATTGGCAAAGCCAAGAAAAGATTGAAGAGCCTTGATGTTTTTGCGCTGAGGCCCATTGAGGATTTGATGAAAGTTTGAAGAATACATCTTGAGGACATCACTTCAAACAGCACAGCCCAAGTATTCCACACTTGAGGCATGGAATACACACTTGGAGGCTTTGGAAAACAAATTATTGTCCCTCAGTCTTTGGAGGACAGAGGCCACATGTTTGACATGTTCCTCCTCAGAACTGGAGAAGACCATAATATCATCTAAATACACCACAACAAACACATCCCAAAAATCTGCAAATATATCATTCACAAGATTTTGGAAAGAAGCTGGAGCATTTCTAAGGCTAAATGGCATAACCAAATACTCATAACTACCATATTTGGTTCTAAAGGCACTTAAGTGCTCATCCCCCTCTTTGATTCTCAGGAGATTATGTGCACCACGCAGATCTATCTTGGAGAAGATAGTGGAATTGTTTAATATGGTAAGAGGCTGGTTTATAGGAGGAACAGGATACCTGTTCTTCCTAGTGACAGCATTGAGTTTGCGGTAGTCAACACAAAAACAAGGACCTCCATCCTTTTTATTGACAAAAAGGGCAGGTGCTCCTGTTGAAGAAGAGCTTGGCCTTATGAAACCTTTCTCTACATTCTCTGAAATGTAGGCCTATAGTGTTTCTGACTCTTGGTTTGATAATGAGTAGATAACACCAAATTAAGGTAGAACACCCTCCAATTCAATATGATGATCACAGGTGCAGTGTGGAGGAAGTTTCTCTGCCTTTAACTTGGAGAATACATCCAAATATTTGTGATAAACGGGAGGTACTACCTTCAACACAGTTTAAATTTCTTCTGGCTCTTCCTCCTCATCCCACTTCTCCTCCAGGGATGTGTGAGAGGATAAGGGAGTAAGGTCCATATCCCCTTGAAAGAGATGAAGTGAAGATATAGCAACATCTTCTCCAACATATTTTATCTCTTTGAAGACTTCATCTCTTAATGGAAGTAATGACTGAGAGGGAATGATGGAAGGGATATGGACAGAAGAAGGAAGGGAAGGTGTCTTAAGTTCACCAACCAGGGCAACACTGTTGACAGCAGTGGTAAAGTCATTACTAACAGAAAGAAGAATACCACTGGAATCCTTGTGACCAGAATCATAGGTGATAAATACATTTTTCCAATGAATAATGAGATTAAAATGGTAAAGGAAATTGTGAGTGTTAGAGGTATTTTCATATACCCAAAAGACCACAAAAGATAAATTAAGATATAAATATAAGTAAAATAAATTTATTTCTATTATAAAAATAAAAATTCAAATATAAATAGAAATTTATATTTAAAAATCAAAATTTAATTATAATTTAAAAACAAAATTACAATAAAATCTAAAATTATGAAATTATATTTTTACTTGTAAAAATTAAGTAAAAATGAATTTTTAATAAGAATTGTGAAATTAAAATATTTTTGGTAAAAAGTTATATAAAATATATTATAGCTTTTTATCCAATAAATAAACACATAAAAATTATTCCACCATTTGATTCCTCATAAAAAATTAGGTGGGGTCACCTCTGAGTGAAATGTTTGTAACTCAACTCTAAATAAGCTTAAATTAAGTTTTTAGTATGTTCAATACAAAATTTGAAAATCCTCAAAAATTTAATTTAATTCACACCACATGTGGTGTTAACCATCAACTTTTGGGTTAAAATTGAGGTGTTGTGAGCCTTAGAGGTAATTTCATATACCCAAAAGACCACAAATACAAAATTAACATATAAATATAAATAAAATAAATTTATTTATATTATCAAAATGAAAATCAAACTATAAATATAAGATTATATTCACAATCAAAAATTTAATTACAATTTAAAGATAAAATTACATTAAATTTTGAAATTGTAAAATTACATTTATACTTGAAAAAATTAAGTAAAAATGAATTTTTAACAAAATTGTAAAAAAATAAATAAATTTGGAAAAAAGTTACATAAAAATTATTATAGCTTTTTATCTAATAAATAAGAATATAAAAATCATTTCACCATTGGATTCCTCATAAAAAATCAGTTGGGGTCACCTCTGAGTGAAAATTTTGTAACTCAACTCTAAATAAGCTTAAATTAAGTTTTTAGTATTTTCTGTATGAAAATTGAAAATACTCAAAACTTAAATTCAATTAACATCACATGTAGTGTTAATCACCAAAATTTGTATTAAAATTGAGGTGTTGTGTATATTTTAGAAGTTATGAGGAATTAAAGTATTTTCAATTGAATTCAATTGAAATGTCAAAATGTGTGTGTGTTTTACATAAGTGAACTTTTCTTTATATATGAGGTATCATATATTATTGTATTGAACTGTCCAACTCAATTGAATTACATATGTAAACTATAAGTATAATACATGATGAGGAATTAAAGGAAAAATAAATTGGAAAGATTAAATTTGGGGGGGGGAAAGGAACTCCAGCTCTAAGGGGGAGCTAGAACCACAAAATCCTTTCTTGAAGGCGTGTGGTGTCAAAATTCATGCAAAGTTTTATCACTTTTGGCCTGGAATTGAGTTACAGGGTCTGTGGACTCAATTGATGATGAGGTTTTGATACCAACTGGGGTAGTTTTAGCTGTTGCCAAGAGGGTTAAGCTACCCTTAAGATAAAACCATCATAGTAAAACAGTTTTAAATGGCTTTTACATCTCTTACACACATTTGTACGTGTTTGGAAGGCTCTAGACCAGGTATTGCTATAGTAATGGCTGATTTAAGGGTCTAAAAGGGCTAAAAATGGCTTAAGCCAGCCCTTTTTTGGTCTAAACCAGGGTTCAATGATGCCATAATTGGCGTTTCTGTTGTCAGACTGTTTTTCACGACTGACAAGAGGAAATTTTACTTTTGGAGTAAGAAAATTGATGGCTATAAAAGAATGTCTTCTTTGCCCCACTTTTCTCTTCATGTTATAATCTTTTCCTTTTATAATTAGTTTAAACATTGCTAAACCAATCAATAAAAGATTCCAACCACCATTTTTAAATAATTTTAATCCTTTTAACCACGTGAAAAAATCACTATAATCATTGTCTGTAACTCTTATAATCATTTTTACCCCTGAACCACCCCAAAAGTGAATTAAAGCATATTTCATCACTGTTAGGTTTGTCACTTTGTTTCCAAATTCACTTGGGTAACTTTTGGGCGTTTTTTCTCTTTAATACTCTTTTTAAAGACTCTGTTCTTTAATTAATTGCTTGCAGTTCATTGCTCAATTAATTCCAATTGAAATTGCTCTTGATGAAATTTCTTTTGTAGCCTTAAAATATCTCTTGTAGAGTATTTTTTGAATAAATTTTTATTGTTGGTAAAACAATAAATCTTTATAATATTATTGTTTTATACTAATAGAGTTATAAACAGTAAATTTGGTGTTTTTTCTCCTAAAAATAATATTTCTTACTATTTTTAATTGATTTTTACCTTATACAAATTTTGAGGACAGGAAAAGTACTTGATTTTTTATCAAAGTTTCATATCCACACCTTACATTCGGGGGCCCAGCCATGATATTTTACCTGTCAATTTTTTTTTACTCTTTTGAAATCTTTTTTCTTCTATTGGAAAATTTAAAAACATATAAAAAATACTTATAATTCAAAAAATCAAAAAAAAAAATTTAATATTATAAGTGTGGCTTATATTTTAATTTCTTTTTTGAAATATCCTTTTTTTTACTTAAATAATTGGTTTTTTCATTTATTTTAGTGCCTGACAACGTGGTAAGACAAGAAAACCTTGAAACAGCCTCAACAGTAACCAGCATTATTCCTGCCAGTACTGTTAATTCGAATCATAATAGTACTATTATTGTGACTCAGAATATTCAACTAGAGCCAGTTTCTTCTGAATTAGGCAACTTGGAAATAAGTAATACTCTTCAGAAAGCCAAAGATTTGGCCAATAGTAAGTTTTTTTGACGTAAAATTACTATTATAAGCCTTTTTAACCATAATTATGCCTTCAACCAGATCACGAGCCAGCTATAACCCCTAAAACAGCTCCCAGAAAGGTAATAGACGTGATTATGGCAGAGGCCAATCAGGGTCAGTTTATGACTTCCAAAAAACTAAAATGTGTCATTCTGAAGCTGATAATACCATTTCACCTTTAAAAAGAGCTGACACCGCCACAACAAGCCTCTGTGGACATATACAAAGCCAGCCACAGTGCATACAACAATGCACTTCAGTTCAAGGAGTACCAGATCCTTGCAGACCTGTGGAAGAATTGCATGAATTCTAAAATTTGGCAAAAACAATCCTGAAATTGTGCGTTAACTTGTTTTTGGAAAGAATTGAAATATTGGAATTGGTTGTAGAAGCCAAAATGGGGATTGCAGTTGTGAAAGAAGGAAGGGGGGAATAACTACAAATGTTAGAAGAAGTAGTTGGGGAAGTACTAGCAAAAAAAACATGTGAAGCATGTTGATTGTGGGCAGAGTCCTTGGTGATAGTAGAAGAAATGGGAAATAAATTAAAAAACAATCTCCCATCAATGGTATCAAAAACTTGTAATGGATATTGCAAAGAATAATTTTGACGGATTGTGAACCCTTGGAAGAAGGTTTGATTTTGATCGAAAAAGAAATATCCATGGAAGAGCAGGTTGATAATAAAAAAGGGGGATAAGGAAAAAAGAAACATCCAGTCTTATATAAAAAATAATAATATAATAATACATAAATAAATAAAATAAAAATAAATTTAGAGGGACATACACTTTCAAACCCCATCATCAAACACACATAAAACGCCTACAAGCTACATCCAAACCATAAACTAAAAAATGTTATCATTATTACCTGCAGAAGAAGTTTGGTTACTAAAGAAAAACGCATAAGAAAAGGAATTATAAGAAGGAATGACTCAAATAAATTTTTTCAACAACATTGTAGCTAGAATATATATAAAAACGTATAAATATCATGAAATAACTTAAAATGAATTGATTTTGTCTGATAAAAATAAGAAGAAATGGTACTTACAATTGCAAGAAGAATGTAGATCAGGTCAACTGTCAAAAGAAATGATAATAAGGATAAATTAAAAAAAAGTAAAATAAATTAATTAAAAAGAATATATATATATATAAGATTAAAATTAAAAAAAAGAAAAAAAGTAGACGGTGCATCTTGGCAAGGGCAAGAGGAACACCACTGACAGGATGCAAAAGAATAAAAGATTGGCACTTTCAACATAGCAGCAAGTGGATTAAGATAACTAAAATGATGCTTTATTTTTTTTAAGTTAGGGTTTTGTCTAGCTAATAAAAATAATATAAAAATAAATGAAAAAAAATGTTCAAATTTAAATATAAAATAGATATATATATATAATAAACGAATTATAATTGAATTAGAAAAAAAATGAGCTCAAGAACATGCCAGCTTCAAATTTGAAGCATTTGCAGCACTGCGCAGTACGCGCAGTTCCCACAGCAAGTTTCTTTTTTAATTTATTATTATTTTTTAGTGCTTATACCTGTTACTTAAATTTAGTATATATTATAAATTAAATATATATATGTATAATATAATAAAAAAAATGTTCTATTAAAATAAAATAACTAAAATAATATTAGTATTTATCAATTAAGTAAATGTGACACTATATATAAAATATATATATTTAAATTTAGATTAAATACATTTTTTGAAATAGATACATATATATTATAGTTAATTAAATTTAATTATTATAAAGCATAAATGAATTAAATTAATTCAATAAGTAATTAATCAATTAGTTTTCATTCAACATAGTTTAAAAAAATAAGATAAGAAAATTCTTTACTGGAACATTTGACAAATAAAAGAATTTTAATATTTTATATTGAGATATATTTTTTATTAAATGGAGAGGGTTTGAAATCCTTCTAGCTCTCAATACCTCAAGAATAAAATAATACAATAAAACAAAAAAAATTAAAACTCAAGATATGGTCCTTGATAAGAATTTAAACCATCTCAAAACATTTCTTTGATTCAATAAAATGAAATCAATAATCATCAATGGTCCTTGATAAGAGCTTAAACTGTCTAAATAATCAAACACATTTCCTAAATAATTGTTCCTAGACAAGACCTTGAGCTGTCTAAATTATAATTTATTATTTACATCAAGAATTACATTAAATATATCAATAACCAAGAAATGGTCCTTGATGTGACCTTAAACTGTATAAATGATATTTATCAATAATTATATAAATCCCCTCAAGATTCAAAATATGATCCTCAATATTTCCTCAAACTTCCTGATTATTCATAAAAAACACATTATTATTATTTCTCATTTTCAAAGGAAATCTTACCAAAAGCTCAAGAAATGGTCCTTTATATGACCTTAAACTTCATAATCAAGATTTTTTAACTTCATTAATCACGTCAAGAAATCAATTTTCTAATTGTAATTTGTCAGCCTGTGACTCAAAACTAGAGCACAAGCATGACAGCCAAAATACCTTAAACCAATGGTATAGCCAAGATACCACCAAAACATGAAGCTGAGCCAAATCAGCTCAAAAGGTATCAAAAGAAAGGGGAAAATCACCTTTTTCTGAAAATATAAGTCCCATTACCATAGGAAAAAGAATAACAAAGTTATTCCTGCTCAAAGTTATTGCGGAGCATAAACCTTAATTTTCACCTCTCATCAAAAATCCAGAAAGAGACGCTTAACCCCATCAAATGTGTATTCAAAATGAAGCTCTAAGCCAGGGCTATTCAATGGTACCAGCCAAACTGAGCTAGCACTAGTATTACTTGAGTTATGGTCAAATTCAGGCCAAATAAGGGTGAACAAGCCATACACCTCTCATCTAGCTTTTGCAGTTTTAGCGTGAGATACCTAAAGTGGGATCTTTTTGGAAAGGGCAAAATCAGGGCTATCTTATGGAGTCATCCATTTCCCCATAGCTCAACTAGAACAAAAGCTATGGGGCAAATAAGCTCAATACATCTTTTTGCCTATACCACGGAAATGTACAAAAATCTTGTACATCGGATAACTTTGCTATATTTAATGATACCCATATCAAATGAGGTACCATTGTGTAGAGCACATACAGGGCCACACACTGAACCAATTCTGAGGTTGATATCTCAATAATTGACAACGGTATGGATGTTTTAAGGTCAGATTCCCACCTGCTATCATATACAGCCTTACCATGGGATAACATCCCATAATAATGAATATGAGGTGTCAAATAGACAAAAGAGCTTGTTTTTACTTCACTACCTCATAAGTCAGTCAATACTGGGGTCCCATAAAGTTTCTGTACAGCATTCTACGCGTCATACACGTCAGAATCAGGCTGTGAGGTCCCCAGATGAAAATTTTCACCCTGTATTGGTGAAAACTGCCCATATGTGGTTTCAAAACCACATCTGAGCCCAATACAGGCTATACAGGCTGTTTGAAAACCACAAGCCAGTCCTAGAGAGTCAAAAATCTTCACTTCTTCTATGTGGAAAGGTCTAGCACCCTTTCCACCCCATTTCAGGATAAAAAGGAGGCTTTTCACAGCCAGAATTGTTTCCTCATCCTGCTCTCGAATACCCTACATAGTAAACTGTCAAAAAACAGTCTTACTCTTGGGTAATAATTAGGTATAATTATAATTTTAATTATTGTAGCTCTTATTATAGCAATCCAACTGGTAAGACTGCACCCAGGGTTCTCAATAGCGCTCACCACCACTATTATTTAATAGTAGAACCCTTTAATTACATTATAAATCTTTATTTTACTCAAAAAACTATTATCTTAAATCATTTTTTACGTGTCACAGTCAAAGTTCTAGTTGTAAATAGCCTACTTACTGCTTCAACATAGACTCTATCTGACATAATTAGTCAAGATGGTACCTATGAATAGAAACAATGAAGGAAAACAAAGACAAAATTGAAGAAACAATGACTTTATCAAAAAGAAAGAGGAGGATATTAGACCTCAAGAGCCATAAAACAGGAATAAAGCAAACCAGTATAAAGAATTGCAATCAGGAATTAAAACAAACTCTCATGGTAATTGGAGTTTTTTTTTGTTGGAAGAAAATTGTACCTCAAGATTACAGAAGAAAAAAAAGAAAGAGATAGAAATAAAGAAATCAAGAAAGGATACTAAATAAAAAAATTATTATTCATCTAAACCAGCAAATAAACAGGAATTCAAGTATTTTTTCCATTAATCCTAACGGGAAATGCTGGGGACAGCATTAAATAGAGATGGGGATGGGGTATGCGATACCATTTTTTCAGTTTGGATTAATAAAAAAGACAAAAATTATTATTATTATTATTATTATTACAAGTAGTATATCATTTGAAAATTGATATTAGAAAGGATTTTTCTTAATCAAATACAATAATGAGGTGGGAGAATAGTGTGAAAGGGGGAAAGAAAATAGGTTAAGAAGAAGAAATTACACAGTAAAGGTGTCACAGTAGTATTACAGAAGGTGTTTACAGAGGTTTCACAAGGGTTTACTTTTTGAAAAAAGACAAAAAAACAAAAAAAAAACTAGGAATACATAATCAATGACATAATTTCCCCACAAAATTAACAACTCAATTCAAGGACATACCTTGCAATTCACTTACCACCAAACCTTAAATTGAAGACCTCAAAAATTCCAAGTCCCCTTCTTTTAAAAACTCCCCTGGAAAAGCTATAAATAGAGGCCCTCTCTCCTCTCAAATTCTTTTTTCCTCACAGCCCAGACAGCGGCTCATTCTAAAAACCTAACTTCTTAATATTTTTTTGAGGGAAATCCCCTCCATCCATTCATATTATCTTAAAGACTGCTCACTAGCTAAGCTCAGTAGCACTGTCTGAGTAATCTATAATTAATAGTAGTTAACAGTTGGTCTACATTAATTTATAAATTCATCTCATTGACTATTGCCTTAAAAGTGTTATCCCCATTACTAAATCTGCTCAGTAGCCAAACTCAGTAGCATTGTCTAGGTGTTATATAAAGAATAGTAGTTAACAGTTGGTCTACATTATTATATAAAATACATCCCATCAACAAAGTTATTTACTCAGTAGCCAAGCTCAGTAGTAAATTGAACCATAGTAGTGTCTGTTATATAAAGCTATAATCATAAAATTATCAAAGACTTAAAAAGTAGTAGTGTTTGTTATCCCAAGCTATAATTATAGAAATTATTAAACCCTCAAAAAATATTAGTGTCTTTTGTTATTAGTTATCATATTATCAACAGTGTTATCATCAAAATTGGAAATCCCTCAAGGTGTTGCTGTTCTCAAGAAAGGAATTAAAAAGTCTTTTCCAAGCTTTATATCTTTATTTGTTTGTGTTAAGGCTTACTAAGACATTGTTTTCAGATCAAACAAAGTCTGATAGAGTCTGTTGAATATACCTTTCTGACTAGCCACCATCAAATAAAATAAATTGATTGTGAACTCAAGTTATGATAATTCAGCATTTTCAGGAAGGGCAGTTCAGATTATTCTGACACACAAGCACAGCAAGGGTTACAAGCTTGAACAGCAGTTCAAAACTGTTTTCTTGTAATTTCTCCTTCCAGGTACTGCCTCATTTATCCCACACAAGAGGAGTTTCTACACCATCAGGGGTAAGGGAATTCAACATTAAACCCACTCAAACTTTCCAAAACAGAAAGTAAATGTTTGTATGAGAATTAAGTTTCAGAAATTCTTCTTTCTGAAACACTCATACAGTTTGGACACCCAATACGGCCTGTCAACACCTGTACAGGCTGAATTCACAAATACAGTTTTGGATACACCAGTCTGAAGCTGTGTGATCACCCAACTTCACCACAACCCTTGTACAGGGGCTGTAATATTCAAATCAATTCAAATAGAGATTCCCCTCATAGAAACTCTCTATTTTGATTAGGGGTGGTGGATTTTCACATATACCAGCCCCTCTTCATCTCTCACAGGACTTTCCCCAGTCAATTAGTATATTTAATATATTATTCAATAAATACTCTTATTCTTAATTGGAGCATTATATTGATTGGTTTAACCTGGTCTTTGCATTTCCTCACCTGTTCAGTGGAGTTGTGGTGTCCATAGCCTTATTAACCCTTCTCTTTCTTTCTGACAGGGGGAAACAGTGGATTTGTACTTGTTTTTGGTTGGCTCTTTTATTATCTACTATAATTCCTTTGTTTCAGATTTCTTATATTTATTTCATTAGAAATTAGATCCTTATTACCCTCTTAAGTGTATTCAACCTTATTCCATCCTTCAGCTGTCCATAAGTGAGTCCAGTTTACTGAGTTCCAGGCCCTCTTCACTTAAAAGATCCCCTGTGACATTATAGTAAGTAACTCATTATGGTGTCTTTCTGTTCATTAATTTATATTGATTTCTCTCATTAATTGCTTATGATTTCTTTATAATTTTACAATTTTTTATTTCTCATCAGCTTTCATGTCACTCACTTCATTAATATGAAAATTGATCCTCTTTCTCATTTCTTGAATTCTGCTGACCATTTCACTTTATTCTCACTTCTCAATCAAATATAAATTTTATTTTTCTGTCTGAATTAGGTTCTTATCAGGGCTTTTAATTTGATTGATTAATTGGTTTGAATTCATTTTTATAAGTGATTCAGAGATTCAGAATTTGTTTTAGTGGATTGGATTGATTGTTGATTTAATTTGAATTCTTCAAGAAAATTGATTTGATATTCAATAATTGATTTTGATTGAATGACCAACTTTGACTCACTAACATATTGAATTGATTCCTGAATATATTGATTGATTCATTTGCTTCCTCAAGACAATGATTTTGATTTAAAGAAATTTGTTGATTGATTTCTTGATTGATTCAATTCTTCAAGCGTTATTGACGTTTATTTCAGATTTAATTTATTGATTGATTGAAATTAATTTGATACTCTTCAAGAATATTAATTCATTTATAGGATTTTTACCTTGTCATTTTCAGTTCTCAAGATTTTTTCATTGATTTCACTCCAAGACTACTTATTTATTCCTCAATTTTCATCAAGAATTCCAATTTTATTTGATTTGGTCAAGCCTTATTTTCATTCTCAAAGTATCATTAAGTTTTATTTTCTCATTCTTGAATAATTCCTTTTCAGCATAGTCCCAAGCCAAGAATAACAAATCCCAAAGACATCAAGCTTTTCTCACTTGTGAGCCTTAGAGGTAATTTCATATACCCAAAAGACCACAAATATAAAAAATAACATATTAATATAAATAAAATAAATTTATTTATATTATTAAAATGAAAAAATCAAAATATAAATATAAAATTATATTAAAAATAAAAAATTAATTACAATTTGAAAATAAAAATACATTAAATTTTGTAAGTATAAAATTACATTTATACTTGAAAAAATTAAGTAAAAATGAAATTTTAACAAAATTGTGAAAAAATAAATAAATTTGGAAAAAAGTTAAACAAAAATTATTATAACTTTTTATCCAATAAATAAATACATAAAAATTATTTCATCATTGGATTCCTCATAAAAAATCAGGTGGGGTCACCTCTGAGTGAAATTCTTGTAACTCAACTCTAAATAAGCTTAAATTAAGTTTTTAGTATTTTCAATACAGAAGTTGAAAATCCTCAAAACGTTAATTTAATTCACACCACATGTGGTGTTAACCATCAATTTTTGTGTTAAAATTGAGGTGTTGTGTTTAGTTTAGAAGTTATGAGGAATTGGAGTATTTTCAATTAAATTCAATTGAAATGTCAAAATGTGCGCGTGTATTACATAAGTGAACTTTGATTTACATATGAGGTGTCAATTATTACTGTATTGTACTGTACAATTGAATTGAATTACATATGTAAGTTATAAGTATAATACATGATGAGGAATTAAAGGAAAAATAAATTGGAAAGATTAAATTTGGGGGGGAAAAGGAACTCCAGCTCCAAGGGGGAGCTAGTCCCCCAAAATCCTTGCTGACAGGCGTGGGATGTCAAAATTCACGCAAAAGTTCATCACTTTTGGCCTGGAATTGAGTTACAGGGTCTGTGGACTCAATTGATGATGAGCTTTTGATACCAACTGGGGTAGTTTTAGCTGTTGCCAAGAGGGTAAAACTACCCTTAAGATAAAACAACCATAGTCAAAACAGTTTTAACTGGTTTCTACGCCTCATACACACATTCTGACGTGTTCTGAAGGCTCTAGGCCTGGTATTGCTATAGTAATGGCTGATTTAAGGGTCTAAAATGGCTAAAAATGGCTTAAACCAGCCTTTTTTGGTCTAAACCAGGGTCCAATGATGCCATAATTGGCTTTTCTGTTGTCAGACTGTTTTTCACGACTGAAAAGAGTAAATTTTACTTTTGGAGTAAGAGAATTGATGGTTATAAAAGAATGTCTTCTTTGCCCCACTTTTCTCTTCATGTTAGAATCTTTTCCTTTTATTAATTAGTTTAAAAACTGTTAAACCAATCAATCAAAGATTCCAACCACCATTTTAAAATCATTTTAATCCTTTTAACCACGTGAAAAAATCATTATAACCATTTTTTGTAACTCTTATAATCATTTTTACCCCTGAACCACCCCAAAAGTGAATTAAAGCATCTTTCATCACTGTAAACTTTGTCACTTTGTTTCCAAATTCACTCTGGTCACTTTTGGGTGTGTTTTCTCTTTAATATTGTTTTTAAAGACTTTGTTCTTCAATTAATTGCTTGCAGTTCTTTGCTCAATTAATTCCAATTGAAATTGCTCTTGAAGAAATTTCTTTTGTAGCCTTAAAATATCTCTTGTAGAGTATTTTTTGGATAAATTTTTATTGTTGGTAAAACAATAAATTTTTAGAATATTATTGTTTTATACTAATAAAGCTATAAACAATAAAATTGGCGTGTTTTCTCCTAAAAATAATATTTCTTACTATTTCTAATTGAAGTTTCACGTTATACAAATTTTGAGGACAGGAAAAGTACTTGATTTTTGATCAAAGTTTCATATCCACACCTTACATTTGGGGGCCCAGCCGTGATATTTTACCTGTGACATATTTTTTTTACTCTTTTTAAATCTTTTTTATTATATTGAAAAATTAAAAACATATAAAAAATATTTTTTTTTTCATATTATAAGTGAGGCTTATATTTTATTTCTTTTTTTGAAATAACCTTTTTTTTTACTTAATTAATTGGCTTTTTTATTAATTTTAGTGTCTGAAAATGTGGTAAGACAAGAAAACATTGAAACATCCTCAACAGTCACCAGCATTGTTCCTGCAAGCACTATTAATTCAGACCATAATAGTACTGTGATTGTGACTCAAAATAATCAACCTGAACCAATATCTTCTGAATTAATCAACTTGGACATAAGTAATACTCTTCAGAAAGCTAAGAATTTGGCCAATAGTAAGTTTTTTGACGTAAAAATACTATTTCAAGCCTTTTTAAACCATAATTATGCCTTCAACCAGGTCAGGAGCCAGCTACAACCCCTCAAGCAGCTCCCAAAAAGGTAATAGACGTGATTATGGCAGAGGCCAATCAGGTACAGAAGGAAAAGGGTCAGTTGATTACTTCCAAACAACTAAATTAGCTCATTCTGAAGCTGATAATACTATTTTACCTTCAAAAAGAGCTGACACCGCCACAACAACCTCTGTGGACATATACAAAGCCAGCCACAGTGCATACAACAATGCACTTCAATTCAAGGAGTACCAGATCCTTGCAGACCTGTGGAAGAATTGCATGAATTCTTACCTGACAGTAAGAAAATTCTTGGGCCACCCCAACACTTGCAAATTGCTCAATGGATGGCATCCATTGATGGAGAAGAAAAGCATGATGCTTTTGACACTAGAATGGAGGAAAAACAACCCTCCACCACCCAAACCAGTGCCAAAAACAGCCCCAGTGGCCAGCAGCAGCAATTCCAACGTGAAAACGCAGCCACAAACTACAAACAAGGGCAAAGGGAAGGCACCAGCCCCAAAACCTTACAGCCAGGGCTACAGAATCCCAAAGATTCAGCAGGATGCCTTGGAAAATGTATTCCAGATGGCCAGAACAATGATGGAATTACAGAAGAAGGAGGAAGCCAGATTAAGATTCCAGAAATGATTTCTGACATATTTGATTCCATCCCAGAGTTGTATAATGCTATAAATGACGTGAAAAAACATCTTTCTGATGAAAATGAAACCATTTGTAACAACATTAAAACAAACAACCTGAGATTGTGCCAAATTAATGAA
Organism: Austropuccinia psidii; assembly: GCA_023105745.1. Taxonomy (NCBI): domain Eukaryota; kingdom Fungi; phylum Basidiomycota; class Pucciniomycetes; order Pucciniales; family Sphaerophragmiaceae; genus Austropuccinia; species Austropuccinia psidii. The sequence continues at coordinate 20,777,784 of JALGQZ010000004.1, read as the reverse complement.
ACACTTATGTGTTTTGAAAAAGCTTTAAGGACAATTAAAAATTCCAATACTGATAATTCTTCTAACAATAAAATAAAAGAACAATCTGCCATTATTAAAAAATTAACAGATAAACATTCTAAATTCAATATTGATGACATAATTGAAACAAGAATTAAACAAGCCATAAATATTATCAAAACAGATAACAAGAAAGTCCTTGATGACATTTCAAATTCATTTACTGAAGTAAAGACATATACCATTGCCTTGAAAAAGTGTTTTGATGCTTCACAAGAAGAAGTATCAAAATTATCAATGAAATTGAATCAAGTCACTGCTGATAATACAAGACAGACAGAGTTATGGCAAGAACTGACACATAAGGAAGACATGTATAAAATTGAAGTAATAAATTTAATACAAAGCTTCCAACATGAATACAGAAATTCCCAAAGGTGTAGCAACAGTAAAATGAATGACATTGAACAAATACTGAACACCTTACCAAGAATGTCTACACCTCTAAATCAAAATTAGGGCACAAGCATTTCAAATCCACAAGTATTTGATCCTGATAATTCACAATTAAAAAATGAATTATCCACTTCTTTTCATAACTTGGAACCATCAATGGGCCAAGCACTCTTGAAAGAAGTTCCAAAACTTAAAGAATGGCCTCACTTCAGTGCTGAAGGAGAGTATGACCATATGGAATTCATTAGAGGTATTGACATTATCAAAGAGTATTTTGAATTACCAGACAGATTGGTAACAGCCAGATTTAACACCTTGTTTACCATATCAGCTCACAGATGGTACATAAAAATAAGACAAGCACATGGACACCAGAGTTGGACTTGGTGGAAAACCCAAATCATTAACAAATGGGCAAATGATGCTTGGAGGTTTAAAGGTGAAACAGCCTTTGAATCTGCCAAATTTAATGCTGATAAAGACAAAGCTTTACCATGGTTTTGCCAACAAAAGGACAGACTAACAGCATTATATCCTGACATGTCAGAATTTATGATCCATAGGAAAATTCTGAGACAATGTGGAGGTGACTTAGAGCATCCTGTCAAAAGCAGGACTACTGAAAAATCTTCAGCAGAAGATATTATCAATATACTAGAAGAAGTAACCACCAGAACCAAAATTGGTTCTAGTAGGGTGAACCTCAAAACAAGGCTTAATACACCTTGGAAAGATTCTGTGGACAAAAACGCCAAAGAAAATTCTAGTAATATTAAGTATAAATCTGCAGATACAGTCAGAAAGTGCCATATTTGCCAAAGCACCACCCATTTAGCCAATACATGTCCAAAAAGGGGAAAAATCAATGAAATTGACATTGAGAAGGAACCAGATGTTGAAAAAGAAGACATAACTGAAGACAATTCAGATGATAAGTCATCCATATTTTCTGAATCTTCAAAAGATATAGAAAATATTAATACCACTTTTGAAATCATGGAATCTTATTCCCACTTGCCACAATTGAGCAATGGTCAAGTTGATTTATCAAAAGTTCAAGATGCACAGCTTATGAAGACAAAAACCAAATAGAGGGAAAGGTTATACAGATGGTAACTCCTGTATAAAAGAAGTGGTGATTGACAACAAGCCCACCAAACCTTTGCTTGACCCAGGAGCCTTCTGCTCTTGTGTTGGAAAATATTTTCTTAAAACTTGTGTACAAAATTTTGAAGACCAATTGTTACCAATTGATGGTATAAAATTCAACAGTGCAAGTAACCCAATGAAAGCATTAGGAATATTTGAGAACAATGTCATATTCCCACACATAAATGGGAATTTAAGGATCACAGTTGAATTTGTTGTTATGGAAAATTGCGCTAGTACCCATTTTATATTGGGAAATGACTATTTAATCATGTATGGGATAGATTTACATAATAACAAAGACACATACTTTACAATTGGGGACCATAAGTGCCAGAAATTTGCCTTTTTACCATTTAAAAGACAAATTACAGTAAACAAAGTATCACCAGTCAACTTAAAGTTAGAGAAATTCAAGTCTGAACAGTTAAATGAGGCTGAGATAAGCCTTCATCTGACTGATAAACAAGAAAATGAACTTTCTTCCCTTTTGTATGACCACAGAGGAGCATTTGCTACAGACAAAGAACCTCTGGGAGCAATTATTGGTCATGAAGTTGACATCATTCCTAACATTGAGAGACCTTATCCACCACTCCTAAGAAGACCTGCTTATCCAGCAAGTCCAAAATCAAGAGAAGCTCTAGAAATTAATATCAAAGAACTTCTGGACCTTGGTGTAATAAGAAAAGTAGGCCACAATGAGGAAGTAGAAATAACTACACCAGTCATAGTGGTGTGGCATAATGGAAAATCCAGAATGGTTGGGGACTTTAGAGCTCTGAACACTTACACTGTCCCAGACAGATACCCAATACCAAAAATCCAAATTTCCCTTACTCAAATATCTCAAGCAGTGTATATAACCACTCTGGATGCCCTTAAAGGATTCCATCAAAATGTGGAAACACCAAGAGCAAGAAAATACTTGAGAATTATTGTTCATTGGGTAGTGTATGAATACTTAAGGATGCCCTTTGGTATCAAAAATGCACCTTCACATTTCCAAAGAATGATGAATGAAATCTTCCCTGAAGAACTCTCAGAGGGATGGTTAATCATTTACATTGATGACATTATTATCTGTTCAAAAACTTGGGAGGAGCACATGTACAGATTATCAAGAGTTTTGACAAAAATCCAATCAGTAAACATGAAAATCTCCTTGAAGAAATGTCATTTTGGATTTAAAGAACTTAAAGCACTAGGACATGTTGTATCTGGTTTGTTGCTTGGAATTGACAAAAACAAAGTTGCAGCAGTATTGTTAAAACCCATGCCTCAGAATAAGAAGGAAATTCAGTCATTATTAGGTTTTGCAGGATATTACAGGCAACACATTAAAGATTTTGCATCCATAGCAAGACCACTTTATAAGTTGTGTGACAAAGACACAGTATTTGAAATGACTGTTGACAGAGTCAAAGCTTTTGAGTCTCTAAGAGAAGCATTGACCACTGCTCCACTCTTACTGATTCCAGACTTTAAACTGCCTTTCAAACTGTATATTGATACATCAGGGGATGGACTAGGTGCTGCACTTTACCAAGTTCAGATCATACATGATAAACCTGTAGAAGGACCCATATGTTTCATACCCAGGCAAATCAAACCAACTGAAGCCAGATATGGAGCAAGTCAGATGGAATGTCTATGCCTTGTCTGGGCCTTGGAGAAATTGAACTACTTCTTAGAGGGATGTGTTTTTGAGGTGATAACAGATTGTACAGCTGTCAAATCACTTTTGAACATGAAAACACCCAACAGACACATGCTCAGATGGCAAATAGCCATACAAGAATACAAAGACAATATGACTATTGCTCATAAGGATGGTAATATTCATAAGAATGCAGATGAACTAAGCAGATGGGCATTACCAAATAATATTGATAATCCTGCTTATGTGCCAGAAGAAGCTTCACCACAAATTTCAATAGAAGGAATAAGTGTTACAGACTTGAACACCACCTTCTTTGAAGAAGTCAGAAGTAGCTACACTCAATATAAGAATCGTAGCATCTTATGCCAATTACTTAACAAAGACTGTAAAGACAGCTCTCTAATACATGCCTTGGATGAAGTATGGAGAAAATCTTATGATGAAGGAAGATTTCACCTACTGGATGGTATAATTTACCACAGGACCAAACACACATGTGTCATGACAGTTTTAGACAGGTCATTAATCAATCTTGTACTGAAAGAATGCCATGATAGTCCCTTTTCAGGACATCTGTCTGAAGACAGAACAAGAGAAAAAGTAAAAACCTGCATATGGTGGCCAATGTGGCAGAAAGATTTTGCAGAGTATTGCAAAACCTGTGACAGATGCCAAAAGGCAAATAAATCCACTGGCAAGTGACTTGGAAATATGATAAAAATGCAAGAACCAAGCAGACCTTGGGAAATTGTCCATATGGATTGGGTAACTGGCCTACCACCAGGAGGTGACAGAAGCTACAATGCTTGCCTAGTAATTGTGGACAGATTCAGTAAAACCCCAATCTTTTTGCCATGTCACAAAGATGATACAGCCATGGATACAGCTCTTCTGATATGGAATAGAGTAGTGTCATGGACTGGGATATTTACAAATATCATCAGTGATAGAGATCCCAAATTCACTTCAGCACTATGGACAGATCTTCACCAATTTTTTGGCACTAAACTGTCTTTCTGTACAGCCTACCACCCACAAACTGATGGCCTGGCTGAAAGGATGATCCAAACCTTAGGGGACATGGTGAGAAGATTTTGTGCATATGGCCTTGAATTCAGGGATTGTGATGGATTTACCCATGATTGGTGTACTCTGTTGCCAGCACTGGAATTAGCATATAAGACATCAATCCATGCCAGTACCAATCAGACTCCTGCTATTGTAGAAAAAGGATGGAACCCCAAGTTACCCCAAGATTACTTGAGGAAAGACTTAATTGAAATACATCCCACAGCTTCTAGCTTCAAAGGAATGCTAGACAAAGCTAGAAAGCATGCAGTAAGATGCATGGAGGACTCTTTTGCATATGCTAAACATAAATGGGATAAATCACATGCAACTCCAGATTTCAAAGTGGGGGACCTAGTTCTTGTATCCACCACTAACTTCAATAACATCAAAGGATGTAAAAAGTTGAAAGACTCCTTTGCAGGACCTTTTGTGATTAAGGCCCTCCATGGAGAAAATGCTGTTGAAGTAGTGTTATCTGAAGAACTTAGCAACAAGCATGCTACATTTCCAGGGAGCTTGATTAAGCCATATAAATCTAGTGATGCTGAGAAATTTCCCTTGAGGAATAAGATTCACCAAGTTATACCTCCTATTGAGACATCTGGTACTAAGAAAATTACCAAAGTTCTTAAAGAAAGGAAATTAAGAACCAAAAAAGTAAGGGAATACCTTGTTAGGTACAATGACCAACTTGTGAAGATGAATGGCTAGAAGAAAAAGATATACCAGAAGCTACAAAACTCTTCAGGAGATTCAGACACACTAGAAGCACCAATATTACAAAGTAATATTCTTTTTTAGGGGGAGGGAATGTGAGCCTTAGAGGTAATTTCATATACCCAAAAGACCACAAATATAAAAAATAACATATTAATATAAATAGAATAAATTTATTTATATTATTAAAATAAAAAAATCAAAATATAAATATAAAATTATATTAAAAATAAAAAATCAATTACAATTTAAAAATAAAAATACATTAAATTTTGTAAGTATAAAATTACATTTATACTTGAAAAAATTAAGTAAAAATGAAATTTTAACAAAATTGTGAAAAAATAAATAAATTTGGAAAAAAGTTAAAAAAAAATTATTATAAATTTTTATCCAATAAATAAATACATAAAAATTATTTCACCATTGGATTCCTCGCAAAAAATCAGGTGGGGTCACCTCTGAGTGAAATTCTTGTAACTCAACTCTAAATAAGCTTAAATTAAGTTTTTAGTATTTTCAATACAAAAGTTGAAAATCCTCAAAACCTTAATTTAATTGACACCACATGTGGTGTTAACCATCAATTTTTGTGTTAAAATAGAGGTGTTGTGTTTAGTTTAGAAGTTATGAGGAATTGAAGTATTTTCAATTAAATTCAATTGAAATGTCAAAATGTGCGCGTGTATTAAATAAGTGAACTTTGATTTACATATGAGGTGTCAATTATTACTGTATTGTACTGTACAATTGAATTGAATTACATATGTAAGTTATAAGTATAATACATGATGAGGAATTAAAGGAAAAATAAATTGGAAAGATTAAATTTGGGGGGGAAAAGGAACTCCAGCTCCAAGGGGGAGCTAGTCCCCCAAAATCCTTGCTGACAGGCGTGGGATGTCAAAATTCATGCAAAAGCTCATCACTTTTGGCCTGGAATTGAGCTACAGGGTCTGTGGACTCAATTGATGATGAGCTTTTGATACCAACTGGGGTAGTTTTAGCTGTTGCCAAGAGGGTAAAACTACCCTTAAGATAAAACAACCATAGTAAAAAAAGTTTTAACTGGTTTCAACGCCTCTTACACACATTCTGACGTGATTTGAAGGCTCTAGGCCTGGTATTGCTATAGTAATGGCTGATTTAAGGGTCTAAAATGGCTAAAAACAGTGTAAACCAGCCCTTTTTGGTCTAAACCAGGGTCCAATGATGCCATAATTGGCTTTTCTGTTGTCAGACTGTTTTTCACGACTGACAAGAGTAAATTTTACTTTTGGAGTAAGAGAATTGATGTTTATAAAAGAATGTCTTCTTTGCCCCACTTTTCTCTTCATGTTAGAATCTTTTCCTTTTATTAATTAGTTTGAACACTGTCAAACCAATCAATCAAAGATTCCAACCACCATTTTAAAATCATTTTAATCCTTTTAACCACGTGAAAAAATCATTATAACCATTGTTTGTAACTCTTATAATCATTTTTACCCCTGAACCACCCCAAAAGTGAATTAAAGCATCTTTCATCACTGTAAACTTTGTCACTTTGTTTCCAAATTCACTCTGGTCACTTTTGGGCGTGTTTTATCTTTAATATTCTTTTTAAAGACTTTGTTCTTTAATTAATTGCTTGCAGTTCTTTGCTCAATTAATTCCAATTGAAATTGCTCTTGAACAAATTTCTTTTGTAGCCTTAAAATATCTCTTGTAGAGTATTTTTTGGATAAATTTTTATTGTTGGTAAAACAATAAATTTTTATAATATTATTGTTTTATAATAATAAAGTTATAAACAATAAAACTGGCGTGTTTTCTCTTAAAAATAATATTTCTTACTATTTTTAATTGAAGTTTTACCGTATACAAATTTTGAGGACAGGAAAAGTACTTGATTTTTGATCAAAGTTTCATATCCACACCTTAAATCACTCCTATAGCAAGGGATCCTTTTGACTGCACACCATCAGTTCATCAATTGAGTGAAACTTTGGAAAGGGGAAGCCCAATGGAAGGAGCAGCACCCTCCAGAAGAGTAGGTGTGAATTCTAGAAGATCCAGATCATTCTCCGGTTTATTTGGTGGCTACCCTGGAATTGATGAAGGGCCTAGGAGCAGATTGGGGAAGCTGAATATGAAGAGGGGGAGGAGTCTGTGGAAGAGGAAGAATATGAGGATACTGAAGGGGGAGCTGCCTTGGCAGGCACCCCTGAAGCTCTTGAGGCTCCAAACCAAGCCCTTTCTAATCAACCTCTTGTCTTTCAAGAAGAATCAAATTTCCTCACAATGATGGAGCAAATTAATCAATTTATGGGGAAACTCACTCAAGAAGTTGCTTCAAGGGACAAACCAAAATCCCAAGCATTCAAGACTCCATCCATGAAGGTACTGGGTTCTTCTTATGGTACTAAAGATTATAAATTGAGAGGATTTCTTTAATACTGTCAGTTAATATTCCACAATGACCCAGAAAAGTTCTTCTTTGACAGGAAGAAGGTTCTCTACTCAACTGCTTTTCTTACTGATAGGGCTGCAAAATGAATTGAGACTTACCTCTCAAATATCTCCCAAGAAGACCCTTTGTAGATCCTTAATAAAAGGAAGTTATTTAAAACACAGTTATTCACTATTTTTGGTGATTGCAATGAATTCAGGAATTCTGAACAAGAGTTGGACAATCTCAAGATAAAATAAAGTGGTCAAGTCCCTTTGTACATAGAATATTTCAGAATCTTAATGTCAAGAACCAGAGATTGAGGGGAAAGTGTTTATATTCATGTGTATAGAAGGGGTTTGACATCAAGACTATTAGACCAGTTGGCTTCTCACCCTCCAAGCTTTGATAGACTTCAAGAACCCATGGATATTAAACTGGAGTTAGACACAAGGTACCATGAGGGGCTGAAGGAGAAGAATGGTAGTCATGAAGAGAAGCCTTCTGCTACTGGATCCAATTCTCTTAGGCCTCATCAAGATTAATTTTCCAAGAAGCCCCATAACAAGAAGAACAAGAAGGGGAAGAATTTTCAAGGCTCCAACGATAAGCCTCATGCTGCTCTCCACAATAAGGAAAACAAAGTAATTGGTTCTGAAAAGGAGAGAAGGATTAAGGAAGGTTTACTCACTTATTGTTGTGGAAAGAACCCAATTGAAAAATTATTCAAGAGACCAGGGCCATCAAGAGGCTTCCCTAGCAAGCAGGGGAAAGCCTGAGTAGGAATCATGTTGAGTTGAATGGCTCACTTATTTTTTTCAAGAGCACAATTGTGCACTCCAAATACTAGTGTCAAGAAATCTTTAAAAATTTTCATTTTTTCTTCTTTCTCTGATATTTTGTTATAGTATTCTCATTGATCCTGGTGCTACAAGCTCCTTTATTGGGAAGAATTATGTTCTCAAGTACTCATTGACCATGTCAGAGCTCCCTGAAGGATTCCTCTTTTCATTTTGGATTCCAATTAATCCATTTCCTTGGTCATCACCCATTATACCAAGTGGGTTGTTGAGTTGCCTTCTTTCCCAAGTTTTTAATGGGATTTTTATATCATGGATTCACCCAAGGGGGCAGATCTAATATTTGGCTATGATTTTCTTGACCATTTCAATGCCATTGCTGATTGGAAAAATGGATTGACACCTATGACTCCAGTAATAAGGATTCTAGTGGTATTAATTCTTCTACTAGTAATGACCTTTTCACTTCTGTCAACAGTGTTTCTCTGGTTGGTGAGCTTGAGACACCTTCCCTTCCTTCTTCTGTCCATATCCCTTCCATCAAGAGATGAAGTCTACAAAGAGATAAAAGATGTTGGAGAAGATTTTGCTATATCTTCACTTCATCTCTTTCAAGGGGATGTGGACCTCCCTCCTCTATCCTTTCATGCCTCCCTGGAGGAACAGTGGGATGAGCAGGAAGAGCCAGAAGGAATTTAAGCTGTGCTGAAGGTAGTCCCTCCTATTTATCACTAATATTTGGATGCATCCTCCAAGGTGAAAGCAGAGAAACTTTCTTCACACTGTGCCTGTGATCCTCATATCAAACTGGAGGTTCTTCTACCTCCAGTTGGTGTTATCTACTCTTTATCAGATGATGAGTTAGAAACACTGAGAGCTTACATTTCAGAAAAGTTAGAGAAAGGTTTCATCAGGCCAAGTTCCTCTTCAACAGGAGCACCTGTCCTTTTTATCAAGAAAAAGGATGATGGTGGCCTTTGTTTTTGTGTTGACTGCCACAAACCCAATGCTGTCACTAGGAAGAACAGGTATCTTGTTCCTCAAAAGGCTCAGCTCTTTACCATCCTTAACAGCTCCACTATCTTCTCCAAGATATATTTGAGTGGTGCTTATAGTCTCCTTTGAATTAAACAGGGGGATAAGCACTTGACTACCTTTATAGCCAAATATGATAGTTATGAGTATTTGGTTATTCCATTTGGCTTGACCAATGCTCCTGATTCATTCCAAAATCTTGTCAATGATATATTTGCGTATTTCTTGGATTTTTTTTTGTAGTCTACTTAGACGATATTATGGTCTTTCCTAGCTCTTAGGAGGAACATGTCAAACATCTGGCTGCTGTCCTTCAAAGACTGAGAGACAATAATCTGTTTGCTAAAGCCTCAAAGTGTGTATTTTGTGCCTCATGTGTGGAATACTTAGGCTATTTTGTTTCAAGTGATGGTCTCAAGATGGATTCTTCCAAAGTTCAGAAAATCCTCAATTGGACTCATCTCAAGAACATCAAGGAACTTCAATCCTTTGTTGGATTTTCCAATTTTTATTGTTGCTTCATTGAAGATTATTTTGAAAACAAATATGCTCTCACTTCCCTTATTAAAAAAAACTCCTTTTATCTTCAATGAGGAATCTCTTATTCAGTCTCAAATACTCAATGAAGCTTTCACCACTGCTCCTATCCTCTCCCATTTTAATTCTTCTCTACCAACTATTGTAGAGACTGATTCTTCAGATTATTCCTTGGCTTCTGTACTGAGTCAGGTGGATTACTCAAGAAAAAAACCCATTGAGTTTTATAGTTTCAAGCTTCTACTAGCTGAGTTCAACTATGAAATTCATGACAAACAACTCCTTGATATATTTTGAGCTCTCAAGCGCTGGAGAGATTTTCTTCTTTCTCTTTCCGATCCCTATGAAGTCTTTACAGACCACTATTCCCTCAAATATCTCATGTCATCCAAAGTCCTTGGTTGTTGTGAAACCCATTGGGCAGAATTTCTCTCTGAATTCCACTTTTCTATCACTTACTGCCCAGGCAGACTGGCCACTTTACCAGATGTCTTGTCATGTTGGGACAATGTGTACTGAGAGAGGGGGGTGTACTTCATCAGCAAGACTCCTCATAATCATTATCAATCTCTTAAGCAAAATGAAATTCAAGAGTTAAGATTCTTCCCAATAAAATGTTAAATTTTCTCAGATTTGGTGGACCAAATTGAGAAGGAAATATGGAAAGACAAAGAATATAAGGAAATTCTCAAGAGATTAGCAAGAGGTGAATCAGTTTCAGATTACTCTCTTGAACCTCAAGCTGAATTTTTACTTTCCAAAGATTGAGTAGTCAGTCCAAGAAATCATGAATTTCAATTGGATATTCTTCAAAAGCATAATGACTCACTGTTGGCTGGCCATCCTGGCCAGGGGAAGACCCTCAAGCTCATGAAGAGGGATTTCTATTGGGCTGGCATGAATCAAATCATCAAGGATTAGGTTTCCTCATGTCAGAAATGTTCAAGAAACAAGAACATCAACCATAAGAATTGTGTATTAATTAAGCCTCTTCAAAATCCATCTGGTCCTTTGATTTAATTATTAATGGACTACATCACTCAATTTCCCCTGGCAAACAACTTTGATTGAATTTTAGTAGTTGTGGACAGATTATAAAAAATAGCAATATTTATTCCAGCTTATTCCAAAATTACTTCCTTGGAGTTATCTCAAATTTCAATGAGTCATGTCTTTTCCAGAAATGGCCTTCCAATCAGTATTGTTAGTGATACATGTTCTTTTTTTCATTATTCTGGACCCAATTATGTCAGAAGCTGAAGATATCAAGAGCTCGTGCAATTTCTTTCCATCCTGAAAAAGATGGACAAACAGAGAGTGTAAATCAGATTCTAGAACAGTATCTTTGGATTTCTATTAGTTTCCATAAAGATGAATGACACTTCTGGCTCCCTCTGGCTGAGTTTACCTATACCAATGCAGAACATTTATCAAAAAAGCAATCACCCTTTTGCACCATTTATGGAGGAAATCCCAGTTTTGATTCAAATAAAATTTCTGAAGACACGCCTGCTGGAAAGGTACCAACAAAAACCCATTAATTACAGCAAGTAGTCAAAGAATAATCAGAGTCAGCAATAAGGCAATTTAAGAAGTATGCAGATAGATATAGGACAATTCCACATGACTTCCAACCTGGGGACAACATATTTCTAGCCTCTAAGAATAATGATGCTACAATACCCACCAAGAAGCTTTCAAAAAGATGGTTGTGACCCTTTTAAGTCTTGAAGAAGATTGGATCCTCCGGTATTCAATGTTTCCTCATTATAACCAGTGAAGAAATCAACTATCCCAAACCATGATTGATTGCAACCACCACCAGTCCTAGTGGAGGAGCAGGAGGAATGGGAATTTGCCAAAGTTCTGGAATCAAAACTCAAGAGAGGTAAATTATGGTACCTTTTAGAGTGGAAAGGATTCAGTGAAGACCCAGAAATACCAACTTGAGAACCAGATTCCAGCCTTACCAGCTCACAAGACCTTGTCAAGGATTTCCATGCTTTGTATCCTGACAAGCCTGGCCCAAATACCTCAAGAGTTTGAGTTATGGTGTTTGGTGTGGCATAGAAGTTATGAAAGCAATTTTCTGTCCTGGAATGCACCTTTAAGGGGGTATTCTACACAATTTTCTTGTAAGAACTACCTTGGCCCCTTTGTGAGAGCTTTTCAATTCTTTGGAAATATTCAGAAGGCCTTCAAACCTCAATACCCTCAAGTTTTGACCTTTCATCAAGACATGGCCAAATTCCTTTTTCTTTGTTTCTTTTGTTGAATTATGTCATTTATAATTATTCAAGACATTCCTTGAATCAAGTAAGTCATGGCAAAGTTTTCTGTTCTTTTATGGTGCTTCGTGAGGAGTGGAAGTTATGAAAGTAAGTTCCATCTCCTGGTATGCAGATCTGGGGGTTTATACTTCTTTTAAAGCAACACCTTGGCGACTCTGTGAGAAACAGATGCATAGTTTTATCTTTCAGGAAAATTATTTCCAAAATCAAGTTGCTCACCACAAAAAGGACACCTCTCAGGAGTTTTCTTTTTCTTTCTCTTTACTCTCTTTTTTCTCTTAATCTTCATTTTCTGTCTTTTACTTGTATAACTCTTGTTTCATTTTTTATTTCTTAATCAAGCACAAGCATCCCCTCCATATCATGTGTTTGGAGGTTCCATTTTTTATCAATACAAGTTGGGATAAAAGACAAACTAAAGACAAACAAAACCATTAAGCTAGCTATCTCCACCCAAACCATCAAAGTTTCTCCAGAAATCATTCATGAACTCATCTTCATACCATACAAGTTTAGCAGGAATCTCTTCAGAAGCATTGATGTGGTATACCTGTACCAGTTTGGGTTAATGGACAAAATAAGAAGGTAATTTTTTCAATTTTCCTTAGGCCTTTCCCAATATATCAAAGTATTCATTTCCTTAAAAAGAAATAATAAGGAGAACTAAAGCCATTAAAAACCAAGAAATATCCTTTGTTAATAAATGAAATTGAAAATTATTTAGGTAACACCCCAATGCACCACCAAGATGAAGTTAACCTTCAAAGGGTTGGTTGGCCTACATCAATTTTTTTAATATTTTCATTTCTTAAATTCTCTTTACTTCAATTTTCATTAAATATTGTGGGTAAAAAAAATAAAAAAACATATACTACGGCACAGAAAGTCTTAGTTACAATGAGGATTCATAGAATTAAATTTCAGGGAAGAGGTTTAGCATAATAGGGGTCATGAAAATTAATTGAAGGTTTTTTTATATATTGAAAAGGTATAATTGGGCATTTAGATGAAAATTAGCCTTCTAGTAATTATTAGAAGTACATGTATATTAGATTTAGAGGGTTAGAGCTAGGAGAATTGTTTAATCCTGGCTTTATGATCAATTGATGTGAACAGGATGGGTGTATGAGGTCCACCAATAAGCTTTTGAGGCTTAGAACAAGAAGTGAATTAGGTTTAAGACAAATCTTGAGAGATGGATGGAAAATGACATGGAAGGTGAAGAAGAATAGGCTAGGAAGTAGCAATAATTCATTAAATTCAGGAGAGAAATTTCACAGAAATTTAAAGAGGTTAACAGGTATGAACTGTACAAGTGAAGTTACAGGAAAATACTTTGTCAAAGTAAAATTATGGAGTTCTGTGAAGTTACAGTAAAAGGTTAAGATCTCTAGTAGGGGCTTACAAGATACAATAATAGTAATAAATTAAATTGATATTACTAATACTAGGAGGAGCTAAGGATGATTAGTAAGCAGGTAATAGGGTTATAATACAGACTAAAGCTGTATTTTCCCCACGATTTCCAAATCAACTAAAATACAGGTCATATGATAAAAAAAATCAAGACCAAAACCATATTCTCCCCACAAAACTCAATTAAAACACATCAAATGATGAAAATTCATGTTTAGGATCAGCAGGATTAAATTGGTAATATCATCAACATGGCAACAAATTAACTTTCCCCACAAATTCCCCACAAATTCCAAGAAATTAACCAAAATACAGGTCATATGATAGAAAATCAAGACTGAGAATGTATTTCCCCACAATCGGAAACTAAACTAAAATACAGGTCATATGATAAAATATTGAGACTAAAACTGTATTCTCCCCACAAAACTCAATTGAAACACATTGAATGATGGAAATTTAAGCTTAGGGCCAGAAAGGTTGAACTGGTAATATTATCACCATGGAAACCAATTCACTTCCCCACAATTTCCCCAAAAATGCCAAGATATTCCCTAAAATAGAAGTCATAGAATTCAAGAAAACTGTATTTTCCCCATAATTTCTTAATTAACCCAGGCTATATTGCACAGCCCCACTCAAAACAAAATACAGCCTAGAACAACTGGAAAAACCTTTAGTCCCCTGTTTTTGACACTCCCATGGAGGCCCCGAAAACTCTAAATAGAGGTCCCCTCCCCGCCTCTAATTCTTCTTTCCTCATGGCCTAGACAGAGGCTCATCACAAAAACGTAACTTCGTAATATTTTTTATGAGGGAAATCCCCTCCATTGATCTACATTATCCTAATTTTTTTAGGAATACTCAGTAGCTAAGCTCAGAAGTATAGTTATCTCATCCCCATTCCTAAATTTTGCTCAGTAGCTAATCTCAGAAGCCCTGTATAAGTGATTTATAATTAATAGTAGTTAACAGCTGGTCTACTTTAATATATAAGCTAATCTCATTGAAAATATCAATCCCATTATTGCTCAGTACCTAAGCTCAGAAGCACTTTATGAGTCTTTCTATAATTAATTGTAGATAACAGCTGGTCTAAACTGATTTATAAACCAAAATCATTCACTATCCCATTGGTATTCATATACCATTCCTAACTTTTCTTAGTAGCAAAGCTCAGTAGCACTTTCTGAGTTATTTATAATTAATATTAGTTAACATTTGGTGTACTTTAATTCATAAACTAATTTCATTGACCATCTTCATATCCTTATTGCTCAGTAGCTAAGTTCAGTATCATTGTCTGGGTGCTTTATAGATAATAGTAGTTGACAGTTGGTCTACATTATTTTATTAATCCATCCCATTGACAAAGCTCTTTACTCAGTAGCTCAGCTCAGTAGTAAGTTGCAAAATAGTAGTTTCTGTTATCCCAAGTTATCATCATAAAATTATTAAACACTTAGAAGAAATACTGGTGTTTGTTATTATTAGTTATCATATTATCACGAGTGTTATCAGTGAAACTGGAAATAACTCAAGGTGTTACTGTTCTGACTAAAGGAAACAAAAAAGTCTTTTATACAGTTTTATATCTTTATTTATTTCTGTTAAGGTTTACTAAACCATTTTTTCCAGATAAAACAAAGTGTGATAGAGTCTGTTGAATATACCTTTCTGACTAGCCACCATGAAATTAAATAATTTGATTTTGAACTGAAGTTAAGATAATTCAGCATTTTCAGGAAGGGCAGTTCAGATTATTCTGACACACAAGCAGAGAAAGGGTTACAAGCTTGAACAGAAATTCAAAAATGTTTTATTGTAATTTCCCCTTCCAGATGCTGTCTCATTTATCCAACAAAAAAGGAGTGCCAACAGTACCAGGGATCATTCTATCATTAGCATACACAATCACTTTCCTTCTATTCCTATCAATTATTCAAAAATTCCTGGCCACAGCATCTGGCCTTCATTCACCATATCGTGATCTTCTTGGGTGACAAGGACAGGCCAACATTCTCTTCTCTGGAATACTTGAGTGGCAGGGAACAGAAACAGTGACATTTTAGCTCTCCTTCTTCTGGAACCGGCCACAGGTTTCAGTTGCTGGGAGTTGATCATTGGAGAGTTTCTGGGATGTGTAATGGGTGATGGCCTCCAGGTTTAAGCCAGGAAAGGCTTGGCAGTGGATGGATTTGGTGAAGGAGGACAAACTGAAGATGGAATTTTGGAAAGGATGGGCTGGAAATTTCTGGGAGTACTTGGTATGATTTGACTTTGAAATCTCTTGGAAGGGGTTGGGAAGCACCAGGGCAAATCTTGCGTCAAGAAGACGTCAAGCAGGATAAAAGCAAGTGAACGTCGAGCACATGACACACTCTGGTCTTACACCAAATCCTGTGACATCCACCAATATTGGTTCCCCTGTGCCTTCAACTGAGATTTCTCACCACCAGATCCTCCCTCAACCATCCAAAAGTTGGTAAAAATTACACAATACCCGCCTGTTTCCACATGCACACATCAAAGAGGTCCTTCAGCCAGTCTTGATGTAGAGGGGGGGTTTCACCTCACCAGTTCATGCATGAAAGGACTGCGCCTCCACGGGATTGTCATTTTGCAGATGACACTGGTAGAGCCCACCGCACAATACAGCAGGTGCAGTGCGGTTGCATTGGCGTGTGCGTGTGGGGGTGCATTTGTGTGTGAATGTGCATCCACCCATGCGGGGGCAGGTGCGTAAGGGCCGATTCCCCTTCCAACGTGATGAGGGCGCAGTTGGACATTTTGGATGCTGTGATAGGTGAGTGTGTGGGACATTTGAACATTGAAATTGGCTTTTTCACACTGTACCCAACGTCAAAATAGTAATTTCTTTGTGGCAATGTGAAATAATGGGCTTTGCTTGTCACAATGGCATGTCTCTGTCACCAAATTTTGACGCAGTTATTTCACTAGCAAAATTGCTAATGAATCTGAGAGATTTGCATTTTTGTAGACTAAGTATCATGAAATAACGGTTTGATCATTACAAGCAGTCCACATGACATAACTTTGTTATCATACAATCCACAGTTACCTTCTATTTCTTCTTCAGATATAATCAATTTTCCATCATAAAAACCAACAGCTTTATAAATATTGAGATGTGGCCAATCTGGTAAGAAATTCACATCAATCTTCAAAGCTTTTAATATTAGAAAGCTATTGTTCAGAATGCAAGATGGCTCAGAGACTTTACAAATGCTATTAATAACACCAAAATGTGGTGAGTTGCCCCTCAGAAAACATATCACACTGTTTCTGACATGTTTGGATTAAGTTGAAAATATACTGTTCCCAATATTAATGTTTGAAACTGGAAAATACCAAGTTGAGACAATCCTTGACATGGGATGACTTGTGGATTGTATGGTAGTGTCTAAGCTGATCCATTCAACTATTTCCCTTGTGGAATGAAAATTCTGTAAGTACTCAACCAGGAAATCATAATTTTCTTGGTCATGGCGGGATGGTTTGTTATTTTTTTGGTGATTGAACAGGTCAGGCGGCTGTGATTTGAAAAGTTGTTTTATTTCACATGGGACGGATGGGGATCTCAGGAGGACAGAAATGTTGGAACATCAACAGATATGTTGAAGTAAGGTTTTATATAAATCATCTATTCAGAGTTTCGAGAAGTTAGTCTCATTCAGTTCATGTGTTTAATCTATGTGAATATATTGATCTTATTAATTGACGTACACATTTTGTTATTTTTTGGCATCTTTGCAAATACTCTAGTCAAGCGCTCATAACCCCATGTGGCTGAGGCTTGCTCTGGGCCTCAACAGTGGAAGAGCTTGGGAATATGATCAGAAAAATGATTATTTGGTTTACTTTTTTGTTTTGGGAACAGGTGTTGATTGGAAAGGCGGAATTTTTTCCAATGTTCAGAAAATGCATTTGCATCATCCATTGAAACAGTCCAACTTGTGGCAATGTTGATAGCACTAATCAGATGGAATGTATTCTTGGTTAGTTCATTTGCAAGCTCTTCTGATTGACCCATGTTTCTTTGTGTGTTGGTGGATTTTTGTTCATCTAATGACATCTGTTGACTGAGCATTAAGAATGGAATATAGACCTTGTATAAGAGAGCCCATCCAGCGGCTTTCAAACTACCATGAGAGGGGGAACCCATTTTGCAGGGTACTCTTGTCCATGAGGAGGGAATTATGGTATCAGATATGATTTGTCGGAGATGCACCAGAGCCTCACCCTTGATCTGGTGATCACTCAGTGCACTGATATCCAATTCAGAGGGGATTTCAGAAGTGTGGATGTAATCCGCATCAAATGAAGGAATCTCCACAGAAGCACTAGATGGATGTTGCGTGTGAGGGGTGGGCATTGGGACGTAGTTTTTTTGGGTGGAAGTAGTGGGGAGTGACTCATTGATTATTTTCGCTGCATCTCTTCTTGGTGAGCAGGACTCTCTCAATGTGATTTTATCAAGAGAGCTGTTGGAGGTCATGGAATCTGATTTTGAACTGTTTCTGTCATTGGATTTCCTGTTGGACCTGAAGTAAATTTTTGATTTGGACTCTGGAATGCACAATTTGAAAGCTGCATGATCCTTCAAAATTCCAAGTATTAAATTACGCATTATGTCAAGATTAACCATTCTGGTTGCATCCCAATATGGAAGGTCTTCCAAAATTGAATATTGCACTCCATACTCAGAAAGAATTGCTTTCCTTTGTTTTGGGGATGCCCAAAGCCATTTGGCAATGGTTGATTTATGATTTTGGTATGAGCACGTGTAGTGAAATTGAGGACCAATTTCTTCAATTTGAGCTTTGTGAATAGTGCAAAAGTTACAAAAGTGGTTTCCTGAATGAGAAATAAATCCAGTAAGCTTGCGCATGGCAACCACATCCACCATGTCCATGAGAATGGCAACATGGATAAAGGATCCTGAAGGACCTGTTGACGTGGGTGAAAAATTGTTATACTTGCCATAGCTCTTTGAGCTCCTTGTTGAGTGGAATTAATAGGTAATTCAATTGAAAGGAAGTTGGCTCCTCTGGACCAGGGATGATTCCTGCAACATAGACATTCTCTGGCTTCAATCTTTCACTTGGGGGGAGATTAAGACAAATGAGCATGATAGGTCCAATGCTGGCCAACTGGGTTGACTTTCCATGTGCATTAAACCAGTCCACATAAATGGAGAAGGCCAATGCACCAGGAATGGACATTAATGGGGGGTCGTGAATATTTCTAGTGCCAGTTAAGCGTCTCCAGACCCATCCATCCCAGGTGTCACTTTTTGGGGAACCTTTGGGAGTTTTGGATTGTTGGTGTTGATGCAGAATTTCCATAATTCCAGCCTGCTGGAGAAATCTGGCAAGCCAATTTTTGAATGGTTGATAAATGAAATTTCTTGTTGGTATAAATTTTTTTTGATGTTGGTTGTTTTTTGTGTGTGGGGTTCAAATGAATTGATGAATTTTCCTAATGATTGTGTGCAAGGGGGATCATGATCATTTGGGTCATTATGGCGTTGATAGCTGAGTTGGTCAGTTGTGACAGATTCAGTAAGGCCATTAAGAAAGAAACATTGAGGACAGCATATATAGTTTTGAATCACTGGCTCCAATTGGAGATGTTCAAATATGGTACTGAGATCTTGAGGTATATGGAATGCAGGAGTGGGGGGACCACTTGAGCTTGATATACTGGACTTGATCAGCAGGTTCAGGGCAGGGTTGAGAATGCGTGAAGCCCTGCGGGGTATATTATAACTTAATGATAGAATGGCAGATATTATCATTCCAAGGTCTTGTGGGGGAATGATTTGACTGCCACTGTATGGTTTCTGTGCAGTTGAATTGAGACCCCCTGGAGTGGAGAAAGTGCTTTGGGTCAATTGTGAATAATCAGCTGGGAAGATTTGATCCAATAGAGTTTGCGGGAACTCAGATCCTGATGCAGAAGTAGGGATGTTTGGAAGAGATTTGGGTGCAATGGTTATTTTGAGCTTTTTAATGTGCTGTTTATATTGGAAAGGTGTGAAGGCAACTCCCTTCCTATCACCCTCAGTGGAAGAGTGTGCTTGGGTTGAGCAGTGTTGACACATGCATATACACATTGAGGAATAGCTGCGGGTTGTCATTGTTGCAGGAATAGTGAGTAAGGTTGGTGTATGTATATATATATCTATGGTTGATGTGAAAGTGTTTGGGAGTGTTATTAATTGGAAAAAAAATTGAGTGATTATTTGAGCCAGCTGAGGATTTTATCCCATTTTTAATGGTGGCTGAGCTGCAGGTGATAAAGTGTAACATGTCTCATTTGGATGGCGGAATCGGTTAGGAGTTTAATTGGATAAATTGCCATACTGCTCAATGCTCATACATATTCTCTTTTATTTACACATGGTGATACTCCGGTTTTGACCCTTGATGGGCGTTTCATTAGGGATGTGTCAACATTGAATTGAGGGGATTAACATTCAAAGCATGTACACTGGCACGCCATTGTACGTGGTTTAAACCTTATTACAGACATAACAATATAGCTCTATTACATAAGCATTTTTAGTGGAGCTAAAGTCTTTTTATTTGGTTTGAGTGCAGCGGGATTTTAATTGGTTGGAATGTGTTGCCTTTCTTGAAAAGGTGATGTCTCTTTTGTGGGTAAATCCTTCATTAATGTACCCTTATACAGATATAGAATTCTGTGTAATTTTGATGCATATATTGGCAGTTTATATAATTCACAAAATGTGACAATGAGGAGGGTGAAATGTTGATTGGATCTGATTACTTATGTATGATGGGTCCCCTTTGGGATCAAGGAAATATCACATTATATGCTGGTAGGCCGGGCGGGGTGGTTTCCGACAAAAGCGGAGGAGCTCAAGAGGAGGCAGGGAGAATTGTCCTAAAAATAGTCTTATTAAACTTCCACGAGAGGCTTGGTTCCCCCTTTTCATACAATTTCTCTATTATAAGTTTGAAATCACTCTATTATATAAAGTTAAAAAAATTACTGTACTTTTTTAGCCCTCATGTCATCTTCCAAGCCACGTAAATCACATTCAGGTTCTGTTAATGACTCAGATAGTGAATCTAGCATCGAATATGTATAAACACAGTCAACATTGAGTCCCAACATTCCTCTCACAACCCCTATCACATCCTCAATGAATGTATCAGGTCTTAACATTGATGTGGGAAATCCGAAGGCTCCAACTTCAAGCACTTGGTCAATCCCAAATATTTCCGTCACTCCAATTCCCCTGAATCCCACTAATACACAAATGCATGTGTCTGAAGGGCCAGAAGGCACACCTCAAATCTCATCAAATGCTAATCCCCAATCAAAATTTCCATGTGAGTTCCTCCTTAATCCTGGTTGGAATCCAGTCGCATCCCAGGATCCCTTTGGACAAAGTAAACAGCCAACCCTCAATATTCCATCAGGATCTCAGGTTCATGTGGGCAATGAAAAGAGGGTTGATGGCGGGGGACAAAAAAGACCATTGGAAAATGTAACTTGGAGTGGTCTGTTGGAGGGAGATCCAGGATTGACGCTTCATTAAAGTAAGTCATTTTGATGTTGGAGTATAAATGTTTTCACAATTTTATCTGTTTGTTTCATGGGTTAGATATGGCACCTAAAGGGAAGTCGGTCCAATCTCAGGAGCCAATTGAAGATCGTGAGTATGACCAGTCTTAATCAATGTTTTGATGTGTTAACTGGTAATTTCCATGGCAGATGATGAACTTTATGCATCTTCACCTCTGGTCCATAAAGAGAAAGTCACTTGACGTCATCATCTACATGCCTCCAAACCAAGAACGGGTCATGCCAGTTCATCAAGAGAAACAATTGTGGATGATGAGGATGAGAAGATGTCTCCGACTCAAAGTGAAAGAAATGAAGAACCAAGGAGGGAAAATTTCACGGCGCATGAGCTAGGCACTCAGTCAAATAGTTAGTTCACCCATCCTCACATGGGCCTTTCCCAGAGTATGCTTGAACAATCCAAGGTCAGACAGCAAAGGAACCAGGCTTGTAAAGCTCACAATTTGGAAAAAGTGTGCAAGCCATAAGGAGAAACCAAAATGGCCGAGAGCAGAACTTCCAGAGAATGTCCATGGAATGAGATCAGCAGTACATGCCCATTGCCTGTTCCTACTCAAAGTTAGGGGTAAGGATTTTTCCTCACTACCAGCACCACCCAGCACAGAAGAGCGTGAAATTGCAATTTAAGTGGCTGGTCATCTCAGATATATCCCCAAAGATGTTTTCAATGAGCCATCAACACAGGTTCAGTCTCAGGGTTTCCAAAGCTACTGCAAAAATGAGCTCTATAAGCTAGGACTAAAGCAATTCACTTGGGACTGGGAGAGCTCATGGCAACATCCATTCAATGAGTTGATGTCTATGGTGTTTTACCATACATTCCATCTTGCACTTGTCATCACCGAGTATCATCACTACTGTTGGAACAAGGATCATAATAACTATGGGGTCGTGGTGGCTTTAATAGAGCAATATTTCACTTTTTGAAAAGAGAATGGAAGTCTATTCAAAAGGATGCAGAGTATTTGGTAAAAAAGAAGGAGAATCAAAAGCTCACAAAGACTCGCCAAAGGGTTAGTTACTGTATCTCTTCTTCATTGTGAAAATAGTCTGATGATAATCTACTCGATTATGTGCAGACCTGTGAGCACCATCATGAATGGTGTGAAACCGCTAATTTTCCCATTCTAGCATCACAATTCAATTATCCTGGAGTTTGCTCAGATACTGAGGAGGTACTGGAAAATGGCTGTCAAGTTTACCACAAAGTGGGTTTATGCTGGTGCTCCCAGTTATTTAATTAATTGGTATTAAAAATGGATAGAGAAATAGAGTTTTGTAATTGGATTAAAAAAAGGGTAAAAAGACTATTGATAGATTTCCAGAAATACGATCAACAGATGATGGTGATATTCCAGAAGGCCTATCATTTCAGGTATTTGATCAAGATTGGCTCAAGAGCTGTAGTAAGATGCAGACTATCACCCTCAAAATACTTGACGTGCCAGTTATTAGGCCAAATGGTGATGCTCTTCAATAAATTAGTAACATAAATGTAAGGTGTGGATATGAAACTTTGATTAAAAATCAAGTACTTTTCCTGTCCTCAAAATTTGTATAAGGTAAAAATCAATTAAAAATAGTAAGAAATATTATTTTTAAGAGAAAACACGCCAATTTTATTTTTTATAACTTTATTAGTATAAAAAAATAATATTATAAATATTTATTGTTTTACCAACAATAAAAATTTATCCAAAAATACTCTACAAGAGATATTTAAGGCTAGAAAACAAATTTCTTCAAGAGCAATTTCAATTGGAATTAATTGAGCAAAGAACTTCAAGCAATTAATTAAAGAATAGAGTCTTTAAGGACAATATTTAAAGAGAAAACACACCCAAAAGTGAGGAGAGTGAATTTGGAAACAAAGTGACAAAGTTTACAGTGATGAAAGATGCTTTAATTCACTTTTGGGGTGGTTCAGGGGTAAAAATGATTATAAGAGTTACAAACAATGATTATAATAATTTTTTCAAGTGATTAAAAGGTTTAAAATGATTTAATAAAGGTGGTTGGAATCTCTTATTGATTGGTTTAACAATGTTTAAACTAATTATAAAAGGCAAAGATTTTAACATGAAGAGAAAAGTGGGGCAAAGAAGACATTCTTTTATAGCGATCAATTCTCTTACTCCAAAAGTAAAATTTACTCTTGTCAGTCGTGAAAAACAGTCTGACAACAGAAAATTCAATTATGGCATCATTGAACCCTGATTTAGACCAAAAAGGGCTGGTTTAAGCCATTTTTAGCCATTTTTTAGCCATTTTAGACCCTTAAATCAGACATTACTATAGCAATACCTGGTCTAGAGCCTTCAACACACGTCAGAATGTGTGTAAGAGACGTAGAAACAAGTTCAAACTGTTTTTAATATGATGGATTTATCTTAAGGGTAGTTTTACCCTCTTGGCAACAGCTAAAACTACCCCAGTTGGTATCAAAACCTCATCATCAATTGAGTCCACAGACCCTGTAACTCAATTCCAGGCCAAAAGTGATGAACCTTTGCGTGAATTTTGAAATCCCACGCCTGTCAGCAAGGATTTTGGGTGTCTAGCTCCCCCTTAGAGCTGGAGTTCCTTTTCCCCCCCAAATTTAACCTTTCCAATTTATTTTTCCTTTAATTCCTCATCATGTATTATACCTATAATTTACATATGTAATTCAATTGAATTATACAGTAAAATACAGTAATAATTGATACCTCATATGTAAATCAAAGTTCACTTATGTAATACAGGTGCACATTTTGACATTTAAATTGAATTCAACTGAGAATACTTCAATTCCTCATAACTTCTAAACTAAACACAACACCTCAATTTTAACATAAAAATGGATGGTCAACACCACATGTGGTGTGAATTAAATTAAAGTTTTGAGGATTTTCAATTTTTGTATTGAAAATACTAAAAACTTAATTTAAGCTTATTTAGAGTTGAGTTACAAGAATTTCACTCCGAGGTGATCCCACCTGATTTTTTATGGGGAATCCAATTGTCAGGGTGAGTCTATATAGTAGCTATGAAATGTAGTTACAAGCTAGTATTATGACTGTGACATGTCAAAAAACAAATAAATTTAAATCTTCAGGTCCTACTGCTACGTAGTAACAGTGGTGATGAGTCTGTTGAGGACCTGGGTTGCAATACTCTAATATCTTTGACTGTAAAGAAGTACTACAATAATTATATTCTAATTATATCTTCAAAGATAATTCTAAGGACACTACTGATTGATAACAGTTTTGTCACATAAGAATATGGATAATAAGATAAAGATGATGGTTTTCAAGGAAAAAACCCTTCTTTTTATATCTTTCAAGACTGTCAAGGGTTATTAACTCTTCACGCGTCAGAGGAGTGAAAATTTTCAGTCCAATGATCAGTCTGTGGTTCTGGATTGTCAATTCTGACATCAATAGAGGCAGAATTGTGGTTTTGGAACCACAAATGATCATTCTGGATCAATACAGGGTGAAAAAACCTTTCACCTTCCACGTCAGCACTTGGATGACGTTGTTCTGGTGTCTGTATGATCAATAATGATTATTTTAGAGAGGTTATATCCTCATAAGTATATTATTTTAAGTATGATAGCAATACCGTTTGATACAAGTTTGATACAGTCATGTATTGCTAGAAAAACCTTCCAATCAAGATATCTCAGTCAGCTCTTAAGATATCAAGAAACCAAGAGCAAAGAATTGAAGGGCTTAATGAGGTCTTCAATTTGGTATGCTTCATGTTTACCCTTCTTTCAAATAGCAAAAGCTATAAGGGTTTTAAGTTTTTGGATGTATTTTTGTACATCAGTATGAGGATTCAAAAACTTCCATACCAGATACCTTCTTCAATTTGGAAAATATCTGTATTCTGATGATACAGTCTTGTAGGGCTTGATTAGCTCTACAGTTTGGTATATTACACTGTACAGTTGTATGAGTGTATGCCAAATATACAGGGGTTTGTTTACATTGTTGTTTTCAGAATATCTGTATTTTGGTTGTTAAACCTTTGAACCAAGATCCCTCAGTCAATTTAAGAGATACAGAGGTCTAAGGTGTCTCAATTTAGAGCTCTTGTTTAGATCTTTAATTTGGTTATATATCTGTACAGTTTTGTACAAGCCCTCTTTGACTTTCAGGGGGGTCTTGGTTTTAAAGTAAAGGTCATATGGTATCTCCAGTTGTAGTGGTGTTACAGCAACATGGATGATACCATTGTGTAGCTCTCTATGTCAGCTTTAAGATAAATACCATTTTGGTATAGAATAACTTAAATATGCATGAGCTAGATGAGAGGTGAAAATAAGGGTTTTGACTTGTTTATTCTCCTCTAGGTTTCCTTATTCTGTTTGGATAAGGTTGGTGTTTAATTTAAGAGGAGTCTTTTCCTCTTATTTATTAGCTGTATTGACTATGTTTGTTCAATACTTGTCATACCATTATTTATGGCATGTTGGATGTCATGCTAGTGCTCTGTTTTGAGTCACAGGCTGACATACCCTCCCTCAAAAGAAGGCTCATCATTGATGAGACTCTTCAGCCCTTATGGAGGCTCTGAATCCTCTGAGGTCTATTTGTCCATCTGGGATTTCTTTCTCAGTTAACCATTTATCTTTATCTGCTGGTTGATTCTTAAATCTAACCAGATATTGCCTGTTGTCTTTCCCATTAACTCTTATTTTCCTGGCTTTAATAATCTTTTTCACTGGTCCAGGTGAGTCATCTTCCTCTACCAATCTTTCATGGGTGACTGTCTTCTTTCTTTCAGGGAATTTCTCCTCATCTGTTTGGTGATAAGGTTTGACCAGGCTCACAGGGAAAACTGGGTGTTTCCTAGAAAACTCTTTGGTCAAGTTGACTTCCACTGCATTCTTCCCTATTAATTTAATAATTGTGAATGGTCCTATGAATGAGTCTCTCATCTTCTTGGGTCCTCTTAGATTGTTTAAGTTAAGAGTTGAGATTAGAACTTGGTCTCCTTCTTTGAAATCAGGCTCTTGGTGACTTTTATCATATCTCTGTTTGTTGTATAATTTAGCTTCAGCCACACATTGTTCTGCTTTTTCACAGGCAGTTTTCCACATTGTGTGGAAGTCTTTAGCTGTGGGGTGTACTGAGAGGAGGTTCTTCTTCAAGTAGTCTACTGGAAGTAGTGGGTTCCATCCTTTCTCTAATGTGGCAGGGGTTTTCCTGTCACTGAGTGTATACTTGTGTTGTATGCCAATTGTACAGCTGGTAGGAGGGTTACCCAGTCATGGGTATATCCCTCATTGTCTTTATATTCCATGCCATATGCACAAAATCTTCTAATGATGTCTTCTAATGTTTGAATCATTCTTTCTGCTAGACCATCTGTTTGTGGATGGTAAGCTGTGGAGAATGCTAGTTTGGTTCCCAGCATCTCATATAGATTAGTCCAAAATTCTGATGTGAATTTAGGGTTTCTGTCACTAATTATAATTCTTGGAACTCCACAGTTTGCTATCACATTGTTCCAGAACAATATGGCTGTGTCCATTTCTGTGTCCTCTTTGTGACAGGGGAGACATCTGACACTCTTGCTGTACCTGTCTACTACTACTAGGCATGCATTAAAGCTGTCTTTCCCTCCAGGGACCAGGCCTGTCACCCAATCCATGTTTATTATTTCCCAGGGGTGTTTGGGCTCCTCTATACTCTGGAGTAATCCATATCTTTTGCCATGACCTTTGTTGGCTTTTTGGCATCTGGTACAAGTGTTGATGTATTCACTCAAGTCTTGTTCCCACTTTTGCCACCAAGCTGTGCTAAATACTCTTTCTTTAGTTCTTTCTTCACTCATATGTCCCATGTATGGGCAGTCATGGCCTTCCTGTAGTATCAGGGAAATATGTTCTCTATTTATTATTACCAGGGCACTTTTGTGTTTTCCCCTATGGTATAGTAGATCATCTGTCAGAAAAAATCTATTCTCTTTGAAGTTTTTGAGCCATGGCTCTTCCAATTGGCTCTCTAAATCAGGACTCCTTTACTTTTGTTTTAATAGTTGTATCAATATACTACACTGTTTGTGTTTATTGTATGATGATTGTACTATACTAAAGAGCTCTGTATTTAGATTAGAGGAGCTGATTCCCAATATGGGTATCTCTTTGCTCTCCCCATAGCTCTGTGCTGGGTTTGATGGGTCATTCCCTATTGCCCAGTTTGATAGTTTGAAGTTGTGAGCCTGTGAGGTATGTTTAACATACCCATAAGGCCACAAATGATTTTATAAACAATTAAATTTGTCTTAAACAGACTTTTTAGTTGAATTTAAAATAAAAAATAATAAAAAATAAGTATAACTTTTTTTTGGATAAACAAAGTTATAATTATTATGTCATTTTTGGATTCTACACCAAAAATAACCTAGGGTACACCCATAGGGTGTTATACCCAAAAACACTTATTTCTTGTGTTATTAGAAGATTTAAGAATCTCACAGTACTAATGTAACTTTTTTAACATTTTTTTAAAAATTGTTAAATTTAAGCTTAATTAAGCTTAAATTTAAAGTTACATAAGGTTTATGCAACTTTACCAAAATTTTAGTTAAAATTGAGGTGTGGTGTATATTTACTGAATTGGCTAAGGATTTGCCATACAGAATGTAAATCCTGCGTGAGCTCAATTTAAAAGGGTTTAAGGCCATAGTATGGCTTTAAATAAATAAAAGGGCAAAATCCACGCAAAAAGGTGGGACAAAGGAAAAAGACCAAATAGAGCTGGGGTACCCAACTTTTTGGATCTGCAATGATTCAATTAAGGTTGTCCACCTGTATTGGAGGATTTTCAACCTTATTTAAACTTTAAGATTAGACTTTGATCCAACCTTAAGGTTTAAACTGGTTTTATCCTAAATTGGACAGGAATTTCAAGCTGCCAAGAGGGTAAATCCCAATAAGCAGGCTTGGAATCAAGGTTTTAAGAACTGTCAAAGCTTAATCAAGCTTAAAAAGCTTAAATAAGCTTAAAACTTTAAGGTTTCAATCATCAAAACCTTATCAAAACTTAAGGTTTTGTGTGTATTGCTATTTTACGTGGAAAAATAGTAATAACTTCAAAAATTCATTAAAAATCCAAATCTTAATGGATTTGCTTGAAAATTTCACACAGCTTAGAATTTAATATTATCAATATATAAATTAAATTTTAAGTATCTTTTATTAATAAGTTTCCTGGGTAATTAGCCTGGAAAATTACTTTTTTAATTAAGTTTAAAGAAAATTATGATTTCTTTAAAAATTAATTAAAAATTCAGTTTAAGAGATTTCTGCTTGAAACTCTGATTTTATGTTGTTCATGTGATGAACTTTAATATAAATAAACTTATTTTATATTAAAACTTAAAATAATTAAACTAAATGAGGATTAAAGTTACTTGGAGTTAAGAATAACACTGGTAACTTTAAATTGGAAGTAAAAATAAGTTGCCTTAAGTTAAGAACTTAATTTTTAAGCATGGTTTTTCAGTTTTGATCTGAGCACGCCCTCTACATCCATTATGAATCATGAGAGCTGCTCTGTAGACATAAAAAGAGTCTTTTCTTCACTGTTTTTGTCCATCATTCATAATCAATCCAATCATATTAGACATTTAAACAGGTAAAGTTTTATTAAATATAAAATCTTATTATTAAAAGTAATTCTTAAGTTATTTTTATTCTTTATTTATTAAATTAAAGAATTGAAGTCATAGAATTCAGATTATTGTTGTAATCATCTATAATAACTTTTATTATATAAAATTTTCATCTTAAATATCTTTTAAAATCCACAAATTCCTCTCAAAAACTCTTTAATCATAAATTTTAGTATAAAAGGTTGTTTTATCTTTGATTTTATTGATTTTTGACGTGTTTTTAACTTATAATCATTATTTAATATAATAACTGTTGTTTTATAACTTGTTGTATTAAATAAATATTATAAGTAAGTTTTCTTTAAAGTTCTATATTTTTTTATCTATTATTAGTTTTTTTATATAGAATTTTATTCTATAAAGAATTATTTCTGCACTGTGTGTGATTAATTCTTTTTATAAATAATATTTATATTATTTATAAGTGGTTAATATTCTTATTTTCCACGTGTAATTGTCTCATTAAGAGCTTTACACTTCTTATTGTTATAACTGTCAGTGACTATAACAATAATAGAATAATTATAATTTATTATAATTATTATATTTTTTTTTATTATTATATTATTATAATAATAATTAAATTTATTTTTATATAATTATTTTTTAATTATATTTAAATTTGTGGTTATAATATTTCATTATATTATATTTTTCTACTGAGGACAGTCATAGTACTCTTGATATTGTCACTATTATCAAGAGTTTCATACACAAACCTTACATTTGGGGGCCTGGCCGTGATTTTAAACCAATTTTTGGGACATAAATCATATTCTAGACCTTATTTTACTATTTTTTGACGTAAAATTGCCATATTTGTCTTAATATTGGCTTTTTTGGGACTTATCCCTTATAAATAATCTTTATAATATTAATAAAGTTATTTTTTCTTAAGAATATTGTTTGAAACAATATACTATTGAGTGACTTGGAATAAATTTCTTTTGTCTAACTAGTGGCTTTTTCACATCACAGACTTGAAATTTATTCTTTGAGTTATTCTAGTATAAAGTGAATAATAATATAATTTTGATTAATTAACTTGTTAATTGCATAATTATTATTTCTTTAAAGAATAAATCAAATAAAAAATCTTTTAAAAAATAAAAATCTTTACTAAAAATATTTTTCTTTTATCTTAGACATTTTTCTTTATTTTTGACGTAATTTGCCATAAAATTACATAAAAACAACTTTGTTTAATAAGTTGAGTTTATAAGTTATTTTCATTGTTTGATAAAATAACTTATATTTTTAATTTCTCTAGTGTCTTCCATCAGAGAAAATTCTTCAGATTCTGAAGCCTCAGAGTCAAGTATTGAAATTCAAACCAGCCCAGCACCAAGGGGTTTAATAACCAAAGAGCCCTTTAAAGGTCCTGCAGGTGAATTCAATCCACTTTTTACTCTAATTTTTATTAAAATTGACGTGAAATGACTCCTACTAGAAGTGGAAGCAACTACTCCATCCAATCAAATGGATCTGGACCAGGACATTCCAGCCATAAATCCAAAAGGCAAGAATGTCCTCCCAGAGGAGAGGCACAAATGGAGGATGCCAGAACTTCCACCAGTTCCCAAAGGTTAGCCAGCACCTTTGAACCTCTTATTGAGAGTCCAGAAGCTGACATAACTGCTATTGCTGTTAGACCTGAACCATTTCCAACAGGAAACTGTGGAAATTTATCAATCCCAATGGAAAAACTGGTTCCTGGCGTCAAAACAACAAGAGTGGGAACTCCTTCCAAGTCTTTGGATAGGCACCATGAACTCTTATCTTCAAGTGAAGAAGTTCATGGGGCCAGAAAAGACAGAAGATCTTCTATTGGGTTGGACACCAATGTCTGTCAAAGGACAAGTCCAACAGATAAAAGCTTGGTTGAAAAACCAAAGCATGTTATCAGAAGACCAGAAGAAGAAGTTGGCCCAGGGCAAGGACAACAGCCAAGTGGAAGCTCCTCAAGCATCCACCAGCAAAAATCCGCCTCAACAAGTGCCAAACAAGCCCAAGCAAGCCCCAAAGACCAACCAGAAGGGCAAGCAAAAGGCAAAGGGAAAGGCAAAGCCCAAGTGGAACAAGCCCTACCCTCAGAATTACAGAATTCCAAAGAAGGAAAAGACAGCCATGGACAATGTGTTCAATATGGCAAGAACTTTGATGGAATTCAAAAACAAGGAGGAGGAAAGATTGAACCAATCCTTTCCAAAGAAATAGACCCTGTAAAGCTTGTAACTTACTTTGAATCTTGTAATAAAGAAATTATGGCAAAATTTAAAGCATTTGATCATGTCCAACAAAATCTGGGCAATGAGATAATACAAGTTAAAGACCAACAAAAGACCATTATTGGCCTTGAAAATGTTAATAAGGCAAATATTTTGTCTTTGACGCAAATTTGTGAAAGACTTGAGCATAAAGTTACCTTACTCAATCAACCAGATGAGAATTCAATTTCTTTTATAACTGGACAGTTAAGAGAATTGAAAATACAAGTTCAAAACTTGGAAAATTCAACTGGCCACAATGCAGCTCTTTTTCAAGAACAATTGGAAAAAAGTGATAAAGCAAGACTTGAATTGAAAGAAGATATTCAATCAAGTATTAATAATATATCACTAAAAAATGAATTGCCAAGGCAATCCACACCATTTCTTGACAGAAATGATCTTAACTTGAATAATGATTTACATCATACAATTTCAAGTAATGATGTGGAAACTGCTTGCAATTACAAAGACATTCCAAGATTAGAGGAATGGCCAACCTTCAGTGGTGAAGGAGAATATAATCATATGGAATTTATGAAAACAATTGATATGTTCAAAGAAGACTTTAACATACCAGATGAATACATAAGTGCCAGATTACACTCATTATTTACCAAATCAGCTAAGAAATGGTATTATAAAATGAGACAAGACCATGGAAAACATTCCTGGCCTTGGTGGAAAGAACAAGTTATTTCCAAATGGGCAAATGATTCCTGGAGATTTAGAATGGAGAATTCTTTTGAGGAAGCCATTTTTAATATTGAGAGGGACAGGCCCATGACTTGGTTTCTTAAACAGAAGGACAGATTAACTGCCCTTCATCCTGATATGTCTGAACCAATGGTACATAAAAGGATATTAAGAAAGTGTGGTGGTGACCTTGAGCATGCTATAAGAAGCAGATGTATTGAGCCTTGCTCTACAGAAGATTATATCAATGCTATGGAGGATATCACTACTAGAACAAAAATTGGAAGAAATTGGTATAAACCCCCAATAGACAACAAGACTAGTGGGAAACCAATTTCAAAACCAAATAAACCACATGACAGACCTCCTTTAAAATGTCATAAATGTGGAAGCACATCTCATTTAGCAAACACTTGTCCAAAAAAGACAAGAGTCAATGAGATAAGTGTAGAAAAAGCGGAATACACAAAAGAAACTGATGTAGCTTTACATGAAAGTGATTCTGAACCTTCAGAAGAAGAAGAAACATCAGAAGAACTTAGTATAGAGAATATTAATGTTTCTTTTGAGGTCACTGAGGTACATACTCACTTACCACGGTACAGTGATGAATGTATGGATCTCATACATGTGCAAGATGCCAGAATGCAAAAAACCAAACCTGCCAGAGGTAAAGGTTATACAGCTGGGTCATCTTGTATCACTAATATTGTGATAAATAACACAGAAGCCAAGATACATCTTGACTCAGGTGCTTTTTGCACTTGTGTTGGGAAAGATTATCTTGACAAAATTTATACCAATTGGCAAGACAAGTTGATGCCAATTGAAGGTGTAAAATTCAGCAGTGCTAGCCAAAATATGCATCCTTTGGGTATATTTGAAGCTACAATAATATTTCCTCACCCCGCAGGAAGTATGAGATTGAAAGCTGAATTTGTTGTTATGAACAATTGTACTTCACAACACTTTATACTTGGGAATGATTATCTCAATATCTATGGTATTGATATTAATAATTATAAGGACAGATATTTCACTATAGGGGAAAATAAAAGGCAAAAATTTGCTTTTTCTCCAGAAAGAAAAGAAATTACTGTCATTCAACAAGTAAAAAATGTTAATAAAGAAAAATTTGTGTCAGATCAATTAAGTGAAACACAAATTAGTCCTGAATTAACACCAGAAATGAAGGAAGAACTTATTGAAATTTTATTTCAATTTCAAAAAGCCTTTGCTTCTGATGATGAACCACTTGGGGCTATAAAAGGCCATGAAGTGGATATCATGCTTAACGTGGAGAGACCTTATCCCCCACTATTAAGAAGACCAGCTTACCCAGCTAGCCCTAGGGCTAGAGAAGCATTAGAAAGTCATATTCATGAACTAATGAAACTGGGAGTTCTTAGAAAAGTTGGACACAATGAGGAAGTGGAAGTCACAACTCCAGTAATCATTACTTGGCATAATGATAAGTCAAGGGTGGTTGGGGATTTTAGGGCATTGAACACCTATACTATTCCAGACAGGTATCCAATCCCTAGAATCCATGAGACTTTGACTCAATTATCCAAAGCAAAGTTTATTACTTCCATGGATGCTCTTAAAGGCTTCCATCAGAATGTTTTAACACCTCATGCAAGGAAATTATTGAGAATAATAGCTCATTGTGGTATTTATGAATATTTGAGGATGCCTTTTGGTATTAAAAATGCACCCTCTCATTATAAAAGAATGATGAATACCATATTCCCACATGAATTATCAGAGGGATGGTTAATCATTTATATTGATGACATTATCATTTGTTCAGAAACCTGGCAATCACATTTAGAGAGACTTTCATTAGTACTTAAGAAAATTCTACAAGTGAACATGAAAATTTCTCTTAAAAAATGTAATTTTGGGTTTCATGAGTTGAAAGCTCTGGGACATGTAGTATCAGGACTAAGCCTTGGTGTTGACAAAAACAAAGTAGCTGCAGTTTTACTGAAACAAATGCCCCAGAACAAAAAAGAGATGATGTCTTTCTTAGGATTTGCCAGTTATTACAGGCAACACCTTAAAGATTTTGCAATCCATGCCAGATCATTATACAGAATTTGTGATCAACAGACTGTTTTTGAAATGACACAGGAGAGAATTCAAGCATATGATAAAATCAAGTATGCCTTGACCAATGCACCATTATTATTGATGCCAGACTGGAAACTTCCTTTTAAGCTGTATATTGATGCATGTGGTGATGGTTTAGGAGCTGCTCTTCATCAAGTTCAAATTG
This sequence comes from Austropuccinia psidii, assembly GCA_023105745.1. Classification (NCBI taxonomy): domain Eukaryota; kingdom Fungi; phylum Basidiomycota; class Pucciniomycetes; order Pucciniales; family Sphaerophragmiaceae; genus Austropuccinia; species Austropuccinia psidii. The sequence goes on along the minus strand of JALGQZ010000004.1, from coordinate 20,743,659 downwards.
TCAATGACAAACCTTATGAAGGTCCAGTTTGTTTTATTTCAAGACAAATTAAACCTACTGAGGCAAGATATGGAGCTAGCCAAATGGAGTGCCTTTGCCTTGTTTGGGCTCTGGAAAAACTTCATTATTATCTTGATGGTAGTGTGTTTGAAGTAATTACTGATTGTAATGCAGTAAAATCACTTCTTAACATGAAGACTCCAAACAGACACATGTTAAGATGGCAGATTGCTATACAGGAGTATAGAGGCAACATGACCATAGTACATAAAGCTGGAAATATTCATAAGAATGCTGATGGCTTAAGTAGATGGGCATTACCCAATACACCTGATAATCCTGCCTATGTTCCTACAAGTGCAGAACCTCAAATCCCAATTGAAGGAATCAATATCACAGATGTTGGAACAGAATTCTTTGAAGAGGTTAGAGAAAGCTACAGGCAAGATAAGAATTGTCATATTCTTACTGCTCTACTTGACAAAGATTGTAAAGATGTAGCCTTGGCTAACCCTCTGGATGATATTTGGAAAACATCTTATGATAATGGAAGATTTCATTTGTTTGATGGTATACTATATCATAGATCTAAACACACATGTGTCATGGTCCTATGTAGTAGAATGTTGATTAACACAATACTACTAGAATGCCATGATAACATTTATTCTGGACATCTGTCTGAAGACAGAACAATGGAAAGAATTAAGACATGTGCCTGGTGGCCATCTTGGAGAAAAGATGTCATTGAGTACTGTCATAGTTGTGATAGATGCCAGAAAGCCAATAAAGCTACTGGTAAAAGGTTTGGTTTAATGATCCATATTCAAGAACCAAGTACCCCATGGGAAGTGGTTCACATGGATTGGGTAACTGCTTTACCACCTGGAGGTGATAAAAGTTACAATGCATGTCTTGTTATTGTGGACAGATATAGCAAAACACCAATCTTTTTACCATGCCATAAATATGACACAGCTATGGATACAGCTCTTCTAATTTGGAACAGAGTCATATCCCATACTGGTCTCTTTAAAAATATCATTAGTGATAGAGACCCAAAATTCACATCAGCCTTATGGACTAATCTACATAAGCTTTTGGGTACAAAATTATCATTTTCAACAGCCTACCATCCACAAACAGATGGACTGGCAGAAAGAATGATTAAAACCCTTGAGGACATGATCAGAAGATTTTGTGCTTATGGCCTGGAGTTTAAAGATTCTGATGGCTTTACCCATGATTGGTGTACTCTTATACCAGCATTGGAATTAGCCTACAAGACCTCCATCCATGCTTCAACAGGCAAGACTCCTGCAATGTTGGAAAAAGGATGGAACCTCAAACTCCCAGTTGATACTTTGAAAAAAGATTTGGTTGACATTCATCCAACTGCTTCCAGCTTTAAGCTGCTGCTTGATAAAGTGAGACATCATGCAAATCAAAGCATGAATGATGCCTTTGAATATGCTAAGCAGAAATGGGATAAAAGTCATAAGACACCAGAATTCAAAGTAGGGGACTTAATACTAGTTTCAACCTTGAACTTTAATAATATTAAAGGTCCAAAGAAATTGAAAGATTCCTTTGCAGGACCATTTATTATTAAAGCCCTCCATGGGACAAATGCAGTACAAGTAGAACTGTCAGGAGAGTTAGGAAACAAACATCCAACTTTCCCCGTCAGTCTTGTAAAGCATTACACATCAAGTGATAAGGAATTATTTCCTTTGAGAAATGAAACACCCTTAGAAGTACCCCCACTTGAACCAAGTGAGGAAAAGAAAGTACTGAAAGTCTTAAAAGAAAGAAGACTTAGGGGTAAAAATGAAAGAGAATACTTAGTCAGGTACAGAAATCCACAACATGAAGATGAGTGGGTTGAAGAAAGTAAGATACCTGATTCCCAAAAGTTTCTCAGAAGATTCAGACATGAGAGAAGACCAATTCCTCAATAAAAGTTTGAATTGTGTGCTTTACATACTTGAACAGTATAAGTAGAGAGGTTGGACAGTGGATTATACCCCCCCAAATAACTTGGGGGTATACTACAAAAGAAAATTGTGGTACAATTTTTTTTGGTGGTAGGGAATGTGAGCCTGTGAGGTATGTTTAACATACCCATAAGGCCACAAATGATTTTATAAACAATTAAATTTGTCTTAAACAGACTTTTTAGTTGAATTTAAAATAAAAAATAATAAAAAATAAGTATAACTTTTTTTTGGATAAACAAAGTTATAATTATTATGTCATTTTTGGATTCTACACCAAAAATAACCTAGGGTACACCCATAGGGTGTTATACCCAAAAACACTTATTTCTTGTGTTATTAGAAGATTTAAGAATCTCACAGTACTAATGTAACTTTTTTAACATTTTTTTAAAAATTGTTAAATTTAAGCTTAATTAAGCTTAAATTTAAAGTTACATAAGGTTTATGCAACTTTACCAAAATTTTAGTTAAAATTGAGGTGTGGTGTATATTTACTGAATTGGCTAGGGATTTGCCATACAGAATGTAAATCCTGCGTGAGCTCAATTTAAAAGGGTTTAAGGCCATAGTATGGCTTTAAATAAATAAAAGGGCAAAATCCACGCAAAAAGGTGGGACAAAGGAAAAAGACCAAATAGAGCTGGGGTACCCAACTTTTTGGATCTGCAATGATTCAATTAAGGTTGTCCACCTGTATTGGAGGATTTTCAACCTTATTTAAACTTTAAGATTAGACTTTGATCCAACCTTAAGGTTTAAACTGGTTTTATCCTAAATTGGACAGGAATTTCAAGCTGCCAAGAGGGTAAATCCCAATAAGCAGGCTTGGAATCAAGGTTTTAAGAACTGTCAAAGCTTAAATAAGCTTAAAACTTTAAGGTTTCAATCATCAAAACCTTATCAAAACTTAAGGTTTTGTGTGTATTGCTATTTTACGTGGAGAAATAGTAATAACTTCAAAAATTCATTAAAAATCCAAATCTTAATGGATTTGCTTGAAAATTTCACACAGCTTAGAATTTAATATTATAAATATATAAATTAAATTTTAAGTATCTTTTATTAATAAGTTTCCTGGGTAATTAGCCTGGAAAATTACTTTTTTAATTAAGTTTAAAGAAAATTATGATTTCTTTAAAAATTAATTAAAAATTCAGTTTAAGAGATTTCTGCTTGAAACTCTGATTTTATGTTGTTCATGTGATGAACTTTAATATAAATAAACTTATTTTATATTAAAACTTAAAATAATTAAACTAAATGAGGATTAAATTTACTTGGAGTTAAGAATAACACTGGTAACTTTAAATTGGAAGTAAAAATAAGTTGCCTTAAGTTAAGAACTTAATTTTTAAGCAAGGTTTTTCAGTTTTGATCTGAGCACGCCCTCTACATCCATTATGAATCATGAGAGCTGCTCTGTAGACATAAAAAGAGTCTTTTCTTCACTGTTTTTGTCCATCATTCATAATCAATCCAATCATATTAGACATTTAAACAGGTAAAGTTTTATTAAATATAAAATCTTATTATTAAAAGTAATTCTTAAGTTATTTTTATTCTTTATTTATTAAATTAAAGAATTGAAGTCATAGAATTCAGATTATTGTTGTAATCATCTATAATAACTTTTATTATATAAAATTTTCATCTTAAATATCTTTTAAAATCCACAAATTCCTCTCAAAAACTCTTTAATCATAAATTTTAGTATAAAAGGTTGTTTTATCTTTGATTTTATTGATTTTTGACGTGTTTTTAACTTATAATCATTATTTAATATAATAACTGTTGTTTTATAACTTGTTGTATTAAATAAATATTATAAGTAAGTTTTCTTTAAAGTTCTATATTTTTTTTATCTATTATTAGTTTTTTTATATAGAATTTTATTCTATAAAGAATTGTTTCTGCACTGTGTGTGATTAATTCTTTTTATAAATAATATTTATATTATTTATAAGTGGTTAATATTCTTATTTTCCACGTGTAATTGTCTCATTAAGAGCTTTACACTTCTTATTGTTATAACTGTCAGTGACTATAACAATAATAGAATAATTATAATTTATTATAATTATTATATTTTTTTTTATTATTATATTATTATAATAATAATTAAATTTATTTTTATATAATTATTTTTTAATTATATTTAAATTTTTGGTTATAATATTTCATTATATTATATTTTTCTACTGAGGACAGTCATAGTACTCTTGATATTGTCACTATTATCAAGAGTTTCATAGACAAACCTTACAGAAGTTCTTTCTCCTATCTATCTCCATGCATTGTATGGGTATTTTGGCCCCATTTTCTGGGTCATATGCTGAATTCTCTTGGTCATTCTTCAGTGGCCACCTGCTGAGACCATCTGCATTAGTATGACTTTTCCCTTCTTTATAGCTAATAGTCATGTTCCCTCTGTATTCTTGTATGGCTATTTGCCACCTGAGCCTGTGTCTATTTGTTGTCTTCATGTTCAACAGTGATTTGAGGGCTGTGCAATCAGTAAAAACTTCAAATACTGCTCCTTCTAAGTAGTAATGGAGTTTTTATAATGCCCATACCAAACAGAGACATTCTGTCTGAGTAGCTCCATATCTGGCTTCTAAGTCTTTCAGTTGTCTTGATATATAGCAAATTACTCCTTCTTTGGGTATTCCATCCACTAGTTGCCTCTGGTGTAGTGCTGCTCCTAGTCCTTGGCTACATGCTGCATCTATATATAGTTTGAATGGTATTTCAAAATCAGGCACCATTATGACAGGGGCATTTGTCAGTTCATATTTGATCTTCTCAAATGCATCTCTTCTTTCTTTGGTAATTTCAAAGACTACATCTTTTGAGCACAGTTTGTATAGGCTACTTGTGATGTGTGCAAAGTTTTTTATGTGGCTCCTGTAGTAACTAGCAAAGCCCAAAAAATATTGCATTTCTTTAATGTTCTTTGGTACTGGTTTCTTCAGTACTGCAGCAACTTTATTTTGGTCTATGGCTAGACTTAAGCCTGAAACTTTGTGTCCTAGGGCTAGCAGTTCTTCCTGTCCAAAGTTAAATTTTTTAAGAGATATTTTCATGTTGATTGGTGTACATTTTCGCAATATTTTATCAATTTTCCTCACATGGTCTTCCCATGTTTCTGAGTATATTATGATATCATGAATGTACACTACCATCCACCCTTCCATTATTTCATCTTGAAATATGGTATCCATCATCCTCTGAAAATGGGCTGGTGAATTCTTAATGCCAAATGGCATTCTAGTATATTCATATATGCCCATATGGCATATAATTCTTAGCAATTTGATGGAATATGGTTTCACCCCATTCTGGTGGAAGCCTTTCATGCAATCCATTTTTATAATAAACTTGGCTTTTGCTAGCTTATCTAGTGCATGTGGTATCCTTGGGATGGGGTACCTATCTGCTTTGGTGTAATTATTCAAAGCCCTGAAGTCCCCACATAGTCTGGATTTAACATCATGCCAAGCTATAAGGACTGGTTTAGTGAATTCTACTATCTCATTGTGTCCTATTTTCCTTATGACCCCCATTTCTAGGAGTTCATTGATATGTTTCTCAATTTCTTTCCTAGTTTCCATGTTGGCTGGGTATGGTGGTCTCCTAAGCATAGGTAGATATGGTCTTTCTACATCCAGATCTAATTCTATATCATGTCCTTTAATTTTTCCTAGTGGTTCATCTCCTATGGCAAAAGCTCCTCTATGCTTCATCAATACTTTCAGTAAGCTGAGTTTCATTTTACTGGTGAGTTGAGTGCCATATTGGGCTTCTTTGAATTCTTCCACTAGTTCTTTCAGGGTGTTATCATTTGTTATATGATTTATGTCAAATGAAATCCTTTTGTCTTTGTTTGTACCTATGGTAAGATATCTATTTTTACTATTGCAAATGTCCATACCATACATTCTTTGGTACTCTGTACCTAGTAAGAATCCTTGTACATGTGTATTCTCTAGAACTACAAATTCAGGTTCTAGTCTGATATTTCTTTTTTGGTGTGGGATAATTATCTCTTTGATTATTGTCCCCAGTGAGTGCATTTTGCCTGATGCACTTTTAAAGTTTCTAGCTTTTGTTGGGATTATATCCTCTTCCCATTTGGGGAAGTGTTGTTTTAAGTATTCTTTTGCCACTATGGAGCAACTTGCTCCTGTTTTGATGATCATTGGATGTTTACAGTTCTCAATGTAAACTGTCAATTTTGTAGGTGTTCCATGAATGAATCCCATCCCTCTATTTGGGGTTACCAGGAATGTTTGTGCATTCTGTGTGTGCTTACAGAGCTCTTTGTCTGTTGTTATTTGTGGTATTCCTGAATCTAATTCAATGTCTTGTATGTCAAGTGAACTTTCTTCATTGCATTCCACTATGTATTCTTCTATGGTATCAGGTTCACTTTGTGATTCTGCTCTCATACCATTTCCCATACTGTCAGAATCAGATTTGTCACCTGTTTGTTCTTCTTCTGATTCTTCATCAATTGCATGTATTTTCTTTTTTGGTTTTGTGCAATTGTTGTCATAGTGGTCTGGTGATCCACAATTGTGGCACACATATTTCTTTTTTGGGGTTTCTTTCCCTTTCTCTTTGTTTGTTTCTTTAACTTCAGACTTCTTGTCTTTGAAGTTTGGTTTATAGGATGTGTACCTTCCTATGGAGGTTTTTTTCCTCACATCTTGTATGACATTCGCTATGTCATCAATGCTGCTGATGTTGTTGCATCTGCATTTGACTGCATGTTGTAGATCTCCTGGCAATTTTGTTAGGAGTTTATGGTTTCTCATTTCTATTGTCATATTGAGATCAATAGCTTTTAGCCTTGTTGTTTGTTTGAGACACCATTCATATGGGTCTTTTTCTGTGGAGTATCTATCACTTTCAAAGGACATGGTCTTTTGCCAGATCCAACTACCATTGCTATACTTTTATATAATCTGGTTCCTCCACCATGGCCAGCTTTTCCTGCCATGTATTTTTTTCATCTCAGTATACCATATGTTTGCATGGCCTCTGAATGCTGTGTTAAGTCTTGTTGTGATCCAGATGTCTGGTATCTTTGGGACATCAACAAAGAGTCCATCAATATGGTCAATGATTTCCATATGGTCATATTCCCCAATTCCTGAGAACTTTGGCCAGTTTGCTACTTCTGGTAACTGTTTTAGTGCCTGTTTCTCTGAATAGCTGAGATTTTCCCCATCTTGGTACATTGACACTGATCTTGACTTTGGAATCTGATATTCAGGTTCCTGGTCATAGTCTTTATCCTCTTCTTTCAGTTTTGTAGAGGTAGTGGGTTGACCTTGTGCTGGAGGGTATTGATTGTCTTCTCTTTCATAGAGGTAATCAATTTCTTTATCGAAGCTATCCTGTTGCTGCTGGATACTCCTCAGATCTCTCCTCACAGTTTGTTGTTCTTCTAGAATTGAATTCAACTGTCTGTTAGTTTTTTCAAATTCTGTCCAAATTTTGGCCAGATTTGTATTCAAGTCCTTTATGACTGTTGCTTGGAAAGCATTTTCTTCTTTCAATGTTTCCACTTCTGTCCTCATTTTTTCTGAGGTTTCATGTGTCCAATCCATGAATTGGGCCAACTTGGTCCATGTGAATTTGTTTTCAAACTCATGAGTGTGGATTGTAGTCTCAGTTATTAATTCTGGATCAATTGAGTCAGAACTATCAAAACTATTTGTAGGTACAACTATTTTTTGCTTTTGTGTACTTCTTGGACTAAGTCAATCAGCTTTTTCATCAATGGGTCTGCTTCCTTCTTCCTCTGGTTGAAAGAAGTTTTGTTTCTCCCTTGGGCTCCTTTTCTCCTGTTGGAAACTACCTGGAATGGTTGGGGAGCCTTGGATGAAGTTTCCTTTGGCTTGTAAGGCCTGGAATTGCTGGATTGGTGTGGGGAAGATGGGAATTCTCCTTTCATTTCTGGGGGTACCTGAATCTGACTGGGCTGTTCCTTGTGCCAAGATCTCTCTATGGCTTGTATGGCTGCCTGGTTCTCTTTGATTCTGATTGCTCTTTCTTCTAAGAGTTTGAAATTCTTGTTGGGATTCCAACCTTGCGTTTCTGTCATAAGTTCCATCCAAGCCATTTGCTTGAGAAAGATCTTCTGAGTTGTTATCCCCACTTCTGCCCATGATGCTGCCATAGTGAACATTTTGTTGTCCATGCTCCATGTGAAGAGGTCTTTCAGGAGTTTGTGTATTTGAAGGACCTGTTCTGAATCTGTCCAATCTCCTGGTTGGACTTCTGGGTTGAATTTGATTTGGAATAAGACCTTGGGTAGGAGTTCCCTGATGGTAAGTCCTTTGCTGGTCATTTGATCCAGTGACTGGCTGTCTTCTTCCTCTGTGTCTTCTTGGCCAGTGTTCTGGTTGATTTCTTGGGAATTCAAGATCTCTAAGAAGTGGAGGTGTCATGTTAACAATGTTAAAAAATGACAGACAATGAAAAATGTTGTATGTTTCAAGGTTTATTTACCTTTAGCAGGCCCTTGTACAAATTTATGATCTATACTCTTTGGCAATTTGCCTTTAGAGCTTACAACTGGGTTGATAACAGTGATTTTCTGTTTTTCAATTTGTTTTGGTGATCCAACTGGTTTTGTTGGAGCTTTTCTGGGTTTTTTGGCCCTTGGCATGGCTATTGGTGTCCAATCTTTTGAGTTGATTGTAACTTCACTGTGTCTTTGCTGCTTGCCCTTGGTTTTTGGCAGCACCTCTCTGTCTTCTGAGGCTGTCGCAGATGGATTTCCTTGTGACTGGGTTTCTAATGGAATATAGTCTTTTTCCACTATTCAGAAAAGATATTTCAAATTGTATATCAGTATTTTATGATAAAACAAAATGATTTGATTCAATTCTACTGTTATTTCCAAACTTTTTAAGTATTCTTATTATAATATGGTTTTTTATTTTTTTTATTTTTTTTATATGTTTTTTATTGAAAAATAACAGTTTTTGAGTTTTTCACTTATGTTTTATAAGTGAAAACTGTAATATCCAAGTGTTTTGTGAATGATTCACTTGGATATTATTATGTTTTTGTATAAGCACGTCAAATTTATTAAATTATAATAAATTTGGTTATAAATATTATTACTAATATTTCTTAATGTGAGTTTTTATGAATTAAAACTTTAATATCCAAGTGTTTTTTGAATGATTCACTTGGATACTATTGTTTTTCTTCTAAAAAAAACGTCAGATTTATTAAATTATAATAAATCTGATTTGTTATTATAAATATTATAAATAATATTTATTTTCACATTTGATTTTTGATTAAAATATCAATCAATTACAAGCTTTCACGTCAATTTGAGTGATGTCTTGTTTTAAAGGAAATATTTAATTAAAATAATCCTTATAAATAATAAAAAATTATTTTATTATTTAATATTTATTAATTATTTATTAATAAATGTTTCTTTATTAATTTCCACGCACTTTGGTGAAAAATAATACTAAAAAATAAGTAATATACTGTTTTTATATTATTATTTATATTGAAATTTAAATAATACTGTTGTATTATTATCAAATTTCGTGAAAATTATTGCAATATAATGAAATAAAGAGGATTTGTACTCTTACTCTCAACAAAAATATTTGTAATATATATTTTTGGAGAAAAAAAAAATTATGTATATAATTAATGACGCTATATTATATATATATAAAAAATGATGATAATAGAAAATAAGATAAATTCAAAATTTTACTCACTGTTAGTAAAATACATTTTAAATAACTAAATTTTTATGCTTAATTCAGTTCAAAACACGTCCAATAAGGTTGAAAAACCAGGGCCAGGCCCCCAAAATGTCAGGGTGAGTCTATATAGTGGCTATAAAGTGTAGTTACAAGCTAGTATTATGACTGTGACACGTCAAACAACAAATAAATTTAAATCTTCAGGTCCTACTGTTACCTGGTAACAGTGGTGATGAGTCTGTTGACGACCTGGGTTGCGATACTCTAATATCTTTGACTGTAAAGAAGTACTACAATAATTATATTCTAATTATATCTTTAATGATAATTCTAAGGACACTACTGATTGATAACAGTTTTGTCACGTAAGAATATGGATAATAAGATAAAGATGATGGGTTTTCAAGGAAAAAACCCTTCTTTTTATATCTTTCAAGACTTTCAAGAGTTATTAACTCTTCACGCTTGAGAGGAGTGAAAATTTTCACTCCAATGATCAGTCTGTGGTTCTGGATCGTCAATTCTGACGTCAATAGAGGCAGAATTATGGTTTTGGAACCACAAATGATCATTCTGGATCAATACAGGGTGAAAGAACCTTTCACCTGCCATGTCAGCACTTGGATGACGTTGTTCTGGTGTCTGTATGATCAATAATGATGATTTTAGAGAGGTAATATCTTCGTAAGTATATTATTTTAAGTATGAGAGCAATACTGTTTGATACAAGTTTGATACAGTCATGTATTGCTAGAAAAACCTTCCAATCAAGATATCTCAGTCAGTTCTTAAGATATCAAGAAACCAAGAGCACAGAATTGAAGGGCTTAATGAGGTCTTCAATTTGGTATGATTCATGTTTACCCTTCTTTAAAATAGCAAAAGCTATAAGGGTTTTAAGTTTTTGGATGTATTTTTGTACATCAGTATGAGGCTTGAAAAACTTCCATACCAGATATATTCTTCAATTTGGAAGATATCTGTATTCTGATGATACAGTCTTGTAGGGCCTGATTAGCTCTTCAGTTTTGTATATTACACTGTACACTTGTATGAGTGTATGCCAAATATACAGGGGTTTGTTTACATTGTTGTTTTCAGAATATCTGTATTTTGGTTGTTAAGCCTTTAAACCAAGATCCCTCAGTCAATTTAAGAGATACAGAGGTCTAAGGTGTCTCAAATTAAAGCTCTTGTTTAGATCTTTAATTTGGCTATACTTTTGTACAGTTTTGTACAAGCCCTCTTTGACTTTCAGGGGGGTCTTGGTTTTAAAGTAAAGGTCATATGGTATCTCCAGTTTTAGTGGTGTTACAGCAAAATGGATGATACCATTGTGTAGCTCTCTATGTGAGCTTTAAGAAAAATACCATTTTGGCTTAGAATAACTTAAATATGCATAAGCTAGATGAGAGGTGAAAATAAGGGTTTTGACTTGTTTATTCTCCTCTAGGTTTCCTTATTCTGTTTGGATAAGGTTGGTGTTTGATTTAAGAGGAGTTTTTTCCTCTTATTTATTACCTGTATTGACTATGTTTGTTCAATACTTGTCATACCATTATTTATGGTATGTTGGATGTCATGCTAGTGCTCTGTTTTGAGTCACAGGTTGACACCAATGGTGAAATAATTTTTATATGTTTATTTATTGGTTAAGAATCTATAATAGTTTTTATTTAACTTTTTTCCAAATTTATTTATTTTTTTACAATTTTGTTAAAATTTCATTTTTACTTAATTTTTTCAAGTATAAATGTAATTTTATAATTCCAAAATTTAATGTAATTTTATTTTTAAATTGTAATTAATTTTTTTATTTTTAATATAATTTTATATTTATATTTTGATTTCTATTTTATTAATATAGATAAATTTATTTTATTTATATTAATATGTTAATTTTGTATTTGTGGGCTTTTGGGTATATGAAATTACCTCTAAGGCTCACATTCCCCCCCCTAAAAAAGAATATTACTTTGTAATATTGGTGTTTCTAGTGTGTCTGAATCTCCTGAGGAGTTTGGTAGATTCTGCTATATCCTTTTCTTCTAACCATTCATCTCCAGAAGCTGGGTCATGGTACCTAACAAGGTATTCCCTTACTTTTTTGGTTCTTAATTTCCTTTCTTTAAGAACTTTGGTAATTTTCTTAGTACCAGATGTCTCAATAGGAGGTATAACTTGGGGAATCTTATTCCTCAAGGGAAATTTCTCAGAATCACTAGATTTATATGGCTTTATCAAGCTCACTGGAAATGTAGGATGTTTATTGCTAAGTTCTTCAGATAACTCTACTTCAACAGCATTTTCTCCATGGAGGGCCTTAATCACAAAAGGTCCTGCAAAGGATTCTTTCAGTTTTTTACATCCTTTGATGTTATTGAAGTTAGTGGTGGATACAAGAACTAGGTCCCCCACTTTGAAATCTGGAGTTGCATGTGATTTATCCCATTTGTCTTTAGCATATGCAAAAGAGTCCTCCATGCACCTTACTGCATGCTTTCTAGCTTTGTCTAGCATTCCTTTGAAGCTAGCAGCTGTGGGATGTATTTCAGTTAAGTCTTTCCTCAAGGAATCTTGGGGTAACTTGGGGTTCCATCCTTTTTCTGGAATAGGAGGAGTCTGATTGGTACTGGCATGGATTGATGTTTTATATTCTAATTCCAGTGCTGGCAACATAGTACACCAATCATGGGTAAATCCATCACAATCTTTGAATTAAAGGTCACATGCACAAAATCTTCTCACCATGTCCTCTAAGGCTTGGATCATCCTTTCAGCTAGGCCATCAGTTTGTGGGTGGTAGGCTGTAGAGAAAGACAGTTTAGTGCCAAATAATTGGTGAAGATTTGTCCATAGTGCTGAAGTGAATTTGGGATCCCTATCACTAATGATATTTGTAAATATCCCAGTCCATGACACTACTCTATTCCATATCAGAAGAGCTGTATCCATGGCTGTATCATCTTTGTGACATGGTAAAAAGATTGGAGTTTTACTGAATCTGTCCACAATTACTAGGAAAGCATTATAGCTTCTGTCACCTCCTGGTGGTAGGCCAGTTACCCAATCCATATGGACAATTTCCCAAGGTCTGCTTGGTTCTTGCATTTTTATCATATTTTCAAGTCTCTTGCCAGTGGATTTATTTGCCTTTTGGCATCTGTCACAGGTTTTGCAATACTCTGCAACATCTTTCTGCCACATTGGCCACCATATGCAGGTCTTTACTTTCTCTCTTGTTTTGTCTTCAGACAGATGTCCTGAAAAGGGGCTATCATGGCATTCTTTCAGTACAAGATTGATTAATGACCTGTCTACAACTGTCATGACACATGTGTGCTGGGTTCTGTGGTAAATTATACCATTTAGTAGGTGAAATCTTCCTTCATCATAAGATTTTCTCCATACTTCATCCAAGGCATGTATTAGAGAGTTGTCTTTACAGTCTTTGTTAAGTAATTGGCATAAGATGCTACAATTCTTGTCTTGAGTGTAACTATGTCTGACTTCCTCAAAGAAGGTGGTGTTCAAGTCTGTAACACTTATTCCTTCTATTGGAATTTGTGGTGAAGCTTCTTCTGGCACATAAGCAGGATTATCAATATTATTTGGTAATGGCCATCTGCTTAGTCCATCTGCATTCTTATGAATGTTCCCATCCTTATGAACAATAGTCATATTTCCTCTGTATTCTTGTATAACTATTTGCCATCTGAGCATATGTCTGTTGGGTGTTTTCATGTTTAAAAGTGATTTGACAGCTGTACAATCTGTTATCACCTCAAAAACGCATCCCTCCAAGAAGTAGTTTAATATTTCCAAGGCCCAGACAAGACATAGACATTCCATTTGGCTTGCTCCATATCTTGCTTCAGTTGGTTTTTTTACCTGGATATGAAACATATGGGTCCTTCTACAGGTTTGTCATTTATGATCTGAACTTGGTGAAGTGCAGCACCCAGTCCATCCCCAATTACATCAATATACAGTTTGAAAGTTAATTTAAAGTCTGGCATCAGTAAGAGTGGAGCAGTGGTTAAGGCTTCTCTTAGAGACTCAAAAGCTTTGACTCTGTCAACAGTCATTTCAAATACTGTGTCTTTGTCACACAATTTATAAAGTGGTCTTGCTATGGATGCAAAATCTTTAATGTGTTGCCTGTGATATCCTGCAAAACCTAAGAATGACTGAATTTCCTTCTTATTCTGAGGAATGGGTTTTAGCAATACTGCTGCAACTTTGTTTTTGTCAATTCCAAGGGACAGACCAGATACAGCATGTCCTAGTGCTTTAAGTTCTTTAAATCCAAAATGACATTTCTTCAAGGAGATATTCATGTTTACTGATTGAATTTTTGTCAAACCTCTGGACAATCTGTACATGTGCTCTTCCCAAGTCTTGGAACAGACAATAATGTTATCAATGTAAATGATTAACCATCCCTCTGAGAGTTCTTCAGGGAAGATTTCATTCATCATTCTTTGGAAGTGTGAAGGTGAATTTTTGATACCAAAGGGCATCCTCAAGTATTCATACACTCCACAATGAACAATAATTCTCAAGTATTTTCTTGCTCTTGGTGTCACCAAATTCTGATGGAATCCTTCAAGGGCATCCATAGTGGTTATATACACTGCTTGAGATATTTGAGTAAGGGCAATTTGGATTTTTGGTATTGGGTATCTGTCTGGAACAGTGTAAGTGTTCAGAGCTCTAAAGTCCCCAACCATTCTGGATTTTCCATTATGCCATGCCACTATGACTGGTGTAGTTATTTCTACTTCTTCATTGTGGCCTACTTTTCTTATTACACCAAGGTCCAGAAGTTCTTTTATATGAATTTCTAGAGCTTCTCTTGATCTTGGACTTTCTGGATATGCATGTCTTCTTAAGAGTGGTGGATAAGGTCTCTCAATGCTAAGAATGATGTCAACTTCATGACCGATAATTGCTCCTAGAGGTTCTTTGTCTGAAGCAAATGCTCCTCTGTGGTCATATAAAAGGGAAGAAAGTTCATTTTCTTGTTTATCAGTCAGATGAAGGCTTATTTCAGCCTCATTTAATTGTTCAGATTTTAATTTCTCTTACTCTAAGTCGACTGGTGATACTTTGTTTACTGTAATTTGTCTTTTAAATGGTAAAAAGGCAAATTTTTGGTGCTTATTGTCTCCAATAGTAAAGCATCTGTCTTTGTTATTATGTAAATCTATCCCATACATAATTAAATAATCATTTCCCAATATAAAATGGGTACTAGAGCAATTTTCCATAACAACAAATTCAACTGTGATTCTTAAATTCCCATTTATGTGTGGGAATATCACATTGGTCTCAAATATTCCTAATGCTTTCATTGGGTTACTTGCACTGTTGAATTTTATACCATCAATTGGTAACAATTGGTCTTCAAAACTTGGTACACAAGTCTTAAGAAAAGATCTTCCAACACAAGAGCAGAAGGCTCCTGGGTAAAGTAAAAGTTTGGTGGGCTTGTTGTCAATCACCACTTCTGTTATACAGGAGTTACCAGCTGTATAACCTTTTGCCCTGTTTCGTTTTGTTTTCATAAGTTGTGCATCTTGAACTTTTGATAAATCAAGTTGACCATTGCTCAATTGTGGTAAATGGAAATATGATTCCATGATGTCAAAAGTTGCATTGATATTTTCTATATCTTTTCAAGATTTGGAAAATATTGATGACTTATCATCTGAATTGTCTTCAATTATGTCATCTTTTTCAACATCAGGTTCCTTTTCAATGTGAATTTCATTGATTTCCCCTCTTTTTGGACATGTATTGGCAAAATGGGTGGTGCTTTGGCAAATATGGCACTTTCTGACTGTATCTGCAGATTTATACCTAATATTACTAGAATTTTCTTTGGGGTTTTTGTCCACAGAATCTTTCCAAGGTGTATTAAACCTTGTTTTGAGATTCACCCTACTTGAACAAATTTTGGTTCTGGTGGCTACTTCCTCTAATATATTGATAATTTCTTCTGCTGAAGATTGTTCAGTAGTCCTGCTTTGGACAGCATGTTCTAAGTCACCTCCACATTGTCTCCAAATCTTTCTATGGATAATAAATTCTGACATGTCTGGATATAATGCTGTTAATCTGTCTTTTTGTTGGAAAAACCATGGTAAAGCTTTGTCTTTATCAGCATTAAATTTGGCAGATTCAAAGGCTGTTTCACCTTTAAACCTCCAAGCATCATTTGCCCATTTGTTAATGATTTGGGTTTTCCACCAAGTCCAACTCTGGTGTCCATGTGCTTGTCTTATTTTTATGTACCATCTGTGAGCTGATCTGGTAAACAAGGTGTTAAATCTGGCTGTTACCAATCTGTCTGGTAATTCAAAATACTCTTTGATAATGTCAATACCTCTAATGAATTCCATATGGTCATACTCTCCTTCAGCACTGAAGTGAGGCCATTCTTTAAGTTTTGGAACTTCTTTCAAGAGTGCTTGGCCCATTGATGGTTCCAAGTTATGAAAAGGAGTGGATAATTCTTTTTTAACTGTGAATTATCAGGATCCAATACTTGTGGGCTTGAAACTCTTGTGCCCTCATTTTGATTCAGAGGTGTAGACATTCTTGAGAAGGTGTTCAGTATTTGTTCAGTATCATTCATTTTACTGTTGCTACACCTTTGGGAATTTCTGTATTCATGTTGGAAGCCTTGTATTAGATCTATTACTTCAATGTTATACATGTCTTCTTTATGTGTCAGTTCTTGCCATAACTCTGTCTGTCTTGTATCATCAGCAGTGACTTGATTCAATTTCATTGATAATTTTGATACTTCTTCTTGTGAAGCATCAAAACCCTTTTTCAAGGCAATGGTATATGTCTTTACTTCAGTAAATGAATTTGAAATGTCATCAAGGACTTTCTTGTTATCTGTTTTGATAATATTTATGGCTTGTTTAATTCTTGTTTCAATTATGACATCAATATTGAATTTAGAATATTTATCTGTTAATTCTCTAATAATGGCAGATTGTTCATTTCTTTTATTGCCAAAAAAAATATCCTCATTGGAAATTTTAATTGTGCTTAAAACTTTTTCAAAACACATGAGTGTTTCATGAATTTGGCACAGACTCAGGTTGTTTGTTTTAATGTTGCTACAAATGGTTTCATTTTCACCAGAAAGATGTTTTTTCACATCATTTAAAGCATCATACAATTCTGGGATGGAATCAAATATATCAGAAATCATTTCTGGAATCTTAATCTGGCTTCCTCCTGTTTATGTAATTCCATCATGGTTCTGGCCATCTGAAATATATTTTCCATGGCATCCTGCTGAATCTTTGGAATTCTGTATCCTTGGCTGTAAGGCTTTGGGGCTGGTGCCTTCCCTTTGCCCTTGTTTGGAACTTGTGGCTGCTTTTTCACGTAGGAATTGCTGCTGCTGGCCACTGGGGCTGTTTTTGGCACTTGCTTTGGTGGTGGAGGGTTGCTTTTCCTCCATTCTAGTGTCAAAAGCATCATGTTTTTTTTCTCCATCAATGAATGCCATCCATTGAGCAATTTGAAAGTGTTGGGATGGCCCAGGAATTTTCTCACAGTTGGGTAAAAATTCATGCAATTTTTCCACAGGTCTGCAAGGATCTGGTACTCCTTGAATTGAAGTGCATTGTTGTATGCACTGTGGCTGGCTTTGTATATGTCCACAGAGGCTTGTTGTGGCGGTGTCAGCTCTTTTTGAAGGTAAAATGGTATTAACAGCTTCAGAATGACCCATTTTAGTTGTTTGGAAGTCATCAACTGACCCTTTTCCTTCTGTACCTGATTGGCCTCTGCCATAATCACGTCTATTACCTTTTTGGGAGCTGCTTGAGGGGTTATAGCTGGCTCCTGACCTGGTTGAAGGCATAATTATGGTTAAAAAGGCTTACAATAGTATTTTTACGTCAAAAAACTTACTATTGGCCAAATTCTTAGCTTTCTGAAGGGTATTACTTATGTCCAAGTTAATCAATTCAGAAGATATTGGTTCAGGTTGGTTATTTTGGGTCACAATAACAGTACTATTATGGTCTGAATTAATAGTACTGGCAGGAATAATGCTGGTGACTGTTGAGGCTGTTTCAATGTTTTCTTGTCTTACCACGTTGTCAAACACTAAAATTAATGAAAAAACCAATTAATTAAGTAAAAAAAGGATATTTCCAAAAAGAAATAAAAATATAAGCCTCACTTATAATATGAAAAAAAATATTTTTTATGGATTTTTTGAATTAAAAGTATTTTTTATATGTTTTCAAATTTTTGAATATAAGAAAAAAGATTTAAAAAGAGTAAAAAAAATATGTCACAGGTAAAATATCATGGCTGGGCCCCCAAATGTAAGGTGTGGATATGAAACTTTGATTAAAAATCAAGTACTTTTCCTGTCCTCAAAATTTGTATAAGGTAAAAATCAATTAAAAATAGTGAGAAATATTATTTTTAAGAGAAAACACGGAAACTTTATTTTTTATACATTTATTAGTATAAAACAATAAAATTATAAAGATTTATTGTTTTACCAACAATAAAAATTTATCCAAAAATACTCTACAAGAGATATTTAAGGCTACAAAAGAAAACTCTTCAAGAGCAATTTCAATTGGAATTAATTGAGCAAAGAACTGCAAGCAATTAATTAAACAACAGAGTCTTTAAAGAGAAAACACGCCCAAAAGTGACCAGAGTGAATTTGGAAACAAAGTGACAAAGTTTACAGTGTTGAAAGATGCTTTAATTCAGTTTTGGGGTGGTTCAGGGGTAAAAATGATTATAATAATTTTTTCACGTGGTTGAAAGGTTTAAAATGATTTAATAAGGGTGGTTGGAATCTCTTATTGATTGGTTTAACAATGTTTAAACTAATTATAAAAGGCAAAGATTCTAACATGAAGAGAAAAGTGGGGCAAAGAAGACATTCTTTTATAGCTATCAATTCTCTTACTCCAAAAATAAAATTTACTCTTTTCAGTCGTGAAAACCAGTCTGACAACAGAAAAGCCAATTATGGCATCATTGAATCCTGATTTAGACGAGAAGGAACTGGTTTAAGCCATTTTTAGCCATTTTTTAGCCATTTTAGACCCTTAAATCAGCCATTACTATAGCAATACCTGGTCTAGAGCCTTCAAAACACGTCAGAATGTGTGTAAGAGACGTAGAAACCAGTTAAACTGTTTTTACTATGATGGATTTATCTTAAGGCTAGTTTTACCCTCTTGGCAACGGCTAAAACTGCCCCAGTTGGTATCAAAACCTTATCATCAATTGAGTCCACAGACCCTGTAACTCAATTCCAGGCCAAAAGTGATGAACCTTGTGTGTATTTTGACATCCCACGCCTGTCAGCAACAATTTTGGGGGTCTAGCTCCCCCTTAGAGCTGGAGTTCGTTTTCCCCCCATAATTCAATCTTTCCAATTTATTGTTCCTTTAATTCCTCATCATGTATTATACTTATAATTTACATATGTAATTCAATTGAATTATACAGTACAATACAGTAATAATTGATACCTCATATGTAAATCAAAGTTCACTTATGTAATACATGCGCACATCTTGACATTTCAATTGAATTCAACTGAAAATACTCCAAATCCTCATAACCTCTAAACTAAACACAACACCTCAATTTTAACATAAAAATTGATGGTTAACACCACATGTGGTATGAATTAAATTCAAGTTTTGAGGATTTTCAACTTTTGTATTGAAAATACTAAAAACTCAATTTAAGCTTATTTAGAGTTGAGTTACAAGAATATCACTCAGAGGTGACCCCACGTGATTTTTTATGAGGAATGCAATGGTGAAATAATTTTTCTATTTTTATTTATTGGATGAAAAGTTATAATAATTTTTATTCAACTTCTTTCCAGATTTAGTTATTTTTTTACAATTTTGTTAAAATTTCATTTTTACTTAATTTTTTGAAGTATAAATGTAATTTTATAATTCCAAAATTTAATGTTATTTTATTTTTACATTGTAATTAATTTTTTTATTTTGAATATAATTTTATGTTTATATTTTGATTTCTATGTTAATATTATAAATAAATTTATTTTATTTATATTGATATGTTATTTTTGTATTTGTGGTCTTTTGGGTATATGAAATTACCTCTAAGGCTCACAATAAATGTATAGCACTGCTACAAATTAACATTTTGTGAATTATTTGTGCAGGTGTAATACAATCTGATTATTATTTCTTAAAGATGCAACAACTTGCTAAATATGTCAGAATATAGACAATATTAATTGGAATGTATCACCGTCTCCCTTAGAAATAATACTCTATTGCTCACTTTCATTCAGGAAAATTGAAGGAGTTCAATGCAGCTCATGGTGTTCATAATTGTGGACCTGTGCCGGGGTGAAAAGGAGTTATCAACTTTGTCAAACACAACTTATATAATATCAGTAAGGCTCACGCAGTTAATGAGTTTTCTTTCCTTGGACCTATTGGTGATTGGAATATGGCATTCCCATAAGGAATGATTTCAGAATAGCAATACAATCAGGGTCAAAGATGAGCTTGAAAGGTACCTTTTGCATGCTGACCTAAACTGAATGAGGAGTGATATAGTGGATGACCTTTACAGGTTGTTGTTGGCCAATACAATGGAGTCAATCAACAGCCTGAACCTCAATGGCTGTGTTCCAATTGGGCTCCTGGAAATGTGGATGTCAGTGTCCAAAAATCAGGGTAGAATCTTGGGGGTCCCCTCACCATTTAATAGACAATATTAGCACAAGCTATATTGAGGCCAGTTCCAGGTGCAGCAATGGATGCAATCAGTACTTCGCATTCAGGATTATTGAAGAAATTCTCCAGTGCCTTCTCCTGCACTTGTGCTGTAATTGTTCCATCAATTTGTGCTGAAAGGATAGAGTGATGGGAAAGTGCAATACAAATTCTAAAATAAAAGAGTCAGATGGATTCAATTGGTAATGGATGCATATTAGAATTAACTCACCAATCAAGAAATTGGGTCCATTGGGTATAAAAAACCAATTTGGTTGGACCACACTTTGATTGTTTGTTCTTCATTAAGCTTTGTAGGAGGTGTGCAATTTTACTACTCATCATGCATGTTTCCACATCCAAAATAGTTTTTGTGATTGTTGAGGAGTTATCCTGAGTGCTCCTGCCCTTGTGGTCTTCCAAATCCGCATCTGCAATTGTGTTAAGCATGATGTGATGGTTACAACATATTTGCAGCTTATTAATATTTCTGGAAAGTGCTCCTGGTCCTTTGCTTTTGAATGATAGGAATTCTTTGTATAATGTTGAATTTTCTTGCTGCATGGTTGAGTTGAGTGGGAGCAGCTCATAATGATGGCTAATAGTGGGGAGGGATTTGAGATGTGTGGTTTTGGTGTGGCGCAAACTTAAATGCCACAATGCCAAATGCAAAATATAATTGCTACCTTTGGAAAGACTACTCAGGATGAATGGTGACCAGTTATCTTGATCTGAGCTCTGGGGTTGGGTGATGAATGATATTATGCCCAAAAAGTCATAAATGGTGTTGTGAATAGGTATGCCCGTGAAACATATTCAACGGGATGAAAGGAGGCTATTAATGGCACAGTGAGTGGAAGTGTATTGAGAGCAAATATAGCTATAAAATGGGGGAAGGGTTATTGGATATAAAAGGTAATTTGAATCATTTAACAATCAGACACTCACTGTGCTTCATCCAAAATTATACAATGCCAATTGATTTTAAAAATGAATGATGTAGAGGTATTGGTTTGCTTAAATTCTTGGGTAATAGTATTGTAAGAAGTGATGATGATATCATATTTTAAGATGTCAGCCTCGGATAATGAGTGATGAGTGGGACCATGGTAGATTTTGGCTTGCAGTGCTCCAGCCTGAGCATGCTTGGATATTTCAGATTTCCAGTTGGTAATTAAGCAAGGGGGGAAGATTATCATGGTGGGCATGGAGCAATGGGGGTTTGCAATTGACCGTTCCTTGGAGGTACTAATTAGAGCAATGGCCTGAATGGTTTTACCTAATCCCATATCATTGGCGAGCAGTCCTCCAAGAGGGGTATTGGTCAAACGGGATTCAAATGAGCTAACAACCTTGTTTGTAATGATGTGCCTGGCATTAAAAGTCGGTCCTGGGGTGAGGTGGCCCAAAGGTTATGGGCTGATTGGCCATTGGGGATTTCTCGATCCCAGAGAAAAGCTATTCCGGTCTTTTGATGAGGGAGGAGGGGGGTTTGAATCATTGAATGGGGAGGCCTGATCCACTGGGTAATTGTATCAGTTTTTGCTTGGAAGTCAATGATAAAGCAGCAGGATATGAAGCTGGCATCGAGTTTGAAGTGGGAAATGTGGGAGTAAAGACTTGAAATTGATTATGAGTATTACAGTCATATTCTTTGGGCATTTTAAGCTTGAAATCTTGTGTTTGAAAGCTTTCAATTATGAATAGAATGTTTGGATACCATGTGAAGAGCATCAAGGCTAGATTGGGTTTCTGAGATGAGGAGGGATCATTTGCATCAGTTATAAATACTCCCTCAACAAATAATTTTTGAGTAGGATTGGATTGGAAATTTTCAATCCTTGGCCCACCAGGACCACAGTGCATGAACGTTTGTGGTTCCCCAAGGAATGGTATCAACATTTTGGAAAGGGTTCCAGGGAGAGAGCCAATAGCATTCTGGTGATTGGGGAGATATACAAATATGTTGTGTTCATTGTGCCATAGGATAATCGAAGAAGCTAAGTGGGAATTATCAGGATTTAAGGTTATATCACAATTTATTTGAATACAAATATTAATCATCCCAAAGCAAAGTGGCTGTGAAGGGGTTGACCTAATGGCTATTATGAATTATTTGGGGACAGTTGGAAATTATATGATCAGGAAGGGGTAGCTAAAGGGAATGAAGACCAGTAAGTGCAGGTGGGGAACTTATATGAGAGGCAGCAATGGGCTCAAAGGGGGATGGCCTGTGGTTGCATGCATGGTTGTTAGGAAGATGGGCCTCTTGGCCTCATAATTTTCATATGCAATTTGGGCCATATATCAAGGCAAGGTGGCAAGAATGTGGGTGCACCAATATGACTTCTGGATCTGCAGAAAATTACGCAACCTTTGGTGGACCAAGGTTGACATTAGCATATCCAAAATCGGGTGGGTTGTAGCAACTTATTGTGGAGGGGCATATTAGAGGCATGCAGCCATGTTTGCTGGTGTGACAGCAAACAATAAGTGTATCTTCCCCAGGTTAATTGCTGTACAGGGACCTACTGGGAAATGTTGGCAGTTTCAATGGGCAATCTCACTGTGGGCGGGTGAGATATGCTTGGTGGTGTGCCACCAAACATAAGTTTGGTTTTCACAAAGTTTTTTGCTGACTGATGCCTACTGGGATTCCAGGGGGGAATGTGTGGCATGCTCAAAGGGTGCGCCAGCTGTGAGCTGTGACCCACATATACATTCACTCCTATTGCGTTTGAGGCGGGTACTAATCCACCCACATTGGCATCAGGGTATTTCCCTCATGTGTGTATGAAACTTTGGTGAAAGAGGCCCCCCGCCCAAGGAATTTTTTGGCTGCAAGCCAGGCGCCACAACTTGTGTGGGGCATGTGAGAATGTGCAGAAAGTGACCCATGGTGGCAGATCCCCACGCAAACATAACGAGCCTCAGTGATCATAGGCCGGGATTATGCTAATGCGGATGAGGCTGAAGCAAATCCACACTGATTAGCCTCAGGTTTCCGCGCACAAGCGGGTGAGCGTCAGAAGTCCAGCTGACCACCCAGCCAAGAAACTAGCCAGTCAGAAGACTGGCATTAAAAGGTCTGCCAGGCGTGTGAAAGTTGCCTGCATATGAACCGTTGGGGGATGCGTATGAAAGCGCGTGGCTGCCCAACAATGAGTGGGTGCAATAAACAAGCAGCGCCAGTTGTTGTTTTCCCTGACCTTGGCACCAGAGTGAATCCACCATTTGCATATGACCCAAATCAGTAGTCATCTGATTATGCACCCCTTAAATTAACTTGGATTACACCAGCATCTATGTGGTAGTTAGGCAGAGCTCTCCAAAAAGGTGCATCAAAGGGATGCATTTGAGAAATTTGACTCGATGGCTTGGCATGATTGCATGTTACATTCTTTTACAGCTTTCTCTCTTCCCCGACATTGTAGTACGTACAAAGGTGTATGTACTACAATTTTGGCCGTACAAATGAGGCTGGAGTAACACCACTCCGCCTGCATGCATATTACCGATGGGGATCCACCTTCCGATTGTTTGCATATACATAGGTCATGTGCCCAATGCTCAGCATTGTGATTCACCTGATTTTCACACGCAAGCTGAGCATGTCAGGGTCAAAAGCTCAGTGTGGAAGTTTTTGGTAGAGCCATGGTCGAGACCATTTTTGCTATAGTTCATTGGAAGGCTCAGTTTGAAGCACTTCACCCAAGCGTGTGATATGCTGCACCTGGCTGAAATATCATCTGATGCTGTTCCAAATGCTCAGATTGTGTGCTTACAAAAATGACGTAGCAATTGCTCAGCATGGTGCATTTGATATTGTTATATCAATAGTTTAATAACTGTGCAATTAAAATGTTCAGCCACTGAGCATTTCAATTATGACCCTAAAACAGACCTGAGCAATGGGTTGACCCAAGCTCACGCTGTATTCACTTTTCATAAAGCGCCCAACCCTTTGTTCAAACTCAATCACCAGGCCTTAATGCTGGTATGCTTTCTGCAGTCACCTGTGACCAAATGCACCACGTGCTTTTCTGCATGGGGCATTTGGGGATTGCACCCACCATGCACATTCAACAATCCTCTGACAAAAGCCCTCCCAGGCAATTGGATGGCTATTTAAGGAAACAAAGGGGATTTGACTGAGTCTCAAAATTCAATCAATTGCAATACTCAGCCAGAACCCCTTTGTTCCTCTGCCTCACGCGAGCATTTCCCTTCTCAGTCACAGCATTGGCTGCGACTGAGCTTCAATTTTTCCAACACGCCTTGAAGCTGAGCCTTTGATGGGTTCTGCGACTGCTGTGGTTGTCTCAGCTTCACCATGGTATAAGAAACCATCTTTGCCCAACAAGCTGTCCACTTTTCTTCTCACCCGCTCCACTTTCTTCCAGATCACCCGCTCTTCTTAATTTTGTGCATATTCCCCCTCATCTTCTTGCCTTTCCACTCTTTCCTATTGCACTCCACTGACCCCACTACCCTTCCTTCTTGCTTTTTGTTTTTCCCACTTATACATCCAGAACCCCCCTTCTATCCACCTCGTGTGTTTCCTCCATTTGAAACTTTTGTCCCCATTATGTACCAATATTAATACTTATTTTTCTTCACAACTCTCTTCCAGTCTTTTCAAATCTTCCGACTAGAGCGCTTTTTTTAATTCTGTTTTAAATTTATAGTTCATTGTACATCTTCATTTTCATTCTTTATTGTTTACTTTATATTCAGTTACTAACCCCAATTTTTTTGTTTTCAGATGTCGTTCACTTTATGAACTAAGCAGGGTATTCCCTGCATTCATTCCTCAAAAATGACTGACTCTTGTGATGCTTGCCGACAGGCACACAAGAAATGCTCATTTGTTGTCTGACCCTTCCGACCACACAGCCAGAGGAGTTCCCGCACAGGGACTTCTTTGTGGTCAATGATGATGAAAGTATTCCCAAGTGGGAATGGACCCTGGGACCCCAAACAGGCTCACGGGAACAATTCCGGACAATTAGCCCTGTCCCCTCAAGAATTTATTTGTCCACCCCCCCTCCTAGGCCACCATCTGATGGTCACTTCAGTCCTTGACCGGAGTGAAGTGATTATCTGGACAATGAAGAATGGCGATGGCGAAAGGACATTTGAGCTTGGGCCAATTGTCACCCATGGGATTCAAATGCCAAAGTAAGTTTTCTTGTTCCTCCTTAATTCATTTCCATTCACGCAATCAGACTGACTTTTTTCCATTGCACATAGAACCAAACCCACCAAATCCCCCCAACAAGATTCACCCATTTAATGTATTCCTCGCGAGCAAACCCCACAGCAACCCACTCCTGGCCCAAGTGGCACCCAATGGTCCAAGGACTTATTCCGCGGTAAGCAGCCAACTTTCCCTTTTCTCATTTTAACCTTTGCATAAAGTTAACTGACTCTTCCTCCTTTTGTAGAAACCTCCCAACATGATGAGCCACCTATTCCTGCCCTGAGGACATTGCAACTTGTGAGCCAGAACCAGAGGTGGCTCCAACACAATCCATGGAGGAACCATTTGGTAAGTCCCAACTTCACTTTTTTAACTCTTCCAAAAATTTTCTCACCCCTCCTTTGCCCATCTCTAGCTCGTCCCGCTGCTCCCCGCTCAATCATCATCATTGATGATACCCCCGTTGGATCCCCCCTCCCATTTCTCCTGCCCAAACTCCACCACCTTCCACTCCTGTTCCCCCTCCCTCCCATTGCCACCAAGAACCCAACCGCCTCCTCCCCCCGGTTCCAGGCTCCTTTCATTCCTACAATGACACTTGCCAGGAATTCACCAACCTGTGACCAACACTAATGATTCCTTGAGCCATCAACCAAATCTTGTTGGAGCATTGCCGCTTGTTCCACATGATTCCTTTCGCGGATGCAACTCATTGTCATGAGATGCAGCGGGAATTCCAGGAGGAACTAAGCTCCCTCCTTGGCCAGGCATTGGAGGCTTATCCAAAGGAGGACATCACCAGGATAGTCCCCAACTACTTAGAAAAATAAAATTCAAAAAAAATCATTTTCCTCTTATTGAATTTTGTAATACACTCCTTTCAATTAGTTTGTTGTAATCAATACATACTTTTTTTCATTTTTGTTATATTATTTTTTCCCGTGAGATTCTCCTTTTTGGCCATTTGTGCAAAGCACCTATTGTGTGATAATAATTTTTGTAAGTACCCCACCAAATGTTTGAGTCAGTATCTGTTTGTGAGAACCTCTTTTTCCAAAAATGGGCAAATAGTCACCATTACTTCCTCCTACATTTTCTTCTGATATGGTTGACAACCATATCAGATCTTAACTGTAAAAATGCCGGCCTTCCCTGCATGTGATCAATCCACTGCAGATTCATGAGAAATTGCCTTTCCTATGGTCACACGCTATTAATCTTAGTCATGTATTGAATTCTTATAATTTTTGGGAACCTTCACAAGCATAAGAATTCGCGTGTGAATTGTCGAAAGCCTGCACAGGTGTAATGCATTCTTAGCGTTGTCATAACCTGCACAAGCATAAGGATTTGCATGTGAATTGTTGGAAGCCTGCCCCGGCATAAGAAATTGTTTGAATTTTTGGGAACCTTCACAAGCGTCAGGATTCGCGGGTGAATTGTCGGAAGCCTGCACAGGCGTAAGGAATTTTTAGCATTGTCAGAACCTGCACAAGCATAAGGATTTGCATGTGAATTTTTGGAAGCCTGCCCCAGTGTAAGGAATTGTTTGAATTCTTGGGAACCTGCACAAGCGTCAGGATTCGCGCATGAATTATCAGAAGCTGGCACTGGCATAAGGAAACTTTTAAATCTTTGGGAACCTGCACAGTGTAAGGATTTGTGTGGGAGGCGTTGGGAGCCTGCACCGGCATAGGAACTTGTTTGGATTGTTGGGAGCTTGTACAAGCGTAATGGTTTGTGTGTGAAGCGTTGGCAGCCTGCCCTGGCATAAGAAATTGTTTGAAGTATTGAAAACCTGCACAAGCGTAAGTATTTGCGTGTGAAGCATTGGGATCCTGGACAAGAGCAACAAACCAGGACATATTTACAATGGCCTGCCACCATACACAATCCATTTCACCCCTTTTTCATGTGAGCCACCCTATCTCCTGCACCCCAAACCATCCAATCCTGGTTTATATTGTCCTCTGCCTTTCCCCAACATTATTTACCAATCACGCTGCAGTTCCAAAACACAATCAAATCTGCTCATTCTTTGAATTGGGATGAGATTGTATTACCATCCCTTATTTGATAGCCCGCTCCCTTGCCAACCTCATAATAGCCGTGGCTTTTTTGGCACATTTTTTTGGCTAACCTCCTTGAGCATTGCGGGGACATACCCATTAGTTTTGTGCTTTTGTTGTCCTGTTCTGGATCAGTATAATGAACAAATGTACTACTGGCCCACACTACCTGAATGAGCCCATGACATTCAAATAGATCAATCCAAAAATGCTCATTTGGGAAAATCAATTTTACCCCTCTACACCGCTTTGACACATATCTTTGCATTTGGCCGGTACACTTATCAGCTTGAAACCACCATCCCAAAGCATATGGCGATGCATCCTTATCAAAATGAGGTGCCTTTTTGAATCCATTCATGGTGAAAGTGAGTGCGGAAGCAAACTCGAATGCACCCTGATTTGCGGGAATATCAGCTTCATAGTTAACATGATCAAAAGTCGGAACCCCCAATGACTTTTAGCAATTTTGAATCTTCTAAAATAAATTTTCCCCAACATATTGTAAGAATTAACCTAGAATGCAGCCCACCAAGCTAAGATTGGCACCTTGGTTCCGCCATTCATCTTTTGAATTTTCAATTTTCCCGAGACTTCCATACAGACCAAATTGTTCATTCTTTCTGCTGCATTTGCACCACCCAATTGCAAACGTAAATCCCTCCAGTAATTCCCCATTTGTTGCAATCAGGTTGGTCAGTCTTCTTTCACGAAATAAGAATTGTGATAATTCATCCCATTGATTGACCTTGCCTTCACTCATTGTTGTGAATGGTCTGAATTCAAAAAGGGCAATGAGTAATACAGTTGAAGAGAAAATTGCCACGCGGCCAAATTGAATGCTTTTGATCTGATTGACATCCACAAGCCTCCGAATTTCACTTGGGGTCATATTTGTTGATACTGGCATTGATATTTGTGCTGTTGGTCAAGAGGAGGAAAACAACCTATTCTTTTGGGTGATTTTGGCCTCATTTGTCTTTTGGGATGTCCCACTATTCCCAAGTGGTTGAGGGATCACTTTGTGCTGACGCAGACAAGATATCAGATACTGCTTCTTGCCATTTGAAGCTGAGGCATTTTGAGTCCAGAATGGTGCCCAATGCCCAAGGAGCTTTATTTGGCACACATCCTTTGACTTCTCTGTTGAAGCCCACATGACATTGGCTCGATCTGAACCAACCAAAGCCAATGTTCTTCCATGGGGCCCAATGAGGGTGCCACATAAATGCGGAAGCATATATATATATCTATATATATACACTGAGAATAAGCGAGCCACTCACACTTTCCTTCCTCAGCCCAACACTTTACCTTGAGTTCCCTTTTACGCTACTTTCCTTTTCTTGTGAATGGCATGCTTGCAGTGGAAAATGAAATGAAACAAAATGATTACTGAATTATTAATATTACCTACATTTGATTTTGGTGAATTCATCTTTTCTAATTGTGGCTACAAATGAAAGATCACACCTGACCTTTGCAAATTTGTGATCTCAAGTACCTGAACCTGAAAAATGCAATTGATAGTGCATTATTCAATTTGAGATATTAATTTTCCCATTCAATGAGGTTCAAATCCAACCGTGTGGAATATTGCAAGCATGTGAAAATGCAATATGCACCCTGCTGCGGATCCCTAGTGATCATAGTCCTCTTGAGAGGAATAGGGACATTTGGCCTATTATGGGCTGGTGGGAAGTGATAAAACCCACATGTTCTAATTGCGGGGACAACTGCCTGACTCAGTTTGCGTCTTGTCGGGGTATTTTCAATGGTGTACGGAGGCATACCTTCATACAATTATTATTGGTGTTCATACTGTGGCATCCGGGAAGCTGTAGGATAGGTAGTCACAATTATTAAATTCATGAATAACTTTGCAAAATTCAATTACAATCTATCTAGTACAAAGATAATCTAAAATGGGTCAATCCTGGTTGTAAGTTTAGCTGACCTGGGTACAGTCAATGTGACCTCATCACTTGAACAAAAACCGCATTTTGCCACCCAGGAATCACCAAAGTTTAATACCAAGCATCATGCAAATTCAAATCTAGGAGGTACAGTGGGGTTAAAAGACTCTGATGAGAAGAAACTTTTATTCAGTAAATTACATATATACTTATTAGTAGGTAGCCACACTGGCTCCCCTAGATTTTTACCCTCTGAATGTTTTTCAGAAATGTCAATGAGTGATAAACCCCTTTAACTGAGCTTGTTCTCCAGTCATCTGAGCATACCATCAAACCACGAACCCCTGCCGCTCAGAAAGCCGCTAATATACCAGAGCAAATTCAATTTATTCCGAGATTGTTGTGAGACATCAAAAGATCTTTGATGGCCTCATTTTTTTTCAAGCTCGTGAGTTTGCCTTTGATGCCATTGAATTCGACCTTTTTATGTGCACGTACCATGTTGTACACAATCATCAATTCAATAACTGTATCCATTACATCCTCCAGGTTCTTATGTGGCTTTGTCAATATCTCCTTGTCAGCCCCGCCACCTTCAATGCTAAGTTGTGTTGCACATTGCTTCTATTTACTCAAGCAGGAGGCAAGGTATTCAACTGCTCCCCAATCAAGTCCAAGAGGATCGGTCAAATTTGATGTTAGTACCACATATGGTTTGGGTGCAATCACATTGTATGAGACTAAACTGATGGATTCAAACATAAAATTTTCCAAAATATTTTTAACTAGATTGGCGGGGTAAAGAAGACTCTGAACCATTTTGAAGAAGGAGTGTTCAGATTTTGGGAGATTATTTGGAGGTTTAGCTGATTCCTTCAATAATTTGAGATTCCAAATGTTGTTATCAGAAAACGCTTCTGTTTCTGCTGTCTTAAAAAATTCTAACCCTGTATATTGCAATTTATATCACCAGTAAACAGCAAATAATCATGTTTCATGCACAAAGATAAAACTCACCTGCAATCTCAAGGTCCTCAAGCCAGGCCAACATTTTAAGCTCTTGGTTACTGATCACCTTAATACCAATGGGCAGGAATGTATGAACATCCTTTGTTGGTAAGCTGTCCCATCAATTTTTGTAAATCCTATTGATATTATCAATCCCCCTTTTCCATGATTGTGGAGTAATATTGGAATGATAATTCAAAATGTCTCCAAACTCTTCCATGTGGGATAAAAATATTCCTTGAAAATTAGCAGAGGATGTCACTTTGGGCTCGGGGTCAGGAACTATATAAGTCATATCTTGTCCCATTGTATCATGTTTAATTGTTTCCCTTTCTTGAAAGACTTGAATATTTTGAGGAGAGGCGGGAGGGGCTTCATCATGGATTGTTTCATTGAGTATGGGGGGGCTTTCAGTATGCAGAGGTTGATTATCAATATGGCCCACTTCAAAATTGATCATTTAATCACCCTGATCCTGGGAATCTTTTGCGGCTTCAAAGGTACGGCATTTTTTGTTGGTTTTTTTGGTGGAATGTATATTTGCTCTCTTTCCTAATCCTTTGCCTGGAATTCCAATTACCACTCAAGATCCTTCAGGTAGAGATTCTCCCACCTCCACACCTGTCCATATATTGTAAGCAGCCATTTTGATGTTTTTTTATTGAATTAGTAATAAACTTACAGTTCAAATCCATTTTGAGGAGGCTCATTGCTTCAGCAATCTTTTGACGCACATAATCAGGAATTTTACTATAATTTTGAATTTTTTTGAGCCTTGGGATTGTTTGAGCAATGTTTGAGATGAATTGTTCTTTTGATATAATTTCCACCTCCCCACTGAAAATTACATCATCTTTCCCAGAATCTTCTGTCAGTGCACAAGGGTCAACAGTCTTTTCCTTCTCATAGCTTTTAAAATTTGGTTTCTGAAGGCTTGGAGGCTGAGCTGAAATAAAGGCTATGACACAATATCAGGTTTTGAGAGATTTGAAATATTCAAGATGGATGCATACTCACATTCTGGAAGAACTGGTGAATCTTTATTATCTTCATGTGACTGGCTCTCTACTTCACTGCCCAATTCACGACGACTGGCCATATCAGAGATTTCACTTCCACTCTCTGGGGCTGAAGTTGATAGTTCATTGAATTTGGTTGAATTTCCTGGATTTTTGGCCATAGCGGAGATAGTTTATTCAGCAAATAGATGGTGACAAGCTGATTGATAACTTGTTTGAAAATTTTTGAATAAAAAGATCAAAATTGAAGAAAAAACGTGGAAGTAAAATAAGTTTAAAATAACTGATTCTTTTTTAGGTAATATTGGAGAATTTTGGCAAGTTTGAAAGAAGTTAAATATCAATTTCAATTAGTTCAATAGTTAGTGAATATTCTAGAAAAAAATACATTTTAGAACCACAAGCTGACCAAAATAAACCTGCGCATCAACAGCCTTGGAACCTTCTATTGAAGTTGTATTGCATTTGCAAAATACAATTTGTTGGGAAATTTAAGGAGGCAATGTTTTGAAAATTATTTCATATCATGAAAATGAAATAACTTCCCTGTGAGACATTGAATAAAATTGACTAGTGAGAAACTTACTAAAGTCAACTTTTGAACTATTCAATGCCCATGAGGTAAGGACTAAGAAAAATGTTCCATTTGAATGATATGAAATAAAATGGTTTTGTCGGGGAAACAGGAGAAACAATTCTTGTCTTAAATGGTCCACTTATTAGGTTATAATTTGTGAGTCTCATGATTTAAACCCTAACCACAACACTGTGAAGATACTGACCAATTTCCCCTTAGGTCCTGTTGGCAGAGAAGGCCACTCAGCATATTTCCTTGATTGCGTTGATCATGTATGCCAACAAGCCACTGTACACTATGGATGTAATATGGAAGCATTAGGATGGTAAGTGGTCGGGGTGCGGAGGCATAAGAAGGGTTGAGGGTGGTGTTGGAGGCATATCTTGAGGGCGCTGCAGGAGTGTAAGGATTGCAAGTAGCAGAGGGGCAGAAGCGTAAGGAGTTGTGAGGGCGGAGATGGGGGGCAGAATCGTAGTCTCATCTTGAGGGCTTGGCAGGAGGGTAAGGATCATAAGGGGCTTTGAGGATTAGGCCAGTGTGAGGGCGGCGTTGGAGGCATGTGGGGAGGGCACTAAACAAGCATAAGGATGGTTAGCGGTGTCGGAGGCATGTTGGGAGGGCTCTCCACAAGTTTAAGGATCGTAAGTGGTGTCGGACGCATGTCGGGAGGGCACTACACAAGCGTAAGGGTGGTTAGTGTTGTTGGAGGAATGTCGGGAGGGCACCACACAAGCATAAGGATGGTTAGCGGAGGTGGTGGCACATAGGGATGGTAAGCGGCAGTGGAGGGATGTCGGGAGGGCACCCAGTGAGCATAAAGATGGTAAGGGTGGGGGTGTGAAAGCGTAAGGAGTGGTGAGGGCGGAGATGGGGGGCAGTGTTGGAGTCTCATCTGGAGGCTGGTGCGGCCACGTAAGCATGCAAAGTGTTGGGGAGGATTAGGCAGGGATGCGGAAGCCAATGAGGTGAAATTACCTGAACATTGCAAATAGTGTTGAAATGGGTTTGGGCTTTGAGTGACATTCTCATGTG
This sequence comes from Austropuccinia psidii, assembly GCA_023105745.1. Taxonomy (NCBI): domain Eukaryota; kingdom Fungi; phylum Basidiomycota; class Pucciniomycetes; order Pucciniales; family Sphaerophragmiaceae; genus Austropuccinia; species Austropuccinia psidii. Next base: position 20,710,303 of record JALGQZ010000004.1, on the reverse strand, counting down.
ACACATATGACAATTGACACTGTCTTGATGCTGTCTTGACGCTAACGTGACGTGACCCACTAAATCCAGTGACTATAAAGTGACACGAACGTGACTGAAGCAAGATTTTATACTGACCACAGTGAGACATGAAGTCAATTGCCAACAATTGACGCGAGATTTTTCCTGGTGAAGGTGGAGTGCTGGATTGGTGGCCATTGGAAGGATTTACCACCTCGACCTCTTAAGCATTGGGATCAGTGGGTGAATCTGCAATTCTTATCAATCTCTTCACCACACCTTGGCGGTTGATTATTGGAATGAGGACCTCTGAACTGGAATAAATTGGTATTCCACAAGTGGGAATGGCCCCTCCAAAACTGGTCCACCTTGCCACGTCCCTCTACCTGGATCCAGTCACTAATTCAAAATATTTGTCAGGGTGAGTCTATGATAGAGTAATAAAAATAGTATATACAACTCTAAATATGTCTTTGACATGGATGAAAACTGATAAAAAGAGTTTTTAAGGGTATTGAAAGGGCTTTACTAAAGAGGTTTAGTGGTGGTGAGCTCTGTTGAAAGCCCTGGGTGCAATAATTATTTGTTGGGTTACAATAATAACTACTACAGCACTTAAGATTAGAAGTATCACTGATTATGATCCAAGAGCAAACCTTTTTTAGAAAGCCGTAATACATAGGAATTCAAGAGCAGGGTAGGCATTCCCCTTTTGGGCAGAGGATGAGCCCTTTTGTCAGCCTGTGACTCAAAACCAGAGCACAAGCATGACAGCCAAATACCATAAACCAATGGTATAGCCAAAATACCACCAAAACATGGAGCTGAGCCAAATCATCTCAAAAGGTATCAAAAGAAATAGGAAACTTTCCCCTTTCCAAATATACAATCTCCATCATCATAGGACAAATAATAACAAAGTTATTCCTGCTCAAAGTTGTTCCTGAGCATAAACCTTAGTTTTCACCTCTCATCTGAAATACAGAGGAAGAGGCTTAACCCCATCAAATGGGTATTCAAAATGAAGCTCTAAGTCTGGACTATCCAATGGTACTAGCTAAACTGAGCTAGAACCAGAATTACAGAAGTTTTGACCAAAATAAGGTCAAATAATGGTGAATAAAATATTCACCTCTCATCTAACTTCTACAGCTTTAGTGTGAGATACCTAAAGTGGGGTCTTTTTGGAAAGAGCACAATAGGGGCTATCTGATGGTGCCATCCATTTCCCCATATCTCATCTAGAGAAAAAGGTATGGGGCAAACAAGCTCCATACAGTTTTTAACCAAAACATATAAATGTACAAAAGAACTTGTACATGGCATAACATTGCCATAATTAATAATAACCATATCAAATGTGGTACCATTGTGTAGAATACATCCAGGGCTATAACATGAACCAACTTTGAGCTTGATATCTCAAAAACTGACAAACCTATGGAAGGTTTAAGCTCAAAATCCCACAGTTAGACCAATACAGTCTTACCATGGGATATTCTCCCATAGGTATTATCATAAGGTGTCAAATATATGAAGAAGCATGTTTATAACTCAATATCTCATAATTCATTCAATACTGGGGTCCCATACAGGTTCTGTACAGCATTCTATGCGTCATACACATCAGAAGAGGGCTATGTGGTCCCCAGATGAAAATTTTCACCCTGTATTAGTGAAAACTGCCCAGATGTGGTTTCAAAAACCACATCCAAGCCCAATAAAGATCATACAGGCACTCTGAAAACCACAAGCCAGTACTTTGAAGTGAAAAACTCTTCACTTCTTCTACATGGATGGTCTAGATGGCCATTCCACCCCATTTTAGGATAAAAGGAGGCCCTCTTTCCACCAGAAAAAGCTTCCCCATCCTGCTCTTGAGCTTCTACATACTAAAACTGTCAAAAACAGCTATAATCTTGGAGAATAACCAGGCTATACAATAAACTTCAGTATTTTAGACTTTATTATTGTAAACCAACAGGTAAAAGCTGCACCCAGGGCTTTCAACAGCACTCACCACCACTAATAATCATTAGTAAATTCCCTTTATTTTATTTAAAACCTATTTTTAAGATTATCATCTGTGTCACAGTCATAGTTTATGTTGTAAATACTCCTTTTTATCACCTCTTCATAGACTCAGCCTGACACCTTTTCATCCTTAAATTGGGTGGAAAGCTCCTCTAGACCACTCCATGTGGAGGAAGTGAATATTTTTTACTTCAGAGTACTGGCTTTTGGTTTTCGCAAGGACTGTATACTCTGTATTGGGCTCACATGTGGTTTTGAAACCGTATCAGGCAGGTTTCCCCAATAAAGGATGAACATTTTCATCTGGGGACCACACAGCCCTCTTCTGATGCGTATGATGTGTAGAATGCTGTTCAGAACCTGTATGGGACCCCATAATTGAATCAACTATGAGTTATTGAATTATAAACAAGCTTCTCTCTCTCTCTTTGACACCTCATAATCATACCTATTTTAAATTATCCCACAGTAAAGGTGTATTGGCCAAACTGTGGGATTTTGACCTTAAAACAGCTATAACTTTGTCATTTTTCAAGATATTGGGCTCAAAGTTGGTTCATTATGTAGCCCTGGATAGGATCCAAACAATGTTACGTCATTTTGTATTATTAACAATCAATATGTCAAAGTTATTCCATGTTCAATTTTTGTTATTCAGATATATGATTTTCTCAAATTCTGTATGGAACTTATTTGTCCCATAACTTTTGTTCTAGATGAGATATGGGGAAATGTATGACGCCATCAGATAGCCCTGATTTTTCTCTTTCCAGAAAGGCTCCACTTTAAGTATCTCACCCTAAAACTGTAAACGTTATATGAGAGCTGAATATTTTATTCACCCTTATTTGACCTTATTTTGGTCATAACCTCTGTAGTTTTGGTGCTAGCTCAGTTTGACTAGTACCATTGGATAGCCCTGACTTGGAGCTTCAATTTGAATACCCATTCTCTGGATTTCAGATGAGAGGTGAAAATTAAGGTTTATGCTCAGCAACTTCTTTGAGAAGGAATAACCTTTTTATTCTTTGTCCTATGGTGATGGGACTCCTATATTTGTAAACAGGTTATTTTCCTCTTTCTTTTGATACCTTTTCGCTGGTTTGGCTCAGCTCCTTGTTTTTATGGTATTTTCCTTTACCATTGTTTTATGGTGTTGGGCTGTCATGCTTGTGCTCTGGCTTTGAGTCATAGGCTGACAATACCAGTATCACACCAAAGAAAGAAGACCACAATACCTGCAGTTGGAATGACCTGAAGTACCATTGGGAGTAGGAGCCACAGAAACTGGGAACTCTTTTCAAAAATTCCCATACTTGTTGCTCTACCAATACTTCCTGACATTGGAAAGTGGAGCCCCTGGATGTTTACTAGGCTTTTTCCCAACATAACAATGGTGGCACTTTGATTATCTGGGGCTATATGCTTGGAAACACTGTTTTACTTTCTTCAAAAACTCAGTAAAGGTAGGATCAGTAACGTCAACTGCCTTGTACTCATCATAAGTCTTGGCAGGATCCAAATTACCTGAAGAATTCATTGACCAAGGGGACCCCAACCAACTGAGGACAGTGGAACAACAAAGGACAGACAGTGGCAGCACAGAAGGGGAAGATTCAGTGAGTTCATTCAGTTTGGAACTCATTTCTGGACCTATGGAAGCAAAAAGAGTCAAGATTGTCAGATATGCATATCAAATCTCTGAACAACATCAAGGTTCCGGGGCCATGTTTGCAGTCATGGCCCCCTCAAGGTCCTTTATATGGGGCCCCAATCAGCAAGACTGGACCTCCCTTTAAATCTATGGAAGGTCCCTCTTCTATGATCCTGCATTAATCTCAGAAGCTCCAGGCCATATGGGCCAGTTTGGCCACCTTCAGTACCCTTGGCCCCCTGGAACCCCCTTCAATATTGTTCCCAGGGGCGCAAAATGGTTCTGGGGATGTTCAATTTCCCCCACAGACCATGGGCTTTAAAAAGTCAAAAATGGCAAAATTTCACATTTCAAAAAAATTGACAGAGGATTTCAAGGACCAGGATTGAACCACAGGGTACCAAAATGACCTCAAATGGCCATTTGGGCCCATTTCTTGAAAATCATGGGGACAAGACCCCTTTTATATATTCATACTGAAAGATCTGGTGCAAGAAGAGGCCTCAGGATCTTATGGCCAATTGTTGGGGTGGCTAAGCATTTATATAGCCATCCTTCACCATTTTTCAAGCTGAAGATTATGGTGACCCCCAGTTTGGGGTTTATCCCATGACCACCAACACTCATATATTTAATGTAGAAAAAAGACTCAAGGCAGGAAATAACTCAAGAAACAGAAATCACTTACTTAATGAAGAAAAAATTCAATTGAAGGAAGAAAGAACAAGGAGAATGAGAAGAAATATTTTCAGGATAATGATCAAGAGGGAAAGAAAATTAAAAAAATTGAATATTTTAAGAATTTGTGGGGACTTGGGGATGACACTCAAGAGTGGCAGGGCATTATGGTGTTCAGGAGCCCACCAGTTTCAAGAGGGGTTGTGAGCCTTAGAGTTAATTTCATATACCCAAAAGACCACAAATATAAAAAATAACATATTAATATAAATAAAATAAATTTATTTATATTATTAAAATAAAAATCAAAAAATAAATATAAAATTATATTAAAAATAAAAAATTAATTATAATTTAAAAATAAAAATACATTAAATTTTGTAAATATAAAATTACATTAATACTTGAAAAAATTAAGTAAAAATGAAATTTTAACAAAATTGTGAAAAAATAAATAAATTTGGAAAAAAGTTAAATAAAATTTATTATAACTTTTTATCCAATAAATAAACATATAAAATTTATTTCACCATTGGATTCCTCATAAAAAATCAGGTGGGGTCACCTCTGAGTGAAATTCTTGTAACTCAACTCTAAATAAGCTTAAATTAAGTTTTTAGTATTTTCAATACAAAAGTTGAAAATCCTCAAAACCTTAATTTAATTCACACCACATGTGGTGTTAACCATCAATTTTTGTGTTAAAATTGAGGTGTTGTGTTTAGTTTAGAAGTTATGAGGAATTGAAGTATTTTCAATTGAATTCAATTGAAATGTCAAAATGTGCGCGTGTATTACATAAGTGAACTTTGATTTACATATGAGGTGTCAATTATTACTGTATTGTACTGTACAATTGAATTGAATTACATATGTAAATTATAAGTATAATACATGATGAGGAATTAAAGGAAAAATAAATTGGAAAGATTAAATTTGGGGGGGAAAAGGAACTCCAGCTCTAAGGGGGAGCTAGACCCCCAAAATCCTTGCTGACAGGCGTGGGATGTCAAAATTCACGCAAAAGTTCATCACTTTTGGCCTGGAATTGAGTTACAGGGTCTGTGGACTCAATTGATGATGAGGTTTTGATACCAACTGGGGTAGTTTTAGCTGTTGCCAAGAGGGTAAAACTACCCTTAAGATAAAACAATCATAATAAAAACAGTTTTAACTGGTTTCTACGCCTCTGACACACATTCTGACGTGTTTTGAAGGCTCTAGGCCTGGTATTGCTATAGTAATGGCTGATTTAAGGGTCTAAAATGGCTAAAAATGGCTAAAAATGGCTTAAACCAGCCCTTTTTGGTCTGAACCAGGGTTCAATGATGCCATAATTGGCTTTTCTGTTGTCAGACTGTTTTTCACGACTGACAAGAGGAAATTTTACTTTTGGAGCAAGAGAATTGACGGCTATAAAAGAATGTCTTCTTTGCCCCACTTTTCTCTTCATGTTAGAATCTTTTCCTTTTATTAATTAGTTTAAAACTGTTAAACCAATCAATCAAAGATTCCAACCACCACTTTTAAATCATTCTAATCCTTTTAACCACGTGAAAAAATCATTATAATCATTGTTTGTAACTCTTATAATCATTTTTACCCCTGAACCACCCCAAAAGTGAATTAAAGCATCTTTCATCACTGTTAACTTTGTCACTTTGTTTCCAAATTCACTCTGGTCACTTTTGGGCGTGTTTTCTCTTTAATATTCTTTTTAAAGACTTTGTTCTTTAATTAATTGCTTGCAGTTCTTTGCTCAATTAATTCCAATTGAAATTGCTCTTGAAGAAATTTCTTTTGTAGCCTTAAAATATCTCTTGTAGAGTATTTTTTGGATAAATCTTTATTGTTGGTAAAACAATAAATTTTTATATTATTGTTTTATACTAATAAAGTTATAAACAATAAAATTGGCGTGTTTTCTCTTAAAAATAATATTTCATACTATTTTTAACTGAATTTTACCTTATACAAATTTTGAGGACAGGAAAAGTACTTGATTTTTAATCAAAGTTTCATATCCACACCTTACATTTGGGGGCCCAGCCGTGATATTTTACCTGTGACATATTTTTTTTACTCTTTTTAAATCTTTTTTCCTATATTGAAAAATTTAAAAACATATAAAAAATACTTATAATTCAAAAAATCCATAAAAAATAATTTTTTTCATATTATAAGTGAGGCTTAAATTTTTATTTCTTTTTTTGAAATATCCTTTTTTCTACTTAATTAATTGTCTTTTTCATTAATTTTAGTGTCTGACAACGTGGTAAGACAAGAAAACATTGAAACAGCCTCAACAGTAACCAGCATTATCCCTGCCAGTACTGTCAATTCTGATCATAATAGCACTGTTATTGTGACTCAAAATAACCAGCCTGAACCAATATCTTCTGAATTAATTAACTTGGACATAAGTAATACCCTTCAGAAAGCTAAAAATTTGGCCAATAGTAAGTTTTTTGACGTAAAAATACTATTTTAAGCCTTTTTAACCATAATTATGCCTTCAACCAGATCAGGAGCCAGCTACAACCCCTCAAGCAGCTCCCAAAAAGGTAATAGACGTGATTATGGCAGAGGCCAACCAGGTACAGAAGGAAAAGGGTCAGTTGATGACTTCCAAACAACTAAAATGGGTCATTCTGAAGCTGATAATACCATTTTACCTTCAAAAAGAGCTGACACCGCCACAAGAAGCCTCAGTGGACATATACAAAGCCAGCCACAAAGCTTACAACAATGCACTGCAGTACAAGGAGTACCAGATCCTGGCAGATCTGTGGAAAAACTGCATGAATTCTTACCTGACAGTAAGAAAATTCTTGGGCCATCCCAACACTTGCAAATTGCTCAATGGATGGCATCCATTGATGGAGAAGAAAAACATGATGCTTTTGACACTAGAATGGAGGAAAAACAACCCTCCACCACCCAAACCAGTGCCAAAAACAGCCCCAGTGGCCAGCAGCAGCAATTCCAACGTGAAAAAGCAGCCACAAACTCCAAACAAGGGCAAAGGGAAGGCACCAGCCCCAAAACCTTACAGCCAGCGCTACAGAATCCCAAAGATTCAGCAGGATGCCATGGAAAATGTATTTCAGATGGCCAGAACCATGATGGAATTACAGAAGAAGGAGGAAGCCAGATTAAGGTTCCAGAAATGATTTCTGACATATTTGATTCCATCCCAGAGTTGTATAATGCTATAAATGACGTGAAAAAACATCTTTCTGATAAAAATGACACCATTTGTAACAACATTAAAACAAACAACCTGAGTCTGTGCCAAATTAATGAAACACTTATGTTTTTTGAAAAAGTTTTAAGAACAATTAAAAATTCTAATAATGACAATTCTTCTAACATTAAAATAAATGAACAATCTGCCATTATTAAAGAATTAACAGATAAATATTCTAAATTCAATATTGATGACATGATTGAAACAAGAATTAAACAAGCCATAAATATTATCAAAACAGATAACAAGAAAGTCCTTGATGACATTTCAAATTCATTTACTGAAGTAAAGACATATACCATTGCCTTGAAAAAGTGTTTTGATGCTTCACAAGAAGAAGTATCAAAATTATCAATGAAATTGAATCAAATCACTGCTGATAATACAAGACAGACAGAGTTATGGCAAGAACTGACACATAAGGAAGACATGTATAAAATTGAAGTAATAAATTTAATACAAAGCTTCCAACATGAATACAGAAATTCTCAAAGGTGTAGCAACAGTAAAATGAATGACATTGAACAAATACTGAACACCTTACCAAGAATGTCTACACCTCTAAATCAAAATGAGGGCACAAGAATTCCAAATCCACAAGTATTGGATCCTGATAATTCACAATTAAAAAATGAATTATCCACTTCTTTTCATAACTTGGAACCATCAATGGGCCAAGCACTCTTGAAAGAAGTTCCAAAACTTAAAGAATGGCCTCACTTCAGTGGTGAAGGAGAGTATGACCATATGGAATTCATTAGAGGTATTGACATGATGAAAGAGGATTTTGAATTACCAGACAGATTGGTAACAGCCAGGTTTAACACCTTGTTTACCAGATCAGCTCACAGATGGTACATCAAAATAAGACAAGCACATGGACACCAGAGTTGGACTTGGTGGAAAACCCAAATCATCAACAAATGGGCAAATGATGCTTGGAGGTTTAAAGTTGAAACAGCCTTTGAATCTGCCAAATTTAATGCTGATCAAGACAGAGCTTTACCATGGTTTTGCCAACAAAAGGACAGATTAACAGCATTATATCCTGACATGTCAGAGTTTATGATCCATAGAAAAATTCTGAGACAATGTGGAGGTGACTTAGAGCATGCTGTCAAAAGCAGGACTACTGAACAATCTTCAGCAGAAGATATTATCAATATACTAGAAGAAGTAACCACCAGAACCAAAATTGGTTCTAGTAAGGTGAATCTCAAAACAAGGTTTAATACACCTTGGAAAGATTCTGTGGACAAAACACCCAAAGAAAATTCTAGTAATATTAAATATAAATCTGCAGATACAGTCAGAAAATGCCATATTTGCCAAAGCACCACCCATTTAGCCAATACATGTCCAAAGAGGGGGAAAATCAATGAAATTGACATTGAAAAGGAACCAGATGTTGAAAAAGAAGACATAATTGAAGACAATTCAGATGATAAGTCATCCATATTTTCTGAATCTTCAAAAGATATAGAAAATATCAATGCCACTTTTACATCATGGAATCTTATTCCCACTTACCACAATTGAGCAATGGTCAAGTTGATTTATCAAAAGTTCAAGATGCACAACTTATGAAGACAAAACCAAACAGAGGAAAAGGTTATACAGCTGGTAACTCCTGTATAACAGAAGTGGTGATTGACAACAAGCCCACCAAACTTTTGCTTGACCCAGGAGCCTTCTGCTCTTGTGTTGGAAAATCCTTTCTTAAGACTTGTGTGCCAAATTTTGAAGACCAATTGTTACCAATTGATGGTATAAAATTCAACAGTGCAAGTAACCCAATGAAAGCATTGGGAATCTTTGAGACCAATGTCATATTCCCACACATAAATGGGAATTTAAGGATCACAGTTGAATTTGTTGTTATGGAAAATTGCTCTAGTACCCATTTTATATTGGGAAATGACTATTTGATCATGTATGGGATAGATTTACATAATAACAAAGACAGATGCTTTACTATTGGAGACAATAAGCGCCAAAAATTTGCCTTTTTACCATTTAAAAGACAAATTACAGTAAACAAAGTATCACCAGTCAACTTAGAGTTAGAAAAATTCAAGTCTGAACAGTTAAATGAGGCTGAGATAAGCCTTCATCTGACTGATCAACAAGAAAATGAACTTTCTTCCCTTTTGTATGACCACAAAGGAGCATTTGCTACAGACAAAGAACCTCTGGGAGCAATTATTGGTCATGAAGTTGACATCATTCTTAACATTGAGAGACCTTATCCACCACTCTTAAGAAGACCTGCTTATCCAGCAAGTCCAAAATCAAGAGAAGCTCTAGAAATTCATATCAAAGAACTTCTAGACCTTGGTGTAATAAGAAAAGTAGGCCACAATGAGGAAGTAGAAATAACTACACCAGTCATAGTGGCGTGGCATAATGGAAAATCCAGAATGGTTGGGGACTTTAGAGCTCTGAACACTTACACTGTTCCAGACAGCTACCCAATACCAAAAATCCAAATTGCCCTTACTCAAATATCTCAAGCAGTGTATATAATCACTATGGATGCCCTTAAAGGATTCCATCAAAATGTGGTAACACCAAGAGCAAGAAAATACTTGAGAATTATTGTTCATTGTGGAGTGTATGAATACTTAAGGATGCCCTTTGGTATCAAAAATTCACCTTCACACTTCCAAAGAATGATGAATGAAATCTTCCCTGAAGAACTCTCAGAGGGATGGTTAATCATTTACATTGATGACATTATTATCTGCTCAAAGACTTGGGAGGAACACATGTACAGATTATCAAGAGTTTTGACAAAAATCCAATCAGTAAACATGAAAATCTCCTTGAAGAAATGTCATTTTGGATTTAAAGAACTTAAGGCACTAGGACATGTTGTATGTGGTTTGTCCCTTGGAATTGATAAAAACAAAGTTGCAGCAGTATTGTTAAAACCCATGCCTCAGAATAAGAAGGAAATTCAGTCATTCTTGGGTTTTGCAGGATATTACAGGCAACACATTAAAGACTTTGCATCCATAGCAAGACCACTTTATAAGTTGTGTGACAAAGACACAGTATTTGAGATGACTGTTGACAGAGTCAAAGCTTTTGAATCTCTAAGAGAATCATTGACCACTGCTCCACTCTTACGGATGCCAGACTTTAAATTGCCTTTCAAACTGTATATTGATGCATCAGGGGATGGAGTAGGTGCTGCACTTCACCAAGTTCAGATCATAAATGACAAACCTGTAGAAGGACCAATATGTTTCATATCCAGGCAAATCAAACCAACTGAAGCCAGATATGGAGCAAGTCAAATGGAATGTCTATGCCTTGTCTGGGCCTTGGAGAAATTGAACTATTTCTTAGAGGGATGTGTTTTTGAAGTAATAACAGATTGTACAGCTGTGAAATCACTTTTGAACATGAAAATACCTAACAGACACATGCTCAGATGGCAAATAGCCATACAAGAATACAGAGGCAATATGACTATTGTTCATAAGGATGGGAATATTCATAAGAATGCAGATGGACTTAGCAGATGGCCATTACCAAATAACATTAATAATCCTGCTTATGTTCCAGAAGAAGCTTCACCACAAATTCCAATAGAAGGAATAAGTGTTACAGACTTGAACACCACCTTCTTTGAAGAAGTCAGAAATAGTTACACTCAAGATAAGAATTGTAGCATCTTATGCCAATTACTTAACAAAGACTGTAAAGACAACTCTCTAATACATGCCTTGGATGAAGTATGGAGAAAATCTTATAATGAAGGAAGATTTCACCTACTGGATGGTATAATTTACCACAGAACCAAGCACACATGTGTCATGACAGTTGTAGACAGGTCATTAATCAATCTTGTACTGAAAGAATGCCATGATAGTCCCTTTTCAGGACATCTTTCTGAAGACAGAACAAGAGAGAAAGTGAAGACCTGCATATGGTGGCCAATGTGGCAAAAAGATGTTGCAGAGTATTGCAAAACCTGTGACAGATGCCAAAAGGCAAATAAATCCACTGGCAAAAGACTTGGAAATATGATGAAAATCCAAGAACCAAACAGACCTTGGGAAATTGTCCATATGGATTGGGTAACTGGCCTACCACCAGGAGGTGACAGGAGCTATAATGCTTGCCTAGTAATTGTGGACAGATTCAGTAAAACTCCAATCTTTTTACCATGTCACAAAGATGATACAGCCATGGATACAGCTCTTCTGATATGGAATAGAGTAGTGTCATGGACTGGGATATTTACAAATATCATCAGTGATAGAGCTCCCAAATTCACTTCAGCACTGTGGACAAATCTTCACCAATTATTTGGCACTAAACTGTCTTTCTCTACAGCCTACCACCCACAAACTGACACCACAGAAAAAGACTGGGGACTTGCATACAGGTCCTTTACAGTATCTTCAGCTTATGTCTGAGTGTATCTCTGGAAGTATCCCTAGTTTAACTCACATTCATTGTATTCTGAGATTTTTACTCCCCCTTTAATTTTTATTACTATTTTCTCAACCCATTATATACACTGGCAACAAACATAGGTAATGAATATTATTCAATTTTTGAATTGTGAGAACATTGAAATTCCCTCATGATGCTTATAGTTAGTAGAATAATCTTCAAATCCTCTCATCAATTGAGCTCCTTACAAGTCACTTCATGAATGCTTGTGGATTTTGAAAGTTCATCCAGTTATATGGGGAGCCTTGAAAAGGAATTCTTTGATACTTGTAGCATTAATTGCTTCTTTGATCTTATTGTCATTCCACTGCCTTGATTCTTGAATTTATTTGAGTTTAATTTATCTTTCATGTTGGCTTAAAGAATGAGGATAACTTAACAATTAAGAAATTCTATTTACCAGAATTCTTGTTTTCAGATGAATCAAAAATTAAGCTTGAATTGATTTCACACAATGATAATAATAAGTAATGATGAATTTGAAAATTATAATGGTAATTATTTTGAGGGAATCCTGTCCAAATTTAAATTAAAAATGGGTATTCCTCCTTAAAATTATGAATATCTTGTAAAAATAAGATCTAATAATTTTATAATAAGTAAAATACCTCTCCTTGAGTGATGATTATCATCATAGAAATTGGTGAAAATTATTGGAAAAGATGTTTCCATACAAATTAATATTAATTTATTAGAATAATCTTTGAAAATAAAATATGGATAAATAATAAACTTGAAGCTCTTCAAATAGTGAGCCAATGGCCTTCAACATGATTTAATGAATACCTTTGAAATTAGATTCTTGAGAATTTCTGCAAGGGAAAAATAAACAAAGTATAGGAATAATTTGATGAATTAAAAAAGAGTTGGAAAGGTGTTGCATGGGCCACAAGTGAGAAATTTTGTCCAGTTCTGGATATATCTTGGAGGGAATTACACATTTGGGAAGGAGCTTGTCTCCTCATAGATAATTTCTTTTAATATCAAAATCCAAGAATTTGGGACAACAGTAATGAGAAATTTAATTGATCTGCAGATTTGGAATATATTTATGTCCATTAATAAACTAAGTTTCAAAATATAATTCATTTTTTACACTATCAAGAACAAGTCAGGGGCTAAATCTTTAGCTAATCAGAAATCACTTACAAACCCCCCAGGGTCTTTGCACTATATAACCCATTCAATCCTATCATTTAGTTTCCATTTGTCCTATAAATTCATATCACACTGATATATTAAATTTTCATTCTAAAAACTTACAGTATGATTTCAATATTTTGTCTTGGGTTTTTTATTATTCAAATTGAAAAAAAAATCAATATTGAACAATCCTTTCCAACCTCTCTGAGCTCAGTAATATTCAGAAGAGTATTTAATTCTATTCATATACTATTAGAATCTGACTTAAGTCATATTGGGAGCCTTAATTCTTTCCAGAGTTTCCATCTGGGTCCACTGCTTGACATTTTTGGAGGAGTGGCTGAAGGCTTGAATCCTGAAACATATAAAAAATACAAAAACAATAATAAAGTGCTTTTTATAAATTCTTTCATAAATTTCAAGAATAAAGATAAAAATATTCTATTACATGGATGTGTTTTTGTGGATAAAGGGAATATTTTCCAAACAAGAGAGGCTTTCAAGAATGCAAACATGGCTCTGAGACATATTGGAAACTATAGCTCACCTTTATTTATTGATATTCCTCAAGATTGTGATCTTTATCAAGCTTCCAACAATACAAGTTTAACTAGTTCTGTTACTTCAATACCTAATTGTCAAACCAATCTTTCATTGCACCAAATCCAGGGTATTTCCTTTCTTTTAAATATTGAAAATAATATGGAAAAAATTTGTGAAAATCTATGGAAACATCCAGATAATTTGTGGATTAAAAAAGTGTTTTCTAATGCGGTTGAAAATGGGCTGATACCACAAGATATTGGGTGCAAAAGTAGGGGTGGAATATTGGCTGATGATATGGGACTTGGCAAATCGTTGACAACTTTATGCTTGATTAAAAAAACACAAAATGAAGCATTAAAGTACTCAGAAATATCTAAGGACCATGTCCCAGCTACTTTGATCATTGTACCACTTTCTACTTTGCATAACTGGGAGAATGAAATAAGACTACATTTTCATGCTGGTAGTTTACCATATTCAATATTCCATGGTTCCAATCGTAATTTCATTTCATTCCAAAATTTGAAGCAGAATGCAATTATCATCACCACATATGATGTTATTGCTGGTTATAATGTTGATGATGTTCATGGGATGAGAATAAATCCACTTTTGGTGAATTGGTTCAGAATAGTGTTGGATGAAGCACAGTAAGCTTCTCTTTGTGATTCTTAAATAAAAAAGTACTGAAATTTTTACATCAATTAGCTACATAAAGGAACAATCTACTCATAGAGCATTCACAATATTGAATTTAAAATCTGAAAGAAAGTTATGCCTTACAGGAACACCATTACAAAACAGTCTTTGGGATCTACATAGTCTGTTGAGGTTTTTACAAGTAGAACCATGGAATCTCAAGCCTTTATGGGAAAATTGCATAATCAAACAAATATCATCTGGGAATCAAATGGCAATCCAATCATTACAGCTTATAATGCAAACACTCACCTTGAGAAGATTGAAAGCCAACCTACTGGATCTTCCCAAGAAAGTGCAACATGGAGTTGGAATTGAAATCTATGAGCCATGGAAAACAGTTTATTTCAAAAAGCATGAAGAGTTTAGTGCATTGTATGGAAAACAGAGGTCCAAAGCAGTTCAATGGGATTCATCAGAATTTTTCTCCAGATTATCAGATTTGAGGCAGCTTTGCAACCATCCAGCACTAATAGAAAAGGAAGAAGGGGGAAGGAGATATACCTGGAAAGAAGGATCCAAAGTGGTGCATCTTGTTAGCCATCTCAAGGAGTTTTTTCAGAAGGAGCCAGGCTTAAGATATCCCAAAGCAGTTGTTTTTTCAGAATACAAAAGGTTTCTTGATATGTGAGCTCAAATCCTTCTACTACCTGTCATTTGAATGATTTTATTGATCAAATATTGTAAAAAGTATTGAAATTGCACTGGATGAAAGTGGAATATCCAATTTGATGATGCATGGAATGCTCAAAAATGATCAAAGGATCCAAATCCTTGAAGAATTCAGAAAAAATCCAAAATCTCAAGTTCTTCTTACAACAAAAGGCACAGGTGGTGTTGGTATTGATCTGAGATGTGCTCAAAATGTCTACATAATGGTAAGACAGTATTTAGATACACTTGAAGCTTAATCTAATATTATTCCAATTACTTAAATTAGGAACCAGGTTGGAACCCTTCAACTGATGATCAAGCAGTTGATAGGCTTTATCGGCTAGGGCAAAAGAAAGAAGTTCATGTATTTCATTATATAACTGTTGGTAGTATTGAGGTGAATATTCAGCAAGTTAGAAGGAAGAAACAGCAGCTTCAGATGTAAGATATTTTATACTCAACCAATATTTATCTTTTTTAGTAGCTAAAATTTTTTTATTTCATTTCAGGTTGAGCATTGGACATTTAGGTACTGTGGATCATGAATTGGAAAAATTGATTGTGGAAACAATAGAAAAATCATGAATTATTTTTTTAGGTTTCAGATAGTTGAAGTAAATTATGAATATCTATACATGGCTTTGATTGTAACATTAGCTTCTCATCATTAGTAAGCTTGGAAATATAATCATCTGAATAAAGATTTTCTGGAAGTCCAATTGGAACTTTGGCATCTTTCTCAAAAATACCACTTTGTACTCTTCTACTTTCCAAGACATTTGGAATTCTATTGAATTTACTTTTTTGTATTTGCTTTTGAATTAATAGAGAATCTAATTGACTTGCTAACTTTGAGAATAAAGCTGACCTCCAAGGGGACTTTAATTTTATTAATGATCCATTTTCATCTTCAGTATCAGAGCAGCATCGTGGCTCATCAAATATGGAAGCTTCATCTTGATTAATGTTCAATGATAGCAATGTCTCTGAGCGATTTGACGATAACTGAATATTAAATAACATCAATTGGTGTAAAAATCAATCATAAATAAAATAAAAACATACTTTTTTACGCCACCTTGATTTCTGCTTCTGACTGGCTTTTTTTGAAAGTGCTTCAGGAACCAATTTATCATTCTTAAGATCCTCTTGCTTCCCTCTGAACCAGCGCATTAGTATTAAAGACTTATTATTATGTGTATTATCCTTTGGATTTATCAAGAATATTTTCAATTCTCCTTGTTGGTGTAGATAGTTCCAGTGCTTGAGAACGAATTTTGCAAATATTTGATTCCATTTTGATTCCCAACATTGATTCCAAGCAAAGGTTGACATTGGGAAGCCTGATTTGAAGAGATCCTCTAGAAACATAGTTTTGTACATTGGTGAAATTAATATTCTTGGGTTTATAGACAGTCTATCCTCTCCTGAGCTGTGATTATGGGGATTTGTAATTGGATTATCAGTGCAAGAAAAGGGTAAGTTCTCAACAATTTTGAGACTTTCTTCTGATGGAAGAGATTTCCAACTATTTATAGCAGATGGAGATTGGAAATAGTTGATTTCCATGATCAACCAGCATAATTGATGTATGGATCTTGATATTGCACTGGTAGGTAGTGGGATGATGGGATGTAATATCTTGTTGATAGTCCTGTTTGATTGGGGTATAGAGGTCTCAAAAAAGTAATGTGAAGCTTTAGGCATAGTAAAACAGGTTAATTAAAGTCAGATTTCGGGGTATAGGTGGAAGAATCAAGAGAAAGGCTCCTATTTATCATAAATGAGAGGATTCTGGAGCCCTGTATTTATTTCTTAAAGTTTGAATGAGCCTGGAAGAAGCTATATTGTGTAAAAGGAGCTTATTTGGGAAAGTAAGCAATGAGGTATTGGGTGAAGCAAAGTAATCTTAGCACACTCAAAGATTATTTGAATAGAAATAACCCTGTTTTGAAAGAATAAAATTAAATTACAGAAAACACTGATCAAGTTAACAAGGTGTTTATATTGGCTTTATCAGGGAGATCTAGTACAGGCTGTCCATTTATGGTATTTTTTTCAAGCCATGCCTCACTGAAGTCTAATACTAAACATTTGGCCACTTCCAATTTTTTTGGAGCAGTGGGAACAAATTCATGGGTTTTTGAGAAAAATGCCTTGTTAAAAATATCCAAAATATATGCATTTGTTCTCTTCCAAATAGGCTCATAAGGCCTTTCCTCAGCAATAACACTATCAGTAATTTCAATCATCTGCAATGCTCCTTTAGCTGAGCTTTTTCTCCAATCTCTTGAGCAAACCATTAAGCCTCTTACCCCAGAAGCAAGAAATGAAGCTAAAATATGATAGCAGGGCTTAACTAAGCCTATTTTTGATTGTAGCTCTGATAAGGTCTTAAGGTGTTCTTTGGACCTTTTATGAGTGAGCACAAATCCATCAGGAATATTGACTGGAAGAACTTTTGAATGTGCTAGTATCAGGACATATGAGATCATAAGATGTAAAATGGAATCATTGAAAGATATTAAGCTATTCATTCCATAATGAAGTGGCTGGTTTTCCTCCTTTTCATCAAGGGTATTTTCAATTTGAGATGAATGGGATGGTCTTGTGCTGAGGCAGGACACTAAAAATTCCAGGCTGAGTCTTTGAACTAACAAGGGATCATCTTCTGTTGATTTCGTGATTTCAAATTTTTCAGGTTGTATGAGATCTTGTGCAGAAACTGATATTGACTCCAGTATTAAATTGGCCCAGAACTGTTTCTTTTGAAGATTAGGGACAAAGAGGGATTGTGCCAATTGAAAGAGTGGTTGATGTGATTTGGGAATGTTTTGCATTGAGATTGTAGAATCCAAAGTAAAGATAGGGACATTCCAGGCGTCAGGATCATTGAAAGGATCATATTTCTTTGGTGAAAATATATCTAATCCTGAAAAAAGAAAGTAAATAACAATGTTCTGGATGAAACATGAATGAATGTCTTTTGTATTTACCAGATTTATCCAAATCCACTAGCCATTTGCTAATGCTAAGAGATCCAATACTTTGAAAGTGTATTCCTTTTGGTAGTTTGGTAGAAAATGGCCTTTGGGGAATTTCCTGGAATCGTTCTCTTACTAGATTTTCAACATTAACCTGGCATTTCTTCCATGAGGATACAGAAAGTGGCTGATAATGGCTGATTTTCTCTTCAAAGTGATCTGAGTGAATGGGATTGAATAATCCGGATTGAGGAAGCTTTTTCTTCTTGTGGGATTTTGAAGGCTCTTCATTACTGGTTTTGATTACTTTTGAAGTTGATGGGTTGTTATCTACAAGTATGAAATTGGAGTTAGGTTTTTCTTTTGAGTGTTTGGTAGATGTAGGTTGTATCAAGGGCTCCTCAATTTTGGATTTTTCTTTTTTTGTCATGGTTGAAGCTGGAAAACTTTGTATATTTGATTGATCATTTTGAGAAATGTTATTTACTTCAAGGCTGGAGTTTGACGTGGATAGGGCTTTTTCAAAATCATTTTGAGGTTGAAATAGTCCTGGTTCTAGATTTTGAGAATCTGACTGATTTTGTGGGTGTGATTTCTCAGTATCATAATTGCATTCCAATTTCTAAGAAAGAAAAGATTCAGGGAATACAGTTTAATATTTGATTAAAGCCTAAAGAAAATATTGAGATATACTTCTTGATTCTTTTCCTTTATACTTTGATAAATTTTGGCCTTTTTATTACTCATACTAGAAGAAGATATGAAATACCTCTTTATTGATGTTTTGGAGGATGCTGAAATAACAACCTTGGCTTCAGGGGGTAATGATCCACCTAGCTGTACACCTAAATTATGATTTGAATTCCAATTAAAAATGGCTCCATATGGGCAAAAGCTGGAAAAACATACGATACAGATCATCTTCAAGTATTTTGGAGACCTCTTGTATTTTTTTTCTTGCATATTCAGGAAAGTGAGAATCGCAGGTTGCAAGCTTGAGAGAAGGAAGAAATTTGGAGATTTTGGAGATGAATTCTGATTTTTCAACTTGCTTTGGCTCTATTTCAAGTAATGGATCCATTTTGAAGCAGTGATTATCTGGAATTGACTGAGGTTTAATTATTATAAATAAGTTTATGAATTTATTTTTGAAATGAAATTGAAAAAAATAGAAGGTGGGGGTTCTTTACAGTGTTCAAGACAGATTGGACTATTATGGAATGTAGGAATTTGGGATGGCATATATCATGATGACTTTTATTAAATGTCTATAGTTTTGTTTGAGCATTGCTCAATATATAATAGCTTGGGGACAAATGAAAACCAAAGCAGGCATAAATAAGAGGCTTATATATTAAATAATTTTGAGAAGCTATAGCACAGTTCAGCTTTGAAAACATTAAATAAATAACAAATTTATGACTGATGGTCATAATTGTGAAAGCCCACATTGTGGCTAAACTATAAATTCTTACAATGGGTGACTTTTTAAAATATTTTAAATTATGTTTTCTTTTGAAGTACATTTATTACTAAACTCTAAGCTTGGAAAACATATAGGACACTTCAGCTCTCAAATACACTACAAAAATACTAATTTTATGACTGCTAGTCATGATTTTGAAAGGCATCTTTTGACTTGGTTATTAATTCACTCAAGTTGTGAATTGTTAACATAAGTTAACTCTAATTATATTTCCAAATACATCTATTACAAAACTCTAAGCTTGGATAAAAAAAAGGACTAGGAGATAAACATTATTCAGGATTCATACGATTATGACTACTTGAACCAGCTTCAATTCCACTGAGAGAAGATCTTCCTGGCCTCTGTATGATGTGACGTCCCCTTTTTGTCTTGGCCTCAATCTCTAATAAAATATTTTGGAGTCCAATTGGTTCTTTTACCATTAAGTGGTTTCTTTCAACTTCTGAAATTGTGTTTAAGTATATTGTGGAATAACAATCTAAAGGTAAGCAATGTGGGACATTAGTTAAATCAGAATTATAGTCTAATTTTTCTCCATCCCTATGAAGCATACGTTGAACTCTATTCTTTTCAAGCTGGGTTTTGGCACCAAGGGTCATTGCTAGATCCAATTGCCTTGTACACAAGGTCAAAGCTTCACTACGCCAAACTCCAACAAGTCTTTTGGGTGCTTTTCCAAAGTCAGAATTATCCTCTACATCAGAAGTTGCTTTTATATCAGTATATATTGCAGAGAAATTGTTGTTTTGAGGGAATAATTGACGTGCTATTTTGAAACGGGCAGCTGTCACCTAAATATAAAAGTAATATTAGAGTTTGGTGTATGTCTAACAAAAGAATAAGCATGTACATTCTGCCTCCCTCTAGTGTTTTTGGATTTCTTAGCTTTTTGAAATTTAACCTCCTCTGCAGCCTGGCCAAGTTTTGAAAGCTTTTTCATTTCTTTACCCCTTCCATTGACCCAACGTTCAATTAATAGGGTTAGTTGATCAGGATTGTTGATATTTAAGCTGGGTTGAGTCTGGCTCCAATTGAAAAAATGTTTGGAGATAATGTCGGCTATGGCTGCATTCCAAGTGGAGTTATTGAATGCGGTCCCCCATTGGAAGGTAATTCTCTTGAGGCCTACTAGCTGGCATTCCTTTTCACAAGCACGCTTTTCAACTATGGAGACCTTGATCTTGCTATTGAGAACATCACGACTTGGTTTAAATTCAGGTGGCTGCAATCGTTGAGATATAGAGGTGATTTCTTGTTTGACCAGAATTTGGCGCTCACTAATTGGATGATCTCTCAGTCCATATTCAAAGGTTTCCAAATGGGTCTTGATGTGTTTAGCTCGGTTTTTGACCCAATGAATGTGAAATTCCTCTTCATCATTGGTAGGATTGGGTGGGAAGTGATCTACAGAAGGTGGCATACCCATTAAGAAGTAGATAAATTCTCGCAGGTGGACTGATTCAGTGGATGCCTGACTTGGAAGATTGTTCTTTGTTACCAATCTTGTAATGCGGTTATTTCTCTGTTGCAATATTTTCTTATTATTTCTAGCCCTCTGTTGGTCCTCTTCTTGTTGAATCCTGAATTCAACTCCAACAACTGAAACCCAAATCAGTTAGTAATTTTCAATCAGCTTTGGGAAAGATACTCACCACCGGATGTTATTTCCTCTTGTCCCTCCTGACTGGCATTCTGTGAAACAGCATCCTCTATTCCAAGTCTTTCCAAATCTTGCAGAAAGATGGATTTCTGTCCAGTAGAGTCAGTATGGATGCTTTCGTGGTTTTCTTCATCTGAGTGAATTATTGAGTCACCCTCTGTTGGTGGGTTTTGTGATGAGGATCCAGAATTTTCTCTGTGGAATGCGGAGGGGGAACCACCCAGTGCATGGGAAGACATTGTAATATCAATTTAAACAAGTGGAGTTAAATTGAGGAAAATGAGGTAATTATATTAATGAAAATTTGAGTATGTTAAACAGAGTTGGAGTAAGAACTCAACATATGAGAATGAACTTGGTGGATGAGAAAGCTCAGGAAAACTTAAAGCAGTTTGGTGAAGTGGAAATACAGACATTTTGGTGGAGAAGAGATAGTTTATATACACATTTGTTCAAACCTGTTCTATCCAGCACCAAAAAGCCAAATTATGTCTTGAAAGATGTTTGAGAGGCTTAAATATGGTAGATTGACAAGTTAAATCTCTTTTAAAAGGGATTGGAGTGAATTTTTCTAAAAAAAACTTCATTTAATAGCATATAACAATATCAACAAAGGAAAAAGTATTGTTTTTCCTCCAAAGAAATCTTTAGTGAGCATTGATGAGGAAACCTAAGGCTGAAAGGGGTGCGGTGCTTCAATCACCTATCCATTGCTGGCAAGGTTTGAAAGGGAATGGTAAGAAACTGTTAAAATATATGAGATAATGAGTGGCAGTCCACGGAATCACTTACTGATGAATGTAGAGATACCAAGCAGAGTGTAGCCTGATCAATTCCAAAGCTTCCAGGAGGATTCTTGAGGCTTGCAGCATGACCCAAAACTGATTGGGAGTTGATGATTATGGCATCCTCTGTCTGGTCCAATAGAATAGAACAATTGAGATCTGGAAAAGGATGGAAAGGGTCTTTTTCTATTTCATTATCTTCAAGCTTCTTGAAAGGTTTGATTATTAGCCACCATATGTCAGGATCACCTCCAACTAATGTGACAATATTATCAATATGGCCCAATGATTTGGCATTATTAATGCTATACTCTATGATACTGTCTTCAACATGTGATTTTACATTACAATACCTTTTTTTTTCAAAAATTATTGACTTTTTGCATTCAAAGAGGTTTACAACATCCCTTAAATCTCTTGAAACTAGTAGTTTCCACTGTTGAAAAATATCATCATGCAATTGAATTGTATGACTGGTACTGATATTTTTTGATTGATGCAGAGAAATGAGGGGATTGTTCCTACCAACTCTTTGTTGAAGATTAGGCAAATTTGAAATCCATTGATATTGTACTTTAGATATCCATCTTTTCAGTATTGTTTGGGAGATCTCAGCTACAATTGGTTAGATGTGGGTAAGTATTGTGAGGGTGATTTTTTGACATAAAAATATATAATTCAAACTCAACATGGCTTATTATTCCGTGGTATGTCCCCAAATGTACGGTTCATTCTTTCGTATGCCCACACAGCTAAGCTTCTTGGTGGCCCTAGCTCCTTTATAACCTTTGGTAAATGTTGTGTTAGGTGTAGATTAGGTTTGGAGTTTATCATGGACCAACCCAAACGAAGTGTTTGACGATAGATCTTTGTAGTACTTCCAATCTTATCTAGGTCTTCTTCATGAATGCTTTTTCTGAGTAACATGTTTGTTAATGTAACTAATGAAATTAGCGATTTCAAGAGAAGATCCTTATGGAGATAGTTCCCTGGGCATTTGACCCTTTCCTCCCTGTGAGGTATTTGTGAACTCCATAGTGGTACAAGTGCCAAAGGTAAATACAATGTCATCAAGATTTGCCACTCCGCTGCTTTGAGTGTCTGAAAGTTTTTGAAACCAAATTTTCTGGGTAGACGAGAAAGCCATGACGGGACTCTTGTTTGATTGATGACTTTTTGAAGTACCTCTAATTCGTCTTTTTTTAATCTTGGAGTTTCATCCCCCATTGGATTTAAATACTGATTATCATCAGAAGATAAATCAGAGGGAACCAATGAATCACTTCCATGTGTAAATGGTAATAAGTTGAGTACTGTAGATGTGGTTGTCTGGGATCTAAGGGAATACCTGGAGTTTGAAGTTCTGTTGCTTTTTGCAGTTTGATCACTTTTGGTCCTGGAGGCTTCACTAGAGCCTTTGTGCCTTTGGGATGTACGAGATCGAATGCGGGCAAGGTTAGCTCTTGTAAGGTTTTGTTTCTTGGAACAACTTATTTGGTCAGAATCATTGTCATCTTCATTTTTCCTTTTTCTTGGACGCCCCAATAAACAAAAAGGATATTTGGATGTATTTGAGTGTGCCAAAAAACTTTGCTTTTTCCTTTGAACCTCTAACTCGTGACCAGCCAACCCCACCTTAAGGAATGATATGCAATAGTCTTTGATATCCCCTAAAATCAAACAATGCATAATATCTATGCCACAAAATTCAATGGGTCTCCAGTAATCTAGTTTATTTAGAATACTCCACCGGACACCATGGGATTTTACAAATTCATCTTGTTCCTTTTTGGTTTGAAGTTGGAGCCATTCATTTGCCTTCAAAATATGATTTTCATGTGTCCTTGTTTCAAATTTTAAAAAATCTATTTCATTGATGTCCACCCTTGTAATATTACAAAAGGAGCAAAATCGATTGGCTGAATGAGAGGCAAATCCAGCCACTTTACGTAGAGCAGGAAGATCTGCTATTAAAGGTAATAAAGCCACTCTAATAAGTCTACCCTGTGGAAAGTCGTGGGTATTGGAAAACCAAATACCATTCCATAGCATTTGAAGCTCAATAACAAGAGGCTCCAAGATTGAATTCATTTGATCAAGAGATGGCTCTTTGGGACCAGGAATTATTGCATATAAAAACATGTTCTCCTCTTTGTGACGTTCACTTGGAGGCAGATTCAAACAAGTGAGAATAATTGACCCAATTGAGATGGATTTTGCAGCCCCTTTGTTACTGAATGGATTGAACCAATCTACGTATAAGCTAAATATCAAATTACCTGTTCTATTGGTGAAAGCTTGTTTACTACGTGGGGAAGATTTGAATGTGTGCCAAATTTTGCTATGCCAAATATCAGAAATAACTTTAGGGTCTGCTTGAGAATTATGGGTATGGTGAGCATTTAATAGCTTTTCAAAGCCAGGAATCCACATATGGGAGGCCAACCATTTTTTCAAGGATTGGTATGTAAAGGTACAGATTGGTTTTTGAAGTGAAGTATCATTCTTGTCATCAGTTTTAAATAAAAGAGAACCAAATTCTTTTCTTGCAAGAGATCCTAATTTGACAATGGAGGAAGGAAAAGGTTGAATAAATTTGGATGTACACTGTTTGTTGATGTGCCCGGTTTCAGTCAGATCATACAAGCTGAAGCATTCTGGACAGCAAATCTTTTTTTCAAAGTCCATGGATATGCCCAGCTGAACAAAAATAGTTTCAATTGAAAGTGGAATTTCTTTAGAAATGGATAATCCATCAAAATTGAATTTGTCTCCAAGGCTGGTTATCTTTTCCCTTTCTGATAGAAGAAATTGTTTGATACTATCTCTGGACATTCCATTTTTGAGGTATAGGCTGGAAGCTTGAACCAAAACTTTAAGAGCATGAGAGTCAATGAATTTGAAGGTCTTGTTTTCATATTTTTTGGTATCAAAAAGTAAATTTCTTTCATTATTCTGATGACATATCTGTTCAATTTGAGAGCATCCAGGGGTTTTCTGTGTTGGCTGCACCAAAGGATTGTGGAAAATTAGATGTAAGTAATGATGAATAATTGAAATGGGTGAGGGAAAGAGTCCTTACATTTTCGCTATTTTGGGCTAAAAACATCTGATCAACCAAAGGCTGGGGTCTCCTGAGTTTTGCTAGTTCCAATTGATGTGTCTTCCAAGCTGGGTCAGACATAGGTTTTCCATGCTGAACAATATTGTTCAAATCTTCATAATATTGATTGCAACAGCCAAGCTCATGACAAGTACAAATTTTTTTTGGGCGACCCATTGTTTGCACTATGAAAATTTGTGGGGAATGAGCAAAAAGGGCCCAGAAATTGACATGGGGTAGGGCGGTTATGAGGAATGTTGTGGGGGGCAAAGTGAACTCAAAAGAGCTTTCAAGTGGACACAAGCAGAGCTTTATTTATATTTGAGCATCTTTGATTTTGCAAACATAAAAGGCAATTACACCCCTATAGACCTCATTCAGATAGAGTTTTTTCTGTATCTGAGTGGGTCTGACAAAATTTCCAAGAGACAAACCAATTACGGCCATAATTGGTTTGCAAGTGGTACAAATTATGACCGGCGGTCATAATTTTACCACCTTTGTATGATTACAGCCAAATATTCATTGTGGCTGGACCTCATTCAGATACAGTTTTTTCTGTATCTGAGTGGGTGTGACAAAAGTCACAAGAGACAAACCAATTATGGCTGTAATTGGTTTGCAAGTGGTACAAATTATGACCGGCGGTCATAATTTGACCACTTGTGTACACTTACAGCCCAAGCTGTATTGTCAATGGCCCTCATTCAGATACAGTTTTTTCTGTATCTGAGTGGGTCTGACAAAATTTCCAAGAGACAAACCAATTACGGCCATAATTGGTTTGCAAGTGGTACAAATTATGACCGGCGGTCATAATTTTACCACCTTTGTATGATTACAGCCAAATATTCATTGTGGCTGGACCTCATTCAGATACAGTTTTTTCTGTATCTGAGTGGGTGTGACAAAAGTCACAAGAGACAAACCAATTATGGCTGTAATTGGTTTGCAAGTGGTACAAATTATGACCGGCGGTCATAATTTGACCACTTGTGTACACTTACAGCCCAAGCTGTATTGTCAATGGCCCTCATTCAGATACAGTTTTTTCTGTATCTGAGTGGGTCTGACAAAATTTCAAAGAGAAAAACCAATTACGGCCGTAATTGGTTTGCATATGGTACAAATTATGACCGGTGGTCATAATTTGACCACCTGTGTACACTTACAGCCCAAGCTGTATTGTCAATGGCCCTCATTCAGATACAGTTTTTTCTGTATCTGAGTGGGTCTGACAAAATTGCAAAGAGACAAACCAATTACGGCCGTAATTGGTTTGCAAGTGGTACAAATTATGACCGGCGGTCATAATTTGACCACCTGTGTACACTTACAGCCCAATCTGTATTGTCAATGGCCCTCATTCAGATACAGTTTTTTCTGTATCTGAGTGGGTCTGACAAAATTGCAAAGAGACAAACCAATTACGGCCGTAATTGGTTTGCAAGTGGTACAAATTATGACCGGCGGTCATAATTTGACCACCTGTGTACACTTACAGCCCAATCTGTATTGTCAATGGCCCTCATTCAGATACAGTTTTTTCTGTATCTGAGTGGGTCTGACAAAATTGCAAAGAGACAAACCAATTACGGCCGTAATTGGTTTGCATATGGTACAAATTATGACCGGCGGTCATAATTTGACCACTTTTGTATGATTACAGCCAAAGATTCATTGTGGCTGGACCTCATTCAGATACAGTTTTTTCTGTATCTTAGTGGGTCTCATTCCAGCCCAAGCTGTATTGTCAGTGGACCTCATTCAGATACAGTTTTTTCTGTATCTGAGTGGGTCTGACAAAATTGCAAAGAGACAAACCAATTACGGCCGTAATTGGTTTGCATATGGTACAAATTATGACCGGCGGTCATAATTTGACCACCTGTGTACACTTACAGCCCAAGCTGTATTGTCAATGGCCCTCATTCAGATACAGTTTTTTCTGTATCTGAGTGGGTCTGACAAAATTGCAAAGAGACAAACCAATTACGGCCGTAATTGGTTTGCATATGGTACAAATTATGACCGGCGGTCATAATTTGACCACCTGTGTACACTTACAGCCCAAGCTGTATTGTCAATGGCCCTCATTCAGATACAGTTTTTTCTGTATCTGAGTGGGTCTGACAAAATTGCAAAGAGACAAACCAATTACGGCCGTAATTGGTTTGCATATGGTACAAATTATGACCGGCGGTCATAATTTGACCACCTGTGTACACTTACAGCCCAAGCTGTATTGTCAATGGCCCTCATTCAGATACAGTTTTTTCTGTATCTGAGTGGGTCTGACAAAATTGCAAAGAGACAAACCAATTACGGCCGTAATTGGTTTGCAAGTGGTACAAATTATGACCGGCGGTCATAATTTGACCACCTGTGTACACTTACAGCCCAATCTGTATTGTCAATGGCCCTCATTCAGATACAGTTTTTTCTGTATCTGAGTGGGTCTGACAAAATTGCAAAGAGACAAACCAATTACGGCCGTAATTGGTTTGCATATGGTACAAATTATGACCGGCGGTCATAATTTGACCACTTTTGTATGATTACAGCCAAAGATTCATTGTGGCTGGACCTCATTCAGATACAGTTTTTTCTGTATCTTAGTGGGTCTCATTCCAGCCCAAGCTGTATTGTCAGTGGACCTCATTCAGATACAGTTTTTTCTGTATCTGAGTGGGTCTGACAAAATTGCAAAGAGACAAACCAATTACGGCCGTAATTGGTTTGCATATGGTACAAATTATGACCGGCGGTCATAATTTGACCACCTGTGTACACTTACAGCCCAAGCTGTATTGTCAATGGCCCTCATTCAGATACAGTTTTTTCTGTATCTGAGTGGGTCTGACAAAATTGCAAAGAGACAAACCAATTACGGCCGTAATTGGTTTGCATATGGTACAAATTATGACCGGCGGTCATAATTTGACCACCTGTGTACACTTACAGCCCAAGCTGTATTGTCAATGGCCCTCATTCAGATACAGTTTTTTCTGTATCTGAGTGGGTCTGACAAAATTGCAAAGAGACAAACCAATTACGGCCGTAATTGGTTTGCATATGGTACAAATTATGACTGGCGGTCATAATTTGACCACCTGTGTACACTTACAGCCCAAGCTGTATTGTCAATGGCCCTCATTCAGATACAGTTTTTTCTGTATCTGAGTGGGTCTGACAAAATTGCAAAGAGACAAACCAATTACGGCCGTAATTGGTTTGCAAGTGGTACAAATTATGACCGGCGGTCATAATTTGACCACCTGTGTACACTTACAGCCCAATCTGTATTGTCAATGGCCCTCATTCAGATACAGTTTTTTCTGTATCTGAGTGGGTCTGACAAAATTGCAAAGAGACAAACCAATTACGGCCGTAATTGGATGGCAAGTGGTACAAATTATGACCGGCGGTCATAATTTGACCACCTGTGTACAACTGCAGCCAAAGCTGTATTGTTCCTGGACCTCATTCAGATACAGTTTTTTCTGTATTTGAGTGGGTGTGACAAAATTCCCAAGAGACAAACCAATTACGGCCGTAATTGGTTTGCATATGGTACAAATTATGACCGGTGGTCATAATTTGACCACCTTTGTATGATTACAGCCAAAGATTCATTGTGGCTGGACCTCATTCAGATACACTTTTTTCTGTATCTGAGTGTGTCTGACAAAATTTCAAAGAGAAAAACCAATTACGGCCGTAATTGGTTTGCATGTGGTACAAATTATGACCGGCGGTCATAATTTGACCCCCTTTGTATCATTACAGCCAAACATGCATCGTGGCTGGACTCCATTCAGATACAGTTCTTGCTGTATCTCAATGGGTCTGATTGAATTTCAAGGAGCCTAGTGGTACGGATTATGACTAGAGCTCATAATCTCACTCTGATGACATTCTGTGGACACAAATTTATTGCAGTCATAATTGATTTACATTTTGAATAAATTATTACTGGTGGGCTAAATCTCTCACCCACCTACAGGTGTGACTGTACCATCTAACCTAATCACCCATGTATTTGAAGGCGTATTCTAAAGATACACATATCCTGACACACAATTCTTTGCTAAATGTGTAAATGTGTTTTATGTCTAGAGGATCTGCAGCTTTCTTTCCTTTGAAACCACCAAACTCATTTCTGCTCTATTTCGATGGGCTACACCCCCACTTCATTTCATTGGGACCTGCAATATAAATAGAGCTGTTTTTCCTGTGTTTTCCCTAAGCTCCTCTGTTTTTAACTTCTGTTGGCCATTTAAATCCCTCTCCTCCCAATATAATACCCAATACTATGAATCCACCCCAACCACCTGATTCCGATGTCTCATTTGATGAAATGTTTCATAGGTTTTTTTCAAATAACACAGATTTGAATTCATCTTTATCTTCTCAAAATGAGGCACCATCTCATTCATCCATCAATTCATTGTCCACTCCAAACCAAAGTGCTGAACCCCAGGAATGTTACGATCTTTTTCACTACCTCAATTCTCCCAATATAGTCCCACCAGCTCCCATTAGTCATCCTCACATCTTGCCCTGCCCCCCACCAAACAACATAAATAGAAGCCCCTTTCAACTTGGTCAATTTTTTCTTCCCCACGTAATCTCATCCCCAACCTTTATTAATAATATATTTTTGCAAAAATTTCTTAGATATCATAAACACACCAAACATGAGTTTATGTAACCCACCCCCAAATACTCCACGAACCCTTCCACCCCCCTCATTCATAGAATTCAACATGAATAACCCACCAGCTCAAGTACACTCTATCTCACCAATTCTTTCTTCTGAGATAACTCGCCTCTCCCGTGAAGAATTTTCTCTCAATCACCACCGTATCAAGAAAATTCTCAATAATGCCCTTTCCGAAGCTGAAAAGAATCCTGTCTCAATTGAGATTAAGGATTATTTGAAAAAGGGCCTTACATTGATTTCTCAAAAAGAACATGGTAATTATTATTCTTCATGTCTGTCCTCAATTCTGTATTAATTTCATCTCCCTTCTTGTAGAATTGTCTTCATCGCAAGCAATTGGTCTCATAGATGGCAATGTTGAAGTTATTGAGAGAGAAGTTCCTTCCATACGCTCATCCCAATCATCCTCTTTGGAGGAGGTTGTTCCTGATGGAAATCACAAGAAAAAACGGAAAATTCAAAACAAACCACCACCAAATATTCGTAGGTTTATGCAGCAAACTGTTAGCTTTAATAATACTCAAGACGTAGTTTCCATGAATATGTCTTCTACTACATCAAACCTTCGTACCAATTCTACCCCCCCTGAAACGATCAACCCCCAATTGTTATTGAACACCCAATCAAATGACCTTCCCTATTCTTTACCATCTACCATTGTCGAACCCCCTGTTCCCTCAACCATCCCACTTGAGACTCCCACCACCCCCCCAGTTATTACTGAGGAACAAATTCAAGAACATCCACCAAATGTCACCCCCAGCAGATCTCCACAACGTGAATCTCCTCATTTCAACAATGACCACTCTTTGGAAGTACCAGCCAATAACATCCCCGATTCTCCAGCTCAGGTTCATCCACCGACTCCAACAAATGAAATTATTCAAGAAGAATTACATGTTTCAATAGCAGAGAATAATAGTAGTCCAAATGTTCCTTCCCAAATGCCTTCAAATACACCCACTCCAATTAATGCCATGACACCCCATGTTGTATCGTCACCAATCCAAATTAACCATGTAAAAAGCTCCCATACACTATCTGCTCCTCATCTTGAAAATCCAGAAAACAATCATCCGACCTCTCAATCAAATCCATCTACACCATCTCATGCTCCAACTCCTGGAATTAGGGACCCATCTAATCATCTCTGCCATGTGGGCCCATCTCCACCCGTTCTGCATGATCCTCACCAACATCCTCCTTTGTCACTCATGCCTGCAGAACCACAGCCTCTTGACTCCCCCAATGATCAATTCTCTATTTTCACTGATGAATTTCGATCAAAATTTTATGAGATTTTCAAAACATTCACCCATGGACGCCCCACCCAGGCCAAATACCAAACCACATTTGAAGCAATTGACTCACTCGTTTCCTGGCGCCACCAAAATTTGGGCTCCGAACAGCCTGCAAAGGGGAATTTCAATTTTAAACAGTGCTCTTCCTCATATAGCAAATGGATTGATGAACTCTGCGATAATAGTCAGTTTAAAATTATACTACTCCCATGAACTAATGCTTATAATAAATTTCTCCAGGTGCCCCATTTCTCAATGCCACTAAAGAAGAATTTTATGTTACATCCTCAATCTTTAAGATGCCAATCTTTGACCAAGTCACTGCGCCTGAAATTCAGATTTCACTACCATTTTCACCTGACCCCAGCATTCGTAATGAAAAGCACCCTGAAACTCATTTTGTGCGTCATCTAATCTATATGTCGCAGCCCAGATCATTCACCATCACTGCTTGGGCAAAAGTAATAGCAGCTTCAGTCTCAGCAACCATGGATGAATTTTGCATACCAAAACCTCCTGTACCCCCTCAAGCACAAATTGATGAGGTCAACATTTATCTGGACATGATTTCATACTTCGAAGGCCTCAAAAGACCCTCAATTTCACCGATGGAACTGATTTCCATGGCACATCAAAGTCCAGGTGGCTCAAACAATGCTCAAGAATCATACAATATTTCCTCCGACTCAGATCAACAGTTAAAGATTTTTCAAGACCTCATTTTAGATGTCATGATTTCGTATGTGATATTCAAAGCACAAGCCTCCCTTGACGATGTTTCCCCTAACCACACTGAACAATCTAAACGTGTCAAAAGAAGAAAGGCCCTCCGTTCTAATAACCAAATCTCTTCCGTAATAATTCACTCAGCTCCTCAAGTGGTAACCTCTAATACTGACAATGATCTCCAAGTTGAAACTGCCAAGAAGAAGTTGGTTGAATACCGTAGCCGTCATAATTTCCTTCCTTTTGTTTACTATTTGATATTAGGTGTCAAGGGATTATTCACTGCACAAAAGGATCATCGGAATTTTTCAATTTCCAATGCCATGCTCATACTATGCTCCTTTCATCTTATTCACCAACATGTTAAGCCACCTCCACCCGAAGATCCAGTTTGGAAAAATCTATCTTTTCATCTTAAATCTTTTTTTTCTAAGGGCATGAAACCATTCACTGATGTCCAACTTGTTCACCCACCTTCACGACATCAATTGGCTCAATATCTTACAAGTGATTTTTTAAACCAATGGGAAGCACAAGCCACTGTGACATCACTCCTTCCACCCTCACAAATCTGATGCTTTACCTCCTGTTTCTAATTTACTTACACATTATAATCGAACCATTGTAATTAATTTCCTATTCCAAGAACCTGTTAAATCTTTTTTGGTTTTATAATGTCCATGCTTTTAATTTTAGAATAGTTTTATTTTGAAACTACCTTTTCATTCATTAGCTATGGCATTTGTTCTTAAATAAGACTTGACTCAGTGCAACAAGAAAATCCTGTGTTTTCAACATTCCTCAACAACTCAAATCAAAAATATTATCCTTCACTACAATATACTCATACTAATAACATCCTCACTGTCCTTATTTTCAATTGCCATCCAAAAACCTTGTCTTTTATAATGACAATACCATGCTTACTTGACTTGCATGATTGCCAATAAGTTAAGTTAATTTCATGCTTATGTTTATTTACTTTGTAGGAAAAACTATATTCCCATCTAATATTTCTTGCTATTAAATCTTTACCCTCTTTTCAATATCTTACTCCACATTTTCCAACCCCAAATCAACTTCCAAATAAACTCTGAAATACACCTGTAATTTTTTTGCGTCTAACATTTATTTTCAATAAATCATTAGTACTTTCTCATTTTAAAACAGTTTATTATCATTTTCTTTTAATTAGACCATTAATTTATAATATCTAAAAAAATTTCAATTTTGTTTAAAAAACCATAATGCAACTATTAGTATGATTACTTTAAGTTTATAACAACTCAAATTCATAAATTTAGCATTTCACATAATCAATTCATTTAATTTTTGAATTAATAAATTTAATGAATTCACTTCAATAATTTAAATTAAAAATTGTTAACTTTCATTTCCAAATAATTAAATTTCATTGAATAAATCAATTTAATTACTTAATTGATTCATTGAAATTAATTAATTAATTGATTTATTCAATGAAATTCATCAATTAATTAAATTAATTGATTGATTCATTGAAATGAATTAATTGATTCATTGAAATTCATTAATTAATTAAATTAATTGATTGATTCATTGAAATGAATTAATTAAATCCATTAATTAATAGATTCATTGATTTATTCATTGAAATGAATTAATTGATTCATTTAAATTAATTAATTAAATCAATTAATTAATTGATTCATTGAAATGAATTAATTGATTCATTGAAATGAATTAATTGATTCATTGAAATTCATTAATTAATTAAATTAATTGATTAATTCATTGAAATTCATTAATTAATAAAATTAATTGATTGATTCATTGAAATGACTTAATTGATTTATTGAAATTCATTAATTAAATCAATTAATTAATTGATTCATTAAAATTAATTAATTAAATTAATTAATTGCTTCATTGAGATTTTTTTTTTCAATTACTTACATTTCATTTTCAATTGTTAAATTTCATTTCCAATTAATTGAATTTGATTCTCAATGAATCAATTTAATTAGTTAATTGATTTCTTGAAATTAATTAATTAAATTACTTGATTGATTCATTGAAATTAATTAATTAATTGATTGATTCAATGAAATTCATTAATTAATTAAATTAATTGATTGATTCATTGAAATTAATTAATTGATTTATTGAAATTCATTAATTAATTAAATTAATTGATTGATTCATTGAAATGAATTAATTGATTCATTGAAATTAATTAATTAAATCAATTAATTAATTGATTCATTAAAATTAATTAAGTAAATTAATTAATTGCTTCATTGAGATTAATTCATTAATTAAATTGATTTATTGAAATTAATTAATTCATTTTGAAATTTATCTAATTAATTAACTTATTTGATTTAATACAATTTCAAATTGATTGAATTAATTCTATCAATTCAATTTAAAATTAATACATGTTTGTTATTTCTTTTGGGTTGCTGTATCACCAGTCAGCCAATTTCAGAATATATTTTTTTCTTCCAAACAATACAGTCACCTGGGGCTTGTTACAGAGCCTCCAGGCATGTTTTACAGCCCCCCACTGCCAAAGCCAGTCATACAGAGCAGTGGGGGCCCCTGGAATTCAATTGAGGTATGGTTTCATCATTTTGAAGCTCCGGTGATGACCGCCACCTCAGAACTAACAGATTTCGCACCAAATCATCTTTTTGTGCTATTTCCACCAAATCCACTGCTTCTCTTTGATTTTCAGCCTTCCTACTAGCAAAAAATACTTTTCAACTCATTTCTTCATTAATTACTACAATAATATTCATTAAATAAATTTTTTAAAACTGAATGGATGCGTGCTTGTCAAAGATTGGCTAAACTCATAATTTTATGAGGCTATAAGATCGTTATTCAGCTTTTTTAAAATTTATTTTTTGAATTTTATTACTCTCTTCAAATTTCAAAATGCCTAGAGCAATGAAATCAAATAGATATCTCAAAAAAAATTTAAACAATTCTCAGAAATCTCATCAACTCCACCGTCAAAATAAAAAAAATAAATTAGGATGTAGTTATGAAGCTCCTTATTTCAGAACATGTAATTTTTTACATGAATCTTTCTTTGATCCAATTCCTCATAATGATTTTGATAGAAAAACTTTAAGACCAATTTTTTTAACAAAAACTCACTCTTACAGAACTTATATTAAAAAAAGATATTTTTCTATAAATTTTGGATTTACAATTTTAGATGATAAATCACTTCTTCATTCACCTGATAAAACTTTTGCAATAATCCAATTTATTCCTTTTAGAAACCTGAATGATTATGAAAAATCTCAAATAAACTTTTTATCCACTTTTTTATTTAAATATAAACTTTTTCTTAACAAATTACAAGAATCTGGAAACAAGATCACCGGTTCCATGTATGCAATTGGATGGAGACCACCTCGACTTGGTGACTTTACGATTGGGCGTTATATCAATTCCACTTCTATTTCTAATAACCCAGAACTTTATAATTCTTTATCACTTCAACTCTCTCAATTACAAATTATTATTCAAAATCTCTTTCAAAAATTATCATCAACAGTTTTTGAAATGAATTCAAATCAAATGAAACAATTCAACATTCCAGGATTTGAGATTTTAGACCTTACTGATTTTTATTCTTCTTCATTTGCAAATCAATTAACATTTACTTTAAATAACTTTTCTAACTTTCCTCATATTGATCAAACAGACTCTTCGGAGTTTGCTTATTTTCTTTCTATCCCAATTTCTACAAGTGATGGCACCTTAATCTTTGATAACTTTGATTTATTCAATGAATTTTTTGTCTTTCCAGACCACTCTATTAATATTGATTTAACAGGTAAAGAACCTGGTATTGTACAAATGGTCTGGAAAGCAAAAAGCACCAGACATTTTACTCTTTATCCAGATGGTGGTCATAGTAATTCTTTTACCAGATTATCCATGTCATTACAAATTTCAAAAAAAGCGTACAACTTATTCAAAAACTTACAAAATGGTAAGATTGATAAATTTACAGTAGATGATCATACTTCTATCCTCAACAGGCTTGCTTCAACTTCTAAATAATCAATTATTTTCATTATTACATTATCAAAATATTTATTTAATTTTTAATTTCATTAAATTGAAGATTCATTTTATAATCATCATCCATTTAATTCTAATTATAAAGCAAAATATTTCCGACAAAACTTAAAAAATGAAAATCCAAATCTCAATTGGAACTACATTATTTAGATTGTCATAATCCTATTTCACTTTTTATTGTCACACTCCTTCATTGTTAATAATCTTTCACTTATTTTTAATTTCAAACGTTACTTCTTCTAATTCCAATTTTAAAATTCTGCCTCTACGTTCAAAAAACATTTTTAAGAAATTAAAACAAAAAAAAAATATTCATTTAATTTTCTTCAATCAAGTGTTGAAATTTATACTTAGTCAACCCCCCTCTGCATAAGTTTATTTAGACTTTCTTAATTTTATCTTACATCTTATTCAGTCATCCTCATCATCTAACTCATCGTCGTAGTCTTAATTTCTCTACTCATCAATCTCATCGTCATCTAACACCTAATCCTTCAGTCCATCATGCTCATCGATTTTCTACCGGCAACTCTCTTTTACTTCATTCCGAATCAACTCAATCCATCTCATCCAAACCAATCATTTCCTCCTTCAACTTCCAACTCTCATCAATTAGTCAACTCTGATCGTCTTTCATCCAATATATCAAATAAAAAGTCAGTCTATCTCCCTCTCACCCAATCTTCCAGTTTATCATCTAATGACTCACCATCTCAAGCTCATTGGCTTAGCAAAGCTCTTAGCATCTTTAAATAAACCGCTCAGCATCAAAATTCAATATTTTATCAGCTTTGAAAATTATTAGATACCTACGTCTCTTCAACTGCTTCACCAAGCTTGGCCATAATCGATTTAATGTTTTGAGGTATGTTGTTCACAAACCCACCTTTGAACCAATCAAAAATTTATTGAAATTTCATCATTTTCTTCTCAAAAACACACCATTCAAACCCTCTCCTCCAACTTATATCACTTTGATCACCACTCTCTGAAAACGCGATTTGGCCAATTCAGCCAAATTAGAGCATCGGCAAAAACGTTTAGCCAACATTAGTATCAATCACAAAATCAATCAAAGTCTTCCAAACTTGTGTTTGGCTCCAATCCCAACAAATGAAGACTTAACTAAAATCAGTCGTTTGTGAGCTCAATCTAACTTTGCTTATGCCATACAACTCTTTAAGTCATTGGACCGTGAACTAATCAATTAGCTTCAACCTGCCGCTTTAGACTTGCTAATCAAATCTTGTGCAAATGTCCATAAACACAAGTCCGTCGACTCCAAAGCCTTTATTGCTATCCTTCTTGATTTAGCTACAAGAATTTCGCTCAGCTTGAAGATTGTGAAGCTTCAACATCTCAATCTTTTTTCAATTTAATCATCAGTCCATCAAATCTCGCGGTCGCTCTCAAAGTACTCATATTAACCTTCATCAATCAAATTCTCATTCTAATCTTCATCCTTCTCAAAATAGTATTGATCCATCTAAACTGATTCAACCTACTCAATTAAGTAGAAGATCTTCCGATATCTCTAGCATTTCATCCTTTAAATCAGGCCCATTCTCCGCCGCTGCATTTGCTTTAGGTCTTACTGATCCATCTAAACCAAAAATTTCTCCACCATCTAATCAAGTTAATCATGAATTTCAAAAAATTCATCAAGCAAATAAATTATCATCTTCTAGCTTACTAAGCGAAACAGGCGTCTATTCTAGAGATCATTCTACACACTTAGCTACAGTTCTTCGTATGAGTAGAGAATTAACTCAAACAAATCAAGCTGAACCCTCCATCAATTCTAATTCAATCAAAAGCTCTTCAAGCTTTAAACCAATCAAATCTGATGAAACTCTTTCCATTTGGAAATATGATCAATCAGATCCTCATCTTACATCTCCTCAAGAAAATCTTTATCAAACTGTCATCTCATTGAATAATCAATCCGATCCAATCATTAAAACCACCAATCTTTCAAATCATAAAAGGCAAACCTCAGCTCCAATAGTCGAAACTGGAGTCTTTCTTCGTCAACAGCTCACATCTCCAATAAATCCTCCTCAATCCTTTGTTTTACCACTTCCTGTACCCATGACCTCCAGTTCAACTACTGATTCTTCCTCCAATAAAGGTTCTCAATCCCGCTGGAGTAGTAGAATAGAACCTCATTTGTCCAACGAATAATTATTACTCAGCCCTGCCACAAGTATCTTCCCACCTCCTGGAAACAAAACAGGCCATAACTCTCTATCTTCCTCTCAAGGTCGTTTGGCCAAATCAGCTTGTTTTGATATCAAATCTTCCACTCAACCTAATCAATGGACTGTTACCGAAGTGGTCGAGTGGGGTAAATTGAGAGGTCTAGATGATTTCACACTAGAAGAATTTGTTGAACATGAAATCACTGGTGATGTACTATTAGAACTTGATGTTAATTCTCTCAAAGAAATTGATCTATCAGCTTTTGGCCGTAGAGTAAGAGTCATGAAAGCAATCGAAGAATTAAAAAAAAATTCTCAAACACACCACCAACTTCATCCAGCAATCTCTACCTTTTTCGATCTAAATCAATCTACTTCATCTCCTGATCCAGCTGCTTCTGCGCATTCACATCAGATACCCTCACGCAGTGAGGTTGATGGTCCACTAACTGTCAATCAAAACTCCAGCTCGTCTTTTACAAAATCCGATCATTCAAACTTAAAATATCAACATCAATCCTATTACCCCACAGCAGACACCAAGTTGGATCCTGGTGAAGAAGAATTAGCACCTCATCTATCTCAAAACCCATTAGTTTCTAAACAATCATCTATTCAACTTCATCAAAAACGACCCTCAGATCCTTTGGTTGGTGTTAGCAAAGAAACCTCCAACCCACAACATCACGAAACTCAACCCGATTTAAAATTGGTGAGGTTTTAAGCAACTTCTTTTCTTTTTTGCATTATATCAATTTATTATTTTGGTTTTGATCTTTTAGCTTGAAGGGATTTGTTTATCCTCTAGTGGCCCTCATGCAAGACAAATCCGTTTTTCTCATACTGAAGCCTCTAAACCCGACCAGACTCGTTATCGATCAAAGTCATCTTCCGACGCGTTCCAAATTGCTCATCGTTCTAGTCACAATTCATGGTCGCCTATTTCTAAGCCATTCATTGGAAGTCGAGCAGAAGATCCGGCCAAACAAGCTGTTGAATTATCAAATCCTACTGTCTCCATTGACGTTAGCTGGCTTTTACTAAGCAACTTGAGCCAGAGTTTTGTTAAAATTGACTAACTTTGAGGAATCTGGTTTTTCGCTTTTAGGTCGATTTAAACAAATCAACCAAACGAGGCAAAAAGTCCAAGCATTTTGGAGGCTCAAAATCTGTTGGCACAGAAACCATGATGTTAGGAAAAAAATCTCTACCAGTAGATCCATCTCTTAGTCCTCCTATTGGGGATAGACCCAGCGACATGGGTAGTGGTAAATCACGTTCAAGCTTTTTGGGTACACTTAGAGGTTGCAAGCCTCCTCCCAAGTTATCATCTCAAATGCTGTGAGTCAACTTAGTCCAACCTTTTGTCTAAACGTGATTTATAAATTCATATTGCTTGTAAACTTTTTGTGCATCTTTACAAATTTAGCACAAATCAAGGTAATGGACTTTTAACCAGTAATGCTGAGGCCAAAGTTAGTCCAAGTAGTTCTTCTGGCGTTAATGGGCGCTCCTCTCGACTTACAGATACTAATACCAAGCAAGGTGAAACCCGATCAGCATTGGAACGGATTGGTCACCCTGATCATATAGGTTGGATGTGAAAGAAGGATGATAAGCATTTGACATGGAAGCTGAGATATTTCATCTTAAAAGGTGCGAATTTATATTACCTCAAAGGTCCAACTGTAAGCATTTTCTCCTTCATTTTCAAATCATTGGATATATTATTTTGTTCAATTTGGATTTGCTTATTATCGATTTCTTCAGGAAATTCATATTAAAGGGCTCATCAAGCTTTCCGGGTTTAAGGTTGTAATGGATTCTGACGTCAATCCTGGCCGTTATGGCTTTTGAATCATACATGACAACAATACTACCCATTCATTTAGTGCAGATGACCCAAAAGTTTTGAGAGATTGGATGAAGGCAATGATGAAGGCAACAATTCAACGTGATTGGACAGGTTAGTGGTTATCTCTAGAAATTTTGCCTATGTAATAAACCAAAGTTTCATTCTAATGTTTTATGTTTGTTTGCCTTTTCAGCCCCAGTGACTTCTTCCTGTAATATCCGTACCACCTCCATTCGAGAAGCTCAAAAAATGTTTCCACCTCCTCGACCACCTTCACCTTCATCAAGTATTCGCTTGCAAAAGGCTTGATTGGCAGCAAATCCAGATCATTTGACCGACAAGGACGCCGCAGTATTAATGAGCATTCAAAAGTTTCAATCTGCTGGTCCTGGGTTAATGAGCCCACCTGAAAGCCCAATTCCATCAATTTCAGTCAAAGTTGAATCGAGACCTTCAAAGACAAATAAGTTTCAGCCGTCAAATCAATCGGTTATTACCTCTCCAAACACTCTTGGATGTATGTTTTTTTTCACACATATAAGACAACCCACTCCTCTTATTCACATAAATCGCTCTTTTTTATTTGGAATTCTAGTTAGCCCCAAGAATCATCTCAATGATGAACAATTACTGGATTGGATTAAAAATCAGCTTCCAAAAGATTGTCCAACAAAAGCAACTGATTTTTTGCAATCTATCAAAAACGGAATGATAATAGTTTGACTAGTGGAAAATCTAACCGGAGTTCAAAGTGGTTTGAGCGACAACCGATTTCTAGCTCATAATGATATTAAAACAGATAACAAAAAACGGTTTGAGGATGAAGAATTTGAATTATACTTTTGCATATTTGACTATTTAAATAATCAAAGCATACCGTAAGCTGAATAACAAACCTATTTTGATAATTTTTTTGGAAAGCATTTGATTGTTTTTTTTTAAATCGATTTTCAGGTTAGAAGGATATTCTTTAAATGACATGATTTCAGGTAATTCAATTAAAACCAGGGTAAGTCTTCCATCACGATTCACCACAACATATTGATAAATGCAATCGAATTGAAAAATGGTTTTTTAATAAATACATAGGAATTTCTATTACGAATTTATGGTAAATTTGAAAAGGTCAAATAAGCCAGATTAATCCTTATACCCGAGAAGTGGAGGCCAAAGTGGTAGAGTAGGACAAACAGGAGCTGAAGTACATGACAAAAAATTCAATAAATAACAGTAGAATTTTTTTTAATGACGCCATGGTGAAAAAAATGTAATATTTTTATTTTTATTTTTATTTTTAATACTAACAAGTGTTTTTAAGTAAGTTTGACTAATTATTAAAAGGTGTTATTTTTGGAGAGAGAAAACTGCAGTTAAAGTATTTTAAATAAAACAATCAAACTAAACAAGTGGGCGTGAGAATCACTTCCAGTGAAAAACCACAACCCTTATAAAAAGGATGGCACCACTATCTTTGAGTACCTGGAAGAAATGATGTCTGCCTTTGTTGCAAAAAAACCAAGCGTAGCCACCCTTCAAAAAATTAATAATTTTCTTTCTCTTAGTTGGACTAATCATATTATTGAGACAATAGCGGCAAGAAAAAAAAGGTTGAAATAGCCA
This sequence comes from Austropuccinia psidii, assembly GCA_023105745.1. Lineage (NCBI taxonomy): Eukaryota > Fungi > Basidiomycota > Pucciniomycetes > Pucciniales > Sphaerophragmiaceae > Austropuccinia > Austropuccinia psidii. The sequence goes on along the minus strand of JALGQZ010000004.1, from coordinate 20,668,639 downwards.
TGAGAATAGAAAGGAGCACTTGAGATTGTTTTCTTGTAAGAGCATTTTTATTATGAATTCACAAAAAAAGCACACTATACATTATGTATTCAGTGAGTTTACTGAGGCATTTCATGATAGTAAAACTGGCCTTTTCAGTGAATATATACTCATAACAATAAACCTTAAAAAGAAGTGGAAAATTATTTCTGATAAAAATACTCAAGGCAGCTTCCTTGGAGTTTTCTGTAATGGCCATTTATTTTGCAAGATAAATCATATGATAAAGTGAGTGAGATCCATTTCTATTCTAAATTCCTTTCTGAATAAATATTTGATGACTTTCTATAATCTTTATGTTATATCCAGAGATTTTTGATGACTACAAATGTTTGAGAAATATGGGGTCATATATCTTTAATTGTCACTGAAAAAATTAATGAAACCTCCAAAAATGGAAATAAGATTTCATATAAATTATTATTCATCATTAAGTCTTGAAGGAATTTCCCTACCCCCTCAAGTGCATACTTCTGAGCCATTGTTTCTTCAGTGAAAATGAGCATTGAAGCCAGTTTTATTGAAACTTCTTTTTGACAATTTCTCTTATTTAAGCTGATAAATTAGAAGAAAAGATTAATTTTTTTCTAAATATTGAGTGTTCCATTCTCCTATCAATTGTGTCCATCACTGAACTACTCAGATTACAAGCTCATAATTTTTTGTATACTCTTGAATATTTATAGCAAGAAATTACTCAGAAATTGAGGTACATGCATCTGGAATATATACAAACAGTTTGATAATCAATTGAATGCATATATATGAAGATGTTTTACCACTTCACATGAGGACATCCTCAAGAGAAAATTCACCCATATTATTTGTATGAAATATAATGATAAACTCAGATTTAAACCTTTCCATCAGAATTATAAATGAAATATCATTAAGATGAGCTTTTGAAACCTTATCATTGCTTCCATATTCTTCATTAAAGTTGAATTATCTTCCTAATTTGACATTACTCACCAAATCTTATTTTGAGAGGTCTGTCAATAACTAAATGAGAGGATCTCCATGGCAAAAAAGACTGGGTGTGTGGTAGATATAATGTTGTTCTTTTTCTTTTTATTTCTCTTCTGCAATCTAGTTTCTTTGAATATGTAAAGCCATTTAATTAAGTAATAATACTAGTATCTATGTAGTTCCTGCTTTTTTTAAAGTAAGTTGAAATGAAAATAATTTCAAAATGCTCAAGTAAGGTGTATGCCTATTGATATTCTGAATGGTTTACAATATTATCAGCATTTTATAAAAACCTGAAGATCATAGCTGAATAATTATGAGTGAATGAAGAAGACTTTTGTTGAAAATTGTTAAGTCTAAGAAAGGAACAGAATTAGATTTTTGATGCAAAATAATTATGAGAAACCAAAATTTGGACTCCAATGGACAAATTGAATAGATTGTACCATTAGCATGATGAAAAAATTTCTTATTCCATAAATTTTCTTTCTAAGCCAATAATTTTGTTAAAGTTGATGGGACTTGTAACTCTCTTTGAATTTATCCTTTTGAGGAAAGCCAAATCATTACATGTAAGGAATTTGAAGCTCTATTGAGACTCTAGGGCTTATCCTTGTGAAAGATACATTTCAAAGCACCTTCTTCTGAGGTTAATTTAGTTGTACATATCAATCAGAAGCTTACATTTCATTATTTTATAAGCAATTTATTTGTAAAAATTCCTTCATAAAAGAGAACACGACTTCTGTTTGACATTTAATTCAATTATTAGGCTAGCTAATAAAAGATCTTTTAAAGTAATAGAAGAGCTTATATATATGATTTAGCTATGACTTAAAAACAAATTATTCAAAGAGAATTCTTATCAGATTCATTGTTAATGGTAAAGATCTCCCATAAATTCAGCTGGAATCTATTTATTCCAAGTTACATCATCTTATAATAAGCTGAAAAACTCATGAGTCTTCTTTATGCCCATTGTATTTATTGCTTAAATACATTATTCAAGTATGTATACTATAAGTATAAAAAACATGTAGAGGAAGTAACAATGAAAGTAGATACAGAAATGTTACAGGATCTCTACTGAGCACAACCGAATAAATAAGGCTCAGAATCAAAATGTAGTGAAAGAATGTTTCTTGGGATTCATCTTGGTTTTTATTATCAAGTAATTGGTGATTATCTACTCAATATATATATATTTTCCTAAAACATATTTTGTATAAAATACTTTGTAAAGGTTTTTTTTATTAGAAGACCTCATTTTGAAGAAATTGAAGACAAGAAAATAAAAAATGGGAATATTTGAAATAATTTGATAGGGTCTCAATTGGAGAAAAACTTTACTGAAGATTGATTGGTTTACATTAAATATTACTATCAAACAATAATATAAGCTTAAATAGTATTATTTAACTAAATAAAAATTCATTTAACGATGAATAGCTATATCTCAAGAGAGGATTGAAAATCAATTGATTTATGTATTTCCCAACCAATTTGGGTAATCAATCCAAATAAATATTTATATGCAAACTCTAACTAGAAAAATAAAACCCTCATAGAACCAAAATTCAAATTAAAATTAAATAATCCTATGTGTATTTTATCTGTGTAATATTTTGAGATGATAATGATTAATCACTATATATGATGATTTATTGAAGATATATTAGAATATATATGAAGAATTTCATGTAGTGGGTTGAAATAATTTTGACCAATCCTGTGTTGAAATTGAGATAAAGGGTGAGAGAAAATGAAAATAATCCTTGGGACAAGGTGGTAATAAATGTAAAGATCTTATGTACTCAGCTTTAAGTTAAATGTAAAATATCTGAGAGTATTACTTAAAGAATATGAAAAAGGCCAACCCTAATCAGCCCAGCTCTAAGTAAAGAAAGAACAAAAATTATACTGAGATATGAACCAAGTGGAGAATTAAATAATTTGGAGATACATATGGAGACATGACTGAAGTTAATGATGAGTTAATTGGGAGTTAAATATAGAGATATGTTATGAGTTAATTCTGAGTTAACTTGGAGACATCAGACAAAATCCTTGTAAGGGACTTGCAGGCAGGTCCAAGTGAAATCGCCCCAGTGTGATGGCCTGGCTGAAAGAATGATCCAAACCTTAGAGGACATGGTGAGAAGATTTTGTGCATATGGCCTTTAATTCAAAGATTGTGATGGATTTACCCATGATTGGTGTACTCTGTTACCAGCACTGGAATTAGCATATAAAACATCAATCCATGCTAGTAGCAATCAGACTCCTGCTATTCTAGAAAAAGGATGGAACCCCAAGTTACCCCAAGACTCCTTGAGGAAAGACTTAATTGAAATACATCCCACAGCTGCTAGCTTCAAAGGAATGCTAGACAAAGCTAGAAAGCATGCAGTAAGATGCATGGAGGACTCTTTTGCATATGCTAAAGACAAATGGGATAAATCTCATGCAACTCCAGATTTCAAAGTGGGGGACCTAGTTCTTGTATCCACCACTAACTTCAATAACATCAAAGGATGTAAAAAGTTGAAAGACTCCTTTGCAGGACCTTTTGTGATTAAGGCCCTCCATGGAGAAAATGCTGTTGAAGTAGAGTTATCTGAAGAACTTAGCAATAAGCACCCTACATTTCCAGTAAGCTTGATAAAACCATACAAATCTAGTGATGCTGAGAAATTTCCCTTGAGGAATAAGGTTCCCCAAGTTATACCTCCTATTGAGACATCTGGTACTAAGAAAATAACCAAAGTTCTTAAAGAAAGGAAATTAAGAACCAAGAAAGTAAGGGAATACCTTGTTAGGTACAGTGACCCAACTTGTGAAGATGAATGGTTAGAAGAAAAAGATATACCAGAAGCTACCAAACTCCTGAGGAGATTCAGACACACTAGAAACACCAATATTACAAAGTAATATTCTTTTTTAGGGGGAGGGAATGTGAGCCTTAGAGGTAATTTCATATACCCAAAAGACCACAAATATAAAAAATAACATATTAATATAAATAAAATAAATTTATTTATATTTTTAAAATAAAAATCAAAAAATAAATATAAAATTATATTAAAAATAAAAAATTAATTATAATTTAAAAATAAAAATACATTAAATTTTGTAAATATAAAATTACATTAATACTTGAAAAAATTAAGTAAAAATGAAATTTTAACAAAATTGTGAAAAAATAAATAAATTTGGAAAAAAGTTAAATAAAATTTATTATAACTTTTTATCCAATAAATAAACATATAAAATTTATTTCACCATTGGATTCCTCATAAAAAATCAGGTGGGGTCACCTCTGAGTGAAATTCTCGTAACTCAACTCTAAATAAGCTTAAATTAAGTTTTTAGTATTTTCAATACAAAAGTTGAAAATCCTCAAAACCTTAATTTAATTCACACCACATGTGGTGTTAACCATCAATTTTTGTGTTAAAATTGAGGTGTTGTGTTTAGTTTAGAAGTTATGAGGAATTGAAGTATTTTCAATTGAATTCAATTGAAATGTCAAAATGTGCGCGTGTATTACATAAGTGAACTTTGATTTACATATGAGGTGTCAATTATTACTGTATTGTACTGTACAATTGAATTGAATTACATATGTAAATTATAAGTATAATACATGATGAGGAATTAAAGGAAAAATAAATTGGAAAGATTAAATTTGGGGGGGAAAAGGAACTCCAGCTCTAAGGGGGAGCTAGACCCCCAAAATCCTTGCTGACAGGCGTGGGATGTCAAAATTCACGCAAAAGTTCATCACTTTTGGCCTGGAATTGAGTTACAGGGTCTGTGGACTCAATTGATGATGAGGTTTTGATACCAACTGGGGTAGTTTTAGCTGTTGCCAAGAGGGTAAAACTACCCTTAAGATAAAACAATCATAATAAAAACAGTTTTAACTGGTTTCTACGCCTCTGACACACATTCTGACGTGTTTTGAAGGCTCTAGGCCTGGTATTGCTATAGTAATGGCTGATTTAAGGGTCTAAAATGGCTAAAAATGGCTAAAAATGGCTAAAAATGGCTTAAACCAGCCCTTTTTGGTCTGAACCAGGGTTCAATGATGCCATAATTGGCTTTTCTGTTGTCAGACTGTTTTTCACGACTGACAAGAGGAAATTTTACTTTTGGAGCAAGAGAATTGACGGCTATAAAAGAATGTCTTCTTTGCCCCACTTTTCTCTTCATGTTAGAATCTTTTCCTTTTATTAATTAGTTTAAAACTGTTAAACCAATCAATCAAAGATTCCAACCACCACTTTTAAATCATTTTGATCCTTTTAACCACGTGAAAAAATCATTATAATCATTGTTTGTAACTCTTATAATCATTTTTACCCCTGAACCACCCCAAAAGTGAATTAAAGCATCTTTCATCACTGTTAACTTTGTCACTTTGTTTCCAAATTCACTCTGGTCACTTTTGGGCGTGTTTTCTCTTTAATATTCTTTTTAAAGACTTTGTTCTTTAATTAATTGCTTGCAGTTCTTTGCTCAATTAATTCCAATTGAAATTGCTCTTGAAGAAATTTCTTTTGTAGCCTTAAAATATCTCTTGTAGAGTATTTTTTGGATAAATCTTTATTTTTGGTAAAACAATAAATTTTTATATTATTGTTTTATACTAATAAAGCTATAAACAATAAAATTGGCGTGTTTTCTCTTAAAAATAATATTTCATACTATTTTTAACTGAATTTTACCTTATACAAATTTTGAGGACAGGAAAAGTACTTGATTTTTAATCAAAGTTTCATATCCACACCTTACAGGGGTATACTCTCACAGCCACTATCAGGGGTAAGGGAATTCAACTTGAAACCTACTAAAACTAACCAAAACCAGAAAATCAATGTTTTCATGAGCATCCAGTTTCATCAAATCTTCTTTCTGAAACACTTGTACAGTTTGGACACCCAATTCAGCCTGTCACCACTTGTACAGTCTGAATTCACCAATACATTTTGGATACACTAGTATAAAGCTGTATGATCACCCAGCTTCACCACACCCCTTGTGCAGGCCCTGCACAGTCATACAGGGGCTGTATTATTCAAATCAATTCAAATGAAGATTCCTCGCATGAAAACTCTCTCTCTCTTCATCAGCGCTGGTGCATTTTCACATATACCAGCCCCTCTTCCTCCCTTGGGGGACTTTTTCCCAGTCAATTAATTTATTTGATTTATTATTAAATAAATATTCTTATTCTTATTTTGAGTATTATATTGATTGTTTTTAAGTTGTTCATTGCATTTTCTCACCTGTTTAGTGGATTTGTGGTGGCCATATCCTTATTAAACTTTCTCTTTCTTTCTGAAAGGTTGAAATAGTGGATTTGGACTTGTTTTTAGTTGGCTCTTTTATTCTTTACTCTTATTCTTTTGTCTCTTCTTTCTTATATTTATTTAATTAGCAATTCTACCCTTATTACACTCTTAAGTGTATTCAATCTCATTCCATCCTTGATCCCTCAATAAGTGATCCCATTTTACTGAGTGCCAGGCCCTCTTCACTTTGGAGATCCCCTGTGACATAAAAATTGATATAGCTACAAATAGTATATAGTTTTCCAAGAACTCCATATAAGCTGAAAAACCCCTATAAAGAATTGACTAAATATAAAAATCAAGCACCCTCAAGATTGGTAAGCAAGTATGAACTAGTTTCTTCATTCATTACTACCCCATACTCTGAATCAAAAATTTGGAGTAATTTCTCATGCCTCTGAGGACTCATTGAAACAAGCTTTTGGAGAATTCCCATAAGCCTATTTTGAAGAGCTAGTAAGCCAACAATCACCTCATTTATTGGAATAACCCATTGTGGTGAGAACCTTTTCAATTCAGGATGTGAATCAATTGACTGACTTTGAGATTCACTTCTGTCATATTCATGAGAAGTAAGAGTTTCATTATCTCTTGTCTTGGAATTAAGAGTGCCTTGATTATCTTCAGGATGTGAACCTAGAGGCTCTTGGAAATTTTCTGTTTTGTTTCCCTATATGGAGATACCTTTGGAGCTTACAAATTCTCTTTTGAATCATGATTAAAAATGGGATCCTGTTGTGGTGATAATGCTCCACAAGGTTCTGATTTGAATGGTGATGGTTCTGGAATAGGATTCTGAGATTAATTGATAGGAGTTTGCATGGAAGATGAGAATGTTTTTTTTTCTTTTGAAACTTTGGGGGTAACATTTTGAGAAGCCTCTGTTTATTTGTGATCTGAGTCATTTGAAGGATCATTATTTTCATAATTTGATGATTTATTATTGATTTTAATTGTTTTAAAGCTTTAAATTGATCCATAAGCGGGTAGTGGCGTCTTATGTGTTTTTCTTGGCCCCCGAACTGGCTTACACATGACTAGCAAGGTGGTCCTTGTGTGTTTTGATGAAGGAGTAGAGGAATTGACAGACCACACTTTGGGGGATCTCTGGGTACAGAAGGCTCAGGTACTGTGTGACATTGTGGTGGCTTTAAGCGTAGCAGAAAATGTGTTATTTTTGAATTAGCAAGCCAAGAATTTCAAAAAAGAAAAACAAAACCACCATATATTTTAAATAGCTTCATTTCACAAAGGATTATATATGCCATTTTTCACGGCCCATTCCTTGACATCTTTTTTTATTCTTGTGCATTGTTATAGCTGGAGCTTAATGTCCTGGGTTTCATTGGGCCGGAGTTGGTGTTTCAAGTACCCCAGCCAGGATGTGGCACTGGTGGGGTTTGAGAGGACTTTTTGCGACCACCAGAAAGGGTTTGTGGTGTCCATTTGTTTTTTTTTGATTGGATCATCATCACTGGGCTCCTTATTAGGCCTATTTGTTTTCCATGAGAAGGTGGGTGGCCTGCTTGGCTCCCTGATCCTTTCACAAAAGAGCAAGATCAGTGGGAGTCAAAACATTGGTCACAGGATAGCCAACCTAGATAAGAATTTTAAACCACTTGCCTCTGGTTGCAGGCTTCACGGGTGCAATAATTCTGATTATGAAATTCAAAATTCAGTATCAATGTCAGTCAAACAAAATATTTGTAAGAGCTTTAAGATTTGAACTAGCTATGAGGAATGCTATATTGTACCATAGTCATAGAAAATGGCTTGGATGAAAGTGGGATCTTATGATTTTTCACTGAAAATAATTTCAATCCGGTTCAATTAAAGATGAGCTGCAAAGGTTTTATGAGAATAACATCATATTACAAAGCTCAACTTGTTATGATATAACCTCCCACTGGCTCTTCTTCCTTTGAAATTCCAATGGAAGAGCCTGTAGGATTTACATAATTTTTTGAAAAACCTTGTTTCCAGAAATCAGCCTTCAAATGTCAAAAATTCTCCTTTCTCAGAAAATCTTAATTACAATTAAATCACATCAAATCCGCCTAAAAATACTTGTCTTTCATGTATACTTTAATTGAAGCTGTAAATTACACCTACAGTGTGTTCAGTATAGGTGTAGGATTTATAAAACACAGGCAGCCTGTTGTACAGGTATTTTTAGTATACCTAATCTCCAGCTCAAGAGAGATGTAAGTTATTTTACTGTACAATACAATTATTCTTGAATATTTCAAAGCCAATTTGGAAACAGATCAGAAGGCCCATATTTCTGAGCTCATTAGAGCTTTTTGGATTCAAAAATAGCGTATTGTTATGCAATTTATACATTAGAGTACATAAAACTTCTAAATCATTGTGTATAAGCTGTATAGATGTATAATACACTGAGTAACACGGTCAAGTTCATTTGATAAAGTAAATCATGAAAGGTTGAATTTAAGTGTTTAAGTGGTCATTAAATTATATTAGGCAATTAAACATGATGGAATGCAATGGAAAAATACTGAAAAAGGGTTTTCATTACTTTTAATCCAACAGGACCCTGCATAAAAGTTTTTAGTACCAGTGCTTTAATGAATACAAATGATTGTATTAGAATCTTTAGGGCTTTGTTGTTGGTAGATTGTTGGCCCATACTCATTACTTAATTTAGCCCTCTTAAGAAATTATTTTATACTAGGACGCTGAATTCATGTGTAGTCTGCATAAAGTTATTAGAGCTATCAAACACATTTTTTCTATGTATGTAAGTGCCTATTTCCCTGTGTTTTCAAATTTAAGTACCAACTAATGTGGTACTTATTAGCCCACCTTGATGCAGCTTATTGCTGAATTGTAATTTAGTCTTTTTTGATTGGTATTAAAAGTGGAATCACCTTTTTAATATGTGCAGTAAGGATCTTAACAGTCAATTAAAGCTTGGAAGATATTTTTTCAACCTTTGTGCTATGAAATGGTGTCAATACCATGAAACTTCCCAATATACAAAGAAGGAATGTACCAAAGATAATATATCAGCTATGGTGATCCCATTCTCAATTGCCTTTTTATTATTTCATACTGAGATTGTGACATAGTTTCTCTTAAATCAATAATTCTGGGACTGGAAAAATATTTCTTTGGTATTTTTACTACCCTTATTCATGTCAACAGATAAAGATGTAAATAAATTTCAAAAGAATAAAAATGAACAAAAGATGTTTAAAATCTCAAGTGCCACCATATTTATGATGGTAATTGAAATTGCAGAACTAATGAGTACAAATTTATTAATATTTGATTTGGTAAAAGTATGCACCCACTCAAATCATATTCATTATGTATTGCAAAAGGTCAACAATCAAGTAGTAAGGACCAATGGAACTCAATTATGAGCCATCCTTGCCACAAAGTAATGACTGTTTTTTTTCTTTGTAAAATAAATCTGTAATTCTCCAAAGTAGGATGGACAAAGAATATCCCTTAGGAGGGATTTTATCAAATCTTTTCACTGTCAAACTTATGCATGAGACTGTCAATATTACATATTTCTTTTGTCTTAATCATTTTTCTTTATTATATGATGTTGACAGGCTTTGATATAAATGACCAATTTCTCAAGTAATTTTGAATGGTAATTCACCATTTAAAATCATGCAAAATCATACAAAGTACAAGCCACTCCATGATTATCTTAGATTAGCTATACCAATCCAAACTTCCAGTAAATTGATCTTCCTCTTATATATTCCCAAAAATATATTAAGATATAAGAATAAACAGTTCTTAAGCCTACCAATTTATCATCTCTTTTATTTTGGCCAAAAACAAAACCCCCATTTTCATTTGTAATATGAGTCCAAAGTACTCTTCCATGTGTATTTGTACCTGTTCTTACTGCTCTAGTCAACACCATGTTTCTCGATATGGATAACAAAGTGTGGTTGCATTTACACAATACCAATATGCTCAACACATTCAAAAGCAACATTAATTCCTAAGTTACCAATTGTCTATAACTCCACAGGCCAATCAGGATATCCCAGTGCAATTGAAAAGTACACTTATCAATTTGGATGATTTACTTCCCCAAGAAACCCCCAATGTCTCTTATGAACCATCTTCAAATGTCAGCCACTTTGACACAGGTCCCTGGCAGCCATACCAAGGGAATCAAAAGGCTTCACCTCACATCCTTGCAATGGCCATCTCAGCCATGTTGTCTGTCAATTTTAAAATATCCCAGAAAGCTTCCCTCATTATCAATGCCACTTTAAAACTTTGAATTAAGACTAGTATAGAACACTGTTGTGGAACCTTTGATTCCAAACTTATTATACCCAGTGAAGCTAAAACTATTTTCATCCATTTTGGGCTGGACCCCACCCTTGAAGCTTATTTTTGCTTTCCTAACTGTTTTTTCTCAATGGCCTTCCCAGACTTTTATGAACCTAAATTTACAATTCAAAAGGCATCAAAAACTATACAACCAACATTTACTATGTAATGTGCCTTTGGGACACATGATTGATTTATTAGAAAAAGCTGACCTGAATCACCCAAATATGTTCCAAAAGCTCATTCCAAAAAAGGATCTCATCTATTGACTATTCAAAGACCATGGATATTTGAGAAATTACATCAACATCAACACATTTATCGGGGTGAGGAAAGGAGTATGACTGATATTTGGGATGGTATGACATGGAGAATACTTACAGGTACCAGGAAATCAAATGACCCAACATGCATGTTACTTGAAAGCTCCTTGGGGTTTGAAATCTAAATTTATTGGCTCAATGCACATTAAAAATTAAGCAGGCTTGTAAGAATTGGTGCAATGTTGTTGGTTTGTGTTAATCTTACTCCAAATGAAAGACTTAATCCAGAAAATTAATATATCTCTGCCATAATTTCTGGACCAAAGTAGCATACTTTTTCCCAGCTGAATTATCTTCTTATTCCATTAATTTATGAGCTGAAAGATCTTTGGGAAGGGGTCAATCTTTTTCCAACTTCGTCAGGCACTTCAGGTTCATTTATCAGAGTGGCTATCCTAACAGCCATTGCTGATATAGTCAATTTGCAGAAATTCACTGGGTGTTTCTCCCATTCTGGAAATCAATTTTTAAATTTTTTCTCATTTCATAAAAGTAAAATAGAAGACATTTTACAACATTTTCACATACACAAACCTACAATCATCACAAATCAACCATTCGGAAATGGCTTGAGGGCTCACAAAAAGAAAATCAGAACATTTTAATTGAATATGGAGCTCAATATTCCATCCTGGAGGAATTTCCATATTAGGATGCTACCAGAATGGTAGTCTTGATATAATGCATAATCTCATACTAGGAGAATTGAAGGATCATGCAGCTTACAAACTCTGCATTCTTGATTCATCCACAAAAAAATTTGAACTCTCTGACTCTGATTCAGACCCCTCAAGCTCTTCTAACCAAGGAATCTTGGAGAGATAGGTAAGTTCTCCTCAAATAGATGTACAACAATAATTTACAAATGTCTTTCCATTCTTGTCAAATAAATCTGGTGGCTCACCAATTCATTACACTCAATTACAAAAAACTGAAGAATATTCTTCAGAACATCTTTCCTCATTTGATCCTGATTATGGTCCTACATCAGATTTCCCATTGGAATTTGATGTTAATGCACTATGTAAAAATCAAATCAGGGGCATAAATTTTTAATTCCTACAAAAGATCATCCACAATACTATAATACCTATTTCATGGAACAGTGTTCCAAGGAAAATGGGAAGCACTCCTCATGGAAGTCTGAAAGCTTCTGAATGGGCTTTATTATATAAATCCTACCTTCCTTTCCTCTTTTTGACTCAACAAATCCCTACTAGCTTTCAGAAAAATCCATACCAAAACCCAAACCAACAAAAAAAATCTAGATTCATTTCCAATTATCTCTTCAAAAAAAGATTTCATTTTATTAGTGCAATAAACATTACAACCAGATGTAAAATTTCCACAGCTGAAATAACTTCATTCTGACACCATTGGAATAAATTCCAAATTTCTAATCAAAAGCTGTTACCAAAACAGAGAATGAAACCAAATGATCATTATGCAGAGCATATTCCATAATTACTTTCTTTCTGGGGTCCAGGAAAAGCTTCAGAAACTTGGGGATATGAGTCCTTGATTGAAATTTTGGGAAAATTACCTACAAATAATAAGATATGTAAGCCTCATTAACTGCTTTTTTTTGACGAAATCTTCTCTTGAACTTTTTTTTCTCAGATGAGATTTCTCAAGCCTTAAATTTTCATTTATATTGGAGAATAATCATTTCTATCTTTATGCAATCACCCTTGGTGCCAAAAGAAGTATAAAATATCTTTAACTCCATCAATAAAGAAATTCCCAAATTGTAAATTCAGAGAAAAACCATCCTTACGCCATATGATGTCTATTTATTTCTGATTGATTATTTGCAAAACTTCCATGCCTCAAGGGATTCTGTCATTTTTCATAGTATCTATCACATATCACAAGATACTAGCACCATGAAGTCAATTGCTATCTCACCATGGAATATGCTAATAGATAATATCAATATTGACAATGAAGTGCTCTCTTCTGAAGAAAAAAATATTTCAAACAGAATTACTTGTTTCCAAAAGAATGGATTGAATTCCTTTGGAATAATCAAAGTAATTCTTGATCTTTCTGATACTTATGATAAATTGACAAACAAATTCCTTCAAATGATGCCTTTTCAGGTTGATTCCACATTTTTGAATGACTGGAAATGCCTCAGAGTACTTAGGATCAATGGGCTTGGATATCCGCAATTAATTATCTCTGAGAATGAAATAGAAGCACATTTTGGCTTATATCATGATACTTAAAACTTATGTGGACTCCTTTTAACTCTCAGGTCTATGTCATATGGAGATTGATTTACTTTCTAGATGGTTTTTTTGAGATTTAAGAAGAATGGCCTTCTGATAAGGTGTTTTTCTCATTTGAAAATTACAACTAATTGTTATTACACAAGCTTGACATGTATCATTATTTAATATTCCTTAAATTTCACCATAATTACAATTCAATGTTCCTCAAACTGTAAAATAATGATTATTGAATGTTCCTTAATTTTCAAAATTGTGGTTATTGAATGATCCTTGAATGCTAAAGGTTCCCCTTACTCTTCGTTAAAATTATTCAAAATTTATTATTAAATCTTTCTAAATTCCTAAAATATTATTTTATCATCAATTTGTTAAGGAAAAATGGAATTATAGTGCTTGTTTTTGTATAATTGGTTTAATTTAATTCGGCAGGCCACCTGCTAGAAAACAAAATTGCTTCCAACTAATGGCTGTTGGGGTCACTGAGAAATCCATCAGATTCTTTAATGTCAGGGAAGAGAGTATGCATTGCCAATGCTGAACATGTAAGAAGAAATATTCTTTGGCCAAACAATTTGAGAGTGCAACTGGATCAGGGGTCACAGAGGATGATGAAAAAAAGTGTATCCAGAGAATGGATGATAATCTGGAATTTATTTCACCTTTTTACAATGGAATAGATGTTTTATTTGGTCACAAGCCCAAGATCACACCAATCACAGCTTTTTATTCACAGGAGGATGATTGTGTTTCAGCTTTTGAGGTCCAAATTGATTCAAACCTAGGGGTATGCTTTCCTTGTTGATATGTGGGTTTCCATAATAATGATGTATATTATTGTGTTAAACATTTAGATTGCAAAGATAAAAGAAGACAATAATGAAACACCTTTTGAGATTCAAGATCTTCCAGAGCAATAAAATCCAGTGGATCAATATGTAATCTCCACATTGATTGACCAATTTCTTTATTTTTGATGGGTTGACAGGCTTTTATAGTGACAAAGTTCAGATAATGATTGAACTGAAAATCATAAAAGGGTGGGGAATTTCATCAACAATAATTGTAGTGGGGGAATAAAAAACCATTCATTAATTGTTGCCTTATCATAGTAATTGTTTGGAAATTTGAAGATATAGTGAGTTGAAATTATTGTAAATTGAGATAAAATAATCATTTCATTTGGGATTTGGTAGGCTATGCAACTGCCCAGATTTTAAAATTGGATTGAGATAAGGAAAAGTGGAAGGACACAAAGATGGAAGAACTTGAGATAATAAAACAAAAAAGGGATTTCAAGAATATGCAAATAATCTTTTCAAAGGAGAAAAAATCCAAAGATCAGCTTCATTAAGAGAAAAATTTCAGCATCAAATTTGATTTGAGAAGAGAAAACTTCACAGACCAATGGATTTTGAGAAGGAAAATCTTTCAAAGAAAATAGAGTTAAAAGGGAAGAAAAGGAAGATGAATTTGATAATCTTGCCAATGAGCTCTTCAAGGCCTCTTAGGTGTAGACAATTTCATCTTTAACTAATAATTAGCTCTTCATATATTTGAAAAAATCCTCATTATTGAAGATCATTTGATGAAATATATGTTAAGATTTATGGAACAGGTTCAAATGGTCAAATTGAGGAATGTATGATTCGACATTATTCAACTTGGTTTTGTTAAATGCGACCTCTTGTATGAAAAATTGGGTTCCACTGGGGAAATTTCAACTCAAATTGGTTTCAAAATATTTTATTTGAATTTTTTAGTTTTGAATTAAGTTTGATTCTGAGCCAGCCAGAATTTTTAGCAAAAAATCATTTTTTTCTAACACTCAATTTTTTTAAAATGTATTATTTTTTCATTTTCACCCTAATCAAAAATTAATTATCAAACTTACTTGATGGGCTAAATAATTCATACAATTCTTTTTCCCCACAATCCTCAACATTCAGTCAAGACTCTAAGTAATGTATTTTTCTGTTCACTGCTGATAATTCGATATCAACTAAAGCTTTTTTATGATATTACACTATAGTATTTTATTTTTTCCTCATGGAATCATTCAGGTTAGAATTGTTTTGAGCTTCAATCTTTAATATTCTTAGCTTTACAATTATTATCACCAAACCCCAATCATCCAAATCACCACCAACGACATTGGAAGACTTCCAAATTGCTTCATCATTTCTTCACAAGCAAAAGAGATACTTTTTATTCTGTTTCATCCAAAATTTATGATTTTTTTATATATTGATAATTAAAATCACTAAAAAGAGCAATATCTTTTCTTCTTAAATTCTTTTTCCCTAAATTCATTCCTACTAGGCCAAAACAAAGTCTGAATCACTTTTGAAACAATTTTTGTTTCTTTATCCCATTATTTTATTTGTTTATTTTCAATATTTTTAATTTTTTTTTCAAACATTAATAATTAAAAAATACAAATACAAAAACAAATTTAATTGGTTTCTTTCAAAAAATCAAGCTTACTACCCCGAAATCAATTTGAAATAACTTCTGAAATTATTTTGGCTTTTTTGTCAATTCTATTTAGAAAAAATGCTTTGAGAATCTTTCTCTTTTCCATTTTTTTTAAACAAAACATCTACTAGCCCAAAATCAAGTTGGAATCACTTCCAAAACCATCTCTGGAATTTTGTTAATTAATCTTAATTTTTTAATTTTTTCTCAAAAATATTAATAGTAAAAAAACCTTGAATAATATAGTTACTCAGCCTCTAAAGTTATGTGGATTCAATTACAAATAAGTTCAAGTTTTCTTATTTTACAAATATTTTTTAATATCAATACTAGTAGCAAATAATCAACTTGTAGTCACTTCTGAATTAATTATGTATTTCTTTCCACTGCTTCAATTTTAATATTTCTTCCCTCATACTGCTTCTAATCCTAACCAGTATTTTTTTAATTTTGAATTTCTTTTTTTGGTAAGACTCTGGGAGTGGAATTAATAAAAGATGAAAAATTGATTCTTCATCATGTTTCCGATCCTCCCAAAAAGAATTGAATTCTATTTGAAGAACCACCCTCCTTCTCCAACAAGAAACAATTCAAATCAGAACCAATCCTCCTCTTCCCTCAATGCTCCTTTGAGCTTGAATTATGATGGCTTGGTGACACCCCAGCCAATGCTAGTCTACCATGAGTTACTTCAAAGTTATTAAATTTCATGAAATTCTTCCTATAGACCATCTTATACCTTAGCAACAAGAGAACAAAGAATATTAATTAAAAATTTAAGATAGGCCTTACAGAAATCTGACCCAAAGCACAAGAAGATGAGGAATGTCTCAATATTAACAATAAGAGCCAATAAACATAATCAAGCCATGTTTAAGCTTCCTCCCATGAATTCACACAGAAATCCTTACACACTAATTCATTCTACCATTCCATCTGAATTACCAGGAATAATTTATAGAGTCCATTTCTTCAACACTCCCACCTTGATATTTCAAACTCTCCTAGATCTAATCATTTTTTTAAATAATTTTTCCAACATCAGAAAAAACATCACACAAAACAAGAATATTTTGGCTGATATCATGGAAGGTATTTGTTTTAGACAAGGTCCAGATGAAGGGAGATTTTCTGGGGTGTATGCGTGGAAACCTGGATTAACAATCAAATAAATTGAAAATGATAATTATCAATAGGATAAGCTTAAAAAATATGACCAATTTATTCAATCAAGAATTCAAACTGTGTCCAAAATTCTGCATGAAGATAATCTTCAACTGATGAATGAAGCAAACCATCCTGGCTTTAGTCAAACTGAGTGGACGAGCTCAAATGAATTCAAATCTTTCTCCAATGTCATTAGTACCAAGAATGGACTTACTAATAAGCCTCATGAAGATGAAAACAATTGGAATGCATGGAAATATGGCATTTTTCTTTAAAACAAAAAGATAACTTGAATCCAGTTTCCACTACAATCCCCCCAGCTGGAAATGGACCTCCTTTTCTATATTTGAAACTTGGAATATATTTTTCAAAACAGCCAGGAATAATGGAAGTACTTTTGGAAATATCAGATATCAATTGAATTACAAAATAATCCAATCATTACTCATCTTGGATGCTCATTCAAAATCAACAAAAAATTGTTTAATCTTGGTAAGCACTTATTAAGTTTAAGCCCACAGCAACTTCCAAAAGGAATTTTTGATAAATCAAGAAGAATGAAAAATATTTCAAAAGGGAAAAAAACATGAAATCTTTTCAATAGTCTATGATTTGTTTTTTTCTTAAGCTCATTCACTGAAATAATTGTGCCACTTTGAAGTTTCAGATGAAAGGAATTTTCACAATAAGTGTTAATTCCAATATTTAATTTCAGTAAATAAAAAATCATTAGTTATAAATAATAAAGAGAATTATGGGAATTTATTTGGTAATTTTTTTGATCTGAAATGAAAAATAAGTTTATCTGCCCTAATATATAATACATATATTGTGCCTTAAATTCCATGACAAATATTTTTCCATTTGATATAAACACCTCACTTATTATTCATATTAATTACTACTTAAGCTCCAAAAGAATTATTAATTAATGTTTCTAAAATTCTGAAATAATAATTATTGAATATTGGAGGGCGTTTGGCAAGTGGTATGCACTTTGCTTTCAATTCCTCAAGAACGTTTATGAAATATTTATAGGTTCCCTAGGTATTATTATTGATTTGGTGTTAAATTCTGAAAAAACATTGTTAAAATTCATATAAATAACTTAATTATTATTACCATTGAATATTCCCCGAATTGCCAAAGAATTTTCAATAAATTTTCCATTAATCTGCTTTGAATTCCACAACCCACATTCACTCTAACTAAAATTCCTCAGGAACTATTATTAAATCTTTATAGATTCTGTAGGTATTAATATTGATCATTTCTTAAGTTCTGCATCAAATAAGGTTTAATTTGATGCAATCCATCAGCTATTATTACTATTGAATATTCCCTAAGTTTTCAAAGAATAATTAATTAATGTGCCTGAGATTCTAAACGAATTATTCTTCAATATGCTTGGAATTCCACATGTGTTATTTTCCCTACCTGAAATTCCTGAAGAACTATTATTCAATATTTCTTAATTTTCTAGGTATTACTATCAATTGTGCCTTGAATTCTGCCAAAACTATTTTTCAAATAGATAAAAATCCCTCAATTATTTTTATTATTTAATATTTCTCAAATTAAAACAGAATTAGCAATAAATGTTCCCAAATTTCTGGAAGCATGATTATTAAATCTGTTTCAAATTCCACAACTGGAATTTGCTTTACCTAAAATTACTCAAAAACTATTATGAAATATTTATAAATTCCCTAGGTATTACTATTAATTGCTTCTTAAATTACCCCAAAAATTTCAATTTGAGACAAATCACTCAATTATTCTCAATTTTTGATATTCCCTACATTTGCAAAGATTTATTGTTTGATGAATCTTCTCAAAGTTCCACAAGTATTATCCACTGTGGTCAAAATTCCTCAAGAATATTATTCAATATTTAGAAACTCCCAAGGTATTATTATTCATTTTTCTTTAAATTCTGCAAGAAATATTTATCAAATTGACCTACATCTGTGAGCCTTAGAGGTATTTTCATATACCCAAAAGACCACAAAAGATAAATTAAGACACAAATATAAATAAAATAAATTTATTTATATTATAAAGATAAAAATTTAAATATAAATACAAATTTATATTCAAAAATCAAAATTTAATTATAATCTAAAAACAAAATTATAATAAAACTTAAAATTATGAAATTATATTTTTACTTGTAAAAATTAAGTAAAAATGAATTTTTAATAAAAATTGTGAAATTAAAATATGTTTGGTAAAAAGCTATATAAAATATGTTCTAGCTTTTTATCCAATAAATAAACATATAAAAATTATTTCACCATTTGATTCCTCATAAAAAATTAGGTGGGGTCACCTCTGAGTGAAACTTTTGTAACTCAACCCTAAATAAGCTTAAATGAAGTTTTTAGTATTTTCTGAATGAAAATTGAAAATTCTCAAAACTTTAATTCAATTCTCGTCACATGTAGTGTTAATCACCAAAATTTGTGTTAAAATTGAGGTGTTGTGTATATTTTAGAAGTTATTAGGAATTAAAGTATTTTCAATTGAATTCAATTGAAATGTCAAAATGTGTGCATGTATTACATAAGTGAACTTTGATTTACATATGAGGTATCAATTATTATTGTATTGAACTGTAAAACTCAATTGAATTACATATATAAATTATAAGTATAATACATGATGAGGAATTAAAGGGAAAATAAATTGGAAATATTAAATTTGGGGGGGGAAAACAACTCCAGATCTAAGGGGGAGCTAGACCCCCAAAGTCCTTGCTGACAGGCGTGTAGTGTCAAACTTCACGCAAAAGTTCATCACTTTTGGCCTGCAATTGAGTTACAGGGTCTGTGGACTCAATTGATGATGAGGTTTTGATACCAACTGGGGTAGTTTTAGCTGTTGCCAAGAGGGTAAAACTACACCTTAAAAAAATAATCATATTAAAAACAGTTTTAACTGGTTTCTACATCTCTTACACACATTCTGACGTGTCTTGGAGGCTCTAGACCAGGTATTGCTATAGTAATGGCTGATTTAAGGGTCTAAAATGGCCAAAAATGGCTTAAACCAGCCCTTTTTTGGTCTAAACCAGGGTTCAATGATGCCATAATTGGCTTTTCCGTTGTCAGACTATTTTTCACGACTGACAAGAGTAAATTTTACTTTTTGAGTAAGAAAATTGATGGCTATAAAAGAATGTCTTCTTTGCCCCACTTTTCTTTTCATGTTAGAATCTTTTCCTTTTATAATTGGTTTAAACATTGTTAAACCAATCAATAAAAGATTCCAACCACCATTTTTAAATCATTTTAATCCTTTTAAACACGTGAAAAAACCATTATAATCATTGTTTGTAACTTTTATAATCATTTTTACCCCTGAACCACCCCAAAAAGTGAATTAAAGCATCTTTCATCACTGTAAACTTTGTCACTTTGTTTCCAAATTCACTCAGGTCACTTTTGCACGTGTTTTCTCTTTAATTTTTCTTTTAAAGACTTTGTTCTTTAATTGATTGCTTTCAGGTCTTTGCTCAATTAATTCCAATTGAAATTGCTCTTGAAGAAATTTCTTTTGTAGCCTTAAATATCTCTTGAAGAGTACTTTTGGATAAATTTTTAAGGTTGGTAAAACAATAAATCTTTATAGTATTATTGTTTTATACTAATAAAGTTGTAAGCAATACAATTGGCGTGTTTTCTCTTAAAAATAATACTTCTTACTATTTTTAATTGATTTTTACCTTATACAAATTTTGAGGACAGAAAAAGTACTTGATTTTTAATCAAAGTTTCATATCCACACCTTACATTTGGGGGCCCAGCCGTGATATTTTACCTGTGACATATTTTTTTACTCTTTTTAAATATTTTTTCTTAAATTGAAAAATTTGAAAACATGTAAAAAATACTTATAATTCAAAAAATCAATAAAAAAATTATTTTTTTAATATTATAAGTGTGGCTTATATTTTAATTTCTTTTTTGAAAAATCCTTTTTTTTACTTAATTAATTGGTTTTTGAATTGATTTTAGTGTCTGACAATGTGGTAAGACAAGAAAACATTGAAACAGCCTCAACAGTAACCAGCATTATTCCAGCCAGTACTGTTAGTTCTGATCATAATAGTACTATTATTGTGACTCAGAACATTCAACCAGAGCCAATTTCTTCTGAATTAGTCAACTTGGAAATAGTTAATACTCTTCATAAAGCCAAAGATCTGGCCAATAATAGGTTTCTTGATGTAAAATTACTATTTTAAGCCTTTTTAACCATAATTATGCCTTCAACCAGATTAGGAGCCAGCTATAACCCCTCAAGCAGCTCCCAGAAAGGTAATGGATGTGATTTTGGCAGAGGCCAATCAGGTACAGAAGGAAAAGGGTCAGTTTATGACTTCCAAAAAACTAAAATGGGTCATTCTGAAGCTGATAATACCATTTTACCTTCAAAAAGAGCTGACACGGCCACAACAAGCCTCAGTGGACATATACAAAGCCAGCCACAGTGCATATAACAATGCACTTCAGTTCAAGGAGTACCAAATCCTTGCAGACCTGTGGAAGAATTGCATGAATTCCTACCTGACTGTGAGGAAATTCCTGGGCCATCCCAATACTTTCAAATTGCTCAATGGATAGCATCCATTGATAGAGCAGAAAAACATGATGCTTTTGACACTATAATGGAGGAAAAACAACCGTCCACCACCCAAACCAGTGCCAAAAACAACCCCAGTGGCCAGCAGCAGAAATTTCAATGTGAAAAAGCAGACACAAACTCCAAACAAGGGCAAAGGGAAGGCACCAGCCCCAAACCCTTACAGCCAGGGCTACAGAATCCCAAAGATTCAACAGGATGCCATGGAAAATGTATTTCAGATGGCCAGAACCATGATGGAATTACAAAAGAAGTAGGAAGCCAGATTAAAATATCAAAAATAATTTCTGATACTTTTGATTATGTTCCAGAGTTGTATAAAGCTATTTCTGACGTTGTGGGAACTCCTTTTGGTGTGGGATGAAATAAGGCAGTACCTTGAGGGGGAAATTATTGGTAAGTCTGTTTTGAATTTCAGAATTTTCTAATAAACATGGGTGCTAAGGTGTATTAGATGCCCCTCTAAATAATACTAAATAGTCAGCCTACAGAGAATCACAAAATAAAATAAGATTTGTGGCTTTAACAGATAGAGAAGACTTATCAGCAGTCTCTAAATCAGACCTATCAATAACACTACAGTAAAACTCTGATATAAAATTTCTGATAAAATAAACACTAGATTTTTTTTATTTTATTTTAATAAAAGTGATGATAATATATATATATGTGTTTTGGGTTTCTGTTATTTTAATAAAACTAATAAGAATATTTTTTTTGTTTTTTTTAAGAAGAATGATAAGAATATATATATTTTTTATGGTTTTAGGTTGATTATAATGATTTTTTTGATATGAGTACTAATCATAAGACTACTGGATTTGATTCTTTTAAAATATTTTTTTAATACTGAGTTTTATATCACTACTACTTTTTTTTTTAATAATACTAAGCCACTGAGCTTTTTTACTATGTTAATACTACTATTCTTCACTGATACTAAGCTACTGAGCAAGGCTACTGAGCTTTTAATTATGGTTATACTACTATTCTTCACTAATGCTAAGCTACTGAGCAAGGCTACTGAGCTTTTCACTACTAAAACACCACTACTTTTCTAGATATCCTGCTAGTTCAGGGATGGTTGTGATCCTGGATTGTAGGAGCTTGTTCCATGATGATGGGAAAAATGAGGGAGAGAGGACCTCTATTTATAGCTTTTGGGCCTCCATAGAGCTTCTCAAAACAGGGTACTTAGAAAAAAATCATAGTTGAGAGGATTTAGCTGGTGAGATGTGTAATTTTGGTGTAGCAGCGTGTTTGCTGAGAGAGTTATGCTGGTGGTGCTTTTTCTTATCAAAATCATGTGATGTATTTGAGATAATTTGGCTGGTGAGATTTTCTTTTTTGCCAAGAAAGTGGAGAAAATATAGCTCCTGACAATTGAACTTTATTCTAGTCATATGATATATATGAGAAAATTATGCTGGTGTTTCTGTTTCTTATCAAAATCATGTGATGTCTTTGAGATAATTTTGCTGGTGAGATTTTCTTTTTATCAGAGTCATGTGAGGTCATTGAGATAATATAGCTGGTGATGTTTTCTTGAAGGTGGGGAAAGTATTTTTTTGTTTCTATTTTTACGTATTTTATGAGAGAATCATGCTGGTGGTGCTTTTTCTTATCAAAATCATGTGATGTATTTGAGATAATTTGGCTGGTGAGACTTTCTTTTTGCCAAGAAAGTGGAGAAAATACAGCTCCCAAAAATTGAGCTTTCTTCTAGTCATATGATATGTATGAGAAAATTATGCTGGTGTTTCTGTTTCTTATCAAAATCATGTGATGTCTTTGAGATAATTTGGCTGGTGAAATTTTCTTTTTTCCAGAGTCATGTGAGGTCATTGAGATAATATGGCTGGTGATGTTTTCTTGAAGGTGGGGAAATTATTTTTTTTTCTCTTTGTTACGTATGTTCTGAGAGAATTACGCTGGTGGTTTCATTTTAGTATTGTATCATTGCATATGGAGATTTCATCATTTCTATCAAGTTTGATGCGTGTTATTATTACTAAGGAAGCATTTGTTCTTGGAAAATATATTGTAATTTTATGCATAGCCTTGAGGTATTTCTTCTTTAAATTGAATCAAGGTGGGGAAAATACAGCTCTGATGCTGTGGTCCGTCTTCATATACCTTTATTTAGATTAACTCCTTTTAATTGCATAATTTGTTATTGATGATGCAATAAGGTGGATAAATTCTTTGATACTATACTGTTTTGATAAGATCTTGAGGCTGTGTATTGTATATTTCTTTTTGAAATTTGTAATTGTAATGTGTAAATCTGTTTTGCATAATTCTTTTTATTATCATTTTTTCTCTTTTGTTTTATTGGTAAGCTGGAAACTGGTACTAATGGTATGGAAGACCACATCCCCCTCTCCATTTAATGCTGTCCCCAGCATTCCAGTTGAAAAGCTTGCCAATATCAATAATATCCATTTTGATCAATTTCTTCTCCCTCTGATATTAAATCTTCAGCTTAAATTTCTTCACTGCTGTCATTTCCTGACTCTGTACTTGATTCAAGTTTCTTTCCTCTGGGATAAAACCTCCTGATGTGACTTGCTGCAAATTTTCTTGTAAGTTTAGTGCCATCCAATTCTTCAAGCTCATAAGGTCCATTTTTAATTTGATTTATAACTCTATATGGTACATTCCAACCGTTCTTGAAGAGTAAACCCCACTGTTACTCAAGTGGTTTATTATAAACTAATACCATGTCCTCTGGTTCAAGTGAATTTCCCGGTCTATGTGCCATCTTTTTGTCCAAATATTGAACTGAATTGTGTCTTGAATTTCTCAATTTCTGTGCTGCTGCTAATCTTTTTCTTGTTTTGCCACAATCTGTATGGTTCTTTCCTCCAATAGTTCTTCTAGTTGGTATCTTATTTTGATTGAATATTCTTCATCAATTTAACCTTGAAGTCTTGATTATTCTATTATTCACCTTGGTTGTTAATTTTGATATCTTCATTTTTTTATTTTCTTGATTCCTTTATTTTACTTGCATATTCAGCCCTCTGGTGTGCTACCCCTGTAGTTTGAGTCATACAAATACTAAATCTTGGCCGTCTGGGAGCCACCCTGTAGCTTAAAGTCAATCAAGGACTGGTTTTAGCCTTCAGGTTGCTACCCTTTAGTTTAAAGTCATACAAGGACTAATTTTAGCCTTCAGGTTGCTACCCTTTAGTTTAAAGTCATACAAGGACTAATTTTAGCCTTCAGGTTGCTACCCTGTAGTTTAAAGTCATACAAGGACTAATTTTAGCCTTCAGGTTGCTCCCCTGTAGTTTAAAGTCATACAAGGACTAATTTTAGCCTTCAGGTTGCTACCCTGTAGTTTAAAGTCATACAAGGACTAATTTTTAGCCTTCTTTATTTGATCTGATCTTTTATCCTTAATTGTAATGACGAAAGTTTATTTTATTTGTTTTTGTTATTATAATAATTTTTTTTATGTTGAAAAAAGATTTTTTTTTTAATTTATTTTCTGTTGAAAAAAGAATTTTTTTTTTTTTTTGTATTTTATGTTAAAAATTTTTTTTTTTTTCATTTTCTTTTTATCTTGAAAAAGTTTTTTTTTTTTTTTTTATGTTGAAAAAAATTTTTTTTTTTTATGTTGAAAATTTTTTTTTTTTTTTTTTTTTTTTTTATGTTGAAAATTTTTTTTTTTTTTTAAGAGTGATCAAATTGATGTGTAATGTTGAATGAGGTTTCAATTTGATGAGTGTTGTTATACTTTCAAATGGTGTATACCCGGCAAACAGCTGATGTTAATCCCCCCGCATTGCACAGTCGCACAACTAGTCAAATCCTCATAGCACAAATTTTAACTTCAGCTTTCTTGTTGAATTAGCTTTTTTTTAATCTCTCATAAAAATTTCTTTATCACTCACCTCTCTTCAACATAAATTTCAATCAACCCATTTTTTTTATTTCTCCATTTCTCTTTGTCTCAATTCAAAATACTCTACGACGCTCTGAGCAAGGCCTGTATGTATAAAATGAAAAAGTCCTTCATGAAAACTATACCTCGGCCAACTTTCTTTCTTCCAGATTAAACTACTTTCAGTGTCAAAACCTGGTCTTGAGGAATGAGTGGTATGCTTGTATCACTTTCAGCCATCTTTTTGATTTCTTCTGCTCTTTTGAAACGATTGTTGAATTCTCGAAGCAAAGAAGTGTTGGGGGCAATTGGAACTGCATGTGGAAACTCCATCCCCCAAAGGATTTTTATATGCAAAGAAAATGAATCCTCAAAGCATATTTTTAAATCAGTCAGGCATACAAACAGCTTTCATTTTAATAGTGAAAGTAATAAAAATTACCTTGGTGTACTGAAAGTCTGGAGGTGTATTGCTCATAACAAGATGATATGGGTTTGACTTGTGTGAGCGATTATCCTTGTGTTGAAACTTGACATTTTTTGTTTTGAGTATTTTTGAATTATTATGATTTGTTGAAATTTGTATATGTGAAAGTTGATTCTTCTTGTTCTTTTCTTTTGGACCTTTCTGTAGTTGAAGGGTGTTGACTTTCTCTACAATAGTTTCGTAATCCTTCTGTGATTGTTGAAGTTGCTGCTCCAAGAATAAAATCCATTGGTTTTGCTGGTCCACAACATAACAAAGATTAGGTTCTAAAAGAGGGTCATCTGGATTAGTATGATCAAAATTAGAAAACCTATTAAAGCTCATGTTAAAAAAACTTGTTTTGATTATTAAGAGAAGGTGAAATTCTTTGAGAAACCCATTTTGTTGACGACATAATCTTTTCATTTTTATGAGATGAAAGATAAAAAATTAAAACAAAGGGTGGTGTGGAGAAAGGGGACTCACCGTAATTGATTTGATGTGCAATGCGAAAATAGAATGGCATGGAGCTGTTGACAAAAAATTAATTGAAAGGGGACAGTGCGACGTGAATTTCCCCACATCACCCGATTGTCAGGGGTGGTAGTGGTTAGTGATTCTGGGTTGCTTTCCACTTTCAGCAAATTTGAAACGGGTTCAATTCCCCCCTCTGGCAGTAATTCTGCTGCCGGACCTATCAGTTTCAGGAATAGGGTAACCATGCTGTGTAGCATATTCTGAGCCTTGAGCAAGGTTAGTGATGCAATTTGGTATCGTTGTTTTCCTTGAGTCTTTCAAACAAAATTGATCTTTGGAAACTTGTTGTGATTGAGGGTGCTCAACCTTGATTATGATTTGAGAAGTACTGATTTCAATTTCCTTATTTAAAATGCTGGAAGGATGCGTGCTTGTCAAAGATTGACTAAACTCATTAATTTGGGGCTATAAGAATGTCATCCAGTATAAATCAGAGTAGTCTTTTGGTGAGTTGAATTATTTTCTGTATTGAGGTGGTCATTTTATGACCGGCGGTCATAATTTGACATTTTAAATTCTTTGATCTTCCTTTTCTGTATCTGAATGGCCTAGCTTGTTTAGTTGGTTTTTCTTCCCTGTCTTGATATAGCTTTCTTTCTTTTAGGGAAAATTATGACCGGCAGTCATAATTTTGAAATTTTGAACTTCTTCTATCTTCTTTTTCTGTACCTGAATGGCCTAGCTTGTTTGGTTGTTTTTTTTTCTTCTTGTTTTGCTTTCCATATTTTATCTTTTCCTGTCTCAAAGAACCAAATTATGACCGGCGGTCATAATTTTGATATTTTGAGCTATCTATATCTTCTTTTGCTGTTTCTTCACACCATCTTTTCATTGTTTTTTTCAAAAAAGAGAAATAACATTAATAAAGGAATATGGGCCCACACTTCCCCAAACTTGTGACATTTTTCATATGAGGTGGCATAAGAACAGATAACCACCCCTGTTTCTTTTTAAAAAATAAAATCATAATACTTATACATTGAAATAAAATATCTTGGAAATGTTGAGTTTGAAGTCCTTTATTTAATACTGATTTATAGCATTGAGTGATAAGATACTTGAAAAAAAATGAAAAAAATGAAATTCCTTTTTGATAAGGCAGGAGGTCACTGCCCTGAATTATGGAAATGTTGAAAAAAGATTTTTTTTATGTTTTTGAATGTTTTGAAATTCCTCTTTGATAAGGCAGGAGGTGACTGCCCTTGACTGATAAGAGTGTTTAAAAAAAGATTTGAAAAAAAAATTGAAATTCCTCTTTGATAAGGCAGGAGGTCACTGCCCTTGATACTAATACAGATATATACAGAATTCTCTTTTTTTAGGTGATTTTTTTATTTTATTTTGCTTTTTTTTTATATGGTTTTTTATTTTTTATTTTTTTATTTTTTAATTGGTGATTAAAATTGGATTACTTCAGCTATTATTGAGAAATATTCAACCTTCTGTTGTGAATTACTGAAAGACATATGTCCTTCAATATTTCCCCAAATAGCTTGTCACATTGTTTTTTTGTGTGTTTCCTTTCCATTGTGAAACAAAACCTTTGACTTCAAGAATAAACATGTACCCCAAATCACACCAGCAAAGAGTTCCCCCCAAGATTTCCAAACCATCTAGATTCAAATCTTGAGCCCATAACATTTTGTGATACAGTCCTTCTATTGTCATTTGATAATATTCATAGGGCTTCTTCCAGTAAGGATTCCTTAAATTTCCTTTGATTCCAATAGTGGTTAGTAATTCCAGAAAATCAACATCTGTAAGATTTGATCCAGGTAGTTCTGAAAGATATTTGGTTTGAATTATTGGTGAATCTAGCTCATAATCATACAGTTCTTTAAATGTTATTATTGGAAGTATTACATAATCTTCTACTCCTTCATATTTTGGTATGTCTTTCTGTATGCCATTTTGATTCTGGGAGTCATTTGGTAATCCAGATGTAATTCCTTGATTTTGATTAAATAAATCAGTTGAGCTTGAAAGGCAGAATATTTGATCATAGGCATCATTAAATTCTTCTAGAATGCTAAGTCCAGCTAGCCTTTGTGTACTTTCTGATAACTCTCCTTCTTCTAGGTCTTCAAATATTCTTCCTTGCTTATATTTATCTTCCAAATCTCCATTATTTTGTTGGTATAACTTCAAGTCATCTTCTGATTCTGCTGTTTCCATTTTTTTCTCAATCCTCTTTTGAATATTTCTATCCCAAACTTGATCCATTTTGTCTTCAGTAATTATGGCACTTTCCTTTTCCAATTCTTCAAATTTTCTTTTTGCCAATGGCTTGATTATACTATCTTTTGGTTCTTCACTTAGTAAATCTTTTTCAGTGTCACCAATGTACCCAGTTTCCTCTTGAAATAAATTGAAATAGTATTCTGAAGTTCTTGAGGAATTTGCTTCAGGTGGGTTCAGATCCATTTTGAATTTCTTCTGTGGGCTTTCTACTTTATCTTCTTTATTCATACCACTTAACTCAAGTGCTAGCCATTTCTCTGGGTCTTCTATGGCTATGTCCAAATTTCTTCTCATCTTCTTTAGTTCCTCTTTGATTTTTTCTATTGCTTCACTATCTTCTACCTCCAGTTTATCTTCTGTCTCCTGTCCTTTAGATTTTAAATGAGTTACAGCAGGCATACTTTCTTTGGATGAAGATAATATGCTTGACTTTTCTTCATCTATTATCTGGTTGAAATTTTCAAATACTAAGAAGTCCAGGTAGGTTTTTTCTTCACTTTCAAAAGTGACTTCAAGATTTTTAATTTGACCAATTGGCTTCAAAGAGTTGACTGTTGATTTTGATGCATAAGGGCTGATGTTTAATTCTGCTTTTAGGGCCATTTCCTGAGTTATAACATTCAAATCATTTTTTGCATCAAAAATGGCTGAGAAGGGTATTTTCTTTGTTCCAAGAAATATTGTCTTCACTCTAGTTGAAGATTGACTTTCTGTTTCCTCTGTTTCTTTTCTTTTGGATGATTCTGCTCCATGTATTGACCATTTTCCAATCTCTGAAGATGCACAAAGCTCCATACCTCTTGGTGGAGAAATTTTCCAGCCCATAGCTTGAGGGCTACATATTGGTAAGCATAATTGACATCCATCTTGCTCTGGATAACTAAATATTTCCCCTTGCTTGTGTGAAAATTCCAATTTAACATTATTATCTGCTAAAAATGGTCTTCCAAGTATGGTTTGTACAGCTCCTTTTGCTATGAATAAATTAATTTCTTTTTCCTCTCCTGTTATCATAGTAATTGGTGTAAATTCTGAGAGTCCAACCAAAGATGTTGTATGTCCACCAATTCCTCTAAGATTCATATTGAGCTTTCTACTTGTAAGTGAGGCTTTAATTGAAATTTCCTCTGGTATTATATTAATTTCTGATCCAGTATCCACCAATGCCATTGTAGGATATTCTTCTCTTCCAATTAATACTTCCATAAATCGAAGTGGGCATGCATAGTGTAATCTTGGGGTATCATAGTCCTGTAGCTTTACTGAAAGTAGTCTCTCTTGAATATCTGACGTATTGACTGATTTTATCACTTCTTTTTCCTGGGTAGTTGAATTTTGTATTTTATCAATAAAGGTTGGTGACATTGATAATATTTCTTCAAGAGTAAGGTTTATCTTTTGTTCAAGTATTCTCTTCATCACATGTTCAATTATTATCTTTGGGTTATTGGGTGTAGATTTTACCTTGTTTTTTAATTCCATCTTTTGTGAATCCTGTCTAAGTACCTCCTTATTCTTTTCCTTGGAAATAATTTCAATATCATCATTATCTACTTCTTTTCCTTCTTGTGTTTTCTTGTATTTTGTTGGAATTAGAACTCTTATTTCTTCTTCTGCCTCATCTTCCTTGTGGTAGGCACCTGGTATCTTATTTTTAAAGGGTTTGTGTGTTTCATTTTTATCCTCTTGCTGGGTTTGGTTTTGACTTTCCTGTCTTGCAGCTCGTTGCCTTGTCTGTCTAAGCCCAACATTTATTTGAGAATTTTCATTTGCTGGTGATATTTGAGGAGGTTTCCAGTTTCCCCATTCTTCTATTTGAGCTATAGCTGCTGCCTTATCACCTTCCCTTTCCTCAATTAATGTTGTTTCTTGCTTCTTTTGGGGTGGATTTGATTGTTCCATCATTTTCTTTGTAAAATCCTCCTGCTCTTTGGCAAAATGTCTAACCAATTCTTTTTCAGATTTAGGGCCTTCTGTGGGTACTCTTTGAAAATTTGGAAAAAGATATGTTCCTCCACGCTTCAAGACAATTCTTTTCTCCAAGTCTTCTGTGAGGTGATTACATCTTATTGCAGAATGACCTTCTTCTAAGCAGTAATAACACTTCAGTAGCTGTCTTGGAGCCATTTGTGCTGGAATATATGGTTGATAACCAGAAGATATGGGTGGTGAAGGATATCTTGGCCTGAATGGCTGTGAGTTTTGTATAGCTCTATGATCTTGATTCTTATTTGGTTGAGGTTTCTTGGGAGATTCAACTACTTCAGAGAGGTGTTTGAGCTGATTAAATACTTCCTTAACTGCTTCATTCCCAGTATCCTTTGATTGATTTTCTTGGGGCTGAGAATTTTCAATTGTTTTGGTAAGATCTTTCATTTGCTTAAAGACTTCTTCCCAGCTTTCCTCTTCAAACCTAGCTTTCTTCTCTTGTGACTTTGGCTGTGAAAATTCCTTCTGTTTACTTAAGACTTTGGCTTCTAGATCTTGTTCAATATACAACTTTATGATTTCCAATCTTGGAATGATATAACCACCATGCAAAGCTTGTACCATGGCCTTATCTTTAATCATTTCTTTGTAAATAGATTCTTGAACACTTGAGGAAAGACTTTCCAAAATTTCTTGATTGTGATTGATATCTCCTTGTATATATTGATACCTTTTGAGATAATTAATAATAGATTCATATTCACCAATGAACGTTTTATATTGGGTCATATTTCTAATTCTTCCTTGTTGAATCTTTGTAAATAATGGAGTAATTGAGGACAGCTTGTATCTTCTTTCAGGTGACACTGTTCCCCATCTCCTCTTCATATCCATTTTTAATTGCTCCCAATCGCCAGTTTCATATCCAGGCATTCCTTCAATATGGTAGCTAATTTCTTGATCTTTAGTCCAAAAGGATATCTGTCTTGCTATATCCCTTCCACTTGCTCCTTCAATTTCTGCTATATTTTCTACTCTTTTAATAAATCTTTGCACTTCCTTTCCATCAAACCATAAATTATAATCCTTTGGTCTGATCTTGACAATGGGTGTATTGTTTTGTGGGATTTCTTGTTGCAATGGGCTTGAAGCCTGTGCATGAATATTAACCCGCTTTGGTAGAGTATTTGGCCTTTGTGAAGTGAATGGAGTTGATGAGGCCATAGGCCTTGAAAATGGTGATGGTGACCCTTCTTGTCTAAAGATTCTTGGCATGCTTGTAGTTTCTTCCATTGGGCTGTTTTCTGTGGTAAAACTTGACTCTTTCCTTTTCCCTTCTTTTTTAAGGATTTCAATTAATTCTTGTTGCATTTCCAACATTCTTTGATGAAGTCTTTCTACATCAGAAATATCTTCTTGTCCTTGCATGGTCTCTTCATTTATAATTTCTTCTTTGGATTCATCTGGATTGTGTGGTATCTTTGATGATGATGCTGAATCCATATTGATATATTCTTTGTTTATTTTCTCTTTTTCACTTTTCTTTTTAATTTCAAATAGTTCATTGAGTAATTTCTGAAAATAATCTGTAACTATCTTTTGATCTTTCTTCTTATTTCTGGGTGTACCAACTGGTATACTATAATCTATAGGTGATTCTTCCCCAGGTGGTGTTTCTCCTCTTTTTGGATAATAAGAGTGAAATGATTTTGTTGAAGAGCTTGATGGTGATGATGATTTAGAATTTTGTGGTTTTTTTGATTCCAGATTGACTTGATAGGTGCTTGAAATTTTTTATTGATAAAAGGCTTTTTTTTATGGACTGAATTTGAATGTTTTTTTTTGGTTTTTTTTTTTGATAATTGACGGATTATTGATGGTTGAAGCTGTTGTTCGCCACTGTTGGGACACCAGATGTGGGAACTCCTTTTGGTGAGGGATGAAATAAGGCAGTAC
This sequence comes from Austropuccinia psidii, assembly GCA_023105745.1. Taxonomy (NCBI): domain Eukaryota; kingdom Fungi; phylum Basidiomycota; class Pucciniomycetes; order Pucciniales; family Sphaerophragmiaceae; genus Austropuccinia; species Austropuccinia psidii. The sequence goes on along the minus strand of JALGQZ010000004.1, from coordinate 20,636,072 downwards.
CTTGAGGGGGAAATTATTGGTAAGTCTGTTCTGAAATTCAGAATTGTCCAATAACAATGGGTGCTAAGGTGTATTAGATTCCCCTCTAAATAATACTGAGTAGTCAGCCTACAGAGAATCACAAAATAAAATAAGATTTGTGGCTATAACAGATAGAGAAGACTTATCAGCAGTCTGTAAATCAGACCTATCAATAACACTACAGTAAAAACTATGATCTAAAATTTCTGATAAAATAAACACTAGATTTTTTTATTTTATTTTAATAAAAGTGATGATAATATATATATATATATATATTTTGGGTTTCTGTTACTTTAATAAAACTAATAAGAATATTTTTCTGTTTTTTTTTAAGAAGAATGATAAGAATATATAAATTCTTTATGGTTTTAGGTTGATTATAATGATTTTTTTGATATGAGTACTAATAATAAGACTACTGGATTTGATTCTTTTAAAATATTTTTTTAATACTGAGTTTTATATCACTACTACTTTTTTTTAATAATACTAAGCCACTGAGCTTTTTTACTACATTAATACTACTATTCTTTACTGATACTAAGCTACTGAGCAAGGCTACTGAGCTTTTCACTATGGTTATACTACTATTCTTCACTAATACTAAGCTACTGAGCAAGGCTACTGAGCATTTCACTACTAAAACACTACCACTTTTCTAGATATCCTGCTAGTTCAGGGATAGTTGTGATCCTGGATAGTGGGAACTTGCTCCATGATGATGGGAAAAATGAGGGATAGAGGACCTCTATTTATAGCTTTTGGGCCTCCATAGAGCTTCTCAAAACAGGGTACTTCGAAAAAAATCATAGTTGAGAGGATTTAGCTGGTGAGATGTGTAGTTTTGGTGTTGCAGCGTGTTTGCTGAGAGAGTTATGCTGGTGGTGCTTTTTCTTATCAAAATCATGTGATGTATTTGAGATAATTTTGCTGGTGAGATTTTCTTTTTTGCCAAGAAAGTGGAGAAAATACAGCTCCTGACAATTGAACTTTACTCTAGTCATATGATATATATGAGAAAATTATGCTGGTGTTTCTGTTTCTTATCAAAATCATGTGATGTCTTTGAGATAATTTTGCTGGTGAGATTTTCTTTTTATCAGAGTCATGTGAGGTCATTGAGATAATATAGCTGGTGATGTTTTCTTGAAGGTGGGGAAAGTATTTTTTTGTTTCTATTTTTACGTATTTTATGAGAGAATCATGCTGGTGGTGCTTTTTCTTATCAAGATCATGTGATGTATTTGAGATAATTTGGCTGGTGAGACTTTCTTTTTGCCAAGAAAGTGGAGAAAATACAGCTCCCAAAAATTGAGCTTTCTTCTAGTCATATGATATGCATGAGAAAATTATGCTGGTGTTTCTGTTTCTTATCAAAATCATGTGATGTCTTTGAGATAATTTGGCTGGTGAGATTTTCTTTTTTCCAGAGTCATGTGAGTTCATTGAGATAATATTGCTGGTGATGTTTTCTTGAAGGTGGGGAAATTATTTTTGTTTCTATTTTTTACATATGTTCTGAGAGAATTACTCTGGTGGTTTTATTTTAGTATAGTATCATTTCATATGGAGATTTCATCATTTCTATCAAGTTTGATGCGTGTTATTATTACTAAGGAAGCATTTGTTCTTGGAAAAGATATTGTAATTTTATGCATAGCCTTGAGGTATTTCTTCTTTAAATTGAATCAAGGTGGGGAAAATACAGCTCTGATGCTGTGGTCCGTCTTCATATACCTTTATTGAGATTAACTCCTTTTAATTGCATAATTTGTTATTGATGATGTAATAAGGTGGATAAATTCTTTGATACTATACTGTTTTGATAAGATCTTGAGGCTGTGTATTGTATATTTCTTTTTGAAATTTGTAATTGTAATGTGTAAATCTGTTTTGCGTAATTCTTTTTATTATCATTTTTTTTCTTTTGTTTTATTGGTAAGCTGGAAACTGGTACTAATGGTATGGAATACCACAACGTAAAAAGTCATCTTTCTGATAAAAATACATCAATTTGTGACAATCTTAAAACAAATAACTTGACTCTGAGCCAAATAAATGATACACTTAAATGCTTTGAGAGAGTTTTAAGAATAATCAAAACTTCCAATAATGATAATTCTTTTTGAATTAAGATAAATGAACAATCTGCCATTATTAAAGAATTAACAGACAAATATTCTAAATTCAATATTGATGACATAATTGAAAGAAGAATAAAACAAGCCATAAGCACTAACAAAGAAGATAATAAAAAAGCTCTTGATGATATTTCAAAATCATTTGCAGAAGTAAAGACAAATATAGTTGCCCTGAAAAAGCATTTTGATACCTCAAGAGAGGAAATATCAAAATTAACAATAAAGATAAATGAAGTTATATCTGATAATACTAAACAAACAGAATTATGGAATGAGCTAACATATAAAGAGGATGATCATAAAAAGAATGTCATAAGCTCTATACAAAACTTGCAACATAAATTAAGAAATTCACAAAGGTGTAACAACAGTAAAATGAATGATATTGAACAACTGCTAAACACTTTACCAAGAATGTCTACACCTCTGAATCAAAATGAAGATGCAAGAATTACCAATCCACAAGTATTGGATATTAAAAATTTACAGTTAAAAAATGAATTTTCTACTTCTTTTCATAACTTAGAACCATCAATGGGCCAAGCACTCTTGAAAGAAGTTCCAAAACTTAAAGAATGGCCTCACTTCAGTGGTGAAGGAGAGTATGACCATATGGAATTCATCAGAGGTATTGACATGATCAAAGAAGACTTTTAATTACCAGACAGATTGGTAACAGCCAGGTTTAACACCTTATTTACCAAATCAGCTCACAGATGGTATATCAAACTGAGACAAGCACATGGACACCAAAGTTGGACTTGGTGGAAAACCCAAATTATCAACAAATGGGCCAATGATGCTTGGAGGTTTAAAGTGGAAAAAGCCTTTGAATCTGCCAAATTTAATGCTGATAAAGACAAAGCTTTACCATGGGTTTTCCAACAAAAAAAAAGATTAACAGCATTATATCCTGACATGTCAGAATTTATGATCCATAGAAAGATTCCAAGACAATGTGGAGGTGACTTAGACCATGCTGTCAAAAGTAGGACTACTGACAAATCTTCAGCAGAGGATATTATCAATATATTAGAAGAAGTAACCACCAGAACCAAAATTGGTTCTAGTATGGTGAGTCTCAAAACAAGGTTTGATACACCTTGGAAAGATTCTGTGGACCAAAACCCTGAAGAAAATTCTAATAATGTTAGCTATAAATCTGCAGATACAGTCAGAAAGTGACATATTTGCCAAAGCACCACCCATTTAGCTAATACATGTCCAAAAAGGGGGGAAATCAATGAAATTAATATTGAAAAGGAACCTGATGTTGAAAAATATGACATAATTGAAGACAAGTCAGATGACAAGTCATCCATATTTTCTGAATCCTAAAAAGATATAGGAAATATCAATTCCACTTTTGACATCATGGAATCTTATTCCCACTTGCCACAATTGAGCAATCGTCAACTTGATTTAGCAAAAGTTCAAGATGCACAACTTATGAAAACCAAATCCCAATAGAAGTAATAAGTGTTACAGACTTGAACACCACCTTCTTTGAAGAGGTCAGAAATAGTTACATTCAAGAAAAGAATTGTAGCATCTTATGCCAATTAGTGAAAAAAGACTGTAAAGACAACTCCCTAATACATGCCTTGGATGAAGTATGGAAAGGATCTTATGACGAAGGAAGATTTCACCTACTGGATGGTATAATTTATCACAGGACCAAGCACACATGTGTCATGACAGTTGTGGGGAGTTCATTAATCAATCTTGTACTAAAAGAATGCCATGACAGCCCCTTCTCAGGACATCTGTCTGAATACAGAACAAGAGAAAAAGACATACCTGAAGCTACTAAACTTCTCAAAAGGTTCAGGAACACTAGAAATAGCAATATTACAAAGTAATATTCTTTTTTTAGGGGGAGGGAATGTGAGCCTTAGAGGTATTTTCATATACCCAAAAAAACCACAAAAGATAAATTAAGACACAAATATAAATAAAAATAAATTTATTTATATTAGAAAATAAAATTTAAACATAAATACAAATTTATATTTGAAAATCAAAATTTGATTATAACTTAAAAACAAAATTACAATAAAATTTAAAATTATGAAATTATATTTTTACTTGTAAAAATTAAGTAAAAATGAATTTTTAATAAAAATTGTGAAATTAAAATATTTTTGAAAAAATTTATATAAAATATATTATAACTTTTCATCCAATAAATAAACACATTAAAATTTTTTCACCATCTGATTCCTCATCAAAAATCAGGTGGGGTCACCTCTGAGTGAAAATTTTGTAACTCAACTCTAAATAAGCTTAAATTCAGTTTTTAGAATTTTCTGTATGAAAATTGAAAATCATCAAAACTTTAATTTAATTCTGATCAAATGTAGTTTTAATCACCAGAATTTGTGTTAAAATTGAGGTGTTGTGTATATTTTAGAAGTTATGAGGAATTAAAGTATTTTCAATTGAATTCAATTGAAATGTCAAAATGTGCATGTGTATTACATAAGTGAACTTTGATTTACATATGAGGTATCAATTATTATTGTATTGAACTGTACAACTCAATTGAATTACATATGTAAACTATAAGTTTAATACATGATGAGGAATTAAAGGAAAAATAAACTGGTAAGATTAAATTTGGGGGGGAAAGAACTCCAGCTCTAAGGGGGAGCTAGACCCCCAAAATCCTTGCTGACAGGCGTGTGGTGTCAAACTTCACACAAAAGTTCTTCACTTTTGGCCTGGAACTGAGTTACAGGGTCTGTAGACTCAATTGGTGATGAGGTTTTGTTACCAACTGGGTAGTTTTAGCTGTTGGCAAGAGGGTAAACCTACCCTTAAGACAAAACAATCATAGTAAAAACCGTTTTAACTAAAAATTAAGTAAAAATGAAATTTTAACAAAATTGTAAAAAAAGAAATAAATTTGGAAAAAATTTAAATAAAAATTATTATAACTTTTTATCCAATAAATAAACATATAAAAATCATTTTACCATTGGATTCCTCATAAAAAATCAGGTGGGGTCACCTCTGAGTGAAATTCTTGTAACTCAACTCTAAATAAGCTTAAATTAAGTTTTTAGTATTTTCAATTCAAAAGTTGAAAATCCTCAAAACTTTAATTTAATTCACACCACATGTGGTGTTAACCATCAATTTTTGTGTTAAAATTGAGGTGTTGTGTTTAGTTTAGAAGTTATGAGGAATTGAAGTATTTTCAATTGAATTCAATTGTAATGTCAAAATGTGCGCATGTATTACATAAGTGAATTTTGATTTACATATGAGGTATCAATTATTACTGTATTTTACTGTACAATTCAATTGAATTACATATGTAAATTATAAGTATAATACATGATGAGGAATTAAAGGAAAAATAAATTGGAAAGATTAAATTTGGGGGGGAAAGGAACTCCAGCTCTGAGGGGAGCTAGACCCCCAAAATCCTTGCTGACAGGCGTGGGATGTCAAAATTAACACAAAATTTCATCACTTTTGGCCTGGAATTGAGTTTCAGGGTCTGTAGACTCAATTGATGATGAGGTTTTGATACCAACTGGGGTAGGTTTAGCTGTTTCCAAGAGGGTAAACCTACCCTTAAGACAAAACAATCATAGTAAAAACCGTTTTAACTGGCTTCTACGTCTCTTAAACACATTATGAAGTGTTTTGAAGGCTCTAGACCAGGTATTGCTATAGTGATGGCTGATTTAAGGGTCTAAAATGGCTAAAAATGGCTTAAACTAGCCCCTTTTTGGTCTAAACCAGGGTTCAATGATGCCATAATTGGCTTTTCTGTTGTCAGAATTTCTTTCACAACTTAAAAGAGTAAATTTCACTTTTGGAGTAAGAAAATTGATGGCTATAAAAGAATGTCTTCTTTGCCCCACTTTTCTCTTCACGTTAGAATCCTTTCCTTTTATAGCTAGTTTAAACATTGTTAAACCAATCAATAAAAGATTCCAACCACAATTTTTACATCATTTTAATCCTTTTAACCACGTGAAAAAAACATTATAATCATTTTTACCCCTGAACCACCCCAAAAGTGAATTAAAGCATCTTTCATCACTGTAAACTTTGTCACTTTGTTTCCAAATTCACTCTGGTAACTTTTGGGCGTGTTTTCTCTTTAGTATTCTTTTTGAATACTTTGTTCTTTAATTAATTTCTTTCAGCTCTTTGCTCAATTAATTCCAATTGAAATTTCTCTTGAAGAAATTTCTTTTGTTGCCTTAAATATCTCTTGTAGAGTATTTTTGGATAAATTTTTATTGTTGGTAAAACAATAAATCTTTATAATATCATTGTTTTATACTAATAAATTTACAAACAATACAATTGCCATGGTTTCTCTTAAAAATAATATTTCTTACTATTTCTGATTGATTTTTAGCTTATACAAGTTTTGAGGACAGGAAAAGTACTTGATTTTTAATCAAAGTTTCATATCCACACCTCACAAAATCCCTCAATTACTATAAGTATTCAATTTTCCTTAGATTAATCAATATCTATTATTGAAATTCCTGAAGTCCCACAAGCATTCTTATTGAATCTATTTGAAATTTTGCAATGGCTACTTTGCCTCAAAATTCCTGAAAATGTATTATCAATATTCAGAAATTACATAAGTCTTATCATGAAGCTTCCCTCCAATTCCATGAAAAATGTTAATAAATTTGTTATCAATCCCTCAATCAACATTTGTATTTAATACTCCTCAAACTCCCTCTGAATTATTATTTAATTTTCAGATAATTCGACAAACATTATTCTTGGATCTGCTTCCAACTTGGCAATGGCTATTTACTTTTCCTCAACACTCCTTAAAATTTATTATCAATATTAATAAATTCCCTAAGTATTATCATGAATTTCAATCACATTCCAAAAACAATGTCTATCATTTTGTCCTCAATCCCTCAGTCATCATTATTATTTAATATTCCTTAAGCTTCCACTGCATTATTAATTCACTTTCACAAAATTCTACAAGAATGATTATTGGATTTTCTTCAAATTATTCAATCACTATTTACTTTGCCTCAAAAACTCCTCACCATTTATTGTCCAATTTTTATAGATTCCTGAGGATTATTATGAATTTTTCCTTATATCCAGCAAAGCATTTGGATCAATTTGATATAAATCCCTAAGCAATCATTTCTATTTGATATTCCACAAATTTCCCTTGCATTATTTATGAATGTTTCCAGAATTTCATAAGCATGATTATTTAATTTGATTTAAATTTGGCAAGGGCTATTTAATTTTCCTCAAAATTCCTAAATATTGATTATACAATAGTTATAAATTCCCTAAGTATTTTTCTTACTTCATACTACAGTGGTAAAATCTCAGTTGGATTCCCAAGTAACTGAAAGATATTGAGTTTTTTTTTGTGGATTTGGTCTGAACTAAAATTATCTCCACACAATTGAGTTATTTTTCAATGAATTGAGATGTTGGATCTATTATTTCCACAGGAATGGAAGAATATTTTGATTTCCCAGCAATTTGTGGTCCTTAGTGAATGGGGGTCAAGCATAGTAGGTATTTTAAAGATGTTATCTTTCCTAAAGAAATTCAATTGTTGACATATTGTAATGATACTTACCTAAGAAGCACTCTTATGAATCACTCCCTCATGAAAAGTGAGTGAAATTCTCTTGAGTCCTTAAACCTTTGGTGGCTTTCTGGTGCTTGACGGCAGCACAGCTCCAAGTGAAGCACTCAAGCTTGAAATCTGATCTGCCCTGGTGAAATATCCAAAATTTACCATTTTTCTTTAATAAAATATGAATAACATTCTTTTGAGTAAGTAAATGCATAGGATTAAGGCCAGATTTGTATTCTACACAAAACTTCATATAGGGTAGCTCAATAGAGTTAATAATCTTAATAAACTCTATGAAGTGGTAATGAGGAAAATACTTCAACACCCAATCAGCAATACCACATAAATTAATTTTCAAAAACTTTGTTTTTCTCAATGTCATGCCAAAATAAGGGTAATGTGAGAAATATCATGTTACATATACACTAGGAATAGTTTTATTCATGTTTTTAGTGCTTGATTGTACTGTATTTTTATTGAAATTTTTGATAAACCCATAGTGAATATAAATAGTGAAGCCTGAATTGCTCTTTTAATGTGAAAGTAGCTATGGTGGACAAAATACATCAAAGAGAGGAAGGTTACCCAACTTCTGAGGCCTCTGAGGCATGGATAGCTCTAAAGCTTAGAACCATGGCCTATAGTGGCCCAATTGCTATACTCAAAACGTTTGGGAACTTGGTTACCAAGTCAAAGTCCCATTAAATCATGATAAAATAGCAAATAAGCTGCCATTTTTATGTTTCAAGGAGGTAATGAGAAGCTCTTATGCCTGAAACCATGTTAATTATGAAAGATTCTGAGTGGATAATCCCTCAAATGGTAATAAAAGCTCTTTTGGTACTAGTAACCATGAATTTGCCTTGTGACAACCAGCTATTAATGTGCTATTTGCTTTCCTAAATAGATATATGGTAAAAGCTTCAAACATTCATTAAAAATACAATTATTAATGAATATTTCTGAAATCTTCATGACTAATAGAAAAAGGTATAATCCATATAAAAACAGAAATTATCATGACTTTTCGGTCCAAATTCAAAGTTTTACTTACAGTCCATTCTTGATGATTCCACATGAAACACTGAATATTCACAAATTCACAGAAAATACAAGCTGTAATTGAATTTCCAAAAACATTTTTAGCTTTTGGGAATTAATTTTTGCTTTAAATGGAGGGAGATTGAAATTTTTTACCCCTTGTATTCCTAACCATAAATGGGTTGGTAGTCATGTAAAATGACTTAATTAAGGAATTACAATAATATTACATGACAAAAAGTGATTTAATCAATAATATAAAGAGGATAACTGTTTTTTCACTCACTTTTGTTTAATTTTCCTCCATGGCACACTTCTGTGAGGTGTCGTTAACTTACAAGAGGCTTCCTGTTTCTTTTCTTTCCAAATCATCTTATAATTCAATCATATCATTAGTACCAACAAGTATCAGTTGAACTTTTTCTTGAGTGTTTTAAATATTTGAAATCAATAAGAAAGACCTGAATTAATAACAAGAACCTATTACCAGTGATCTTTGACTGTTTCATTGTTGTATTACTTCTATAAATAAATCATGATACTTTAAATCCACAAATAATACATCAAATCACTCTACCAATCATTTTCAAGGTATTATTGGAGTATTAGTGTTTTTTTTTCATTTATTTCCCCAAGTTTTTCTCTATTGATAGCTTTCTTAAATACTTATCTTTATAATTATTCTTGCAAAATATAATTATAAATGAAAAGATTTTATACTATTTTAATAAGTTTTATTATTAATACTTCTTGTAATTGATTCTAGTAGACAATTTTTGGTTGCTGTTATAATCATTAGTAGTGTATAAGAAGTAAAAGAAATAATCATTTATTTATTTATTTTTTTTGCTTATAATAAATTATAATGAATTAATTTATTATACTTCATGATAACATTCACAATACTCTTGAGTAAGAATAATATTATTAAGAGCTTAATCAACACATCTTACAATAGCACTATTTCAAACAAGTAAAGGAATACCACTCCAAATCAGTGCTTTAAAAACCCCAACTTTTGGAAAATTGAAAAAATTAAAAAGAAAAACAAAAATATCAATAAAAGAAGTTGAAAGATGGAATAAAACCATAAAAAAATTCAAAAATAAAATACAAAAACACAGAAAATAAAAGAAATAGAGATAAAAGATTACATTAAAAAAACAAAGAAAAATTGAGAAATAAACAACAAAAGAAAAAATAAATTTAAAAAAGGTACAGAAATCAGAAAAATCAAAAACATTGCAAAACAATTGAGAAAAAATAAAAAACGTAACAAAATCTCAAAAAATACAAAATAAATGAGAAAAAATCAAAACTTTAGGATGACAAATGGCCTTTTTCATGAGGATTTTAAATATACAATCAACACCATAAATTCCAGAAATTTGAAGTTAAAAAAAAGAATGTCATTTTGTTGTTTAATCAAAATCTCCCATGATAATTATTTTTTCTTGTTTCAGAGGAATTCCCACAATTAACGAGGTTTTGTCCAATGCAAAAATAAAAGAAATTTAATAGAAATTCCCACTGGCAATACATAACTGAGCAGAAAGTTCAAGGTGATTTAAAAACAAATTGGAAATTTAAAATTGAATACTTAGATTCTTTCCAAATTTGTGTAAAGATATTTCATGAAAAATTGGCTTTGGTGTGAACAATGACAAGGTATTAAACTCAAAAATTAAAGCTTCAAAGTCCAATTAAGTTTAACATTATAGTGACCAGATTTCTGTATTTCAAGAATAATTAATTTCAACATACAAAGGAATTTAGATGGGGTAGAAACTTTTATAATTAACATTTCTATGAATTTTGAACCAAATTTCAAATACAAAAAAATAGAATTGAGATGAATATCTTGGAAAGTCAAGATAAGGGTACAAATATTCAAATTAATATTACAAATCCTGTTTGATGTAAGGAAATAACTTGAAATAAAACTTTCAGCACTTGTGGAAAAAATGATTCCCAAATGAGTCTTGGTTATTAAGAAGTAATATTAATGAAATCATTTCCTCATCAAAACAATACTTCAAGATTTCAATATACCTTCTAATGTCTAATGGGAATTTAAATTATTTAAGGGGAAATCAAAAGATTAAGTTATGGATTTTTTGAGTGAAAAATATGTCATTTTGTTATAAATTCTGTTTTATAAATTGAATGTTTTCTTTTGAAAAAAGATACAGATTAATTTTTTTTAATAGTGGAAATATTTGGAATGAATCAATTATCTCCAATGCAAAAGACAATTTGAGTTTTGTTCCCTGTTGGAGATTATTTTAATTCCAGAATTTCTAGTATTACTGAATGGTGGATATATTATAGATGAGGAAAAAATAATAATCATGATTAATACTTAATATCCTATTTTAATTGAGCAAAACTCTGAATTACCAAGTTTGTGGATTAAATATACTCCAAAATATTGCAAGGTTAGAACCAATGTTGAGACTCAGGCTGAACCTGGGTTGGAGCTTCTACCCTTTGTGGTATGGATAGCCTTTTTTCATGGTTAATATTATTGATCCTCTCAGCTCTTGGGAATTGGAAAAAGGTAATTTTACTGTCAAAAAATCTTGAAAATGATGAATAATTTGGTTGATTTCTTCCATTGGTCTTTGAGAAAGGCCTCCTTCAATATCCTCAGATATTCTTTTGTATTCATTAATTATTTATTTCTCGACAAGTTGATTGTCACCTTTATAGCCAGTCCAAGAAAAAATATGACAAAGAAGTTTTCAAGTACAAATCCCTCTCAATAACAATAGGCAGAGGGGGAAGAATATTGGTGTTTCTAAGTAATATTTCTATTTATTTATTGAATTCCCAAGTATGTGAGTCAAGCGTTTTATCCCTTATTAAAAAAAAACCCAGAAAAGGTTTCATGTGTTGAGCTGAATCCAACAATATGAAAAAGGGGCATTTTGTACTTATTGGTTGTATAGGTAAAATACATAAGAATCAAATGCAGAAAGCCATGAAATAATTTTATTGCAAGGGGTTTATTGAAAAAATCATACAGTGTGTACCTCAGTGTGAGCCTGTGGGTTATTTATGACATATCCATAAGCACCATGAAAAAAGCTATACCTGCTGGTGGGGTTAGCAGGTCCAACCCAGGTTCAACACAGCGTTCATCTTTCTTCATACTGGGTTCTGACTTTCTATTATTATTTGGTCATATTCAAAGCCGGAATTTTAAAATTTAGAAATACTTAATTGGAGTGATTTGAATTATGTATCTTTTTAAATTCCTCAATCATCCTCTCTTCCACCTGATTCCTTGCAACAAAAGCCAAATAATATCAAATAAATATAAGTCAAACAGTATAAAAAATGTTTGAATTCTGCTCAATATCAAATTATCATTTCCTCTCATCTTGTATCACATAGGCTCATTGATGGATTTTTTCTTTGAAAATCTTGCTATTAGCATATGATATTTTCAATCTCAAAACTCTTTGGTATTGGTGTCTTTTTCCTTGAACTATAAATCATGATATGGATCTCTCACTAAAAAAAACAAGAGGGGTTTTTCACTATCAATTTTCTCTGACAGTCTATTTTATCTTCAAATGAATAAATGAAGAAAGTCTAATCTGTACAATTTCCTCTTTTAACCATTGGAGAAATATATCCCAATATCCTGGTGAAATTCAAACTCAAGCTAAGCTTTGTATAAGAAAAAACCTCTTACTATAGTTTTCCATTTATATGCTATCTGAAATGTCAATTTTCATTGCAATTTTAGAGAAATATTCATGCTATTTTTTCAAGCTCCATGGTTAAATTACTGTGATTACTTTCTCAATTATTTGAGTAAACTCAGACCTTTTGATGCTCATAAAATTTTCCCCTTCCATATCACATATCATACGACTACCCAGAAGTCTCAATATAAACTAACTAATAAAAATTCATTCTAAAATCTTATTTCCTTCATAATCATTGTATTATTGGTGAAATAGTTCATTATGTGACACTTTTTCTATAAAAGAAGCATTGAAACATCTGATCAAGATTTTCTTTATCTTCCAGAGAAAGATGAGAAATATTATAGTAACTTTTCCCAATAAAAAAAGCATAAATTTGGAATCCTTCATCAAAGTGGGGACTTTAAATTGAAATTTGAACTTCATCTATCTTTACCATTTTACATGAATAATAATATTATTTGAGATGAAAATATGTACTAAGATCCACATAATATGAAATATAAGGAATTAATTCTTGAGGTTTTGATATGGGAAAAATCTTGATCATGAGAAATCATCATATCACTCAAAATTTCTTTCCATGATCTGAAAATAAGCTTATCTCATTCTCTTTCAAAAGAGATTTATTCATGTTAAGTGAATCTTTTGAAGTAATATAAAAGAAATATATCTTGAATTTCCTTTCTTTTTAATTATAGCTTAATTGAAAGTGTTACATTTCATGATTCTTAGCTTTAATTTCGCCTTTATGAAGAATATTCAATAAGCTGTATAACCTCTTGTCAAAGATAGATTTAAGTTTTTATGGATATCAGAGTTAATACTAAAAAAAAGCAAATGGACACTCTCGGAAGAGTAAATCCCCATTATATCAGTATAATCAATTTCATAAATTTTCAGTGTCTTATCATGAACTTCAAAATGATATCCAAAAAAATACCTCATTTTTTTCCAAAAAAAATATTTTGCATTTGGAATATTCCACTCCAAAAAAGTAAGTCTTAAATTAAAATCAATTCTTGAACCCCATTTGCAGATGAAATCTTGCATGGTTATTTTATTTATGAGAAAAAACAACAACTTCTTTCAAAAAGGTCATTTCATTTATCAATGAATAATATATGTGGTATAATATGTAGTGTGGTATACCTGTACCAGTTTGGATTGATGGACAAATTAAGCAGGAATATTTTTCAATTTTCCTTAGGCTTTTCCCAATATATTAGAGTATTCATTTTTTCCAAAATAAATCATAAGAAGGACTAACACCATTAAAAGTCAATAAATTCCTTTTTTAAAAAATGAACTTGACAATTATGATGTGACAACCCAATGCACCACCCAGATGAGATTAAATTTCAAGGGATTGGTTGGCCTAAAGAAATTACTTTTTTTTATATATATTTTTTATTTTTCATTTATTTTAATTCAGTTTTCTTTAAATATTGTGGGTAGTAACAATCAACAAATATATACTACAGCACAGAAGTTCCTATTGACAATGAGGATGCATGAAATTAAATTTCAGGGAAGAGCTATAGCATAATAGAGTGGCTCACTCAACTAAACTCTAAAAAAAATAACAACAATAAAATAAATGAGTAAAATAAAGAAAGAAAGAAAGACAACATACCTAGAAACAGATCCAATTGGCGAGGGAATAAAATGCCACTCCACTCTTCATTTGTGAAGAGTGGCTCAATAAAATCTATTAAAAGATAATCATAACATTATTATTAGTATTAATTTGTTAATTTAAAAATAATAAATAAATAATAAGAAAAAAAAGACAACGAAGACAAAGAAATACAAATCATGGGTGGCGTTGGGGAGCTAAAATACAGGTCAGCTGTGCGGCTGAACAGCTGAACTCATATTCAATACCCAAAATGCCTTGCGGCTATTTTGGTATTGATATTTTTTAATTTAATACTTTCTTTTCAAAAAAAAAGAAACTAAAAATAAATTGAGAAAATAAAATAAAATAATTATTTGATTCAAATAAAAAAAATATAATAATATAAATTAAATTAAATTGAATTTAAATTAAAATAACAATCTAAAGAATAAACTAAAAAAAAATTAAATTAAATTAAATTAAAATTTGAAATAAAATAAAAAAATAATAATTGAAAATAATATTAATATTAAAAATAATAAAATTCAAGGTAAACCAATAAACTACAGTAAATCCATAAATTATAGAACTATATTAAACTAATTAATTTAATAAAAAACATTATATATATACATATATTATATTTATAAATGAATTAGTTAAAATTAGTTATTCAAAATATTGATTTTAATTAAGAATCAAATTAATTAACTTGATTTTTTTTGTAAATAAAACTAAAATAAATAATAAAAGAAAAATAGAATTTAATTGAATATGCAAGTTCAAAGTGAATATTCAATTAAGTGAATTTTTGATAATAAGAAAAAAAAATCAAATCAAATCTTTTCTGCACCATTTACTAAATAAAAAGAATTTTAATACTTTTTTATATTAAAATAATTTTTGGATTAAATGGAGAGGGGTTGAAAACCTTCTAGCTCTCAACACTTCCAGGATGAAATAATACAACATAAAAAAACATCAACAGCAACAATAATTAACAACACTGAATTGGTCCTTGATAAGACTTTAAATTATCTAAGTAATCTATTTTTTTATGAATAATCAAACACATTTCCTAAATAATTGGTCCTTGACAAGACCTTAAACTGTCTAAATGATTTATTTTTCTATTTTACAAACAAAATTACCTCAAAAACTGGTCCTTGATAAGACCTTAAATTTTCTAAATAATCTAACACATTTCCTAGATAAATGGTCCTTGATACGGCCATAAACTGTCAGAAACATCCCTTTAATTAAATCAAACAATATTAATAATCATAGGATTGGTCCTTGATAGGACCTTAAACTGTCTAAGTAATCTATTTTTTATAATTGATCAAACACATTTGCTAAACAATTGGTCCTTGACAAGACCTTAAACTGTCTAAATGTTTTATTTTTCTATTTTACCAACAAAATTACCTCAAGAAGTGGTCCTTGATAAGACCTTAAATTGTCTAAATAATCTAACACATTTCCTAAATAAATGGTCCTTGATAAGACCTTAAGCTGTCTAAAACATCTCTTTAATTAAATCAAACAAAATTAATAATCATAGTATTGGTCCTTGAGAAGACCTTAAGCTTTCTAAGTAATCTATTTTTTATGAATAATCAAACACATTTCCTAAAAAATTGGTCCTTGACAAGACCTTAAACTTTCCAAATGTTTTATTTTTCTATTTTACCAACAAAATCACCTCAAGAAGTGGTCCTAGACAAGACCTTAAAGTGTCCAAAACATATCTTTCATATATATTAATAAGAAGCAAAATTTGAAGAAATGGTCCTGGAAATGAACTTAAGCTGAATCAATCACACTTTTCAAGAATTTATCAAAAAAAATTCAAGACTCAAGAAATGGTCGTGAGTATGACCTTAAACTGCATCATCAAGCTTTTCAACCTCATCATTTATCTCAAGAAATTGATTTTGATCATTGGAAATTATCAAACCTTTGCCACTAAATTATTTCAAAAAAACAAATAAATAAATAAAATGAAATACCCTCAAGTAACAGCAAAAAAAAAATTAAAAAAATATGAAATATAAAACAGTTTTACATTTAAAAAAAAACAAAGCTCTCAAAATTGAAAAAAATAGAGGGGTGGTAACTTTTTTCTTATCATCACTCCTTGTGATTTTAAGTTTTGGGGGATAGTGGGAATTCATTTTGTCAACTCACAATTATTTGATATACTGTGTGATAAAGAAATTTTCATCAAAAAGAGGATGATAATATGTAGAGTAAAGAAGAAGAATAATAACAAGATAGAAGATAAAAAAATAGAAGACACACCAGCAAGCTAAGAGATAAGGATGCTATAAAAGAAATTAATATCTTTGGAGTTAAAACTAATGAAGAAGAATGAAGAAAAACCAGTATTAAGAGTTGCAATCAGGAAACACAACAAACTTTCATGGAATTTTTAGTTTTTTTTCTTTAGGATAACTTCTCCATCAAGAATAAACCAAGCTCATAATTACCATCATAAAAGAAAGAACATCACTAAGAATTATCTCTATCATGGATTAATAATAATAATTTATTCAAAATAAAAGAAATCAATTCACCCAAATAAAAAAAGAGAAAACTCAAAGCAGGGTTATTGTCCCTTAATCCTCACTGGAAATGCTGGGGACAGCATTAAATGGAGAGGGAGATGTGGTATACCTGTACCAGTTTAGCTTAATGCACCATTAAAACTCAAGAAATTCCTTTTTTTGATAAATGAACTTGACAATTGTGATGTGACACCCCAATGCACTACCCAGATAAAATTGCATTTCAAGGGATTGGTTGACCTAAACAAATTACCTTGTTTTATATATATATTTGTTTCTTGATTTATTTTAATTCAATTTTCTTTAAACATTGTGGGTAGTAACAATCAACAAACATATACTACATCACAGAAAGTCCTAGTCACAATGAGGATGCATGAAATTAAATTTCAGGGAAGAGTTGTAGCATAATAGGGGTCATAAATATTAATTGAATGTTCATATATACATCAAAAAGGTAGAATTGGGTATTTGGATGAAAATTAGTCCTCCTATTAATTTTGAGAAGGAAATGAATATTTAATTTCGGGGGTTAAATCTAGGAAACGTTTTTAATTCAGCCTTAGGATATCATTGAAACAAGAAAAGTACAGATGTATTGTATTCTCAGACTCCTTTCAGGAAGTCTAGCATTACATCAAGGAGTTGAAGGGATTTAAAAAACTTAGTAATAATTTTAAGATTATGATAAGGTGGTCATTGTGATGTTAGAAGGAAGAAATTCAACATTTAGGGTGCAGAGAGATGGTAAAATGGCATGAAATGTCAAAGAAAATAGGCTAGGAATAGGAGATTAGACATTAGAGATATCACAGTAGTATTACAGAAGGTTCAGAGCAAGCTTACAGAAGTTTCATAGTGGTGTACTGTAATACAGTTACAGTTACAGGACACCTAGTTACAGAAAAAGACAGGATAATACAGGAAAACCATAGTACAGTGGTCAGGGAGATAAGAGCTCCAGGTTTTTCAATTGATTACATAATCAATGAAGTCATCAACAGGAATTAAACTAGGATTACTAATCATGGAGATAAGGATTCCAGGAAACTCAATTTATTACATAAGCAAATGACATCATTTTTCCACAATTTCCCCACAATTTCAAGAACTCAATTGAAAATACAGGTCTCATGATCCAAAACCACCAAACCTTATTTCATAATACAGGTCACATTTCAAAAACCCAGATTGCAGACCTGAAAAATTCTAAGTCCCCTTTTTTTGACACTCCCATGGAGGCCCAACAACTGTAAATAGAGGTCCCCTCCCCCCCTCAATTCTTTTTTCCTCATGGCCTAGACAGAGGCTCATCACAAAAATGTGACTTCTTAATATTTTTTCTGAGGGTAATCCCCTCCATCCATCCACATTATCCTAATTTTTTAGGAATACTCAGTAGATAAGCTCAGAAGCAAAGTTATCCCATCCCCACTCCTAAATATTGCTCAGAAGCACTGTCTGAGACTTTTTTTTATAATTAATAGTAGATAACAGCTGGTCTACATTGATATATAAACTAAACTCATTGACTATCCCATTAATATTATTATCCCATTCCTAAATCTGCTCAGTAGCCAAGCTCAGAAGCATTGTCTGGGTTTTTTATACATAATAGTAGTTAACAGTTGGTCTACATTATTTTATGAATCCATCCCATTCACAAGGTTCTTCACTCAGTAGCCAAGGTCAGCAGTAAATTGAACAATATTAGTGTCTGTTATCCCAGGTTATCATCACAAAATTGTTAAACGCTTAAAAAAATATTAGTGTTTGTAATTATTATTTATCATATTATCAAGATTTTTATAATAAAAATTGGAAATCCCTCAAGGTGTTACTGTTCTCAGTAAAGGAATTACAATAGTCTTTTCCCAGTTTTATATCTTTAATTATTTTTGTTAATGTTTACTAAGCCATTGTTTCCGGATCAAACAAAATCTGATAGAGTCTGTTAAATATACTTTTCTGACTAGCCACCATCAAGTAAAATGAATTGATTGTGAACTCAAGTCAAGATAATTCAGCATTTTCAGGAAGGGCAGTTCAGATTATTCTGACACACAAGAAGAGCAATGGTTACAATATTGAAAATCAATTCAAAACTATTCTATTGTAATTTCCCCTTCCAGGTACTGCCTAATTTATCCCACACAGGAGGTGTAAGGTTTGACTATGAAATAATAAGTAAAAATTACTAATATTCTACTTATTGTACTATTAATGTCCTTATAAAGAAAATAAATAAGATAAAAAATAACTATGATAATAAAGAATTATTATAATTGTGGCGTAAAAATAATTATATTATTAAATAAATATAATACTACAATTTATATTATAAAAAAATAATATAATAAATAAATATATGAATAAATGATAGTTCATATATTTAAAATCACTTTATTATTGTTACCAACAAATAATAAAGGCTTAAAAGAAAAATTAATTAATAAAAAACAATTAATAACAATAATATTACTAATATTAAAGTTATAAATTAATTTAAATACTATTTATATTAATTAAAGAACTATTAAAGTAATAATAGAGAGAAAATTATTAAAATAAAAATAAATAACCTACTTTTAACACTTAATATAATAATCTTCAATCCTTTTACACCAAAAAATATGAATGAAGCTTACTTAAATTGTATTTACAATAAAAATCAAGATAAATTACAATTTATCTTGATTTTACGTGGATTTGAGGTTTTTAAGACAAATTTAAACAAAACAGTTAAGTAATTGAAGTAATCACCTCAAGAATGATGATTATAATGAGTATGATCTTTGGTCTTTGATAATATAAGAGTTCTATATATAAAGAATAAATAAACTACCTTCTTGTTTTAATTATTTAGTGTTTTGTAAGTTCCTGAGGGGAAAATAGAGTAAAAAGATCTCTATTTATAGTAAATACCTCCCTTCTAGAGTCCAGAAGGCGTCTAGTAGACGTGTACTGATACTTTGTACTAGAATTGATCAATATTTCAAGGTTTGGTGATAATTACATCATGATCAAACCATCATATCTCATTATTATGCCATTATTTAGAGTTATCACTGTAGCTTTATGTTTGATGACATCATAGGCTTGGCAGAAGCCTAAACTTTGTGGATTGTATTAATATTAATCACAATCTAATAGTATTCATCAGTTTTATCACTTATATGACTGTTAAACCTAAAGTAAGATTACAGTGAGTGATCATAAATGATCAAATTTAAGCTTAAACTTTGATCATTAATAACCTTTAAGTTATACACGCTACAGCTATTCTGATAGCTTGAAATTTCCTCATTAAACTGCCAAGAGAATTTCATTACATCATCAAAACTCTATTTTTGATGATTTTCCTTGTAGCTCATCTTTTCTGTGGAAATTTAATATTTTAACCTTCAAACCATGGTTTCAAGAGGTTATACCTTGAATTTTGTAATAAGAGTTACATCATTCTTCACAAATGAACTAGTAGAATATAACTGTCTAATTTTCTTTAATTTTGGACCACTTTTACAACAAAGTGGTCAACAGCTCTATTGATTTAATCCAATAATCCATTACAAGTTTTAACCTTTTTATAACTTGTGAAATACAGTTCATATCTATATGTTTCCAGTCATTATATGGTGACTTTATTTTGGTTCATCTCTCTATCTTGTATATTTTAAGAGATATTAGCTGAAAACCATGAATATATGTGTTGACCAAAAAAGTGCATATATTCAGCTTAATCCCTTAAGTATTGACTTTAGAGATTACCTTTATCATTGTTTTATATGTAAATTTTTATGGATAATTCAATGGTACAATTTTTCTTTCACATGTTGTTTCATTGGTTTCTGGAATAAATAAGTTTCTATACCTTTGTTAAGGTATTATCACTTATACTTCAGTAATTATTGACTTTTCAGATATGCCATAAAAGTGACATATGTGTATTTTACCATAAGGAACCCAATGGTGTAATTTATTCCGCATTTTTATCCTTTAGATTCGGAGTTAATTTAGATTTTGTAGTTATTTATGGTATTTTACTAATTTTTGAGATAATTATCATAAGTATAATTATTACAGAAATTTTGTTGTGACCTTTTTTGATATGTGGTCATATCTCAAAGGCTCACAGGAAGAGTTCCCACATCTAGTGTCTCAACAGTGGCCTGCAGATAGCAATAAAATTCAGACATTATTAATCTTGATCTTAAAACAATAAAATAACCAAATAAATAAAATAAAAACTGGAACTCAATAAACGTATCAATCAAAACCCATCCTCCCATAATTCATCATCATCTAATCCATCATAATCATCCTCATATCATTACTATTATCCACTTAAAACCTCAACACCCACTGGTCAAGAAGCTCAAGTAGAATACAGTAATATTATCCCAACACCAAAAACAGAAGAAAAGGAAAAGGAGAGGATCAGGAAGTTCTTCTTCAATCTCATTCAAGAATCAAGAAAAGAAATAAATAAATCAAAGGAGCTAGAAGGAAAATATTATAAAGTAGAAATGGATTAACAATCCACCTCAAATTTACCACCATTACCACCTGAGGATACTGGAGAAGAACAGTATTCTGAGGAAAGTGAAGAAGAAGATCAAACTGTAAAGATTCAGAGTTTGATGAAGCAAATTCAGGATATACTATCAACTCAAAGTAAAAAGAAGGGACAGAGAAGAGGTTCTAAATCTTATGCACCTGGAGGAAGCCCTAGTGAACCAACACTACCAAGGCATGTAAGAACAGAATAGTCACCATGATCACCTACACCTGGACCTAGAGCTACATCCACTCCAGCAACAGAACCCAGACCTCAAACTCATAGAGCATTCTTCTCCACACCTACAAATCCAAGTCCCTTGCAACATCAAATACTCATACAGGAAAGGCCTGTTGTTAAAATAAGAGCTAAAGATTATAACCTAAACTTCAATGGAGAAGAAGTAGAGAAATTTATCAGCAAAGTAGAAAGGATAGCTCAGATTGAAGGAGCTAGAGACAAATATTTAGCAATGCAGATGTCATTTTGGACAACTGATTCAAAAATCAGTGATGCCATAGAAGTAATGCTAGGCTGTGAAGGAGAAAAATGGAGCCAACTCAAGAAGGATCTCATTACTAAATGGGGAAGAGTTGAGCCAGAAAGAAGATATAGAAAGGACTCACTTATCAATTTATTCAATGATACTCAAGATGCAGGAGGAATTAGTACTCTCTCACAATATAAAAGGTTTATAGGGGAGTATGAAACTATCATTACTTATCTTCTTAGATATAAATATATTCCTCAATAAAATATGTTTCATGAATATTTGTTTGACTGTCTCTCTGCAGAAATGAAGGGAGCTATCAGTAAGGAAATGATAAAGGAGAATGTCATGGTTAGAGCAGAAGATGGAGGATATCTAATACCACCAATGAGGATCTTGAAGAAGTACATTGAACAGGAATTGGAAGCAAGGATATTAGTCACTAAAAGACTTTCACGTCCAAGAATATCTGAACAGAAAGAATCAAAAAATAAGGAAAGAAGGGTCCAATTCAAGGAAGAGATATTTCCAGGAATGCAAGAAGCCCTCAAGAAAATGAAAGAACTTACAAAAACCCTAAAAGAACAAAGGGAAGTAGTCAAAGATGAAGCACCTTCTGAAAATGAAGATGTCAAAAAGCTCATGGATCAATTAGATGAATTAGCTAATGTGGCTACATCCCAAAAGAAAATAACTAATAACCCTCATTCAAACAATCAAGGATTCAGTACAAGAGATAATGTTTCTCCACCACCAAACAGAAGTGCACCATATGTTCCAGCACAGAATGTACCAAATTTTACTGTTAAATGTTACTATTTCATGGAAGAAGGTCATTCAGTTGGAAGATGTACTGAATTAGTAGATGATCAAATCAAGAAATGGGTTATCAGACAAGTCTTCAACTATTTATATCCCAACTGGGAAAGGGTCCCCAATGATGGAAAATTTCCACCAGAATATTTAGTTAGGGAATTTCAGAAGGAACAAGAGGAACTCAAAAGAAAGTTAGAGGAAAAGAACAGAGAGGAGGAGCAAAAGATAAATGAAGGATCAACTTCTTTTATATCAATGGATAATTGGGGTGATTGGGAGCCACCATGCATTTCAACAGGATTAGAAGAACCCTTTGGGTATGCTTATGGTTTGAGGAACACAAAGCAAAGGATTGAAAATCAAGAGAAATCTAAGGCTCAACTCCTTCCCTCAAAAGAGAGTATTGAACCCAAAGACACTATAAAGAAGAAAGCTAGTATTCCTGGTGGATTCCTTGAAGAAGAAGAAGTTGAGGAAGAAAAGTTCATAATACCTACAAAATATAAATCATCAAAACCAGAAGAGGTTGTTAAACCACCAGAACCAACCCAACCTAAGCCCACTGCACCAGCTAAAGAGAAGGAGATTTATAAGAAAGCTCTAATAAAACTACCAAAGATGGAAGTAAACAACAAGCCTTTAATTGAAGAAGGAGGATCAATAATTGAAAAAGTCATGAAGAAGGTCGTGGATCAGAAAATTGATCTCACATTAGAAGAAATAGTCACAATCTCACCCAAGTGTATGCAAGAATTATAATTTCTCTCAGATAAAGAAAGAAAATACTTAATGTCTCTTGAATCAATCAATAATCAGGAGCAAACAACAACTCAAGAAATAATCATTTAAGATAAAATGCATTACTCTTGTCCCCTTGGAATGATTGAGGTCTCAGTTGGGAAAGAAGGACATTTAGTAAAAGCATTAGTAGATACTGGGGCTGAACTCAGTATAATACAAGAAGTGGAATCCATAAAAGCAATATTACCAATGAGGGTTCTGAACATGAGGCTTAGAGGTATTGGAGGTCACAGCACAGAAATTGTGGGATTATCAGAAAATACTGTCCTTTTCTTACCATCTGATGATAAAAGAAGAATTCACTTCTTTGTAGCCAGAGGTGCTGTTCCCACAGTAATTGGAAGACCTTTTCTTGCTGATAATGGTATTAGAATTGAACACTCTCAACAACAAGGAGAAATTCTTAGCTATAAAGAATCTTATGGAAGAAGATTATGCATACCAATATGTACACCTGAATCAAAAGGATGGCACACAGGACCACCCATAGGAATGGAAATGTGTAACATGGCTAGAATGACAGAACTGAAAAATGAAGGAAAAAAATCAAAATCACCCCTCAAGAAAGTTAAATTTGATACTGAAGAAAAAAATAACTATACTAGCAAGAAAATAAATGAATAAAAATATCATTTGAAAGAAGATGAACCTGAACAGATTGAATCATTATTAGCAGCTTCACAGATAATCAGCAGCCTAGACAATAATGACCCTCTTCTCCATCCTAAATTTGAAAACACTGATAGCTATAACATGGAAGCTTCCACTATTAAAGTGGAGCCAGTATAAAAGAAAGTCTTAAAGCCAATACAGCTAGTTAAAAGTGTTTCAAAAAAATATGGAAAGAATGGTACTTATTGGAAGAAAAAAAGTATGCAATCTCTAATGAGGAATACTCTAATGATTCAAAAGCAAAAGGGTCCTCCAAAAGCAAAAGATATTTTTCAAAAATACTTTCTAAAATAAAAAATAATCATAAATCTCAAGTTCACTGGGACTTCCAATTCCCTGGAGCTCAACCAACCATTACAGAAGAAAATAATACAACTAAAATTCAAAACACTATTACTACACCTGAAGTGGAATAAAAAAAATCAAATTTAGAAACCAATTTATAAGAGGGAGAATCAATTCAAACTCAAGAGCCTTGGGACCTAGACCAAGTAATCAAAAAGTGAAATTTTATGGAATTGGAAATTAACACCAATACAGCAACCACTGATAGGGAAAATTCTCATAATAATCCCTTTGCTAATTTGTCACCCAATTATGGATTAAAATCAGTAATATATATCAGAATAGGATGGGAAGAATACCCTGTTATGGCTTTTTTGGATCAAACCTTAGAATATAGCTGCATACCTCTTAAAATGGCGGCAGCAATTGGGATTAGAAAAATATCAAAGAAAATAAAAAATGAAGATAAGAAGCTCAACAAAAATATCATGAACAGAGTTCAAGTTGTCTTACCTACTAATGAAACACCATACTTAAGAGTCATGGTGGAGGGAAATTCAAGCCACATAGTCTTGGGAAAAGACTTTTGTGATTATTTCAATTGGCTTCAATTATGCAATTCCATACCCTCAAGTTTTGAAGAAGAAGAATCAAATCTAAGGCCAAAATCATTCAATCAAGGTTCATCAGCCTTAAAAAATACCAATCAATCTTCAGAAGACCTATATTAAAGAATGCAAGTGTTTAGTATAGGAATAATGAAATTTACGCAACAAGATTTCCATGAAATGATGACTAGAAGAGAAGGATCTCCTTATACTGCTTCAAGCCCTCTCACACCATTGGATGAAGAAGAATTATTTACCTTAGGAGATTTACTTCATGATGAATATTTCAACATGGTAGAAATTAACTCAGAAGAATATCCATTACCTCAAACAGTTCTTCAGCCAGGCCTTCAACAAAGTTTTGATGTGGAACCAGAACTTACTACATCAAATACCTTAATTCTAGAGTTTACTAGTGGTCCAAAGAAAGAACCCTCTGACAATAAAAATTATATCCAAACCTTCTCACCATCTATAAATTCATTGATACAGGAAATCCAATCAAGCTTCTCATTACCAACAAATAAACATGCTAAAGATACAAATGAAACATCATTAGTAAAAGATGATTTTATGTTTACTGCAAACTTTGGATAATCATTACCAACCCTTGAGCAGTTAGTTTTTGGGTGATACTTCAATAATGATCAAAATCCTAAACAAAACCTGGATACCCCTCAAATTCAAAATTTATCTTTGGAAAGCCCCACTTGTGATAACAGCCAAAATATACCTGGCCAGAACAATTTGGATTTATCCCATATTTATAGCTTTGTAAGGGATACTCAAGGATTATCACCAACTTCAGTAACCTCTCTTGATAAAGAGCCAACTAAAAAACCTCTAGAAAAATAAAACTCTTTATCAAAGAAGAATCATATTCAAAACAAACCATTAAAATCAATTCTGAAAAAACCCACCAAATTCTTTGATAAAAAAGATAAAATTAAAGAAGGAAGTTCAGATTTTATTCAAAATGAAAAAGTAGAGTATCAATTGCAAACAAAAGAGTTTCCAAGATTCAGCAATAAAAGAAAATCTACAAAAAACCAGCAAAAGGGGAATTTCACACTAAAGAATGTTAAAGTGGATTTTGAATTTACTTTAAGTATGGATGAATTCATCAACAAAAGAATTCCCATGGATCAAAGAAGAATAAAAGGGCAAATTCTGAGCTTTTTGAATAATTTCCTTTCCAAAACAAATACCAAAAAAAAGATGAGAAAAAGAAATAAAAGAGCTAAATATAAATTCAAGTCCTGTTAATGCTGACTTATTACTTAACTGAATTTCTGTCGTTTTTTTTTGTTTTTTCTTTTCTTTCTTTATGATTGTCTTACTTTAAATTCTGATGTTATTTTATTTTATTTTAAATTGTTTATTTATTCATTTTCTTTTAATTTAAATTTCTATTTAATTGTATGTTATGATTTATTATTTTAGTTTAAATTATAAATGAATTTATTTATATTGTATTTTTTTGATGACTTATTATTTTGATTAGTTTCTAAGCTGATTAATTGGTGTTTTATAATTTATATTTTGTTTTAAATTTGATTTTTGTTTTATTTTTTATTATTTTATTTTACTTTTCTTAATTTTTTTAATTTTTTTTAAGCTTAAATACTTAAGTCTCTCTCTCACATATTCATTTTAGGGGGGCGGCACAACAAGTTTCTTTTTATATAAACAATTTTTCATTTTTTTCTATCGGATATCCAAGACCACAAAAAAAGAAAAAAAATATATATACGATATTTGTATATAATAACAATAAATATATACGAATAATAATAAAAAACAATTTTTTATTTATTTTTTTCCATTTTCATTACTATAACTAAAAAAAATAAAAAAATAAAAAAATACAGATTTCCAAATTGTAACCAAAGAAACAGGAATGAAAACATCACTAATAACCATTTATTGAACTACAGAACAAAGTAAAACAAAGCAAAAAAAATAATATTATTATTAAATATATATATATTTACTTATAAAAAAAAACTTATGATTGGTTAAAAATAATAAGGCGGGACATCCTCATGTGACTTGGCAAGTCAAACCGCAGCACTAAAAGAAGGATATATAAATTGATTAAGCAATAGTAACAACAACCAATATTAGCTACCTTAAAAAAACATACTGAATCATTTGATGATACCAGTGGAGGCAGGATTGTACCGAGTTTTGTATTATCTGCTGCTTGTACTGAAATGGGTGGTTGCTGGGGTCACAGTGAAGAAAAAATTGCTCCATATGAGTGTGGAAGTCATTCATTTCCTGATCAAAGAGCCAAAAATAATAAGTGAATTCCTGCTGTAAGTGGTGTTTGCAATGGCCAGCAGAAGGAGATATCAAGGGTAATGGTGATGTAGGAGGGGAAGAGAGCATGGAAGCCATAGTAGAGGGAGAACTAAGAGAGAAAAGTTGTTGACAAGGATAATGGTTGATTCAAACGGAATTCAAAGCAGGTGGCAATTTGGAGGGCTGATGAGGAAGATGACTAGCAATCGGGTCAATAGGAGTAGTATCAGGATTTTCAGAAATGGCCTGCAAGTTGAAGGTTGGCATTCCATTTGACGGTACAACAAAAGAATAGTTGATTTCATCAAGGGTTAGAATAATGCAATGCCGGCTGTGGCTACACCATAAAATTTCAAGACAGAAGGGCATGCTTATAAACAAAAAAGACAGAGAACAAGATGATAAAAAAAGGGCCAAACGACGGGGATATCATATAGACAAAAAAAGAAATACAATAATTCTCAGCTGATCATCTAAATAAAAAAAAGACAAATTAATAAGAAGAAAAAACTTACCTAGCAACAAATACAATTGGCGCGGAGATAGGATGGAATGCCACTCTTCAGTTCCGAAGTGTGGCTCACTCAACTAAATTCTAAAAAAAAACAAATAATAATGAAATAAATGAGTAAAATAAAGAAATAAAGAAAGACAATGTACCTAGGAACAGATCCAATTAGCAAGGGAATAAAATAGAACCCCACTCTTCATTTGTGAAGAGTGCCTCAATACAATCTATTAAAAGATAAAAGTAATACTATTATTATTATTAATTAGTTGATTTAAACAAAAATAATAAAAATACAAAAAAAAATGAGAAAAAAAAGGGACGACGAAGACAAAGAAATACAAAGGATGGGTGGTGTCAGGGAGCTGAAATACAGGTCAGCTATGCGGCTGCACAGCTGAATGCATATTCAATACCCAAAATTCCTTGCAGCTATTTTGGTATTGATATTTTTTGAATTTAATACTTTTTTTGAAAATAGAAAAAACCAAACTAAAAATCAATTTAAAAAAATAATTATTATGATTTAATTCAAATAACAAAATATAATAATATGAATTTAATTTAATTGAATTTAAATTAAAATAACAATCTAAAAAATAAACCAAAAAAAAAATTAAATTAAATTAAAATTTAAAATAAAATAAAAATAATAATAATTGAAAATAATAATAATATTAAAAATGATAAAGTTCAAGATAAATCAATAAACTACAGTGAATCCAGGAATTATAGAACTATATTAAACTAATTAATTCAATAAAAAACATTATTTATATAAATATATTATATTAATAAATGAATTAGTTAAAATTAGTTATTTAAAATATTGATTTTAATTAAGAATCAAATTAATTGATTTGATTTTTTTTATAACTAAAACTAAAATAAATAATAAAAGAAAAATAGAATTTAATTGAATATGCAATTTCAAAGTGGATATTGAATTAAGTGAATTTTTGATAATAAGAAAAAAAATCAAATCAAATCTTTTCTGCACCATTTACTAAATAAAAAATATTTTAATATTTTTTTTATATTAAAATAATTTTTGGATTAAATGGAGAGGGGTTGAAACCCTTCTAGCTCTCAACACTTCCAGAATGAAATAATAAAGCATAAAAAAAACATCAACAGCAACAATAATCAACAACACTGAATTGGTCTTTGATAAGACCTTAAACTATCTAAGAAATCTATTTTTTATGAATAATCAAACACATTTCCTAAATAATTGGTCCTTGACAAGACCTTAAACTGTCTAAATGTTTTATTTTTCTATTTTACCAACAAAATTACCTCAAAAGGTGGTCCTTGATAAAACCTTAAATTGTCTAAATAATCTAACACATTTCCTAGATAAATGGTCCTTGATAATACCTTAAACCGTCTAAAACATCTCTTTAATTAAATCAAACAATATTAATAATCATAGGATTGGTCCTTGATAAGACCTTAAACTGTCTAAGTAATCTATTTTTTATAATTAATCGAACACATTTGCTAAATAATTGGTCCTTGACAAGACCTTAAACTGTCTAAATGTTTTATTTTTCTATTTTACCAACAAAATTACCTCAAGAAGTGGTCCTTGATAAGACCTTAAATTGTCTAAATAATCTAACACACTTCCTAAATAAATGGTCCTTGATAAGACCTTAAACTGTCTAAAACATCTCTTTAATTAAATCAAACAGAATTCATAATTATAGGATTGGTCCTTGATAAGAGCTTAAACTGTCTAAGTAATATATTTTTTATAAAAAATCAAACACATTTCCTAAATAATTGGTCCTTGACAAGACCTTAAGCTTTCCAAATGTTTTATTTTTCTATTTTACCAACACAATTACCTCAAGAAGTGGTCCTATACAAGAACTTAAACTGTCCAAAACATATCTTTCATATATATTAATAAGAAGCAAAATTTGAAGAAATGGTCCTGGAAATGAACTTAAGCTGAATCAATCACACTTTTCAAGAATTTATCAAAAAAATTCAAGACTCAAGAAATGGTCCTGAGTATGACCTTAAACTGCATCATCAAGATTTTTTCAACCTCATTTTTTATCTCAAGGAATCAATTTTGGCCATTGGAAATTATCAAACCTTTGCCACTAAATCATTTCAAAAAAATAAATAAATAAATAAAATGAAATACTCTCAAGTAACGGCAAAAAAAAAATTAAAAAAATATAAAATATAAAACAGTTTTACATTTAAAAAAAACTCTCAAAATTAAAAAAAATAGAGGGGTGGTAACTTTTTTCTTATCATCACTCCTTTTGATTTTAAGTTTTGGGGGATAGTGGGAATTCATTTTGTCAACTCACAATTATTTGATATACTGTGTGATAAAGAAATTTTCATCAAAAAGAGGATGATGATATGTAGAGTAAAGAAGAAGAAGAATAACAATATAGAAGATAAAAAATGGAAGACACACCAGCAAGCTAAGAGATAAGGATGCTATAAAAGAAATGAATATCTTTGGAGTTAAAACTAATGAAGAAGAATGAAGAAAAACCAGTATTAAGAATTGCAATCAGGAAACACAACAAACTCTCATGGAATTTTCAGTTTTTTTTCTTTAGGATAACTTCTCCATCAAGAATAAACCAAGTTCATAATTACCATCATAAAAGAAAGAACATCACTAAGAATTCTCTCTATCATGGATTAATAATAATAATCTATTCAAAATAAAAGAAATCAATTCACTCAAATAGAAAAATAGAAAACTCAAGGCAGGGTATTTGTCCCTTAATCCTCACTGGAAATTCTGGGGACAGCATCAAATGGAGAGGGAGATGTGGTATACCTGTACCAGTTTGGATTAATGGACAAATTGAGCAGGAATATTTTTCAATTTTACTTAGGCTTTTCCCAATATGTTATAGTATTCATTTTTTCCAAAATAAATTATAAGAAGGACTAACACCATTAAAACTCAATAAAGTCCCTTTTTTAATAAATGAACTTCACAATTGTGATGTGACACCCCAATGCACCACCCAGATAAAATTGCATTTCAAGGGATTGGTTGACCTAAACAAATTACCTTGTTTTATATATATTTTTGTTTCTTAATGTATTTTAATTCAATTTTCTTTAAAAATTGTGGGTAGTAGCAATCAACAAACATATACTACAGCACAGAAAGTCCTAGTCACAATGAGGATGCATGAAATTAAATTTCAGGGAAGAGTTGTAGCATAATAGGGGTCATAAATATTAATTGAATGTTCATATATACATCAGAAAGGTAGAATTGGGTATTTAGATGAAAATTAGTCTTCCTATTAATTTTTAGAAGGAAATGAATATTAAATTTAGTGGGTTAAATCTAGGAAAAGTGTTTAATTCAGGCTTAGGATATCATTGAAACAAGAAAAATACAGGTGTATTGTATTCTCTGACTCCTTTGAGGACGTCTAGCATTGCATAAAGGAGTTGAAAAGATTTAAAAAACTTAGTAATAATTTTACGATTATGATAAGGTGGTCATTGTGATGTTAGAAGGAAGAAATTCAACATTTAGGGTGAAGAGAGATGGTAAAATGGCATGAAATGTGAAAGAAAATAGGCTAGGAATAGGAGATTAGACATTAGAGATATCACAGTAGTATTACAGAAGGCTCAGAGCAAGATTACAGAAGTTTCACAGTGGTGTACTGTAATACAGTTACAGCTACAGGACACCTAGTTACAGAAAAAGACAGGATAATACAGGAAAACCATAGTACAGTGGTCAGGGAGATAAGAGCTCCAGGTTTTTCAATTTATTACATAATCAATGAAGTCCTCAACAGGAATTAAACTAGGATTACTAATCATGGAGATAAGGATTCCAGGAAACTCAATTGATTACATAATCAATGACATCATCAACAGGAATTAAACCAGGATTACTAATCATGGAGATAAGGATTCCAGGAAACTCAATTGATGACATAAGCAAATGACATAATTTCTCCACAATTTCCCCACAATTTCAAGAACTCAATTGAAAATACAGGTCTCATGATCCAACACCACCAAACCTTATTTCATAATACAGGTCACATGTGAATAACCCAGTTTGGAGACCTGAAAAATTCTAAGTCCTCTTTTTTTTGACACTCCCATGGAGGCCCAAAAACTATAAATAGAGGTCCCCTCCCCCCCTAAATTCTTTTTTCCTCATGGCCTAGACAGAGGCTCATCACAAAAATGTGACTTCTTAATATTTTTTCTGAGGGTAATCCCCTCCATCCATCCACATTATCCTAATTTTTTAGGAATACTCAGTAGGTAAGCTCAGAAGCAAATTTATCCCATCCCCATTCCTAAATATTGCTCAGAAGCACTGTCTGAGACTTTTTTTTATATAATTAATAGTAGATAACAGCTGGTCTAAATTGATTTAAAAACTAAACTCATTGACTATCCCATTAATATTATTATCCCATTCCTATAACTGCTCAGTAGTCAAGCTCAGAAGCATTGTCTGGGTTTTTCATAGATAATAGTAGTTAACAGTTGGTCTACATTATTTTATAAATCCATCCCATTGACAAGGTTCTACTCAGTAGCCAAGCTCAGTAGTAAATTGAAAAATAGTATTGTCTTTTATCCCAGGTTATCATCATAAAATTATTAAACCCTTAAGAAAATAGTAGTGTTTGTTACTATTATTTATCATATTATCAACAGTGTTATCATCAAAATTGGGAGTCCCTCAAGGTGTTACTGCTCTCAGTACAGGAATTAAAAACGTCTTTTCCCAGTTTTATATCTTTATTTATTTGTGTTAAGGTTTACTAAGCCATTGTTTTCAGATCAAAAAAATTGTGATAGATTCTGTTTAATATACCTTTCTTAATAGCCATCATCAAATAAAATGAATTTATTGTGAACTCAAGTCAAGATGATTCAGCATTTTCAGGAAGGGCAGTTCAGATTATTCTGACACACAAGCAGAGCAAGGGTTACAGTCTTGAACAGCAATTCAAAACTGTTCTATTGTAATTTCCCCTTCCAGGTACTGCCTCATTTATCCCACACAGGAGGAGTCCCACAGTACTACTCAAGCCTTGGAGCTTCAAAGTACTATCCTTTGAAGAATTGGCCATCCAAATCTTCCAAAGGACTGATACCCTTTAGTGTGGTGTATAAGTGTAAAATTCCAAATTTATTTTTCTCTTGGAATTTCAAAATTGAATAATATATTAAAAAATCTTTATTGAAATGTTTCTGATTTAATAGAATGGGAGTTCTCTAGGGAAGATAACATTCAATCTCTCAAGTCCCACAAAATTAAATTGGAATAAATTATTCAAATTACGCAAATCTCATGAGTTTTTCAATTATTCCTTCAAAGTAGGGACTCTCTTCAGAATTTCAAAATTGCAATATCATATAACACTACTTATATCTTTGCAGTATAATCTAGCATAAACTCTTTATTAAGAATATCAATGTGGAATATGCATTGAGCACATATTTATTCAACACATGTAAATACCATTATTAACTTTTTTCTACCTTATTGAATATTTATTATTATCATTTCTTTCCAAAATTTACCACTTGAATTGTAACTGGTGGATTTTCCCCTTCTATAAACATCTCACATCTAATCATTCTTCAACAAATTAAAGAGGCTAATTTCATTTTGAAAGAAGTTTTATATTTTAAATTTTCTGTTCTTAATAAGATAAAATCACAAACAAATCTTATGCTAAAGGAACTGGAAATTAATTATAATTATTCATGAAGCAGAATGATTTTCAAAGGCATTTGAATCAGTTTTGAAACTTCTTTTGGGTATCCATTATCAAAAAGGAAATTATTAAGGTATCATAATTATACTTCCTATCTTAAAACATTTGAATAGAATTCTTGTAAACAGCTTTTATAGTGGATGACTTGTTAAAAGTTGGGAAAGGAAAATTTCCATAAACGTATATATTAAGTAACTAGTAGCATGAATGAAGCTTCTCATCTGGATAAGAACACTTAGTAATTATAATATGTGGATATGAAACTTTGATTCAAAATCAAGTAATTTTCCTGTCCTCAAAATTTGTATAAGGGGAAATATGATTGAAAATAGTAAGAAACAGTATTTTTAGGAGAAAACACACCAAATTTATTGTTTTTAGCTTTATAAGTTAAAAACAATAATATTCTCAAGATTTATTATTTTACCAACAATAAAAACCTATCCAAAAAATACTCTACAAGAGATATTTAATGATACAAAAGAAATGTCTTCAAGAGCAATTTCAATTGGAATTCATTGAGCAAAGAGCTGCAAGCAATTAATTAAGTAACAAAGTCCTTTAAAAAAATATTTAAAGAAAAAACACGCCCAAAAGTGACCAGAATGAATTTGGAAACAAAGTGACAAAGTTAACAGTGATGAAAGATGCTTTAATTCACTCTTGGGGTGGTTCAAGGGTAAAGATTATTATAATTACTTTTTCACATGGTTACAAGCTTCAAACGTATATATGAAGGTTGGCTGGAATCTTTTATTGGTTGGCTTAACAATGTTTAAACTAATTATAAAAGGAGAAGATTCTAACATGAAGAGAAAAGTGGGGCAAAGAAGACATTATTTTATAGCCATCAGTTTTCTTACTCCAAAAGTGAAATTTACTCTTGTCAGTCGTGTAAAACACTCTGACAACAGAAAAGGCAATTAGGGTATCATTGAACCCTGGTTTAGACCAAAAGAGGGCTGGTTTTAGCCATTTTAGACCCTTAAATCAGCCATTACTATAGTAATACCTGGCCTAGAGCCTTCAAAAAATGTCAGAATCAGTCTAAGAGACGTACAAACCAGTTAAAACTGTTTTTACTAAGATTGTTGTATCTTAAGGGTAGTTTTACCCTCTTGGCAACAGTTGAAACTGCCCTGGTTGGTATCAAAACCTCATCATCAATTGAGTCACAGACCCTGTAACTCAATTCCAGGCCAAAAGTTATGAATGTTTGCATGGAGTTTGACAACTCATGCCTGTCAGCAAAGATATTGGGGTCTGGCTCCCCCTTAGAGCTAGAGTTCCTTTTCCCCCCAATTTTTTTTTCCTTCAATCCATCATCATGTATTATACTTACAATTTACATACGTAATTCAATTGAGTTTTACAGTACACTACTGTTATAATTGACACCTCATATGTAAATCAAAGTTCACTTATGTAATACACCTGCACAGTTTGACAACTCAATTGAATTCAATTGAAAATACTTCAATTCCTCATAGCTTCTAAACTATACACATCACCTCAATTTTAACACAAAAAATGATGATTGAAACTGCATTTGATGTGAATTAAATTAAGGTTTTAAGTATTTTCAATTTTTATACAGAAAATACAAAAAACTTAATTTAAGTTTATTTAGAGTTGAGTTACAGAAATTTCACTCAGAAGTGACCCCACTTAATTTTTTATAAGGAATTCAATGGTGAAATAAATTTTGTATGTTTATTTATTAGATAAAAATTCATGATAAATTTTATTTAACTTTTTTCCAAAATTATTTTATTTTGGGTAATTTTGTTGAAAATTCATTTTTACTTAATTTTTTTCAAGTAAAAGTGTGTTTTTACAATTTTAAAATTTAATGTGTTTTATTTTTAAATTATAATTAAATTAATGATTTTTTAAATAAACTCATATTTATATTTTATCTTTTATTCTAATAATATAAATAAATTTATTTTCTTTATGTTTGTATATTAATTTTGTTGTTTGTGGTCTTTTGGGTATTTGAAAATACCTCTAAGGCTCACATTCCCTCCCCATAAAGAAGAATATTACTTTGTAATATTGTTATTTCTAGTATGTCTAAATCTTCTGAGAAGTTTGGTAGCTTCAGGTATGTCCTTTTCTTCTAACCATTCATCTTCACAAGTTGGGTCACTGTACCTAACAAGTTATTCCCTTACTTTTTTGGTTCTTAATTTTCTTTCTTTAAGAACTTTGGTAATCTTCTAGATACTAGATTTCTCAATAGTAGGTATAGCTTGGGGAACTTTATTCCTCAAGGGAAAAATTTCAGCATCACTCGATTCATATTACTTTATCAAGCTCACTGGAAATATAGGATGCTCATTACTAAGTTCTTAAGATAATTCTACTTCAAAATCATTTTCTCCATGGAGGGCTTTAATAACAAAAGGTCCTGCAAAGGTATATTTGAGATTTTTAAATCCTTTGATGTTATTGAAGTTGGTGGTGGATATGAGTACTAAATCTCCCACTTTGAAATCTGGAGTGGCATGTGATTTGTCCCATTTATCTTTAGCATATGCAAATGAGTCTGCCATGCATCTTAGTGCATGCTTTCTAGCTCTGTCGAGAATTAGTTTGAAGCTGGAAGCTGTAGGATGTATTTCAACCAAATCTTTCCTTGAAGAATCTTGAGGTAACTTGGGATTCCATCCTTTTTCTAGAATAGCAGGAGTTTGATTGGTACTGGAATGAATTGATGTCTTATATGCCAATTCTAGTGCTGGTAGAAGAGCTCACCAATCATGAGTTAATACATCACAATGTTTGAATTCAAGGCCATATGCACAAACTCTTCTCACTATGTCTTCTAAGGTTTATATCATCCTTTCAGCTAGACCATCCATTTGGGGGTGGTAGGCTGTAGAGAAAGACAATTTAGTGCCAAAAAATTGGTGAAGATTTCTCCACAGTGCTGAAGTGAATTTTGGATCCCTGTCACTCATGATATTTTTGAATATGCCAGTCCATGACACTACTCTATTCCATATTAGAAGAGCTGTATACATGGCTTTATCATCTTCGTGACATGGTAAAAAGATTGGAGTTTTACTGAAGCTGTCTACAATCACGAGGCAAGCATTATAACTTCTGTCACCTCCTGGTGGTAGTCCAGTTACCCAATCCATATGGACAACTTCCAAAGTTCTTCTGGGTTCTTGGATTTTGATCATATTTCCAAGTCTTTTGCCAGTTGATTTATTTGCCTTTTGACATCTGTCACAGGTTTGGCAATACTATGCAACATCTTTCTGCCACATTGGCCACCATATGCAGGTCTTTACTTTTTTTGTTCTGTCTTCAGACAGATGTCCTGAAAAGGGGCTGTCATTCCATTGTTTCAGTACAATATTGATTAATGACCTGTCCACAACTGTCATGACACATGTGTGCTTGATCCTGTGGTAAATTATACCATCCAGTAGGTGAAATCTTCCTTCATCATAAGACTTCTTCCATAATTCATCCAAGGCATGTATTAGAGAGTTGTCTTTACAGTCTTTGCTAAGTAATTGGCATAAGATGCTACAGTTCTTATCTTGAGTGTAACTGTTTCTTACTTCTTCAAAGAAGGTAGTGTTCAAGTCTGTAACACTTATTCCTTCTATTGGGATTTGTGGGGAAGCTTCTTCTGGCACATAAGCAGGATTATCAATATCATTTGGTAATGGCCATCTGCTTAGTCCATCTGCATTTGTATGAATATTCCTATCTTTATGAAAAATAATCATGTTGCCTCTATACTCTTGTATGGCTATTTGCCATCTGGGCATATATCTGTTGGGTGTTTTTCTTGTTTAAAAGTGATTTAACAGCGGTACAATCTGTTATTACTTCAAAAACACATCCTTCCAGAAAGTAATTGAGTTTTTCTAAAGCCCAAACAAGGCATAAACACTCCATATGACTTGCTCCATATCTTGCTTCAGTTGGTTTGATCTGCCTGGATATGAGACATATGGGCCCTTCAACAGGCTTATTATTTGAAATTTGGACTTGATGATGTGCAGCACCAAGCCCATCCCCTGATGAATCAATTTAAAGCTTAAAGGGAAGCTTAAAGTCTGGCATCAGTTATAGTGGGGCAGTGGTCAAGGCTTTTAATCTGTCAACAGTCATCTCAAATACTATGTCTTTGTCACATAGCTTATAAAGAGGTCTTCCTATGGATGCAAAATCTTCAATTTTTTGCCTGTAATATCCTGCAAAACCTAAAAATGATTGAATTTCCTTTTTTCTTTGAGGAATAGGTTTCAGTAAGACTGCTGCAACTTTATTTTTGTCAATCCCAAGGGATAGACCAGATACCACATGTCCTAGTGCTTTCAGTTCCTTCAATCCACAATGACATTTCATCAAAGAGATTTTCATGTTCACAGATTGGATTTTGGTCAAAATTCTGGATAATCTGCACATATGTTCTTTCCAAGTCTTGGAACAGACAATAATATCATCAATGTAAATGATCAATCATGCTTCTGAAAGCTCTTCAGGGAAAATTTCATTCATCATTCTTTGGAAGTGTGAAGGTGCATTTTTGATTCCAAAAGGCATCCTCAAATATTCATCAACTTCACAATAGACAATAGTTCTCAAGTATTTCCTTGCTCTTGGTGTAACTAAATTTTGATGAAATCCTTTAAGGGCATCCATAGTGCTTATATACACTGATTGAGATATTTGGGTGAGGGCAATTTGGATTTTTGGTATTGGGTGCATGTCTGGAACAGTGTAGGTGTTCAGAGCTATAAAGTCCCCAACCATTCTAGATTTTCCATTATGCCATTCCACTATTACTGGTGTAGTTATTTCTACTTCTTCATTGTGGCCCAAGTTTCTTATTACACCAAGTTTTAGAAGTTCTGTGATATGAATTTCCAGAGCATCTCTTGATTTTGGACTTGCTGGATAGGCCGGTCTTCTTAAGAGTGGTGGATAAGGTCTCTCAATAGTACAAGTAATGTCAACTTCATGACAACTAATTGCCCCAAGGGGTTTTTTATCTGAAGCAAATGCTTCTTTGTGGTCATATAAAATAGCAGAAAGTTCATTTTCTTGTTCATCAATCAAATGAAGGCTTATTTCAGCTTCATTTAACTGTTCAGACTTGAATTTCACTAACTCTAAGTTGAGTGGTGATACTTTGTGCACTGTAATTTGTCTTTTAAATGGTAAAAAGGCAAAGTTTTGGAGCTTATTGTCTCCAATAGTAAAGTATCTATCCCTGTTGTTTTGTAAATCTATGCCATACATTATTAAATAATCATTTCCAAATAGGAAATGGGTACTAGAGCAATTTTCCATAACAATAAATTCAACAGTGATTTTTAAATTTTGATTTATATGTGGAAATATGACACTAGTTTCAAATATTCCCAACGATTTCAT
Source organism: Austropuccinia psidii (assembly GCA_023105745.1). Lineage (NCBI taxonomy): Eukaryota > Fungi > Basidiomycota > Pucciniomycetes > Pucciniales > Sphaerophragmiaceae > Austropuccinia > Austropuccinia psidii. The sequence goes on along the minus strand of JALGQZ010000004.1, from coordinate 20,597,129 downwards.
TGGGTTACTTGCACTATTGAATTTGATGCCATCAATTGGCAACAATTGATCTTCAAAATTTGGTACACATGTCTTAAGAAAGGATTTACCTACACAATAGAAGAATGCTCCTGGATCAAGTAGTAGTTTAGTGGGTTTGTTGTCAATTATCACTTCTGTTATACAGGAGCTACCAGCTGTATAACCTTTCCCTCTGTCTGATTTGGTTTTCATTAACTGTTCATCTTGAATTTTTGATAAATCAAGTTGGCTATTGCTCAACTGTGGCAAGGATGAATAATATTCCATGATGTCAAACATGGTGTTGATATTTACTATATCCTTTGAAGATTCAGAAAATATTGATGATTTATCATGTGAGTTTCTTCAATTACATCATCTTTTTCAACATCAGGTTCTTTTTCAATGTTAATTTCATTGTGTAACAACCATCCTGGGGGGGTAAGGGTATTCATTCATACACCTACTCAAACACCTCAAATCAGTAAATCCAGTATCTGCATCACCATTTAGTTTCAGCAATCTTCATTCTGAAACATGCATACAGTTTGGTACATCAATACAGCCTGTCAATACCTGTACAGGTTGGATTCACCCAATACAGTTTCAATACACCAGTATGAAACTGTATGATCACTCAAATACACCACACCTCTTGTACAGCTTCTGTACAGCTTTACAGGACCTGTATTGGCCTACTCAATTCAATCATCAATTATTATCATGAAAATTCTTCCTCTGGATCAGGGCTGGTGATTCTCACATATACCAGCCCCTCTTTCTCCCCCCTGGGGACTTTTCCCCAGTTAATTAATTTAGTTTATTTATTATTTCATAATTATTCTTATCCTTATGCTTGGGTACTATAGTTATTTAATTTTAAGTTAGTCTTTGCATTTCTCTCTTCGCCTGTACAGTATGAGTTGGGTGGCCATATCCTTATTAACCCTTCTCTTTCCATTCTGACAGGTTGAAACAGTGGACTTGGACTTGTTTGTGGTTGGCTCTTCTATTTCTTTATTCTTATTCTTTGTTGCTGCTTTCTTATTTTTATTCTTTTAGTAATTCATCCTTAACACTCTTAAGTGTATCTCTTCTTACCATATCTTTGAGCCCTCCAAGAGTGAGTCCCAGTTTACTGAGTGCCAGGCCCTCTTAACTTCGAAGAGCCCCTGTGACATTAAATTAATTAACTCATATTTGATTCTTTCTTTTCATTCATTTATATTCATTTCTCTCATTCATCAATTATGATCTTTAATGATTATTATTTTTTCTCCCTCATCAATTTCATCTCATTCATTTCATTCATATGAAATTTATTTTTCTTTTTTCTTAATCGTTGCTGACCATTTCATTCACTTCATTTCATTTTATCAAATCAATCTTTTCTGTGTTCTTATTCAGGTCTTATTCAGGATTGATTATTGGCTTAATTGATTGGATTAGTCATTGGAATTAATTGATTATTGATTCAGCGGTTCAGAACTCTTATTTGGATTGGATTGATTGATTTTGACTCCTCAAGATATTGATTGATCCTCAAGAGCTGATTTGGATTATTGATTGATTTTGAATCCTCAAGATATTTTATTGATCCTCAAGAATTGATTTTTATTATTGACTGATTTGACCCATCAAGATATTGAATTGATTTCTGAATATTTTAAATTGATTAATTGATTCCTCAAGACCTTGATTTCATATTGAAGACACTGATTTATTGCTTTATTGATTATTGATTGAATATTGATTGATTGTTGATTTACTAAAGATTATTGATATTTGATTTGAATTGATTGTTGATTGTTTAATTGATTCGATTGTTGACTGAATTTGATTTCACCTTAAGATTTGAATTGTTTCCTAAAGATTCATCAAGATTTTAATTGTGATTGTTTTGGCCCAGTTCTGATTCTTGTTCTTATAGCATCAAGTTTTATTTCATTTTATTCAAAATGCCAGTTCAGCATAGTCCCCCAGCCAAAAATACTAGATCCCAAAGAATTCAAGCTGCTCTCACTCCTACAGCAAGGGCTCCTCTTGACCGCACACCATCAGTTCATCAACTGAGTGCAAACTTGGACAGAGGACCACCAATGGAAGGAGCAGCACTCTCAAGAAGAGGTGGAATGAAATCTAGAAGATCAAGATCCTTTTCTGGACTTTTGGGTGGCTACCCTGGCATGTCTGAAGGTGCAAGAGCAAGACAAGGGGAAGTTGAAGATGAAGAGGGGGAAGAGTCTGTGGAAGAGGAAGATTCTGGGGAAACTGAAGTGGCAGATGCCTTGGCAAATGCTCCATAGGTGCCTCAGGGTTCTAATCTAGCCCTTTCTAGTCAACCTCTTGTCTCTCAAGCTGATCCAAGTCTCCTGAAAATGATGGAGCAGATGACTCAATTCATGGGGCAACTCACTCAAGCAGTTGCTCCCAGGGACGATTCCAAAGCCCCTGCTTTCAAGACTCCATCCACGAAGGCACCTGATTCTTTTGATGATACTCAAGCTCATAAATTGAGAGGATTTATCCAATCCTGTCAATGAATCTTTCATAATGATCCAGCAAATTTTTTCTCTGACAGGAAGAAAGTTCTTTACTCAACTTCTTTTCTCACTGTTAGAGCTGGAAAGTGGATTGAGCCCTATCTCTCAAATATTTCCAATGAAGACCCTTCCTACCTCCTCAATAATTGGCCATTCTTTGGATATCAATTATTCACTCTGTTTGGTGACCCCAATGAAGTCAGGAAAGCTGAACAAGAGTTGGACAATTTGAGGATGAAGGAAAGTGGTCATGTTTCCTTGTACATTGCAGATTTCAGAAGCTTAATGTCAAGAATTGGAGATTGGGGGGAAAGAGATTATATCCATTTTTACAGAAGAGGATTGGCATCAAGATTATTAGATCAGTTGGCTTCTCACCCTGGAACGTTTGATACTCTTCAAGTACTTATGGATGTCACTTTAGAGTTAGACACAAGGTATCATGAGAGGCAAAAAGAAAAGGGTGGCAATCAAGAGAAGAAGCCTCCTGTCAATGGATCCAATCAATCTAGGCCTCCTCAAAACTCATCTTCAAAGAGGTCTAGCCAGAAGAAGAACAAGAAGGGCAAGCAATTTCAATCTTAAAAGGACAAGCCCCATGCTGCTCTCCTCAATAAGGACAATAAATTAATTGGTTCTGAAAAGGAGAGGAGGATCAAAGAGGGGTTGTGTAATTATTGTGGTGGAAAGCACCCAATTGAAAAATGCTTCAAGAGACCTCAGAACAAGCCTGGTTCATCATCAAGAGGCTTCCCTAGCAAGCAGGGAAAAGCCTGAGTGGGGATCATGATGTGTTCAATGGTTCTCACTTATTTCCTTCAAGAGCACAATTGTGCACTCTGAATACTAGTGTCAAGAAATCTTTAAAATTTCTTATTTTCTCTTCTGTCTCTGATATTTCTTATAGTATTCTCATTGATTCTGGTGCTACAAACTCTTTTATTGCAAAGAATTTTGTTCTCAAGTACTCATTGACTCTGTCAGAGCTCCCTGAAAAGATTCCTCTTTTCATTTTGGATTCTAATGAATCTCCTGCGTTGCTCATCACCCATTATACCAAGTGGGTAGTTGACTTGCCTTCCTTCCCAAGCTTTGAATGGGACTTCTTTATCATAGATTCACCCAAGGGAGGAGACCTGATATTGGGCTATGATTTCCTTTACCATTTTAATCCCATTATTGATTGGAAAAATGGATTGATCACCTATTATTCTAGTGGTATTATTCCTTCTACTATTAATGACTTAGCCACTGGTGTCAACAGTGTTGCTCTGGTTGGTGAACTTAAGACACCTTCCCTTCCTTCTTCTGTCCATATCCCTTCCATTATTCCCTCTCAGTCATTACTTCCATTAAGAGATAAAGGATGTTGGAGAAGATGTTGCCATATCTTCACTTCATCTCTTTCAAGGGGATATGGACCTTCCTCCCTTATCTTTTCATGAATCCCTGGAGGAGCAGTGGGATGAGGAGGAAGAGCCAGAAGAAATTGAAACTGTGTTGAAGGTAGTTCCTCCTGCTTATCACCAATATTTGGATGTATTCTCCAAGGTGAAAGCTGAGAAACTTCCTGCACACCGCGCCTGTGATCACCATATTGAGTTGGAGGGTCTTCTACCTCCAATTGGTGTTATCTACTCATTATCAAATCAAGAGTCAGAAACACTGCAGGCCTACATTTCCGAGAATGTAGAGAAAGGTGTCACAAGACCAAGCTCCTCTTCAACAGGGGCACCTGTCCTTTTTGTCAAGAAAAAGGATGGAGGTCTTTGTTTGTGTGTTGACTACCGCAAACTCAATGCTGTTACTAGGAAGAAAAGGTATCCTGTTCCTCCTATGAACCAGCTCCTTACCGTATTCAATGGTTCCACTATCTTCTCAAAGATAGACTTGTGTGGTGCATATAACCTTCTGAGAATCAAAGAGGGGGATGAGCACTTAACTGCCTTCAGAACCAAGTATGGTAGTTATGAGTATTTGTTAATGCCATTTGGTTTGACCAATGCTCATGCTTCTTTCCAGAATCTTGTAAATGATATATTTGCAGATTTCTTGAATGTGTTTGTTGTGGTTCATCTAGATGATACTATGGTATTCTCAAGTTCTGAGGAAGAACATGTCAAACATGTGACCTCTGTCCTCCAAAGACTCAGAGAAAATAATTTATTTTCCAAAGCCTCCAAGTGTGTATTCCATTCCTCAAGTGTGGAATAGATGGGCTATGATGTTTCAAGTGATGGCCTCAAGATGGATTCTTCAAAAGCTCAGAAAATCCTCAATTGGCCTCAGCCCAAAAACATCAAGGCCCTTCAATCTTTTCTTGGCTTTGCCAATTTTTATCGTCGTTTAATTGAAAATTATTCCAAAAAAATCACTTCTCTCACTTCCCTTCTCAAAAAAGATTCTCCCTTTATCTTCAATGAGGAAGCTCTCAGTCAGTTTCAAGCACTCAAAGAAGCTTTCACCTCTGCTCCTATCTTATCCCATTTCAAACCATCTCTACCTACTATTGTAGAGACTGATGCTTCTGATTATGCATTGGGCGCCGTACTGAGTCAGGTGAATGACTCAGGAAAGCATCCCATTGCATTTGATAGTTGCAAGCTCTTACCAGCTGAGCTCAACTATGAAATTCATGACAAGGAGCTCCTTGGCATAGTTTGGGCTCTCAAGCGCTGGAGAGAATTTCTTCTTTCTCTTTCCAATCCTTTTGAGCTCTTGACAGACCACTCTTCCTTGCAGTATTTCATGTCTTCCAAAGTTCTTACTTGTTGTCAGGCCCGTTGGGATGAATTTCTCTGAGAATTTCATTTCACTATCACTTACCGCCCAGGCAGGCTGGCCACTTTACCAGATGCCTTGTCACGTCGGGACGACGTGTATCCAGAGAGGGGGGTGGACTTCATCAGCAAGAATCCTCAAAATTTTCATCAAGTACTTAAGCAAGATGGAATTCAAGAGTCAAGATTCTTCTCAATCAAAGTGGAGATTTTCCCAGATTTATTGGACAAGATTCAAAAAGAAGTATGGCAAGACAAAGACTATAAAGAAATACTCAAGAAACTAGCAAGAGGTGAATCAGTTCCAGATTATTCTCTTGAACCTCAAGCCAAGTTATTATTATTCAAAGATAGAGTGGTAATCCCAACCAATGAAGAACTTCAACTCAATATTCTTCAAAAGCGTCATGACTCACCATTGGCTGGCCATCCTGGCCAGGAGAAGACCCTCAAGCTCATCAAGAGGGATTTTTTTTGGGCTGGCATGAAGCAATTCATCAAGGACTATGTGTCCTCATGTCAGCAATGTTCAAGAAACAAGAACATTCATCACAAGAAGTTTGGATTACTCAAGCCTCTTTCAATTCCGTCTGGTCCTTGGAATTCATTATCAATGGACTTCATCACTCAATTGCCACTGTCAAACAACTTTGATTCAATCTTAGTAGTTGTGGACAGATTCTCAAAAATGGCAATCCTCATTCCAACTTATGGAACAATCACTGCTCTGGACTTAGCTCAAATCTCCATTAGTCATGTATTTTCCAAGCATGGTCTTCCAGTCAGTATCATCAGTGATAGAGGATCCTTATTTGTTTCATCATTTTGGACTCAATTGTGTCAGCAGCTCAAGATATCAAGATATCTTTTAACTTCCTTTCACCCTGAAACAGATGGACAAACAGAGAGGGTAAATCAGATACTAGAACAGTACCTTCGGATGTATGTCAGCTATCATCAAGATGACTGGTACACCTGGCTCCCTCTGGCTGAATTTGCCTATAATAATGCAGAACATTCATCAACCAAGAAATCACCTTTTTTCACCATTTATGGAAGAAATCCCAGCTTTGACTCAATCCATATTTCTCAAGACTCACCTGCTGGAAAGTTATCAACAAAACTCCAATCAGTACAGCAAGTTGGCGAAGAAGAATTAGAGTCAGCAATAAGGAGATTCAAGAAGTATGCAGATAGAAATAGAGCAATTCCACCTGATTTCCAACCTGGGGACAAAGTATGGCTATCCTCCAAGAACATCAAGACCACAAGACCCACCAAGAAGTTATCAGAAAGATGGTTGGGAGCTTTTGAAGTTCTGAAGAAGATTGGAAGCCATGCATATCACCTCAAGCTGCCTCAGCAATGGAAGTCAGTTCACCCTGTCTTCCATGTGTCCTTATTAGAACCACTCAAGCATTCAACTATCCCAAATTGACATCAATTGCCACCACCACCAATCCTAGTGGAGGAGCAAGAAGAATGGGGAGGGCTCAGGTTCTGGACTCAAAACTCAAAAGAGGTAAATTATGGTATCTTGTAGAGTGGAAAGGATTCAGTGAAGACCCAGAAAGAACCACTTGGGAACCAGCTTCCAACCTTACTAACTCACCAGACCTTGTCAAGGATTTCCATTCATTATATCCAGACAAGCCTGGTCCCAATACCTCAAGAGTTTGATTATGGTGCTTGGTGGGGAGAAGAAGTTATGAAAGTAAGTTCCTCTCCTGGCATGCACCTTTAAGGGGGTATTCTACCCATATGTTGTTGTAAGCATCACCTTGGCCACTTTGTGAGCACTTGTCAATTCTTTGGACAGGTTCAGGAAGCATACAACACCAATACCCTCCGATTTGGACCTTATCAAGATATGGCCAAATGTTTTTCCTTCTTTCTCTTTTTCTTTTCTTTTATTTATCATTTCATTTATGCCAATAATCATAATTCAAGACATTCATTACTTCAAGTCATTTACGGCCATTCATTTCAGAAGTTATTTATGGCAATTCATTTCAGAAGTCATTTATGGCAAATTCTTTTCAATTTTCTGGTGCTTGGTGGGGAGTGGAAGTTATGAAAGTAAGTTCCAACTCCTGGTATGCATCCCTGAGGGTTCAACTTCTTGTAACACATTACCTTGGCCACTCTGTGAGCATCAAATGCTTGGTTTTCATTTTTTAGACACTTCTTGGCCAGAATCAAGCAACTCACCACAAGAAGGACCAACCATCAGGATTTTTCTTTATTTCTTTCTTTACTCTCATTTTCTCTTATTCTTTTATTTTTATTTTTCTTTCTTTCTTTACTTGTATAGTTTCTTTCTTTTATTTCTTTTAAAGCAGCAGCAACCCCTTCCAAATCACGTATGGTATTTATAAGAGTATGAACAGAATCCAAACCAAACACAAACAAGAACAAGATACTGGTTTTAACTCCACCCAAATTGTCAAAATTCACGGGGATTCAGTCATCAACTCATGGAGAATACCCAAGCAGAAGGGTCAAGACGTCAAATCACTCCACGTCAAATTCAGAGAAAGCCCTCAAGGAAGTGGGCCATAACTCAATTATGGCCCCCCACTCAAGCCCTCCTTGGGCTGGATTCATCACCCAGGACCTCCCCTGCAACTTTGGGGAGGCCATGGTCTTGGTGGTCCTGGACCCCCCAATGGGTCCAGGCCATGTAGGTGAAGTTATGGTCCCATGGTACCCCTGGGTCCCCAGCAAATTTGGGCCCAGGGGCTCATTTTCATCCTGGGGGCCTCCAATAGCCCCCACGGCCCACAGACCATAAGACCCCAAAATTGAAAAATGGCCAAATAGGCCCAGAAATCCAAGAAACCCTAAAATTGCCATAGATGGCCATAGGTCAAGGAATTGACCATAATCACCTAGAAACTCAAAAAGGCCAGAAATGGCCATATGTTCTAATATGACCAGAGATCACCAAGAAGACCAATTAGGCCAAAAGGGCCATAAGGGCATGAGCCATCCAGACTTACTATAGCAAGGGCCACAGCCCAAGATTGTTACAGAGGGCTGTTGAGGCAGTTTTTCAAATCCAATGGGGACAAGATCCCTGAATTCACTTTTTTCAAATTTCTTCTGATTAAGCCTGGCCAGAAGGGTACACTTCATATACTCATCTGGCCCCATTTTTTGAGCACAAGAGCTCAGTGGCCATCCATTTGGGATACAACCCAAGGCCAGGCCCCAAGGACAAGTAAACTCATTGAATCAGAAGAAAAGTATAGTCTGAAGTGGGGTACTTACTCAAAGTTAAAAGAAGGGGGGAAAATGAATTTAATTGACATAGAAGAGTTGAAGAAGGACTTCAAGATAATGGTCAAAAGTAAACTTTTTGAAGGAGTGTGTGGGGTAGTGAGATGCCACTCAACAATGGCAGGGTATTATGGTGTTCAGGAGCCCACCAGTTTCAAGAGGGGGATACTGTAACAACCATCCATCAGGGGTAAGGGTATTCATTCATACACCCACTCAAACACCTCAAATCAGCAAATCCAGTATTTTCATCAGCATTCAGTTTCAGCAATCTTCATTCTGAAACATGCATACAGTTTGGTACATCAATACAGCCTGTCAATACCTGTACAGGTTGGATTCACCCAATACAGTTTCAATACACCAGTATGAAACTGTATGATAACTCAAATACACCACACCTCTTTTACAGGTTCTGTACAGCTGTACAGGACCTGTATTGGCCTACTCAATTCAATCATCAATTATTATCATGAAAATTCTTCCTCTGGATCAGGGCTGGTTATTCTCACATATACCAGCCCCTCTTTCTCCCCCCTGGGGACTTTTCCCCAGTTAATTAATTTAGTTTATTTATTATTTCATAATTATTCTTATCCTTATGCTTGGGTACTATAATTATTTAATTTTAAGTTAGTCTTTGCATTTCTCTCTTTGCCTGTACAGTATGAGTTGGGTGGCCATATCCTTATTAACCCTTCTCTTTCCATTCTGACAGGTTGAAACAGTGGACTTGGACTTGTTTGTGGTTGGCTCTTCTATTTCTTTATTCCTATTCTTTGTTGCTGCTTTCTTATTTTTATTCTTTTAATAATTCATCTTTAACACTCTTAAGTGTATCTCTTCCTACCATATCTTTGAGCCCTCCATAAGTGAGTCCCAGTTTACTGAGTGCCAGGCCCTCTTCACTTCGAAGAGCCCCTGTGACACATTGATTTTCCCCCTTTTTGGACATTTATTAGATAAATGTGTGGTGCTTTGGCAAATATGGCACTTCCTGATTGTATCTGCAGATTTATATTTCAAATTATTAGAATTTTCTTTGGGGTTTTTGTCCACAGAATCTTTCCAAGGTGTATTAAACTTTGTTTTGAGATTCACCCTACTAGAACCAATTTTGGTTCTGGTGGTTACTCCTTCTAATATATTGATAATATCTTCTGCTGAAGATTGTTCAGTAGTCCTGCTTTTGACAGCATGCTTTAAGTCACCTCCACATTGTCTTAGAGTTTTCCTATGAATCATAAATTTTGACATGTCAGGGTATAATGCTGTTAGTCTGTCTTTTTGTTGGAAAACCCATGGTAAAGCTTTGTCTTTATCAGCATTTAATTTTGCAGATTCAAAGGCTGTTTTGACCTTGGACCTCCAAGCATCATTGGCCCATTTGTTGATAATTTGGGTTTTCCACCAAGTCCAACTTTGGTGTCCATGTGCTTGTCTCAATTTGATATACCATGTGTGAGTTGATTTGGTAAACAATTTGTTAAATCTAGCTGTCACTAATATGTCTGGTAATTCAAAGTTTTCTTTTATCATGTCAATACCTCTGATGAATTCCATATGGTCATATTCTCCTTCACCACTGAAGTGAGGCCATTCATTAAGTTTTGGAACTTATTTCAAGAGTTCTTGGCCCATTGATGGTTCCAAGTTATGAAAAGAAGTAGAAGATTCATTTTTTAATTGAGAATTTTCAATATCCAATACCTGTGGATTGGAAATCCCTGTACCCTCATTTTGATTCAGAGGTGTAGACATTCTTGGTAAGGTGTTTAGTAGTTGTTCAATATCACTCATTTTACTGTTTTTACACCTTTGTGAATTTCTTAATTCATGTTGCAAGCTTTCTATAGAGTTCATTACATTCTTTTCATGATCATCCTCTTTATATGTCAGCTCATTCCATAATTCTGTTCGTTTAGTATTATCAGAGATAACCTCATTGAACTTTATTGTTAATTTTGATATTTCCTCCTTTGAGGTATCAAAACACTTTTTCAAGGAAGTTATATGTGTCTTTAATTCAGTAAATGATTTTGAAATATTGTTAAGAGCTTTCTTATTATCCTCTTTGAAAGTAATTATGGCATGTTTTATCCTTGTTTTGATTATGTCATCAATATTGAATTTAGAATATTTGTCTGTTAACTCTTTAATAACGGCAGATTGTTCATTTATCTTATTGGCAAAAGAATTATCATTATTGGTAGTTTTAATTGTTCTTAAAGTTTCTTCAAAACATCTAATTGGTTCATTGATTTAGCTCAGACTCAAGTTATTTGTTTTAAGATTATTACAAATTGATGAATTTTTATCAGAAATATGACTTTTTACGTCAGTTATAAATTCATACAACTCTGGGATAGCATCAAAAATGTCAGAAATCACTTCTGATATTTTAATCTTGCTTCCTCCTTCTTTTTCAATTCCATCATTTTCCTGGCCATTTGAAATACATTTTCCATGGCATCCTGTAGCCCTGGCTGTAAGGGTTTGTGGCTGGTGCCCTTCCTTTGCCCTTTTCCTGAGCTTCTGGCTGTTTTTTCATGTTGGAATTGCTGCTGCTGCTGGCCACTGGGGATGTTTTTGGCACTTGCTTGGGTGGTGGAGGGTTGTTTTTCCTCCATTCTGCTGTTAAGAGCATCATTTTCTTCTTTTCCATAAATGGATCCCATCCATTGAGCAAATTGCAAGTGTTGGGATGGCCCAGTAATTTTCACACAGTCAGTTAAGAATTAAGGCAGTGTCTCCACAGATATGAAAGGATCTGGTACTCTTTAGGCAGCAATGCCTTGTTGTAAGCCTTCTGGCTGGATTTTTAAATGTCCACTGAGGCTTTTTGGGGCGGTTCCAGCTCTTTTTGAAGATAAAGCAGTCTTATCAGCTTCATAATGACACAATTTATTAATTTGGAGGTCATCAACTGACCCTTGTCCTTCTGTAACTGATTGGCTTCTGCCATAGTCACGTCTATAACCTTGCTGGGAGCTTCTTGAGGGGTTATAGCTGGTTCCTGATCTGGTTGAAAGCATACTTTATCATTAAAAAGCTTTAAAATAGTAGTTTTATGTGAAAGAACTTACTATTGGACAAATTCTTATCTTTCTGAAGAGTATTACTTATATCCAAGTTAATCAATTCAGAAGCAATTGGTTCAGGTTGATTATTCTGATTCACAATAACAGTACTATTATGGTCAGAATTAACAGTACTGGCAGGAATAATTGTAAGGTGTGGATATGAAACTCTGATTAAAAATCAAGTACATTTCCTGTCCTCAAAATTTGTATAAGGTAAAAATCAATTAAAAATAGTAAGAAATATTATTTTTAAGAGAAAACACGCCAATTTCATTATTTATAACTTAATTAGTATAAAACAATAATATTATAAAGATTTATTGTTTTACCAACAATAAAAATTTATCCAAAAATACTCTACAAAAGATATTTAAGGCTAAAAAAGAAATTTCTTCAAGAGCAATTTCTGTCAGGGTGAGTCTATATAGTAGCTATAAAATGTAAATACAAGCTAGTATTATGACTGTGACACGTCAAAAACAAATAATAAATTAAATCTTCAGGTCCTACTGCTATGTGGTAACAGTGGTGATGAGTCTATTGAGGACCTGGGTTGCAATGCTCTAATATCTTTGACTGTAAAGAAACACTACAATAATTATATTCTAATTATATCTTTAATAATTCTAAGGACACTACTGATGGATAACAGTCTTGTCACGTAAGAATATAGGTAAAGTAAGATAAGATGATGGGTTTTTGAAGGAAAAAACCCTTCTTTTTATATCTTTCAAGACTGTCAAGAGTTGTTAACTCTTCACACGTCAGAGGAGTGAAAATATTCACTCCAATGGTCAGTCTGTGGTTCTGGATCCTCAATTCTGACATCAGTAGAGGCAGAATTGTGGTTTTGGAACCACAAATGATCATTCTGGATCAATACAGGGTGAAAAAACTTTTCACCTGCCACGTCAGCACTTGGATGACGTTGTTCTGGTGTCTGTATGATCAATACTAGTCATTCTGGGCGGGTTTAAGCTTTGAACAACCATTATTTTGAGTATCAAGACAGTACTGGTTGGTACAGGTTTGGTACAGGCCAGTATTGGTCAAAATACTTCCAGCCAAGATATCTTAGTCAGTTTTTGAGATATCAAGAAACCAAGAGCACAGAATTGAAGGTCTTAACTAGCTCTTCAATTTGGTATGCTTCATGTTTACCCTTCTTTCAAATAGCAAAAGTTATAAGGGTTTTAAGGTTTTGGATGTATTTTTGTACATCAGTATGAGGCTTCAAAAACTTCCATGCCAGATATCTTCTTCAATTTGGAAGATATCTGTATTCTGATGATACAGTTTTGTAGGGCTTGATTAGCTCTACAGTTTGGTATATTACACTGTACAGTTGTATGAGTGTATGCCAAAGATACAGGGGTTTGTTTACTTTCTTGTTTTCAGAATATCTGTATTTTTGGTTGTTAAACCTTTGAACCAAGATCCCTCAGTCAATTTAAGAGATACAGAGGTCTAATGTATCTCAAATTAAAGCTCTTGTTTATATCTTTAATTTGGTTATACCTTTGTACAGTTTTGTACAAGCCCTCTTTGACTTTCAGGGGGGTCTTGGTTTTGAAATAAAGGTCATATGGTATCTCCAGTTGTAGTGGTGTTACAACAACATGGATGATATCATTGTGTAGCTCTCTCTGTGAGCTTTAAGAAAAATACCATTTTGGTATATAATAGCTTAAATATGCATAAGTTAGATGAGAGGTGAAAATAAGGGTTTTGACCTGTTTATTCTCCTCTAGGTTTCCTTATTCTGTTTGGATAAGGTTGGTGTTTGATTTAAGAGGATTGTTTTCTCTTATTTATTACCTGTATTGACTATGTTTGTTCAATACTTGTCATACCATTATTTATGGTATGTTGGATGTCATGCTAGTGCTCTGTTTTGAGTCACAGGCTGACATACCCTCCCTCAAAAGAAGGCTCATCATTGATGAGACTCTTCAGCCCTCCTGGAGGCTCTGAATCTTCTGAGGTGTATTTGTCCATCTGGGATTTCTTTCTCAGTTAACCATTTATCTTTATCTGCTGTTTGATTCTTAAATCTAACCAGATATTGCCTGTTGTCTTTCCCATTAATTCTTATTTTCCTGGCTTTAATGATCTTTTTCACTGGTCCAGGTGAGTCAACTTCCTCTACCAATCTTTCATGGGTGACTGTCTTCTTTCTGTCAGGGAATTTCTCCTCATCTGTCTGGTGATAAGGTTTGACCAGGCTCACAGGGAAAACTGGGTGTTTCCTAGAGAACTCTTTGGTCAGGTTGACTTCTACTGCATTCTTTCCTATTAATTTAATAATGGTGAATGGTCCTATGAATGAGTCTCTTATCTTCTTGGGTCCTCTTAGGTTGTTGAAGTTAAGAGTTGAGATTAGAACTTGGTCTCCTTCTTTGAAATCAGGTTCTTGGTGACTTTTATCATATCTCTGTTTGTTATATAATTTGGCTTCAGCCACACATTTCTCTGCTTTTTCACAGGCAGTCTTCCACATTGTGTGGAAGTCCTTAGCTGTGGGGTGTACTGAGAGGAGGTTCTTCTTCAAGTAGTCTACTGGAAGTAGTGGGTTCCATCCTTTCTCTAATGTGGCAGGTGTTTTTCCTTTCACTGAGTGTATGCTTGTGTTGTATGCCAATTGTACAGCTTGTAGGAGGGTTACCCAGTCATGGGTATATCCCTCATTGTCTTTATATTCCATGCCATATGCACAAAACCTTCTAATGATGTCTTCTAATGTTTGGATCATTCTTTCTGCTAGACCATCTGTTTGTGGATGGTAAGCTGTGGAGAATGCTAGTTTGGTTCCCAGCATCTCATATAGATTAGTCCAAAATTCTGATGTGAATTTAGGGTCTCTGTCACTAATTATAATTCTTGGAACTCCACAGTTAGCTATCACATTGTTCCAGAACAATATGGCTGTGTCCATTGCTGTGTCCTCTTTGTGACAGGGGAGACATCTGACACTCTTGCTGTACCTGTCTACTACTACTAGGCATGCATTAAAGCTGTCTTTCCCTCCAGGGACCAGGCCTGTTACCCAATCCATGTTTATTATTTCCCAGGGTTGTTTGGGCTCCTCTATACTCTGGAGTAATCCATATCTTTTGCCATGACTTCTTTTGGCTTTTTGGCATCTGGTACAAGTGTTGATGTATTCACTCAAGTCTTGTTCCCACTTTGGCCACCAAGCTGTGCTAAACACTCTTTCTTTAGTTCTTTCTTCACTCATATGTCCCATGTATGGGCAGTCATGGCATTCCTGTAGTATCAGGGAAATATGTTCTCTATTTATTATTACCAGGGCACTTGTGTGTTTTTCCCTATGGTACAGTAGATCATCTATCAGAAAAAATCTATTTTCTTTGAAGTTTTTGAGCCATGGCTCTTCCAATTGGCTCTCTAGTTCAGGACTCCTGTACTTTTGTTTTAATAGTTGTATCAATATACTACACTTTTTGTGTTTATTGTATGCTGATTGTACTATGGTAAAGAATTCTGTATTCATATTAGAGGAGCTGATTCCCAGTATGGGTATCTCTTTACTCTCCCCATAGCTCTGTGCTGGGTTTGATGGGTCATTCCCTAATGCCCAGTTTGATAGTTTGAAGTTCTTTCTCCTATCTATCTCCATGCATTGTATAGGTATTTTGGTACCATTTTCTGGGTCATATGCTGGATTCTCTTGGTCATTCTTCAGTGGCCACCTGCTGAGACCATCTGCATTAGTATGACTTTTCCCTTCTTTATAGATGATAGTCATATTCCCTCTGTATTCTTGTATGGCTATTTGCCACCTAAGCATGTGTCTGTTTGTTGTCTTCATGTTCAACAGTGATTTGAGGGCTGTGCAGTCAGTAAAAGCTTCAAATACTGCTCCTTCTAAGTAGTAATGGAGTTTTTCTAATGCTCATACCAAGCATAGACATTCTGTCTGAGTAGCTCCATATCTGGCTTCTGAGTCTTTCAGTTGTCTTGATATATAGCAAATTACTCCTTCTTTGGGTATTCCATCCACTAGTTGCCTCTGGTGTATTGCTGCTCCTAGTCCTTGGCTACATGCTGCATCTATATATAGTTTGAATTGTAGTTCAAAATCAGGCATCATTAGGACGGGGGCATTGGTCAGTTCATATTTGATCTTTTCAAATGCATCTATTCTTTCCTTGGTAATTTCAAAGACTACATCTTTTGAGCACAGTTTGTATAGGCTACTAGTGATGTGTGCAAAGTTTTTTATGTGACTTCTGTAGTAGCTAGCAAAGCCCAAAAAAGATTGCATTTCCTTGATGTTCTTTGGTACTGGTTTCTTCAGTACTGCAGCAACTTTATTTTGGTCTATAGCTAGGCTCAAACCTGAAACTTTGTGTCCTAGGGCTAGCAGTTCCTGCTGTCCAAAGTTACATTTTTTAAGAGATATCTTCATGTTTATTGGTGTGCATTTTCCCAATATTTTATCAATTTTCTTCACATGGTCTTCCCATGTTTCTGAGTATATTATGATATCATCAATGTACACTACCATCCACCCTTCCATTATTTCATCTTGAAATATGGTATCCATCATCCTCTGAAAATGGGCTGGTGCATTCTAAATGCCAAATGGCATTCTAGTATATTCATATATGCCCATATGGCATATAATTCTTAGCAATTTGATGGAATCTGGTTTCACCCCATTCTGGTGAAAGCCTTTCATGCAATCCATTTTTGTAATGAACTTGGCTTTTGCTAGTTTATCTAGTGCATGTGGTATCCTTGGGATGGGGTACCTATCTGCTTTGGTGTAATTATTCAAAGCCCTGAAGTCACCACATAGTCTGGATTTACCATCATGCCAAGTTATAGGGACTGGTGTAGTGACCTCTACTATCTCATTATGTCCTATTTTCCTTATGACCCCCATTTCTAGGAGTTCATTGATATGTTTCTCAATTTCTTTCCTAGTTTCCATGCTGGCTGGGTATGGTGGTCTCCTAAGCATAGGTGGATATGGTCTTTCTACATCCAGATATAATTCTATATCATGTCCTTTGATTTTTCCTAGTGGTTCATCTCCTATTTCAAAAGCTCCTCTATGCTTTCTCAATACTCTCAGTAAGTTGAGTTTCATTTTACTGGTGAGTTGAGTGCCATATTGGGCTTCTTTGAATTCTTCCACTAGTTCTTTCAAGGTGTTATCATTTGTTACATGATTTATGTCAAAGGAAAATTTTTTGTCTTTGTTTGTACCTATGGTAAGATATCTGTTTTTACTATTGCAAATGTCCGTACCATACATTCTTTGGTACTCTGTACCTAGTAAGAATCCTTGTACATGTGCATTCTCTAAAACTACAAATTCAGGTTCCAGTCTGATATTTCCTTTTTGGTGTGGGATAATTATCTCTTTGATTATTGTCCCCAGTGAGTGCATTTTGCCTGATGCACTTATAAAGTTTCTAGCTTTTGTTGGGATTATATCTTCTTCCCATTTGGGGAAGTGTTGTTTCAAGTATTCTTTTGCCACTATGGAGCAACTTGCTCCTGTGTCAATGATCATTGGGTGTTTACAGTTCTCAATATAAACTGTCAATTTTGTAGGTGTTCCATTAATGAATCCCATCCCTCTATTTGGGGTTACCAGGAATGTTTGTGCATTCTGTGTGTGCTTACAGAGCTCTTTGTCTGTTGTTATTTGTGGTATTCCTGAATCCAATTCAATGTCTTGTATGTCAAGTGAACTTTCTTCATTGCATTCCACTATGTATTCTTCTATGGTATCAGGTTCACTTTGTGATTCTGCTCTCATACCATTTCCCATGCTGTCAGAATCAGATTTTTCACCTGTTTGTTCTTCTTCTGATTCTTCATCAATTGCATATATTTTCTTTTTTGGTTTTTTGCAATTGTTGGCATAGTGGTCTGGTGATCCACAGTTGTGGCACACATATTTCTTTTTTGGGGTTTCTTTCCCTTTTTCTTTGTTTGTCTCTTTAACTTCAGACCTCTTGTCTTTGAAGTTTGGTTTATAGGATGTGTACCTTCCTTTGGAGGTTTTTTTTCTCACATCTTGTATGACATTTGCTATGTCATCAATGCTGCTGATGTTGTTGCATCTCCATTTGACTGCATGCTCTAGATCTCCTGGCAATTTTGTTAGGAGTTTATGGTTTCTCATTTCTATTGTCATATTGGGATCAATAGCTTTTAGCCTCTTTGTTTGTTTGAGGCACCATTCATAAGGGTCTTTTTCTGTGGAGTATCTATCACTTTCAAAGGACATGGTCTTTTGCCAGATCCAACTACCATTGCTATACTTTTGTATAATCTGGTTCCTCCACCATGGCCAGCTTTTCCTGCCATGTATTTCTTTCATCTCAGTATACCATATGTTTGCATGGCCTCTGAATGCTGTGTTAAGTCTTGTTGTGATCCAGTAGTCTGGTATCTTTGGGACATCAACAAAGAGTCCATCAATATAGTCAATGATCTCCATATGGTCATATTCCCCAATTCCTGAGAACTTTGGCCAGTTTGTTACTTCTGGTAACTGTTTTAGTGCCTGTTTCTCTGAATAGTTGAAATTTTCCCCATCTTGGTACACTGACTCTGATCTTAACTTTGGAATCTGATATTCAGGTTCCTGGTCATAGTCTTTATCCTCTTCTTTCAATTTTGTAGAGGTAGTAGGTTGACCTTGTGTTGGAGGGTATTGATTGTCTTCCCTGTCATAGAGGTAATCAATTTCTTTGTCAAAGTTATCCTGTTTCTGCTGGATACTCCTCAGATCCCTCCTCACAGTTTGTTTTTCTTCTAGAATTGAATTCAACTGTCTGTTAGTTTTTTCAAATTCTGTCCAAATTTTGGCCAGATTTGTATTTAAGTCTTTTATGACTGTTGCTTGGAAAGCATTTTCTTCTTTCAATGTTTCCACTTCTGTCCTCATTTTTCCTGAGGTTTCATGTGTCCAATCCATGAATTGGGCCAATTTGGTCCATGTGAATTTGTTTTCAAACTCATGAGTGTGGATTGTAGTTTCAGTTATTAATTCTGGGTCTATTGAGTCAGAACTATCAAAACTACTTGTAGGTCCAACTATTTCTTGCTTTTGTGTACTTCTTGGACTAAGTCCATCAGCTTTTTCATCAATGGGTCTGCTTCCTTCTTCCTCTGGTTGAAAGAAGGTTTTTTTTTCCTTTGGGCTCCTTTTCTCCTGTTGGAAACTACCTGGAAGGGTTGGGGAGCTTTGGATGAAGTTTCCTTTGGCTTTTAGGGCCTGGAACTGCTGGATTGGTGTGGGGAAGATGGGACTTCTCCTTCCATTTCTGGGGGTACCTGAATCTGACTGGGCTCTTCCTTGTGCCAAGATCTCTCTATGTCTTGTATGGCTGCCTGGTTCTCTTTGATTCTGGTTGCTCTTTCTTCTAATAGTTTGAAATTCTTGTTGGGATTCCAACCTTGCATTTCTGTCATAAGTTCCATCCAAGCCATTTGCTTGAGACAGATCTTCTGGGTTGTTATCCCCACTTCTGCCCATGATGCTGCCATAGTGAACATTTTGTTGTCCATGCTCCATGTGAAGAGGTCTCTCAGGAGTTTGTGTATTTGGAGGACCTGTTCTGCATCTGTCCAATCTCCTAGTTGGACTTCTGGGTTGAATTTGATTTGGAATAAGACCTTGGGTAGGAGTTCCCTGATGGTAAGTCCTTTGCTGGTCATTTGTCCCAGTTCTTCTTCCTCTGTGTCTTCTTGGCCAGTGTTCTGGTTGATTTCTTGGGAATCCAAGATCTCTAAGAAGTGGAGGTGTCATGTTAACAATGTTAAAAAATGACAGACAATAAAAAATGTTGTATTTTTCAAGGTTTATTTACCTTTAGCAGGCCCTTGTACAAATTTATGATCTATACTCTTTGGCAATTTGCCTTTAGAGCTTACAACTGGGTTGATAACAGTGATTTTCTGTTTCTCAATTTGTTTTGGTGATCCAACTGGTTTTGTTGGAGCTTTTCTGGGTTTTTTGGCCCTTGGCACGGCTATTGGTGTCCAATATTTTGAGTTGATTGTCACTTCACTGTGTCTTTTCTGCTTGCCCTTGGTTTTTGGCAGCACCTCTCTGTCTTCTGAGGCTGTCACAGATGGATTTCCTTGTGACTGGGTTTCTAATGGAATGTAGTCTTTTTCCACTATTCAGAAAAGATATTTCAGATTGTATATCAGTATTTTATGATAAAACAAAATGATTATATTCAATTCTACTGTTATTTTTCGAAATTTTTAAGTATTTTATGTTTTTTTTTTTATTATTTTTATATGTTTTTATTGAAAAATAACAGTTTTTCAGTTTTTCACTTATGTTTTATAAATGAAAACTGTAATATCCAAGTGTTTTGTGAATGATTCACTTGGATATTATTGTGTTTTTATATAAACATGTCAAATTTATTAAATTATAATAAATTTGATTTGTTATTATAAATATTATAAATAATATTTATTATAACACTTGATATTTGATTCAAATATCAATTAATTACAAGTTTTCACGTCAATTTGAGTGATATCTTGTTTTAAAGGAAATATTTAATTAAAATATTCCTTATAAATAATAAAAAATTATTTTATTATTTAATATTTATTAATTATTTATTAATAAATGTTTCTATATTAATTTTCACGCACTTTGGTGAAAAATAATAGTAAAATAAATAATATACTGTTTGTATATTATTATTTATATTGAAATTTAAATAATACTGTTGTATTATTATTAAATTTCGTGGAAATTATTGCAATATAATAAAAAGGAGGATTTGTACTCCTACTCTCAACAAAAATATTCTGTAATATATATTTTTGGAGGAAAAAAATTTGTATATATAATATATGATGCTAAAAAAAATGATAATAATATAAAATAAATTAGAAATTTTACTCACTTTTAGTAAAATACCTTGTAAATAGCTGAATTTTACGCCTAATTCAGTTCAAAACACGTCCAATAAGGTTGAAAAACCACGGCCAGGCCCCCAAAATGTCAGGGTGAGTCTATATAGTAGCTATAAAATGTAAATACAAGCTAGTATTATGACTGTGACACGTCAAAAACAAATAATAAATTAAATCTTCAGGTCCTACTGCTACGTGGTAACAGTGGTGATGAGTCTATTGAGGACCTGGGTTGCAATGCTCTAATATCTTTGACTGTAAAGAAACACTACAATAATTATATTCTAATTATATCTTTAATAATTCTAAGGACACTACTGATGGATAACAGTCTTGTCACGTAAGAATATAGGTAAAGTAAGATAAGATGATGGGTTTTTGAAGGAAAAAAACCCTTCTTTTTATATCTTTCAAGACTGTCAAGAGTTGTTAACTCTTCACACGTCAGAGGAGTGAAAATATTTACTCCAATGGTCAGTCTGTGGTTCTGGATCCTCAATTCTGACATCAGTAGAGGCAGAATTGTGGTTTTGGAACCACAAATGATCATTCTGGATCAATACAGGGTGAAAAAACTTTTCACCTGCCACGTCAGCACTTGGATGACGTTGTTCTGGTGTCTGTATGATCAATACTAGTCATTCTGGGCGGGTTTAAGCTTTGAACAACCATTATTTTGAGTATTAAGACAGTACTGGTTGGTACAGGTTTGGTACAGGCCAGTATTGGTCAAAATACTTCCAGCCAAGATATCTTAGTCAGTTTTTGAGATATCAAGAAACCAAGAGCACAGAATTGAAGGGCTTAATGAGCTCTTCAATTTGGTATGCTTCATGTTTACCCTTCTTTCAAATAGCAAAAGTTATAAGGGTTTTAAGGTTTTGGATGTATTTTTGTACATCAGTATGAGGCTTCAAAAACTTCCATGCCAGATATCTTCTTCAATTTGGAAGATATCTGTATTCTGATGATACAGTTTTGTAGGGCTTGATTAGCTCTACAGTTTGGTATATTACACTGTACAGTTGTATGAGTGTATGCCAAAGATACAGGGGTTTGTTTACTTTCTTGTTTTCAGAATATCTGTATTTTTGGTTGTTAAACCTTTGAACCAAGATCCCTCAGTCAATTTAAGAGATACAGAGGTCTAATGTATCTCAAATTAAAGCTCTTGTTTATATCTTTAATTTGGTTATACCTTTGTACAGTTTTGTACAAGCCCTCTTTGACTTTCAGGGGGGTCTTGGTTTTGAAATAAAGGTCATATGGTATCTCCAGTTGTAGTGGTGTTACAACAACATGGATGATATCATTGTGTAGCTCTCTCTGTGAGCTTTAAGAAAAATACCATTTTGGTATATAATAACTTAAATATGCATAAGTTAGATGAGAGGTGAAAATAAGGGTTTTGACCTGTTTATTCTCCTCTAGGTTTCCTTATTCTTTTTGGATAAGGTTGGTGTTTAATTTAAGAGGATTGTTTTCTCTTATTTATTACCTGTATTGACTATGTTTGTTCAATACTTGTCATACCATTATTTATGGTATGTTGGATGTCATGCTAGTGCTCTGTTTTGAGTCACAGGCTGACAAAAAGCATGAGGTGTCTACCATGCTACAAAGAGGACACAGCCATGGATACTGCTCTGTTATTCTGGAGCAACATCATATCCACATGTGGAGTCCCTAAGATCATAATCAGTGATAGGTACCCAAAGTTCACATCTGGATTTTGGCCCAACCTCTATGACATTCTGCGTACTAAACTTGCTTTTTGTACAGCTTAACATCAACAAACAGATGGACTAGCTGAGACAATGATCCTGACAATGGAGGACATCCTTGGAAGATTCTGTGCCTATGGTATGGAATATAAGGACCATGAAGGTTACACCCATGACTGGGTTACCCTTCTACCAGAGGTTCAACTGGCTCATAACACAAGTCAACACTCTACCACAGGAAAAATGCCTTCACTGGTAGAGAAAGGGTAGAATCCCCTATTGCCTGTGGATCACCTGAAGAAGAATCTTCTGACCATTCACCTCACAGCCAAGGATTTCCATTAAATGTGAAAGAGGGCTTGTGACACAGCTGCCAAATGCATAGCTGAGGCAAAAGAGTATAATAAGCAGAGGTGGGATAAATCACATATGGAACCTGACTTTAAAGAAGGGGACCAAGTGTTAGTGTCTACACTTAACTTTAATAATATCAAAGCACCCAAGAAGATGAGAGACTCATTTTTAGGGCCCTTCACTATCATTAAATTGATAGGGAAATATGCAGTGGAAGTCAAACTCACAGAGGAGTTTTCCAGGAAACACCCAGTCTTTCCAGTGAGTTTAGTCAAGCCATACTTCCAGACAGAGGAGGATAAATTCCCCTCCAGGAAGAAGAACCCCACAAAACCAGAAATAGTGGAGGTGGAGAATTCCCCTGGACCAGTGAAGAAAATCATCAAGGCCAGGAAGATCAGACTTAATGGTAAGGATCAGAGACAGTTCTTAGTCAGATTCAAGAACCAGACAGCTGATAAGAACAAAGTGTTGGCAGAAGATGCCATACCAGATGGGAACCTGTCACAGTGGCTCTTGGACAGAAATACAAGAGTGTCCTGGCACTCAGCAATCAGGGAACTCACCTGGAAGACTCCAAAGAATAAAGAAATAAAGATAAAGAATAAAATCGTCTAAGAAATATGCAGGTACAAGATGAGATGCAATGAGAGGAAAGAGAAGCCAAATGGCAAAAGAACCAACCAAGTAAGTCCTTAATCACTGTTTCAATCTGCCAAAATGATCAATGGAATTAGTAAGGATATGACCACCAAATATCCATTGACAGGCGAAGAAAGAATAAGAGAAAAGGTGCTAAATGACTGACTTGATAATATCATTATTCACTTAACAAAAATGATAAGATAAATAAAGATAAAATAAAATCAAAATATATTAATTAACTGGGGAAAAACCCCCCAGGGTGGAAAGGGTAGCCGGTATATGTGAAAAGTTGGAAGCTTGAGTTCTTCAGGCTGAAAACGGATCTGTATTGATTGTTTTGGGAATTGATACAGCTGGCTAATATTGAAATTTAATTGGGTTGAATGAATTTCCCATGCTTGAAAATGAAATACAGTTCTGGATGGATACAGACTGTATTGAAATGAATATGGTTGCCAAGATGGATTGAGTGGAGCTTTGACACTTGACAATTGAATGAATGAATGAATGAACTGCCTCTTGAATCCCTTGAGAATGTTTGAACATTATTTCCTTGGAGGAATACTGTGAATGAAATTATCCAATGACGTCTTGATGGCGTGATTGGTCTTTGACGCTGAAACACTTGCTCTTGATCCTTGATGAGTCCTCTGAATGATTGGGTGCCTTGATGACGTGATGATATGTTGGAATGTTGAAATGACCATTTTATATTGCCACCATTGAATTTCTGTGTAAAAATGATGCATAATGATATATAACATCATTGATGGAATGTTGGTTCATTGGAAAGAAGATTATGTCCAAAGGTCTTGAGATGGAAAGACAGAGGGGAAACAGATTGATGTAATGTCTTCAGTGCTTGGAAAGGTGTTTCTGGGTCCTTTGGGGTTTTGAGCCAAAAACTGGCCCAAAGGGCGGGGAATTGTCTTTTGGACACTTTGCGTCAAAGTGCGCAAAAATGCACAAAATGCACAAATGCGTATTATGAGCCCAAATGGCCAAAAACAGCCATTTGGGCCATTTCCCCTGGTTACGAGGGAACTGACCAGAAATACCCATTTGGGCATAAATTGTTGCTATGGCTTCTGGATTGAGGTGAAGGGCCATGAAGGCCATAAATGGTCCATAAGATGATGATGTGGCCATATTGGCCACTGGTGATGGATATGGCTAATTGGCCATAAAAGGACTGTGGCTTGATATGCCATACGGAGATCCAAGGATGGAATTGCCATGGTTGTGACAGAACCTTCCTTTAAGGAGATTCATAGCCTCTAGGAGGACTGAAAAGTCTCATCAATTATGAGCCTTTTTTAGAGGGAGGGTATGTCAGCCTGTGACTCAAAACCAGATCACAAGCATGACAGCCAAATACCATAAATCAATGGTATACCCAAGATACCACCAAAACATGGATCTGAGCCAAATCAGCTAAAATGTATCAAAGGAAAGAGAAAACTCACCCCTTTCCAAATATACCAGTCCCATCATCATAGGACAAATAATACCAAAGTTGTTGATGAGCATAAACCTTAATTTTCACCTCTCATCTGAAATAAAGAGTAAGAGGCTTAAACCCATCAAATGGGTATTCAAAATAAAGCTCAAAGTTAGGGCTATCCAATGGTACCAGCCAAACTCAGCTAGCACCAGTATTACAGAAGGTATGGTCAAATTCAGGCCAAATAAGGGTGAATAAAATATTCATCTCTCATCTGACTTCTACAGTTTTAGTGTGAGATACCTAAACTGGGGTCTTTTTGGAAAGGGCACAATCAGGGATATCTGATGGTTCCATTCATTTCTCCATATCCCATCTAGAACAAAAGCTATAAGGCAAACAATCCCAATACAGCTTTTTGCCTAAAACATGCATATGTACAAAAAGTCTTGTACATGGGATAACTTTGCCATATTTAATGATACCCAAATCAAATGAGGTACCATTGTGTAGAACACATACAGGGCTACACACTGAACCAATTCTGAGGTTGGTATCTCAAAAACTGACAAAGGTGTGGCTGTTTTAAGGTCAAAATCCCACAGTTTGGGCAATACAGCCTTTCCATGGGATAATATCCCACAACCGTTATTATGAGGTGTCAAGCAGACAAAGAGGCTTCTTTTTACCTCAATACTGGGGTCCCATACAGGCTCTGTACAGCATTCTATGCATCATACACGTCAGAATCAGGCTGTGTGGTCCCCAGATGAAAATTTTCACCCTGTATTGGTGAAAACTGCCCAGATGTGGTTTCAATACCACCCAGTTGAGCCCAATACAGGCTATACAGGCCTTTTGCAAACCACAAGCCTGTCCTGGAGAGTGAAAAATCTTCACTTCCTTTATGTTAAAAGGTCTAGCAGCCTTTTCACCCCATTTCAGGATAAAAGGAGCCCTTTTCACTTCCAGAAAAGGAATCCCCATCCTGCTCTTGAATTCCTACATAGTACAACTTTCAAAAAAAGTTAGACTCTTGGAAAATAATCAGGTTAGACTATAAGCTTTGGTATTGTAGTCTTTTATTATTGTAACCCAACAGATAAAGCTGCACCCAGGGCTTTCAACAGCGCTCACCACCACCAATTCTCATTAGCAAAGCCCTTCTAATTTATAATTAAAACCTTTTTTTATACTTTTTATCCATGTCACAGTCATTTTTATAGCTGTAAGTAGCCTTATTGCTTTTTTATCGTACACTCTCCTGACATTAACAATTTTTAAACTGATTATATAAGGAAATCATTCCAACATGAACAGAAAAATTGCCAGGTTGAGTCTATGTAGAAGTAGTAATTAGGCTTTTTACAACTTTAACTGTGACTGTGACACGTGATGAAAGTTTTAAAATAAAGATATTTATAGAGAATAAGGGTTTATAATAAAATAAAAAGGGCTTTACTATTATAAAATAGTGGTGGTGAGCACTGTTGAAAGCCCTGGGTGCAGATTTACCTGTTGGATGACAATAATAAAAACTACAATAATTAAGATTATAACTATACCTGGTTATTTTCCAATATTATAACTGTTTTTGACAGTTGTAGTATGTAGGAACTTAAGAGCAGGATGTGGAAAGCTTTTCTGGCTATGAAAAGCCCTCCTTTTATCCTGAAATGGAGTGGAAAGGCTGCTAGGACCTTTCCACTTAGAGGAAGTGAAGATTTTTTCCCTCTCTGAGACAGCCTTTTGGTTTGCAAAGGCCTGTATAGCCTTCATTGGGCTCAGATGTGGTTTTGAAACCACATCTGGGCAGTTTTCATCAATACAGGGTGAAAATTTTCATCTGGGGACCACATAGCCTTCTTCTGACGTGTATGGCGCGTAGAATGCTTTACAGAAGCTGTATGGGACCCCAGTATTGACTGACTTATGAGGTATCAAAGTATAAACATGCTTCTTTGTCTGTTTGATACCTCATAATCATGTTTATGGGATATTATCCCATTGTAAGGCTGTATTGGCCAGAATGTGGGATTTTGACCTTAAAACAGCCATACCTTTGTCAGTTCTTGAGATATCAACCTTGAAATTGGTTCAGTGTTTAGCCCTGTATTCTTTCTACACAATGGTACCTTATTTTTTATGGCTATCATTAAATGTGGCAAAGTTATCCCATGTACAAGATATTTTGTACATATGCGTGTTTTAGGCAAAAGCTGTATTGGCCTTGTTTGCCCCACAACTTTTGTTGTAGTTTAGATATGAGGAAATTAATGACACCATCAGATAGCCCTGATTGTGCTCTTCCCAAAAAGACCCCATTTTAGGTATCTCACACTAAAACTGTAGAAGTTAGATGAGAGGTGAATGTTTTGTTCACCCTTATTTGGCCTGAATTTGACCATAACTTCAGTAATACTGGTGCTAGCTCAGTTTGGCTGGTACCATTGGATAGCCCTGACTTAGAGCTTCTTTTGTATACCCATTTGATGGGGTTAAGCTTCTTACTCTGTATTTCAGATGAGAGGTGAAAATTAAGGTTTATGCTCAGCAACAACTTTGAGGAGGAATAACTTTGTTATTCTTTGTCCTATAATTATGGGACTTATATATTTGGAAAGAGGGGAGTTTTATCTTTCTTTTGATACCTTTTGAGCTTATTTGGCGCAGATCCATGTTTTGGTGGTATCTTGGCTATACCATTGGTTTATGGTATTTTGGCTGTCATGCTTGTGCTTTGGTTTTGAGTCACAGGCTGACAAAAGTGGCACAAAGAAGACATTATTTTATAGCAACCAAGTTTCTTATTTTCTTACTCCAAAAGTAAAATTTCTCTCTTCAGCCGTGGAAAACACTCTGACATAATAAAAAATAATTATGACATCATTGTACCCCGGTTTGGATCAGAAAGGGCTGGTTTTAGCCATTTTAGACCCTTAAATAAGCCAATGCTATAGCAATACCTGGTTTCAAGCCTTCAAAACACATCATAATGTGTGTAAGAGATGTTCAAACCAGAAATAGCTGTTTTTAATAATATCTTCTAGCTCAAGGATAGTTTTACCCTCTTTTCAACAGTTAGAACTTCCCTGGTTGGTATCAAAACCTCATCATAAATTGAGTCACAGACCCTGTTACTCAATTACAGGCCAAAGGGGATGAAGTTTCGCATTAATCTTGACATCCCATGCCTTTCAGCAATTAATCTGGGGGAGTCCGGAACCCTTAGAGCCAAGATTCCCTTTGCCGCTCCCAAAAAAAACAATATTACAATTTATTTTTTCTTTAATTCCTAATCATGTATTATACTTGTAATTTAAATATGTAGTTCAATTGAGTTTTTACAGTACAAAACTGTAGTGATTGATAGCTCATATCTAAATCAAATTTCACTTATGTAATACATGCACACATTTTGACATTTCAATTTGAAATACTTCAATTCCTCATAATTTCTAAAGTACATCCCACACCCCAATTTTGACAAAACAAATTGATGGTCAGCACCACATGTTTTTGAATTAGATTAAAGCTTTTAGTAATTTCAGAGTTTCATATAGAAAATACTAAAAAACTTAATTTAAGCTTATTTAGAGTAGAATTACAGAATTTTTGCTTGGAGGTGATCCCTCCTAGGTTTTTATGAGCAATCCAATGGTGAAATAACTTTCATGAGTTTATTCATTGGAAAAAAATTTATAATAATTCTCAAGAACTTTTAATCCGTATAAAAGCTTTATATTTATATCTTAATTTTGTTTGGAAAATATAATTAAATTTATATATTTTTAATTATAACATAAGCTGTTATTTGTGGTCTTTTGGGTATATAAAAATACCTTTAAGGCTCATAAAATGACAAGAATATATTCCACATCATAAGGGCTTTCTAAATTGCTGTAACATCTTTATGAAATGGTAAAAATATTGGAGTCTTACTGAATCTTTAAACACTCAGTAGGCAGGAATTATAGCTTCCTTCAGTGTCTGGTGGCAGAACAGTTACCAAAACATATGGAAGGTTTCCCAAGTTCTACTGGGTTCTTAAATCTTTATCATATTTCCAAGTCCTTTTCCAGTCAAGCTATTGGATTGCTAACATCTGTCACAGGCCTTTCAGTATTCTTTAATGTCTTTTCTCCAAATCGGCTACCATACTCAGGTATTAATTCTTTCTCTTTTCCTATCCTTAGAAGGACCTCAAATGGAATTATTTCAATAGAATGTTGATTAAAGACCTATCCACAACCTTCACAACACAGGTGTGTTTTGTTCTATGGTAGATTGTGCCATCAGTTAAGTTCAAACTTCCTTCACCATATAAATCTTTTAATATTTCATCTGAGTAATTTATAAAGAAATTATAATCAGAATTTTTAACAATTAATTGGCATAAAGTGCTAAAACTCTTCTCCTGAGTATAACTTCTTATTAATTCTTCAAAGAAGGTAGTTTTTAAGTCTGTAACACTAATTAATTCTATTGGTATTTGTGTAGAAGAATATTCTCGCACATAAGCAGGATTTTCAATACCATTTGCTAATTTCCATCTGAACAATTGATCTAAATTTCTGTGAATATTTTCAGCTTTGTGTAAAATGGTCATATTGGGTAATCCAATTAAAGCATTGGGCATATTTGAGACCACTGGAATACTTCCACATATCAATTGAAATTTAATAATTACTGTTGAATTCTTTGTTATGTGAAACTGCTTTAGTACCCATTTCATATTGGGAAATGATTACTTAATCATTTATGGCATAGATTTATGTAGCAATAAGGACATATACTTTGTTATTGGGGAAATAAGGGTCAACCACTGGCCTTTTTACCTTTTGAAAGAAAAATTACAGTGAATAAAGTATCACCACTCAGCGTATAGTTGAAAAATCAAATCAGAGCAGATGAATGAAGCTGAATTAAGCCTTTATCTTACTGATATACAGGAAAATAAACTCTCTAGCCTTTTATATCACCGCAAAGAAGGCTTTGCAACAGATAAAGAACCATTGATCAAAATTATTTGTCATTAAGTTGACATTATTTTAACCATTGAGAGACCTGATTCACAACTCTTGAGAAGTCCTGCATACTCAGCAAGCCCTTGAGCTTCACATTAAACAACTCCTGGACCTTGGTGTGAGATGAAAGGTTGACCACAATGAAGATGTAGAAATAACTACACCAGTCATAGTGACATGGCATAATGGAAAATAGGGAATGGTTGGGCACTTGAAAGGTATAAGAACTTACACTTTCCCAAAAATCTATCTCATACCAAAACTCTAAATTTCCCACACTCAAATAACTCAATCAGTGTACATAAGCACTATGGATTCCCTTAAGCAACTTCATCAAAATGTAGTTACACCAAGAGCAAGAAAATATTTGAAAATTATTGTTCATTGTAGAATGTATGAAAACTTAAGGATGCCTTTTGGTATAAAAAATGCACCTTCACACTTTCAAAAGATGATGAATGAAATCTCTCCTGAAGAGCTTTTACAAGGTTGGTTGTTCATTTACATTGATCACAATATTGTCTGTTCTAAGACTTGGGAGAAACATATGCCCAGATTATCCAGATTTTTGGGGAAAATACAATCTTCAAGGGTTAAAATTTCTTTGACAAAATGCTATTTTGCATTTAAAGAACTCAAATCCCTGTCACCTGTAGTATCTAGTCTATCCCTTGGAATTGACAAAAGCAAAGTTTCAGAAGAACTACTGAAACCTGTGCCTCAGAACAAAAAGGAAGTCCAGTCATTTTTGGGATTCACAAGATACTACAGCCAGCACATTAAATACTTTGCATCCATAGCAAGACCTCTTTATAAATTTTCTGAGAAAGACACATTATTTGAAATTAATGTTGACAGATTCAAAGCTTTTTAATCCCTGAGACAAGCCTTAACCTTTCTACACTTTAACTGATGCCAGATTTTAAGCTTCCCTTTAAGCTTTACATTTATGCATCAGGAAATGGACTAGGATCTGCACTTAATCCAATCCGTATCATTAATTACAAACCTGTGGAAAGACCCATGTGAAGCTTAATTGCTTTCTTGAATAATTTTCCTTTGAATTTATAACAGATTTTACTTCTGTTAAATCACTTTTAAACATGAAAACACCCAACAGACATATGCTCAGATGGCAAATAGCCATACAAGAGTATAGGGGTAATATGACTATCGTACATAAAGATGGGAATATTCACAAAAATGCAGATGGACTAGGAAGATAGCCATTACCAAATGACATTTAAAATCCTTCTTATGTGCCAGAAGCGGCTTGGCCACAAATCCCAATAGAAGCAATCAGTGTTACCAACCTGAAAACTACCTTCTTTGAGGAAGTAAATAACAGCTATACTCAGGATAGGATTTGTAGCATCCTATGATAGCTATTTATTAAAGACTCTAAATATAACTCCTTAATACATTCCTTGGATTAAATATGGAAGAAATCATATTATAAAGGAATATTTCATTTACTTGATGGTATAATTTACCATAGTACTAAATACACATGTGTAATGACAGTTGTGGACAGATCCTTAATCAATCTTGTATTGAAAGAATGCCATGACAGCCCCTTCCCAGGATATCTATCTGATGATGGAAAAAGGGAGAAAATCAAGACCTGCATATGGTGGCCAATGTGGCAAAAGGATATTGCAGAATATTGAAAAACCTGTGACAGATGCCAAAAGGAAAACAAATCCACTGGCAAAATACTTGGAAATATGATCAAAATTCAAGAACCCAGTATACCTTAAGAAATTTCTCATATAGATTGGGTAAATCTCCTACCACAAGGAGGTGATAGAAGCTATAATTCATTCCTAATGCTTTCTGACAGGTTCAGTAAGACCCCAATGTTTTCCACATTTCACAGAGATGACAAAGCCATGGATACAGCTCTTCTGATATGGAATATAGTAGTATCATGGACTGGCATATTCACAAACATCATTGGTGAAAGGGATCCCAAATTCACCTCAGAACTATGGAAAACCCTTCACCAATTATTTGGAACAAAGCTATCCTTCTCTACAGCTACCACCCACAAACTCATGGTCTAGCTTACAGGATGATCCAATCTTTGGTAGACATGTTCAGAAGATTTTGTGCATATGGCCTATAGCTCAAATATTGTGATGGATTCACCCACGATTTTTTTACCCTTTTACCTGCACTGGAATTAGCATATAAAACATCCATTCATGCCAGTACTAATTACACTCCTGATATTCTAGAAAAAGGATGTAATCCCAGACTACCCCAAGATTCCTGGAGGAATGATTTAGTTGAGATACCTCCTACAGCTTCTAACATCAAAGGAATTCTAGACAAATCTAGAAGTCAGTCTTTAAGGTGCATGGAGGACTCATTTTCACATTCCATAGGCAAATGGGAAAAATCACATGCTACTACAGACTTCAAACTAGGAGATTTAGTACTTTTATCTACCAGAAGCTCTAATAATATCAAGGGATGTAAAAATCTCAAAGACTCCTTTTCAGGACCTTTTCTTATAAAAGCTCTCCATGGGGAAAGTTCTGTTGAAGTAGAATTATTTTAGGAACATAGTAATAAGAATCCTGAATTTCCAGTAAGCTTTATAAAGCCTTGCAAATCTGGTGATTCTGAAAAATTTCCCTTAAGAAATAGATTTCCCAACATATATCTCCTTTTGAACCATCTGGTGTTAAAAAACTACCAAAGTTCTCAAATAAACGAAATTGATAACTAAGAAAGTAAGGGAGTACCTTGTCAGGGACAGTAACCCAACCTATGAAGATGAATGGTTAGCAGAAAAGGACATACCTGAAGCTTCCAAACTTCTCAGAAGGCTCATACACACTATAAATAACAAAATTACAAATCAGTATCCTTATTTTAAGAAGAGGGGATGTGAGCCTTAGAAGTATTTTTATATACCCAGAAGACCAGAAATAACAAATTATGTTATTATTATAAATAAACAAATTTATTTATATTATACAAAAAAAATCAAAATATAAATATAAAATTTATATACAAAGAAAAAATGTAAATTAATTTCAAAATCAAAATTACATTGAAATTTCAAATTGTGAAAATACAATTTTACTTGAAAAAATTAAGTAAAAAGAAAGTTTAACAAAAAGAGTGAGAATAGAATTTTTTTTGGAACAAAGTAAAATAGAAGTTATTATAGCTTTTTTTCCAATAAATAAGCTAATCAAAATTATTTTCCCATTGGATTCCTCATAAAAATCTATGTGGGGTCACCTCTGAGTGAAAATTCTGTAACTCAACTCTAAATAATCTTAACTTGAGGTTTTTAATATTTTCTGTATGAAAACCTGAGAATCCTCAAAAGCTTAATTTAATTCACACCACCTGTGGTGATAACAATCAATTTTTGTGTTGAAATCCAGGTGTGGCGTGTAGCTTAGAAGCTATGAGGAATTGAAGTATTTTCAATTCAAATATCAAAATGTGTGCATGTATTACATAAATGAGCTTTGATTCAAATATGAGGTATCAATTATTACAGTTGTTTCCTGTAAAAACTCACTTGAATTACATATGTAAACTACAAATATAATACATGATGAGGAATTAAAGAAAAAATAAATTGGAAAGATTAATTTTGGGGGGAAAGAATCTTGGTTCCAAGGGTTCCAGACTCCCCCAAAGTCCTTTCTGAAAGGCATGGGATGTCAAAATTCACACAAAATTTCATCACTTTTGGCTTGTAATTAAGTCAGAGAGTAAAACTACCCTTAAGCTATAACAATCTGGGTAAAAACAGTTTTAACTGTTTTTCAAATCTCTTACACACATTCTGACATGTTTTTAAGGCTTGAAGCCAGGTATTGCTATAGCACTGGCTGATTTAAGGGTCTAAAATGGCTGAAACCAGCCCTTTTTGGTCCCAATTGGGGTTCTATGATTCCCTATTTGGGTTTTGTGTTTTCAGGGCTTTTCTAACGACAGAAAAGAGTAAATTCTACTTTTGGGGTAAGAAAGTTGGTGGCTATAAAGGAATTTCTTCTTTGTCCCACTTTTCTCCTCATGTTAGAGCCTTTTCCTTTTATAATTAGTTCAAACACTGTTAAACCAATAAATTAAAGATTCTAACCAACCTTTCAAATCATTTTGAAAGTTTTAACCATGTGAAAAAATTATCATAATCATTTTTTGTAACTTTTATAATCATTTTTACCCTTGAGAAACCCCAAAAGTGAATTAAAGCATCTTTCATCACTGTTAACTTTGTCACTTTGTCTCCAAATTGACTCTGATAACTTCTTGGTGTGTTTTCTCTTTAATAATCCTTTGAAATAATTTTTTCTTATATTAATTTCCTGCAGTTCTTTTCTCAATTAATTCCAATTTAAATTTCTCTTTAAGAAATTTCTTTTGTTGCCTTCAATATATCTTTTAGGGTATTTTTGGATAAATTTTTATTGTTGTTAAAACAATAAATCTTCATAATATTGTTGTTTTGTACTAAAAAAGCTAAAAAAATAAATTTTGCATGTTTTCTCTTAAAACTCTTAAATATTACTATTTTTAATTCAATTGTACCTTCTACAGATTTTGCAAACAGGAAAAGTACTTTATTTTTAATCAAAGCTTCATATCCACACCTTACACATGGATTTGCATATTTACCAAAACTATTAGTGACAGAGATCCCAAATTTCCTTTGGAATCCTCACCAGTTATTTGAGACCAAACTATCCTTCTCTACACCCTATCTGTGAGCCTTTGAGATACGAGCAACATATCCAAAAAGGTCACAACAAAATTTCTGTAATAATTATATTTATAATAATTATCTCAAAGACTAGTAAAAATACCATAAAAAAGTACAAAATGTGAATGAACTCAGAATCTAATGTGTAAGCGTGTGAAATAAATTACACCATTAGATTCCTCATGGTAAAATACACATATGTCATTTTTATGGCATAGCTGAAAAGTCAATCATTACTGAAGAATAAGTAATAATACCTTAAAAAAGGTATAAAACCTTATTTAACTCAGAAAGCAATGAAACAACATGTGAAATAAATTCTACCATTGGGTTATCCATAAACAACCACACATAAAACAATTATAAAGCTATTCTCTAAAGTAAATACTTAAGGAATTAAGCTGAATGTATGCACTTTTTTGGTCAATGCATGTATTCATGGTTTTTAGCTAATATCTCTTGAAATATACAAGATAGAGAGATAAACCAAAATAAATTCACCACGTAATTACTGTAGGAACACATATATGAGCTTTATTTTACAAGCTACAAACAAGGTTAAAACTTGTAATGGATTATTGATTAAAATCAATGGAGCTGTTGACCACTTTGTTTTGAAAGTGGTCCAAACTTAAGAAACATTGAACAGTCATATTTTAATAGTTATTACGTGAAGAATTATGTATTTCTTATTATATTATTCAAGGTATAACCCCTTGAGATCATGGTTTGAAGTTTAAAATATTAGATTTTGACAGAAAAGATGAGTTACAAGAAAAATCATCAGAAATAGAGTTTTGATGATGCAATGAAATTGTCTTGGAAGTTTAATTATGATGTGCCAAGCTATCAGAATACACTCTAAGAATAGCTTTAGTGTGTATAACCTAAAAGTTATCAATGATAAAAACGTAGGCTTAAATTTGATTGTTTATGATCACTCACTGTAATCTTATTTTAAGTTTAACAGCTATATAAGCGACACAACTGGTTAATACTACTAGATTATGATTAATACTAATAAAATACACGAATTTTAAGCTTCTTCCAAGCCCATAATGTCATTAAATTTAGAGTTGTAGTGATAATTCTAAATAATGGCGTAATAATGAGATAAGATGGTTTGATCATGATGTAATCATCACTAAACCTTAAAGTACTGATCATTTCTAGTGAATACTATAAGTACACGTCTCCAAGAAGCCTACTGGACTCTATAATTGAGTTATTTACTATAAATAGAGCTCTTTTTACTCTATTTTCCCCTCAGACGCATCAAAACATTAAAATAATTAAATCAAAAGGTAAAATATTCATTCTTTATATATAAATCTCTTATATTATAAAAGATCAAAGATAATATTTATTATAATAATTATTTTTGACGTGATTACTTCAATTTTTCTGCTGTTTTGTTATAAATCTCTTAAAAATCTC
Organism: Austropuccinia psidii; assembly: GCA_023105745.1. NCBI lineage: Eukaryota > Fungi > Basidiomycota > Pucciniomycetes > Pucciniales > Sphaerophragmiaceae > Austropuccinia > Austropuccinia psidii. The sequence continues at coordinate 20,561,141 of JALGQZ010000004.1, read as the reverse complement.
ATTTCCACATAAAATCAAGAAAATTTGTGATTTCTCTTATTTTTATTTGTAAATACAATTTAAATAAGTTATATTTACATTATTTGGCGTAAATTTGTCCAAAATTATTATATTAAGAATCAAAAGTAGGTTATTTCCTCTTATTACTATGAATAATTCTTCAATTAATATAAATAGTATTTATATTAATATATAACTTGAATATTGGTGATATTATTGTTATTCATTGTTTTTTATTAATAAACAGAAATTTTTTACACCTGTATTATTTGTTGGTAACAATAATAAAGGGCTTTTAAATATATTTATTTATTATATTATTTTTTATGATATAAATTCTATTATTATATTCATTTAATAATATAATTATTTTTATGCTATAATTATATTAATTATTCATTATTATAATTATTTTTTTATCTTATTCATTTTATTTATAAGGACATTCATGGTACAAAAAGTAAAATATTAGTAATTTTTACTCATTGTTTCATAGTCAAACCTTACATTATCACCCACAAACTGATGGCTTATCTTGAAGAGTGATAGAGACCTTGGAAGACATGGTGAGACAATTTTGTGCATTTGGCTCAGAACTAAAAGATTTTTATGGATTCACCCATTATTAGTGTACCCCTTTACCTGCATTGGAGCTAGAATATAAAACATCAATTCATACCAGTACAGATCAGACTCCTAATATTCTATAGGAAGGATGAAATTCCAGAATTTCCCATGGTTCTTTGAGGAAATATTTGGTTGAGATACATCCCACAGCTTCTAGCTTCAAAGAAATTCTAGACAATGCTAGGAAGCATGCAGTAAGATCTATGGAGTACTCAATTGAATATTACAAAGACAAATTGGATATGTCACATACTACTCCAGACTTCAAGATGGGGGACCTAGTAATTTTATCCACTAAAAACTTCAATAACATCAAAGAATTTAAAAAGCTTGAAAAATCCTTTGAAGGACATTTTTGTCATTAAAGCCCTTCATGAATAAAATTCTTTTTAAGTATAATTCTCTGAAGAACTTAGAACTAAGAATCCTAAATTTCAAGAAAGCTTAATAAGACCTTACAAACCTGGTGGTTCTGCAAAGTTCCCTTTGAAGAATAAAGCTCCACAACATATACCTCCTGCTGGAACATCTGGTACTAAGAAAATGATCAAAGTTCTCAAATAAATAAAACTGAGGACTGAGAGTGTGAGGGAATACCTTTTCAGATACATTAATCAAACTTTTGAAGTTTAATTATTATCAGAAAAGGACATACCTGAGGCTACTAAACCTCTCAGAAGGTTCATATGCACTAGAAATACCAATATTAAAAGTTAATATTCTTTTTAAGGGGAGGGAATATGGGCCTTAGAGGTATTTTGATATACCCCAAAGACCACAAAAGATTGAAATGAGTTTGAATTATGAAAATACATTTATTTTTAAATATAAAAATAAAATTCATAATGAAATTTCAATAATGAATTTATATAAAATGGAAAAATCTTTTTTGCTTGAAATAATGAAGTAAAAATAAAATATTTTTTGAAAAAAAAAATTAATAAAAATCAATATACCTTTCTTTCCATAAAGTAAGTATATAGGAATTATTCCAACATTGAATTCTTCATAAAAACTCAGGTGGGGTCACCCCTGAGTGAAAATTCTGTAGCTCAACTGTAAATAAGCTTAAATTAAGTTTTTAGTATTTTTAAGTGAAATTTCAAAATTTACACATGTATTACATAAGTGTGCTTACAATTAAGTATGAGGAATTTATAGTTGAATGTGTGTACTTTAATTTGTCAATTGAATTAAATACCTAAAATTTTCAAATATGATACATAATGAGGAATTAAAGAAAAATAAATTGGAAAGATTAAACTCTTTGGGGAAAAGGAATCTTGGCTTCAAGGGTTCAATAATCCCCTGAATCTTTTTCTGGAAGGCATGGGATGTCAATATTCAAAAGCTCATCACATTTGGCCTGGAATTGAATCATAGGGTCTGTGACTCAATTGATGATGATGTTTTAATTACAACCAGGGCAGTTTTGACTGTTTCCAAGAGGGTAAAACAAAATTAATAAAAAAAGAAATTACTTTAAGGTCTCTTACACCCATTCTGATATCCTTTTAAGGCTTAGAAACAACTATTACTATAGCAATGGCTGATTTAAGGGACTAAAATGACTAACATCAGCCCTTTTTTGGTCCAAACCAGGGTTCAATGATGCCATAATTGGCTTTTCTGTTGTCAGTGTTTTTCTCCCAACTGATTATAGTAACTTTTACTTTTGGAGGAAGAGAATTGGTGGCTAAAAAAGAATCTTTTCTTTCCCCCTCTTCTCTTCATGTTAGAATATTTTCCCTTTATAATTAGTTTATATACTGTTAAGCCAATAAATAAAAGAGTTCAAACACCTCTCTTGATTAATTTTAAATATTTTGGCCATGTGAAAAAATAATTATAATCATTTTACCCTCAAACCACCCCAAAAGGGAATTAAAGCATTTTTCATTGCTGTTAGCATTGTCACTTTGTTTCCAAATTCACTCTGATCACTTTTGGGAGTGTTTTATCTTTAATATTTATCTTATAAGCTCTGTTCTCATATTAATTTTCTGCAGTTCTTTGCTCAAATAATTCCAACTGTAATTGCTTTTGTAGAGTATTTTTGGATAAAATTTTATCATTGGTAAAACTGTACATCTTTCTAATATTATTGCTTTATACTAATAAAGTTAAAAACAATAATTTTTGTGTGTTTTTTCTTAAAAATCTTAAAATTTATCATTTTTATTTACTTTTCACCTTATAAAAATTTTGAGGACAGGAAAATTACTTTATTTTTAATCAAAGTTTCATATCCACACCATATACTCAGTTTCAGCAGTTTTTGGTGCTATTGATGAGACTGTGGATGACATACAAGTAGATAAATTGAAAAATTGTGCAGGAGACAGATCATTGGTAAGATAAAATATATTCAAATGATTAAAATAGTGGAACAAACAGATTGTTGGGGATGTAAAAACAGTAAAAACTGGGGAATTGTGGTTTAGGAAGTATAAAAGGAATTAGGGAGCAAAGAACAAAAGAAGAATTCCAAAAAAATCAAAAGAAACAAAATTGGGGTGAATTCAAATACAAGAAATGCTTTGTTGTCCCACCCAATCATAAAAATCCCAGTGGATATCTTTCCAGGCCAGATATTGACAAAAAAAATGTGTTTCTGCAAAGCTTCAAGAATGGAATGGAGTTCCCTTGGGTATCACCACAGGAGGCACCTGTCATTTCATCCACATCAAGTTCAGAGTCTTTCAAATTGGGGAATATAATATAAGGTTCCCCTTTGTTTCAGCCATATCAGCACTTGTTTCCATATCATCTTCATCTTGACATGAAATAAGTTATTGAGAATAGCAATATGTAGATAATTAGGAATCAGAAGAGTTTATTTACCATATCTTTGGTGAAACCCAAGAAAAAAATGTACTTTTTAGTGACTTTTAATTAAAAAAAAGAGATTAAAAACTTCAACTGAAAATAACTTTAATACTATTTCAAAACAAGTTCAAAAAAAATTCAAAATCCACTCCCAAGCAAGGCCTATAAGGTTCAAATGAACATAGCAACATGAGTTACAAGTATAATATTCATCTTGCAGTGTCATGGATGTATACACAATTATATATAAAGTAAGGAATAAAGCCTTTTTTTAGGCAAAGAATCTTCTTTTTAATTGTTTATTTCTTTTGTTAAACCAAAACTACTCGAAAAAAGGTAGACAAAAATAAATAAATAAATAAGTGGGTCATTGTTTTTGTTTCATGCGGCTAAGCCTTCAATTAATTTAGATAAAGCTGAAGCAAGAATAGGATTTGGACAACGTTGCCTTAATTCAATTAATTTTGTAGTTTCCCCTCTATCAGCACATTCATTACCTGCAATCAACCATTCACCACATTTTATGTAAAGTTCGATTCGATTTTTTGCTTCGCATTTCTTTATGAATTTCAATGCTTCTCTATTATATCCCATCATTAATAAATGATTAACAAATGGCTGGTTTGAATTTGAAAAAATGTGAAAAAGTAAGCATTATATTTGACGTGTTCAATGATTTTTTTAAGTCTTTCACGAGACTTACTTCGAATCCGATTGGGCTTTTTTTTCCTGACCAATTCTCTAATTCATCCCAATCACGTAATTCAATTAAGACTTTCATCTTTAAATACCAAAACCTTTTCTCTGAGACTTTAAAATCAACTTTTAATTTATCTGCTTGTTTTCTGAATCCAAGTTTAATACATTGACGCATTGTTTCATTTAAGCTTGGTAAAGTTAAGCCATTGTTTTTCGTTATTGTGTTCAAAAAGTTTTTTTTGATGTGATCATTTAAGTTAGGACCAGATTCAAAAGATCTCAGGACGTCAAAAATTAATAACTTTTGAAAATTCAATAATTTTATGCTTTCATTCATCATCCGTTGTTCAAATATTCGACTGGAATCTTCAGAGAAAAATTGAATGGTATTTTGGATTTTATTAAGCTTTGCAGCAAAGAATGTCTCCCAATCTGGTATCACTACTGGGGAATAAGTTATCGGAGGACAACTAATCAAATAGCTTTCTTCCAAACATAAGCAAGCACTTTCGGTTCTTCGATCATCTTGATAACAAAAATCTCTGAATAATTCCCAATCTGGTCCCATTCGAGTAGCTTGAAGGGCCAAATCTTTGGGATGCATCAAATTGTGGTCTAAACCAGATTTCGCCCATACACGTAGAGTATTAATTGCTTCCTCTTTCTTCTCCATAATCGATAGGAATTCTGCTAATGGTTTTCGTGTGCGAATCTGCCACAATACTGTTTGAATTAGGTCTGGATCAAGGCTGATAATTGCTTGATCGAGCGCTTCGTTACCTTGATCCATATTCATCAATAGTGGTATTTGTTTGGTTGGCCGTAGTTCATGGGAAAGTAACTCTACGCAAATTTTTGTTTTGCCAAGTGACCAGGCAATCTCAGCAATATCAGCTGGACTTACACCATGCCGATCTTTAAGTTTGGAAATAATCTTGCGAGTAATGGAGGCAGGGGTTGTACCTCCTGGCTTCGACGGGTCGGCTGTACTCATGTTTAGAATCAAACTATGTGACCAGTGACGAAGGACCGATGAAGGAGATAAGTTTAGGAACTCGGTGAGTCGCAAGGCTAAGAGGTAGTGAGATCGAGCTGTCAAACGTGAAATCAAATGTGCGGGAGGATGGGCGATATATCTGACTATAAGGTATTAGTAAAAGTCTTTAAGTGAAGTTTACATTAAAGGTCAATGTACAATAGAGAAGAAACTAACTGTTCGTAGGTTAAAGGGATTCCAACTTTATAGTTCCGGACTGCGTTGAGCACCCTCAATGTTTTTGACATTTTGACAAAGGGTTCAGGATTGTACATATCCAAAAAAGCTTTTCCGAACGCTGCAGCTCTCATTAGTCGCTCTTGCCATCTAGGTTCAATTTCTCTTGCAGCTGCCTGAATGCAAACGGTAACAGCTTCGCCCAGTGATTTCTTAATATTACGAATGTGTTCATCAGCTACTCGGGCTGAACGCTTGTCAAAATGATCCATGGCGTCAAAAAGAATCGCGGCAGGCGACGTGGAACCAGGTTTAAAAATCAAATTGGTACAAGGAGCCACTTTGGATAAAAATTCGCACATATTTGAGCTGAGAATTCTGATACCATCGATTTCACTAATTAAGTGAATTGTTTCGCTAAAAACGTATCTGTTAAAATTAAAATACTTGAGTTTTTGGGTGAAATGAAAGTCATGGTTTAAAAATGAAGATAGAAATAAAAAAGCCAACTCACTTACCTAAGCGATGCCCCAAAAGGACCGATCATGACCAAACTTTTTTCCCATCCGACAGCAACGGTGTCGCCCCCGCACCAAACCATTTGGGTTGGTGGGCCGTCATTTATAAAGTCTTCACCTAAATGCTCTTCTAAAGAAAACTCACTTAATTCCCTGGAGAAATCAGATGATACAACCCAAACAATATGAGGCTTTGGGCTGAGAGGACCAGTAAGCAATGCAAGGAATTTTCCATTTGGCGAAGGAACAATTCTCTGAAAAGGCCCTTTAGCTGAAAGTCGTTGATCAGTTGAGTCCATTGGATCGATGACAATGATTGAATCTTGACGAGAAGCCAAAATCTGAATAACGCCAGTGGAACTACAATAAGGTGGAATCAAAGCCCAAGCGGTTGGTTTTTCAGTTAGACCGCCAGAATCTAACGATTCTCTCTTGCCCCGATTTTGGTCTGGAGTAAAGACTTGGTGAGTTTCTGAACCCAATAAAGATGTGAGAGCACGACTTTCATTAAAACTAGAATCAATATTGGTAAGTGAGGATTGTAATATTTCGGAAGTGTCATTAGGTTCCCATAGGTTTGATTCTGGCCAGCCTTTAACTTGAAGAAATGTTAAATCTGATCGCATGACGATCACGCCATCAGACCAAATTATAGCATCCAATATGCCGATTTCTTCTGTTGTTGAGCCCAAGGTGTGCTGAGTATAAACCGGCAGGTCGCCCGAAGCTGACTGGTTTCCAGAAATGGGATAGAGTCGATAAAATCCAGCGGAAGATAGGGTCACTAAGGTTTCAGAGTTTGTGAAACCAAAAGAGATCAAATTTGAAGGATGATCCCAAAGGACGGTATGAAGAATTTGGCCTGAGCAAGAATATATGTGAATGCGAGGGCGTGTTGCAGAAGGAATTGATGAGCTAGGTCCAAGGATAGGGATGGGCTGGGAAGTGTCAAAAGTGATAGCTGTAATCACAGAACGAGAGAGGCTGTAAGTAAAATGATAAATAAATTCAAGATGTCATTAATTTACACACCCACAGGACCAGAAAAAGGGGCTCCAACGACACGATAAGACGATAAATCAGCGACGTCCCACGCCATTCGGTAAATTTCTTGTTTACGATAAAAAGCATCTCCAAGGGCGTCCCAATCGGCGCTGTTTGGTGGTAAATTTAAAGACATTATTCAAATTAGATGAGTTGAAATCAATTTGAAAACTAAGCAGCAGAAGTCGACGATTTGTTGTGAGATTGCCTTTGAGCGAAGAGTGAATGTCAGGATGAATCAAGAAAGATGAAGAAGGAAGTCGTTGATTGATCTGGGTTAGTTTGTTTGTCGATGGTTACTTGAGGATAGAAGATTAGTCGAGCCGCCGAAGGAACAATGATCATTCATCCGGAATTCCCAATGACATCATCGCCAATCAATTTCTTTCAATTCTTTCAAAATATTGTACTAATCAGCTTTCAATCCAAGAAAGCATACTAAATCAAATCTAAATTGATTTCTCTCAAGAAAGAAAAAGCTGGTACTTTTTATAATTAGATGCTAGTTGAAATCACCAATCAATTTAATTCAAGAGCCTTATTTTATAAGAAAAAATTTAAAAAATCAATGGGTAATAATTGGCTAATGAACAATCAGGTGTTGAGGAATTTCTTTCCAAATGAAAGTAAACTCTTTTAAGCTTAAAGATGGTTCTTAAATAATTGAGTAAATAATAAAATAATAATAAATTTTCAGTAAAAAAAGGACTCTTATTAAGACAGCCAACATTTTTTTGAGTATTGAATTAAGAAAATATGAAAATTTTTAAATTTAAAAAATCACTTAAGTTAATCCTTGTATATATAACTAGGTCTTGATCTTGAAATTAAAACTGAAAATTAGTTTTTTTTACTCAAGAAACACTCTCTTCTTTCTATGAAGTTGGCTCTAAAAATAAAATTATTGAAGTTTATAATTATATTGGTGATAAAGAAATGAAGTTTTTTTGCATCACAATTTAATTCAAAACTTGGGCTTAAAGCTCTATGACAATAAATGAAAAAAAAAAACATAAATATTTGCTTGTTTGTTTATAAATTTTCTGACCAGTTTTCTTTAAAATTGCATGAAATTTGAATAAAATAATAATCATTAAGACAAGGTTGAACTTAGATTATTAAGGTGAAAGGTCTTGATGAATTCTTAAGTACACATTGAAGCTCACCATAAAGAAAATCAGACCCTGGGGGCATATGCTGCAGGAACAAAATAGCTCCCAATATGAGTATCATTCTGAATGGGACATGGGTTCAACTTGGGTTCAACCCTGACATTATGTGGTCATTTTAGCAAAAAGGCTTGAAAATTCAAGCCAGCTTATATAAGTATTTGTTATTATTTGGTATCAATTGGTAGTCTATTTATTATCTCATTATAATTCAAAAGGGTATATTCTTTGATGTGGAATTTTTTTCAAGGGGTAAGTTGATTCAAAATCAGTTCAAATGGTGTTATTTAAAATGGATAAACTATTCTTAATATATCAGTACCCCTGAGCTTGGCTACTGGGTAGATTTTTAATACCATGATTCCACTGAGCTTAGCTAATGGGCAATCTTAAACACTATATTTCCACTGAGCTTAGCTAATGGAAAAGTGAATTCACTATAGTATACTGGACTACCTCCCAGGTAAGGGATAACTCATTCCTGTGCTTAGGATATGATGAGCATTTGAGGGATTTCAAAATTTAGGGGGAGAGAGCCCCTCTATTAATACCTTTTGGGAGCCCAAGGGGTCTCCATGGGAACTTCTTTTAGTTTTTTCGCTTCAATTCCTCTTGAGTTAATCATTTGAATCTCTTTTTGGGGAGGCTTTTCGTTACATGTGAAGTAATTGGAGGTTTATTGATTATTTCTCTTCTGCACAGCCTCCATTTTGTCACATGATTCTTTTTTGATAAGCTGTTTATGATATAATCTTGGATTTGCCTTTCATGCATGAGGTAATTTCATTTTTTGTGTTGGATTTTTTGTTTTCACAGCCCCTTTTTGGTCACATGATATGATCTTGGTGAGCCCACCTGAATTATTTCATCACCAGCACAAATGTGATATGATATCATACTAGCATGGCTTATTCTAAATCAACCTCATTATGTTTATGTATTCCTATTTTTATCTAAAATAAATTTAAAAATGCTTTATATAATAAGTTAATTCAAAATTAAACCTGGGTTGTTTTGAGATTAACAATAAGTTTATTGAATATAAAAAACAATTTAATACAACATCAAGAGAATGGGTACTTGATTTCACATAATGAGGAATGGACTACAACTGATGAGAAATTGATTTTGCATGATTTGGAACTAAATCAACCAAGGGTGGATGTGAAATAAACCTATTGTTTATGGTGAATCAACCCAGGCAAACCTATTGTATCAAAACAATTCCAGTTTATTTCAGATGAAAATTTCAATACATAAACATAATGAGGTTTATTTAAAACAAACCAGGTTAGTTTTACTTAATATCCAATAGGTAATAGTGATTTGATAATTCAGGAAGTAAATATTACATAATATTTTTTTATCTTCCTTGAATATCTCATATTTTGGGCTTGGTAGAAGAGGCTGTTTGATTTATGCATGTGTAATGGCAGTGTTTTCTCTTGTTAAACTTTGAATTAAGGTTGGTTGATGTTTTTTTAGTGGTGGATTTTTTCTACGCATGAGATGGTGGGATCTTCTAGTTTGACACATTCTGTGCATAGCCATGTGATGCATTTTATTGCGTAATTCTGTGTGTATATGTAGATTATGTAGCTTAGATATTCAAGAAGACTGTATAATTCCATTCAGCTTGCTGTTTTCAACTTGGGTTATTAATGATGAGAATATTTGAACATGATTCATTATGTTCCAAATCAGATGAAGAATTGCATTTCATAAACTTTCCATCTGTGTTCTGATGAAATATTGGGGCTGTTTGAGAATTTGTAAGGATTTTAATTTGGGTATACAATAGAATATTGCATGTAGCTTCTGGATAGTGTTTTAGGAATTGCAGTGAGTTTAAGCTTTTCTTCGTTTAAGCGTCCTGTTTTTGAGTACAAGTTTTCATCTAGTTGATGCTTGAATACAGTGGCAATAAGAAGGGTGTAGAACTATCTGGGATTGTGTAGCTTATAGGGTAGTTCCTTGTTTTTTTGTAACTAATTTTCTATGTTAAAATTGTTTTTTACGATATCCATAGTGAAATTGAATTATTTTCAATTAACTACACTTTTCCTGATGTCTGTGCCATGGGATTATGAATTAAGTGCAATTTATAGTGTAATAATTGAGGTTAGTTCTTCCTTTGAGTGGGATTTCTTGCCATTGTGGGGTCCTATAGGCTTGATACTGGTGAAAATATGGTATTTTATACTATGGTAGCTATTCAATAATAATTAGCTTTTTATTTCTATTAACTAATTGAAAGTTGATTTAAATATTTTGATGATTTATTGAATAAAATTAAAATATAAGAAAAATAGCATCAATAATCTTTTTAATTAATTCAATTTATAAATAGAAAATTTGAAAAATTTCTGTTCCTTTAGAATTAATTTATATTTAAATATGTGTGAAACGAAACCACAATACATTTGAAAAGCCAAAAAAAGAGAAATTTCTTCCAAAAATTACATCAAATAACAACACTTTTATTCAAGTACCTTGATATCTTAAAAATATAAACTGCAGGATTTTCAACACCAATTTTCTTTGAATTATTCTATTATCCCCCTTCAAGACAAAAATAAGTCCTGAAGGAAGAATATGGACATGAAACTAATCCCAAATGACAAAAACACTCTTTAAATTATTCATCTTCCTTTATATATTTATCAAGCTTTGATCTCATTTATATTGATGGTTTCTTTTCAGAAGAAAAAATTCATCAGGCATCCTGCACATTTCAAAATCAAATTGAAAATTTTCATTTTTATTTGGATAAATGAATGCAAAGAAACAAAGAAGAAAGCCTTCCGATCAAAAGAAATTTATTTATTCATTCTAGGAAAGCTTCAATATTAAAACTCTAGCACAAAAAAATTGTTGAAATTATTTTTCTCTGGATTTCATTACTTTTTTTCTTCATTTTCTATGTGTTTTTCTTCTTTTTATTAGAGTTTTTCATATGTGTTTTGTTTCTTTTTCTGGAGTTTTTCTATTTTTATTTTGGTATGATTCAATATTTTCCTTCTTTGACTTATAATTAACGTTCTCATTATTTTTAGGTGTTCTTTTTATTATTGTTTTTTTTTCATTTGTATTTTATACTTATTTTGTTTCATTTTTTATATTAGTTCTCTCAATTTTCTTCCCAATTCTTTTTGTAAAAATCTTTACAAAAAGGTTTCACTAAAGAACGAAGTCTTCAAGAGATTGATTTTATTCCAATTTCTGTTTGAAGAAATGTGCTTTGAAGAAATGTTCTTTAATAGTTTTCTTTTCTTCTTTTTTTTGTAATTAGATTTTAATCTTTTTCTTTCCATTTTTATTCTTTGAAAAAGAAATCGGGTAAAGTATTTTTATGTGATGTAATTTTTCATAATCAATTCAATTTACCTGATAAATTGTTCCTTTTTCAAGAAATTATCTTTCTTAGAGGTATTTTCTAATGATTTTTTTTAATTAACAAGAAGAGTTTCCTATTTTCCCTTCAAGAAAACTTAATTAATAAATAGAAGTGGAAAATATGTTCCAAAAATACATGACTTCTTTGGAAAATAAATCGATGTTTTTTCCATTTTGTCTTTCATTTAAGACTTAAGAAAAAAATAAAAATATTGTAATTGGAGAAAAATAATTTTATATGCTCTAATCATCAACAGCCATCAAGAGTTGTAGCCAGAGCCATTTTTTGCTTCAAATTTGATATCTTTTCTAGAAATAAATTGAAAATAAAGAAAAATAAACTCAAAAAAAATAAGAGAGGAAGAACAGAGAAAAAAAATCATACTGTTATCTATTTTAATTTCAATATTTAGTATAGCTTCATCCTTCTTATTTCAAAGTTTTCGTTTCACTATTCTTTGGATTTCAGTTTTTGTGAACAAAGTATTTTTTCTCAAAATCTTTTTTTAATGAATTTATTTAATCATGGAATCTTTATTCCCCCCTTTGAAATATTTTGGTAAACTTTAAGAAAGCCATCTCCGATAATAAAGTGCTATTTTTCCAGGGTCTTTCGAGCTTATTTCCATGTAGATGCCAATGAAAATTCGTGGAATTCTTGGTATAACTCCTAAAAGATATTCTTTTCAGCCTTTTAATCCAAAACAGAGAACAAGCATGACATTAAAAAGTACCATAAACATGGTACACAAGATGAATTGAAATCCACACCTTTAACCCTTAATAATCCAAATAAAGGTACAACAAGGCCACAAACAGAAATGAAAGAGCATAACAGAGTTAGTGATTAAATGTTACCACCTGAATGAGGAATACTTCCCTTTTCAGGAAAAAAATCTTATTACAAGACAATAAGGATTAACCAAGCTTTTAAGTGGTAATCTCCTTCTGATAATAAGCCTCAATATTCACCTCTAATCTAAAATTCAGAATTTGGATCACAGAACCAACAATTAGAGTATATAATTCCATTTATCGATGGGGGGTATCCAATTTTACCTGATTCAATACTGTAGCACCAATAGATCAGAGATGAGAATAAGGATGCTCTCTGAACAGCTTGAAAAAACAATACCACTTTTTCACCTCTCATCTGGCTTCCACAGTTTGGATGAGATACCTGTAAAATAGAATATTTTCTAAAAGTACCACAGTAGGGCTACATGAAAATGAACCCCTTATCGCTTTATATTACACATATCAAAAAGTAATTGGTATTTTTCTCTTAAAAAAAGAAAAATACTATTGTATAAGAAAGTGAAAATGTATCAAGCCTGTATAGATTTGGCATACTTAATACAAAGTAAATGATAGGTAGGGCCATGCTGTAGAGCTCACTTGTGGATTCAATTTGAGCCACTTTTTAGCTCTTTATCTTCAAAAATGACAAAGTTATTGAGGATTTAAGCATGTAATCCCTAACCAAGTGGTTTTGTGAGATACTATCCAATACAACTTAATTATGAGGTTCCAAAGATACCAAAAATTATTCTTACCTCTTTTTTACTAATTATAAATTATATACAGCTCTACACCTTCCTGTATTTAGTGGTATGGTGGGGAGCTGTCCCATACAACTGAATTATAAGCTGTAAAGCCCATTAAATTGATAAAAAAGCTTTGATTACTCAGAAGTTTACCAACCAAAGGCCTCAAGACATTTAATGTTCAGTTTATGACACATAACAAGCACTACAACAATCCTTGAGGGTCTGTAGAAAAATCTTTTAGCCCTATATGCAGTAAAAATGTCAACTTGTTCTGCAAAAAACACATTTCAGCTCAATTAAAGGCTTTATCTAGACTGTGGGACTACAATTGAGCCACATGAGTGAAAATATTCTCTCTGTGGTAATTTTAAGAGGTTAATAATCTCCCACTTCCCTGAATTAAGATAAAAGAGGTCTTCTCCTCACAAAAATAAAGAATCATCTTGTTTTTATTTTGATATTCTTATGTGGTAAAGCTATACCAAAAAGAAGTACTCCTAGAATCAATTTGATATAATTATAATACTAACTATTTTTTGAATTATTATGCTAACCAAAAAGATAATTTTGGTGACCAGGTCTTTCAGTAGAATTATTACAGTTATATTAGTATAGTAGAGTCCTTTTGAATTATTTTTGAATATTAATTTTGCATTAAACTCATATTAAAAATGTTCTTATTACTGCCATAGAGTAATCCTAACAGTCCTTAAAATATCTAAATTGACTTAATTTCTGGAAATGATAAACTATAAATGAAAGAAAGTTATGCAACTTGAATGATGAATTTGTTATCTACAAAATATGTATTTATGAGTTAATTGAACAAAAAAGTGAAGTTTCTTTTAGAAACTGAGGATTAACAAAAAAATTCATTATGAGGATTGTGATGGAACATTTATATGATTTCTCTTCAATAGTTGTGATAAAGTTATTTTGAACTCCGATAGGTCGTTTTATGCACCTTCAAAGGGGTTTGAAGGTACATGATACATAATTATCTTCATCAAATATACCTGTTGATAAAAAATAAATAATATTTTGTTAATAAATTTCGCCAAATCTAACTTTTCAACTGTAAGAAAAATCTGTACCCTTCTTTACTAACTAATCTATCACAGTCAAATATAGCTTTCAAATCCAAACCAATTACATGGATTTCGGTATTTAATTCTATAGGTATATCTCAAAACAAAATATTTTTTTTGGTTATGGTTTAGCTTATTGATGATTTTAGTTTTTTAAATTAACTCAAAGAAAGATTTGTTAAATACTCCTTTTTCTAAAAAATACTGTTGATTGAGGTTTTTTGAACTTGATTGACAAAGGGTATAAAATATCTCTATCAGTATCAAACTCAGAGATGAACTGCTGTATAGAATTATGTATAAATTTCAAGTCAAATAGTAGTAAGTTTCTGCCTTTTATTTTTCATTTTTGGAATACTTTATTTCATGTAAAATCCAACATTTCCATACAAGGGAATATATGAATCCTTTTTGAGTATAATTTATAGTAAGTTATTTGAAAACTAGCTATAAATTATGGGTGCTGGTCAAAGCGCATAAGATTTTAGTATTTCCACATAAGTGATACAGTTTTTTATAAAGATTCTTCAGGCTTAGTTTTGAGGAAATTTTTGATTTTATTTGCCACATTTTTTCAAACATGGGATGTCAATATCCCCAAATGTTTCCATTTTTTTGCTAAATTTCTGCAAATTGGAAATTTTTTTGAAAATTAATTATAAATCTTCCAGATTATGAATTTTATGATTTCTTCTAAGATTAAGGAGATAATCTTGAGAATTAAGTACCAGAAGACCATGTTTTTGGATTTTTTTGGTGGGAAAATTGTAGGCCCAAAAAGTGTTTATTTTTTTATTTTTTTGTTCATGTTTTTAAGTAAATTAAAAATGCTGTTTATTGAATTCAAAATTCCATATGTGTGATCAAAAACTTCATTTATGGAATTAACAATTCCATTTATGGCATCAAGAATGACATATTTTGGAAAAATATTTTTTTTGGTGGATGTGGGCAGGTTGTTTCCCAATACAAGTTTTTTGTTTCATTTTAATTGAAAATAAGTTCAGGGAAAACCTTGAATATTTTTACCAATCTGCTTACGTGAGTTTACTAAAGCCTCAGATCATATCTGTCAGTAGAAATTCTCAACGACTCATTTGAATTATATTTAGATAGAATCTTAATGAATGTTAAACAAGCTTAAAGCAGCAAAAACGCTGTTATATCTCCCCAAAATTACTATTAAGGACTTTCAAGGGTAATTAATAGAAAGCTTTCAAAATACAAAAATTTATAATTATTGGAAAATGAACAAATTTCTCAAATCAGAAAGAGAAGGAGACAGCAAAATTCCTTTGAATATTTTTCCAAATCAAATTGTAATTCTTCAATTCACTTTTTTAAAGATGTTTTTACTATTTGAATTATTTTTATCATTGCTGAAGATTCTCTTTTGAGAATAATTTTTCTCAATCTAAAAAGTATTCTCAATTCGAAATCTTTGAGATCCCTTAGAGAATCCCCACCAGCCTTTCTAAATAGTGAAATTTCACAAAATAGCTCCTTTGGGTCCTAAAAGAAAGCCCTATTATAATTACTATATTAAAATTCTACTTAACTACATTTATAAGATAACCACTTGGGCTTTCAAATATGGATTTAATTTTCAATCCAACCCTCTTTTATGGAAAATAGATACCATAATTTTTCCGCTCTGTACATTATGATGAATTTTGAAACCAGTAAATGTGATTATAATTTATCTAATTCATGCTTTTCTTTTTCTATACAAATTTGGTTTTGCATAGAAAAAATTGAGAAGAGACAAAGACAATCTGCCAGTTATAATTCCATGGAGTACATTAAGCTCTGAAAGTCTTGGATAGAGCTCAATGAAGATCCCCTTACCGATTCTGATGAAACAAATGAAACATTTTGTACCTTGGTATTGCAGAATTCACAACAAGAAATTCCTAATACACAGAAGAGATCAATCAGCCTTAAAGACTTCTTGAGTGGCCTCCAAAATTCAGTAAACAGTTTCAGTAGATGTATACAGAACATTAAAATAATAAATAAAAGCTGTGAAGCAGTAAAAGATTTGATAGAAAAATTCACAAACCTTTTTTGTAAAACTATAATTGAAATGTTTTGTAAAATTTACCACCATATTTATTACCTTCAAAAAACTATTTTAAAACAAAAAAGGACACCCACACAAGATATTCCTACTTCATCAACATCAGTTTAATCTGATTTTCCACAGCCACTATGCCCAAAATTATTAAAAAACTCCACTATCTGAATAAAAATAAAATCAATGCAATATTAATACTGAATTCCAGAAGAAGATTGTAAATACATATGAAAAAAGTGGAGCTCTTGGTGAGAAAAGTCCAGCACTGAATAATATTTCCAAGGGTTTTACAACGAGAAAGGATGTTGAGGGAATGGTAGGACAAAGAAGGGAGTATTATAAATTGAGACGGGAATCATATTGAAGAAAGCCCAAGAAAAAATCCAAATATTGAGGAATGAAGATAATGGGCCTTATGGTCAATATAATTGGATTGATATTGGTTTTTTCATCTTCTTTAGCACACAATATTGTTATTATTATTATATTTTTATTCTTATTTAAAAGGAATTCACTTTATAAAAGTACTTTATTCCTCTTATTTTCTATATCATTTTTTTTGACTTTTTATCTTTTTTTCACTTTCATTGAAAATGGAATAAATGGTGGGTTTATTTATTTTTATTTACCAGAAAATTGCCATTTTATTTAAGCTTATACTCAAATTTAAAGCTCTGAAGGCTCAATATTTCAGCTTGTTACACTGAAAATTAACCATTGATCAAATATTTTCATGAATCTTTGCAGAAAAAATAAGTGATATTTACTACAAAACTGTCTAATGAGAAAAGCTGAAAATATTCACTTAGTAATGAGTCATATCACAGGAGTTTTTTTATAGGAGAGAAAGATTAAAATTGAAATATGTTTCATTCTTTTTCTTCCATCTGCACCCAAAACTGTATTATCTCTGAGAGAATATTGGAATTTGATTTGAAATATCTATCCTCAATAGATTACTAATAAAGTGGCCATTTATGTTAAAAATGACTTTAAAGAGGAACTATATATTCTCATACTAAATAAAAATAAATATAGTCATAAAGAATCAGTATATATTATCATATTCAATAAAATTAAGTAATAATTAATTAATATTTCCAATAATATTGTTAATAATGAAGTGTGAGAGTTAATATATGTTTTATCAATTATTAATGTAAAAGTTTAATGTGATTACAGAATTTAAATTGATCTAAAAGCTATAATTTCATTAGAGATAATTATTAATCAGTTATAATTAATGAGGACTATCATAACTTAATAATAATTAGTACTTGTTACTGAATAAGAACCTATGATTTGATGATTAAACAATTTTTCACATTATATTATTCAGCTTATTGATCAATTTTATTCAAGTGTTTTTATTTTATCTTTTATTTCCCAGTTATTTTTTAATTAATAGCTTTATTATGGATAAATAATTTGTGCTTTGAATGATAATACCTTATTATTAGATTAGCTTAATGATCTCACAACTATCTCATAGCAAATTTGAGAAGTATTAATCATTAAAAAACTCTCATGAAACTATCACAGGGGCTCTTGGGGAAAACAAGAGTGGCCTAGCACTCAGTGGATAAGAGCCCACATGGACTAACTGCAAAGAAGGAAATAAATGAAAGAATATGGAATATATTTCTTTATAAAAAGCTAAGTACAAAGATTAAGCAGAAGGAAGAAGCCAATAGCCAAAGAGCCAACCAAGTGAGTTATTATATCACTGTTTCAACCTGTTCAGAAGCAATAAAGGAATTAGGAAGGATATTGCCTCTAATATCCAATGAAAAGGCTAGACAAGGTTTCAAGTGAATGAATTAAGATTATCAGTATATACTATCAGAGGATGGGAGAAAATTGTCAGGGTGAGTCTATGTAGTAGCTTAAAAATAGTAAATACAAGCTAGCACTATGACTGTGACACACAAAAAATAAATAATAAATGAAATCTTCAGGTCCTACTGCTATGTGGTAACAGTGGTGATGAGTCTATTGAGGACCTGGGTTGCAATGCTCTAATATCTTTGACTGTAAAGAAACACTACAATAATTAATTATTTTAATTATATCAATATAATCCTAAGAGTACTACTGGTATAAGACAGTTTTACTACGTAAGGATGTTAATTCATGATAAGATGAGTCTTTTCCAGTGAGGAAAGACCTGCTTTTATCTCCTCTGAGGACTGTGAGAGACTGGTAGGCTCTTCACACGTCTACAGAGTGAAAATTTTCACTCTGGAGGCTGGGTTGTGGTTCTGTACCATCAATTCTGACGTCAGCATAGTCAGAATTGTGGTTTTTGGACCACAAATGATCATTCTGGATCAATACAGGGTGAAAAAACTCTTCACAGGCCACGTCAGCACCATTGTGACGTTTCCAGAGTTTCTGGATGACTAATATTAGTCATTTTGGGCGGGTTTAAGCTTTAAACAACTATTATTTTAAGTATCAAGCCAGTACTGGTTGGTACAGGTTTGGTACAGACCAGTATTGGTCAAAATACTTCCAACCAAGATATCTCAGTCAGTTTTTGAGATATCAAGAAACCAAGAGCACAGAATTGAAGGGCTTAATGAGCTCTTCAATTTGGTATGCTTCATGTTTACCCTTCTTGCAAATAGCAAAAGTTATAAGGGTTTTAAGTTTTTGGATGTAATTTTGTACATCAGTATGAGGCTTCAAAAACTTCCATGCTTGATATCTTCTTCAATTTGGAAGATATCTGTATTCTGATGATACAGTTTTGTAGGGCTTGATTAGCTCTACAGTTTGGTATATTACACTGTACAGTTGTATGAGTGTATGCCAAAAATACAGGGGTTTGTTTATTTTCTTGTTTTCAGAATATCTGTATTTTGGTTATTAAACCTTTGAACCAAGATCCCTCAGTCAATTTAAGAGATACAGAGGTCTAAGGTGTCTCAAATTAAAGCTCTTGTTGAGATCTTTAATTTGGTTATACTTTTGTACAGTTTTGTACAAGCCCTCTTTGACTTTCAGGGGGACTTGGTTTTGAAAATAAGGTTATATGGTATCTCCAGTTGTAGTGGTGTTACAACAACATGGATGATATCATTGTGTAGCTCTCTATGTGAGCTTTAAGAAAAATAACAATTCTGGTGGGGTTCCCATTAAATATACATAAGTTAGATTAGAGGCCAGAATAAGAGTTTTTGCTTATTTGGTCTTATCTTTGTCCTTTCTTATTATCTTTGAGGAGGTTTCCTCTTTATAATTTACTTGTATTGGCTATATTTGTCCAATATTCCTCATACCATTACTTATGGCATGTTGGATGTCGTGCTGGTGCTCTATTTTGAGTCACAGGCTGACATACCCTCCCTCCAAAAAAGGCTCATCATTGATGAGACTCTTTTGTCCTCATGGAGGCTCTTGATCCTTTCAAATAAGAATATTGATCTGAAGCATCATCCAGTTTTACCCATTGGTCTTTGTCTGGTGGTTCATTCCTTCTCTCTATTAAATAATCCCTATTTGAATATCTTTTTATTTGATTGGGGTTGTCAGTTTCAAAGTAGAACTTTCTTTGTTTGTCTTGCCCAATTATAAAGTAGCTCTCTAGGGAATTATGTATGCTTATGCCATAGATTCTATGGTACTCTGTACCCATTAAGAATCCATCAAACTTAGCATTTTCAAGTACCACAAACTCAATGTTTAATCTGAGGTTTCCCATTTTGTGTGGTATTATAATTATTTTTTGGATTATTCCAAGTGACTTCATTTCGCCTGCAGCACTTTTAAAGCTTCTTGCTTTTGTTAAAAGTATCTATGCATTCCACATTGGAAAGTGTCTGTCCAAGTATTCTTTGGCTACTACTGAGCAATTTGCTCCTGTGTCGAAAATCAAAGGATGCTTTTTATTTTCAATGTACACATCAAGTTTTGATTTTGCTCCATGAATAAAGGCCATACCAGTTTTGGGTACTTCCAAATACTCTTTAGCATCAATGGTTCTGCCACTTCTGTCTTCACCATTTTTGGGTTGAATGAGTTCTGGTTTCACAGAGTTTCCTAGGACTGATTCTGTTTTCTCATCCTCATACTCTAATAAATATTGTTCAATAGGCTCTGATCCACTGTCTGAATCCTGTCTTAGCCCATTTCCCATGCTGTCAGAGTCAGATTTGTACTCCATGTGTTCTTCCACTGACTCTTCCTCTATTGCAAATATTTTCTTTTTTCCCTTGGGACAATTATTTGCATAGTGGTCAGGTGATCCACAGTTATGGCATGTGTTCCTTCTCCTTGGTGCTTCTTCACCATTAGTAGGTTTGAGGTCTTTTTCCATGAGTATCTTTGGTTTTTCTCTGCTATCATGTGACCTATAGGGTGAACTACTGCCAATTGATGTCTTTTTTCTGACATCTTGTATGACATTTGCTATGTCATCAATGCTGCTTATTTTGCTGCATCTGCACTTTACTGCATGTTCTAAGTCTCCTGGAAGTTTTGTCAGAATCTTATGATTTCTCATCTCTATTGTCATGTTTGGATCAATGGATTTGAGTCTTTTGGTTTGTTTAAGACACCATTCATAAGGGTCTTTTCCTGTAGAGTATCTGTCACTCTCAAAAGAGATGGTTTTTTGCCAAATCCAAGTACCATTGCTGTACTTTTGTATTATTTGGTTTCTCCACCATGGCCAGCTTTTCCTACCATGTATCTCTTTCATTTCAGTGTACCATATATTTGCATGGCCTCTGAATGCAGTGTTGAGTCTTGTGGTGATCCAGTAGTCTGGTATCTTTGGTACATCAACAAAAAGTCCATTAATATAATCAATAAGCTCCATATGATCATATTCTCCAATTCCTGAGAATTTAGGCCAATTTACCACATCAGGTAATTGCTTCAATGCTTGTTTCTCAGAGTAACTGAGGTTCTCACCATCTTGGTAAATAGACTCAGACCTTAACTTTGGATCCTGGGATTCAGGAGCTTGGTTTTCTGATTCTTCCTCTTTTACTTTGGTGATTGGTTTATCCTCTTGAGTTGTTTGAGGGAAGAAATTATCTTCTTTTTCCTCCTTTTTATAGAGAAAATCCACTTCTTTTTCCAGGATTTCCTGTTGAGATTGGATATTTCTTAAATCTCTTCTCACAGCTTGTTGTTCCTCTAGTATTGAGTTCAACTGTCTGTTTTTAGTTTCAAATTCTGCCCAAATTCTGGATAGATTTGTGTTCAAGTCTTCTATGACTGTTGCTTGGAAGGAATTTTCTTCCTTGAGTGTTTTCATTTCTGAAGTCACTTCTTGAACATGATCATATGTCCAATCCATGAATTTACCCATGTTGGACCATATGAAACTACTACCTCTGGAATCTGTGGTTTCAAATTTTTGAGGCGGTATTTTATCATCAATAGACTTAAGCTGAGGATCAATTGATTCTGAGCTAACACTATTGGTAGGTACAGTGTCTTTTAGGATTTGTGTTCCTCTTGGACTAATTTTATTCATTGTTTCATCAAAGGATCTGATTCTATCTTCTCCTTCCTGAAAGAATTCTTGTTCTCTACTAGGGCTCCATGTCCTCTGCTGGAAACCACCAGGGATGACTGGAGAGTCCTGGAAATATTGTCCTTTGGATTTCAAGTCCTGTAGCTGTTGGACTGATGTGGTAAAGATGAAATTTCTTCTTCCATGCCTTGGTGTTCCTGAATCAGATTGGGCTCTTCCATATGCCAAGAATTCTCTATGGCTTGGATTTCTGTTTGATTCCCTCTGATTCAAGTCTCTTCTGAGAGTATGAAATGGCTGTTGAGATTCCAACTTTTCATTTCTTCCAGAATCTTTTGGCAAGTAATAAGATTGACTCATATTTTTTGCCTCATTATTCCAATTTCCTTCCATGATACTCCCATGGTTAAGGTTTTGTTGTCCATACTCCATGTGGAAAATCCTTTTAGGAGTACATGAATATGAGTTATTTTCCCTGCATCTGTCCAATTTTTTTGTTGGACTGGGCTGGATTTGGTTTGGGGTGGGACTTTGAGCAGGAGTTTCCTGATAATAAGTCCTTTGTTGGTTATTTGATCCAGAAGGGGGTGGCCTTCTCCCTCTGTTTCTTCTTTGCCAGATTTCTGGCTGATTTCTTGGGTATCCAAGATCTCTGAGAAATGGAGTTGTCATGTTAAAAAATGACAAAAGACAAAAATTCTGTATTTTCCAAGGTTTCTTTACCTTTAAAAGGCCCTTGGACTGATTTCTGCTTTATACTCTTTGGCAATTTGCTTGGGAGTTGGTACTGCCTCCTTGTCTTTGAGGCTGGTACATATGAATTTCACTGTGATTTTGTCTCAAATGGAATGTATTTTTTCCACTTTGAAATAAAATGGAGAAGGTTTGTAATTCAATTTGAATAAACAAAATTTCCAATTCCTTACTGTTATTTCTTCTGAGTTTGGTTTGATATCTGAGTTTTAATTATTTATTATTATTATTATTTTATTTTTTGAAGAAATAACAGTTTTGTTTCACTTATTTTTATAAGTAAAGTATTTAATATTAAAAGTTTATATTATTAAACTTGAATATTATTGATAAGTTATTTACTTATTTTTTATTTATTTATTATTATTTTTTTTTTATTAAAAAAAAATTGATGAATTTTTCCTCAACTTGAGTAGAAAGGATTCTTCTTCAATAATATTCAATTTGAATATTAAAGAATTGAAATAATAATAAAATTATTAAATATTTATTGTTGGTTTACAATAAATATTATGATTTAAATTAATTTTACACAATTTGGTAAAAATTAATTATACTTTCTATTTAAATATACTATTTGTATATAAAAATAAGTTTGAGAAGTTAATAATAATTACTTATTATTATAAAAATTGATGAATTTTTCCTCAACTTGAGTAGAAAGATTCTTCTTCAATAATATTCAATTTGAATATTAAAGAATTGAAATAATAATAAAATTATTATTTAAATATTTGTTGTTGGTTTACAATAAATATTATGATTTAAATTAATTTTACACAATTTGGTAAAAATTAATTATACTTTCTATTCAAATATACTATTTGTATATAAAAATAAGTTTGAGAAGTTAATAATAATTACTTATTATTATCAATTTTCGTGGTAAATTGATAATAATGACTTATTATTATATAGATTTTTTTTTTTTGATTATTTATCAAAAAAAAGAAATTTTAATCAATTTTTCCTCAACTTGAGTAAAAAAAAGATCTTCTTCAATAATATTCAATTTGAATATTAAAGAATTGAAATAATAAAGTTATTATTTCAATATTTATTGTTGATTTACAATAAATATTATTATTTAAATTAATTTTTACACAATTTGGTAAAAAATAATGTTTTTTTATTTAAATATACTGTTTGTATATAAAAATAACTTTGGAAAATTAATAATAATTATTTATTATTATTAATTTTCGTGAAAATTGCAATATAAAGCTTTGAAGAGTATAAATATTTTATAGTAAAAAACCTTCAAAAATAGTGAAAATGATCCAAAAATCGCCAAAATAGGTCCAGAATAGGTTAAAACAACGGCCAGGCCCCCAAAATGTCAGGGTGAGTCTATGTAGTAGCTTAAAAATAGTAAATACAAGCTAGCACTATGACTGTGACACACAAAAAATAAATAATAAATGAAATCTTCAGGTCCTACTGCTATGTGGTAACAGTGGTGATGAGTCTATTGAGGACCTGGGTTGCAATGCTCTAATATCTTTGACTGTAAAGAAACACTACAATAATTAATTATTTTAATTATATCAATATAATCCTAAGAGTACTACTGGTATAAGACAGTTTTACTACGTAAGGATGTTAATTCATGATAAGATGAGTCTTTTCCAGTGAGGAAAGACCTGCTTTTATCTCCTCTGAGGACTGTGAGAGACTGGTAGGCTCTTCACACGTCTACAGAGTGAAAATTTTCACTCTGGAGGCTGGGTTGTGGTTCTGTACCATCAATTCTGACGTCAGCATAGTCAGAATTGTGGTTTTTGGACCACAAATGATCATTCTGGATCAATACAGGGTGAAAAAACTCTTCGCAGGCCACGTCAGCACCATTGTGACGTTTCCAGAGTGTCTGGATGACTAATATTAGTCATTTTGGGCGGGTTTAAGCTTTAAACAACTATTATTTTAAGTATCAAGCCAGTACTGGTTGGTACAGGTTTGGTACAGACCAGTATTGGTCAAAATACTTCCAACCAAGATATCTCAGTCAGTTTTTGAGATATCAAGAAACCAAGAGCACAGAATTGAAGGGCTTAATGAGCTCTTCAATTTGGTATGCTTCATGTTTACCCTCCTTGCAAATAGCAAAAGTTATAAGGGTTTTAAGTTTTTGGATGTAATTTTGTACATCAGTATGAGGCTTCAAAAACTTCCATGCTAGATATCTTCTTCAATTTGGAAGATATCTGTATTCTGATGATACAGTTTTGTAGGGCTTGATTAGCTCTACAGTTTGGTATATTACACTGTACAGTTGTATGAGTGTATGCCAAAAATACAGGGGTTTGTTTATTTTCTTGTTTTCAGAATATCTGTATTTTGGTTATTAAACCTTTGAACCAAGATCCCTCAGTCAATTTAAGAGATACAGAGGTCTAAGGTGTCTCAAATTAAAGCTCTTGTTGAGATCTTTAATTTGGTTATACTTTTGTACAGTTTTGTACAAGCCCTCTTTGACTTTCAGGGGGACTTGGTTTTGAAAATAAGGTTATATGGTATCTCCAGTTTTAGTGGTGTTACAACAACATGGATGATATCATTGTGTAGCTCTCTATGTGAGCTTTAAGAAAAATAACAATTCTGGTGGGGTTCCCATTAAATATACATAAGTTAGATTAGAGGCCAGAATAAGAGTTTTTGCTTATTTGGTCTTATCTTTGATAGGGCATATCTTTGTCCTTTCTTATTATCTTTGAGGAGGTTTCCTCTTTATAATTTACTTGTATTGGCTATATTTGTCCAATATTCCTCATACCATTACTTATGGCATGTTGGATGTCGTGCTGGTGCTCTATTTTGAGTCACAGGCTGACAAAAATAAAGCATATAAATAAACGTAGCATATTGATTAGCTGGGGAAAAATTCCCCTGGGGATGGAACAGTGGTAATTATATGTCAAAATTTTCCAACTTTATGCTTTCATGCTGATAACTCAGCTGTAGGACTAGGGGTATGGCATTCCTGTATCAATTTAGCTTAAGGGCCCAAATTAAATTGTTGATTTTACTTGACAAGATCAATGGTTGGTTAATAATAGGTATTTGTTTATTTATTTTTTAGAAAATAAGAGGAAAAAAAGGGGTATTACTGATATAATTGGTTTAAATAATCTTGGTCATAGGATTTCTCTTTCAGTGTCACCCAAACTTACTATTCAATGAAACAGAAATTTTGTTGAATCATTAAAAAACAAAAATGAACTAGGAAAATAATGTTCTAAATTCATCAAAATTTGACTAAATAAATGGGAGTAATTACTTAATTCCACATTGGGGATTCTTGAGGGAAGCTCTTCAGGAATCATAAGAGTCATAAAATGTTTGATATATGAAATAAAGCTTACTTATGTCATTTCTGGAGGTAATATTACTCTTTGAAAATATGCTAAATTGCTTTTAATGTAAAAGATAAAATTCTTATTTTGATAAGTAATCTCACCTCTTAGAAGTGAAGGTAAAACAATAAAATGGATACTTATGATTTATTGAAAATGAGATACACTAACCAAAAATCACAAAATAGGAAGAAACATAATCATTAATTGCATTTATTTATAAGATAGTATGGTATAGATCCTTGAGTGGGAGGAAATCCAATATTATGTAACCATTATCAGGCTGAGGTATAGTTTAGTAAAAGACACTTTAAAATCTTTAGTGATATTATGAATAAGATTTTATGAATGTTCATATTTAAAATAGTTTTTAGTATCCAAATTTCAGATAAGGAAATTGGATTTTCTTTGAAAATTTACTGAATAAGGAAATGGGATTTTGTTTTGAAAATTCCAGATAAGGAAATAATATTTTACACCTGAGAATTCCAAATAAGGACAATGTTTTGATACAGGTCATGTGATGTCATGTGTAAATAACTCAGGAGAAGTGATGGCCTCTTGGTCAAAATTAGATTGAACCTTGAAGAATTTCATGTCATATAAATCGTTGGAGCTAAAAAATCATAGCCTCTGATTTTTAAAAATTGAAAATAAATAAAAACTCAGAACATCAATGGCACACTCTTATTGGTCAGAATTAGGGTAGACATGTCATGTCACTACATGTAGAAACATTTTTTGAAATCAAGAAAACTACAAAGTCCCGTGTTTTGGAGCCCCGAAGGGAAGCCCATAAGGCTATCAATACGGGTCTTTCCTCCCCTTTATAAGCATTACCCATACCCTTAGAGAGAGGTTTATCCCCATATCAATTATCAAAATCCCCAGATATAAGTACCTTTCTTATCTTGATTTCTCAATAGCCAAGATCAGTAGAACAGTATGAGTGTTTCATAGATAAAATCAGTTAAAATTTGGTATGAATTAGCTTATAATTACGCTTAATTGACTGTCTTACAGTTATTATCATCTCAATAGTAGCTATCATCAACAGTAAGATCACCCCCAGATTATAGTATTATTCAATTTAATCATAGTATCAAAAAAAATAAACAAGAAACGTTTATCCCACTCACAATATGCAAAGTGGATACACCTTAGAGCAGGTTTTGCATTTGGGAAATGAGATAGGAGATAAATTTGATAAATTCTAGAGTACAGAAAATAAGTAAAATTTGGAAAGAGAAGCTTTGAAAGAAATTAAAGCCAAATATGCATTCCAAACACTTTAAATTAAGTTTTCTTAATATATTTTTTTTAACAATTCTTAAGCATTCATAGCTTAAAATTAAAAATATTATCAATTTCTGATTTAAATTGATTTTTAGCCTAATATATATAATTAACCAAAAACATCAAATTTTTGTAATTTTGTTAAAGCTCAGTATATATACCTTATCAATCCTGCTTGTGAGAAAATAATTGGCGAGTTATATTGGGATTGGAAGATCTCTATTAGAATTAAATTGAAAAAAGGAGTAAAAGGTTTAGAGGGAATTTGATATCAATATTTCATTGAAATTTTATCTCTTGAAATTATTTATTGACCCTTGGATTCTATCTGACCCATTTCCCACTTGTTAGTAAGATATTTTCCATTTGGAAAAGGAAAATTAATTTTATATAGCTCACTCCAGAAATATTTACCTCATGGAATTTTTATTAAGAAATGATATATTCTGGACAGATATTGCCAGGAATTCTGTCTGAGAAAGTCTGAGCAGTAGCCTTGGTAATATCTAGAATATAAATGTACAATTTCAAAGCATATTTTTTGTTTTAATTTCTGAACTCAACAATTTTCCTGTCTTATAAAGTCAAGCTATAAGATTAAATACGACTCATATTGAGAGCTCATGTATATCTGGATATTGGTATAGGCCTTACCCATTACAATAAACAATATATATCTAATATTCCCTAAAATTCATAGGATCGCTTTCAAATCATCTATTTATATTACTTGATCTCTGAACCTTTGGCCTGTTAAGATAATCCACTGTCTTAATATGTTATATATACGTAGAAATTCATTTAGGTATAAGATGAGGAAAAATATATTTCATTTTATCATTAATATTGGCTTAGGATCACATCTGAAGAAAAATATGGGGAAAAACTATATAGCTGGGTAGTATTAAGGTATTTTGCCTGAAGCTTGGATATTTTCTATTAAAGAAGTTCAATATTGCAAGTGAAATTTGAGGAAAACTGATTTAAATTTCTATATATTTTCAATAATATATTTTTCAAACTATCTTATAGGCTCAAGCTTAATGTATGCAAGATCTTGGATAAATATTAACTTCTTAAATAATTTGCTTTCCTACTACATAATATTCTTCACTCTTTTTGGATTGAAATTTTTAGTTAAATATTAGGATTAACCAAAATTCACATATGTGCTTAAGCTCAGAAATGGCATAATTTCATGATTAATTTAGGAATTGAATTATTCAAGTAATTATCTTATTTTAGCCATATGAAACAATGAAGAAGCTCAAGTAGCTACAAGAAATCAAGAGAAGTATATGAGTACTTCTTTATCATAAATCTTCCTGAGAATTGTGGGAAGCCATTTATGCAGATAAAAGTCTTAAAGAAGTGTAGATACTGAGTAAATATTAGCAGAAAATACAAAGTCACTAGCTTTTCTTATAGATACTGGACTCTATATAATTTATTTTGGGATAATAGAATCTCCATGGTGCCTTGAAGAAACGCAGTGGTACAAGTATGTAGTTGTATTTTATTTTTTTTCTCAAAATTTATCTTTCATATTGACTTTCAGTTCTGAAAGTTTAAAAGGTACTTTCAGCTATAAATACTGAGGAAACAAGAATTAGAGTAGTATTATATAGTACTTATAGGATCCAGTTGATTAGAATATACCTGAAGCTTATTTATTTATTTACAAAATAGAATATGGGAAGGTTTTTTCCAGTATGATTTCTGTATTAATTCTGAACAAGGCACTTGAAGTACAAATTTCTTTCAAGATCTTCCAGGAGAAAAAACAGAGATTAGTTAGACTTAAAATTGAAATAATTCAGATGTTCCTTCACAGAAATATCCTGCTATTTTACCAATATCATCCACATTACTTGCCAAAGAATTCACCCTACATATCCAAAAACACACAAAAGATATAAAAAATCTGGTAAAGTACTCAAATTCATATTTGTAAATATTTCCCTAATAATCTCTAAAGTTTGCATAGAATCTGCTAATAATATATTCAATATTTCTAATATTCAAAAGAGCTTTTATGTGATGGAGTGAAAAAAGAGAGTTATATCTTGGCAGAATATCATTCCATAAGTTTTGATAACTTATTAAGACATTTGGAGAGTAATTCATTTTTGATAAATGTTATTTTATATTCCCTTTATAATTACTGAAGAAAAGTAATTTTTTAGCTTATTTTTTGCACCAACCAATTTATGTGTTGTAAAAAATATCCTAAAATATGAATGGCTGTACCTTAACCTCGTTTTTTTATTCAAGTATAAAATTTAAGCTTATAAACTTAATAATTAGTAAGCTATAGATCTTTATTGTTTAATGATCCTCCCAAAATCTTTGTATTTTTTACCCCAACAGTTTTGAATATTTTTCTCAAGGAGATTTCAATCAAAAATATGAAAAAAGGAAGATAATTCATCAAAAAAAGTCTTTAGTACCCAAAATACTGAAAAAAATATCTGAAATTAATTTCAAAGTGAATGATATGATGTTCAACCAAATGATTACTGAAAGAAGGGCTAAATATACTCCTTTTTGGCTTTATTATTTATTCACGGGTCTCTTTGAAATATGTCATTTATAGCATTCTTCATTTATATCTAATATTGATGTTTTGTCTTGAAAAAAGTAGAAATATTTCATATTTTTCTACAGTAGAAAATAGAAATATTTGAAAACATTGGTTTTCTTCAAATTATGATTATTTTGAGAATCAATTTTATTTTTCCTCACTTCAATGAAAAGGATAAGCTCTATAATAAGGGATTTTCTGAGATCTAGTTGAATTGATTTTCTTTAACATGATGTCTCCAAGAATATGGTAGCAGGAACTATGTGGATTTACAGTACAGCAATTTTAAGTAACTGTTACCGTAGTTTTAGGAAATTAATTATATCAAAAACAATATTAAACATTCCAAAAGAAAAGTCACAATGATGATTATAATTCAAAAAAACGAAAAAATATAGATAAAATCAGAAATAAAAAATCAAACATAATAATAAAAATGATGCTACTGAGAAAAATACAAATTATAAAAACATAAAAATAATTGTATAATTCTCATTTGAAAAAAAATTACCTAATAAGTGAAATGATAAAGATCTCCTCTTTTGTATCTTATGAATGGGATTTTTGAAAAAAATCGCTTACATTTTGTTTATTTTCTCAGTATAAAAAAACCTCAATTCAAAACATAAGAAAAACCAACACTATATATGACAAAATTTGAGAGGCTCTCACAAAAATAGTTCAATTTTAATGATACCTTTCTTTATTCAAATATTCCAACAATTCTTTTCTTTGATGATACATCATGAGAGGGTAATGAAGATCTTTAATAATATAAAAACATGGCTCTATTGTATGGAGGGCTTCAAAAAACTAACAACTATTTTAAATTCACAATATAGCTCGAAGCTTTAAGCTTGAATTTAATTGATTTTTTTATTAATATTATAAGAAAATCTTATATTATCTCTTATATGCCAGCTTTTCCGTGTATCAAGAATAAAGTACAATGTATTTAAGTTAATGAAATAAAAAAGAAGAAAGTTGCGCGAAATTTCTGTAATCTTCCAGTGGCTTGGAATCGCTTTAAATTTCACCAAAAATTAAAATTTTGTTTTCAACTCAGATCAGAGCACAGGTCCCATCTCAGACTAAGGTGAGTCCAAGCTATTTTACAAATTCAAAAGCTGATTTCAGGTGTAGCCCCTTTGCTCATGGTGACTAGTGGTATTACCAACACTGGGGCATATTTTGGTGACTGGGTGGCAAGTAGCATCTTATTACCCAGACAAATACTTTTCTTACTCTTATTTTTTTTTCAAATTCATCACTCTAGTATACGTATGGTATGATGTGAATATGACTATAATTCACCTATGAGAGCTTGTTTGAATAGATAAATTGAAGTTAATTTTTTGTCACTCACTCCACTGAAGCAATATTTGTCCAAGGATACAATTGTAAACATCATATAGAACTTTTATTAAATTGAAAAAAACAAATTTTCCTCAAAATTCTTTTAATTCTCTTGTTAATGACTCCTTTCCTGTTTTTCTCTTTAATACTAGATGAGCTTTAATATTTAAATGATTACTAATTTAATTAAAATAAACTCCAGATGTGCATTTTTTCACTATAAATATCTATTCTTTCCATAATATTTTTTATGATTTCACCACTAATTAATCTAGAGCAGTATAGAAAAGAATCAAAAAACTACTCTCAATCCCAATTTTTTTCTTCAAAATTTGATCAAAAGCATTATAAAGTGCATCATGTCACTGGATTAATTTTCTCAGGAAGAACTATCACTAAGCTACTCACACATTAATCTCCCTCATCAAAGTAATTCATCAATCACCCTCGAGAAAAGCTCTCCCTTCCAGTTGGGGTAGAAGGTCCAACTTAGGTCCAACCCAGCTTCCAACTTGCTATTATTATTTGGGCATATTCCAAGACGGATTTTCCAGATTCAGAAATACATCACATAAAGTTAATTGAATTATGTAAATTCTGGGAATACCAAAGAATCCTTCATTAAAAAACCTTCTTCTAGAAAAAACTAATAATTTTGATATCAATATGAACCCATTAACCATGAAAAATTGGCTTTTTAAATTTATCAAAATAAAAATACAATTTTTCTAATCACTCATAATATGCCTCCTTCCATGTATTTGTTTCTCTTCCAATTTTTAAATGAGATCAAAATATTTCCAACCTTGAACATATACACATCAAATTGATTGTCTTTAGATATTTCCTCATAATACGTTTTGCTCACTCAAAAGAACAAATTAATATTTTTATGTTAAGTTTTTACTTTGTCCCAAATTCATACTTGATCTTGATTTCCAGACATCAGACACAAATTACAGTACATCATTCCCTTCTTTAACCACTGGGAAACAATTTTGGAAATTTCTTGTGGATATTATGTTCAAAACAAATATTTACCAAAAACAATTCACTTAGTATATTTTTTTCTTTCTCTTATCCCTGATGCCCATTTTTTTCTACAAAAATTGAGAAGAAATATTGCTTCAATTTTCTAAAATCTAAGATATACTCACTGTGACACCCTTTTTTCATTATAGAAGTAACCTGAGCCACCTTATTGCTCAAATATAGTTGTTTTCCTTCTTAAAAAATATAATATACCCAACATTTACAAAATAAACTACTTGATAGTAATATATCATGAAATTTCATTCAATCAATACAGATCATATCATTTACCAATCATTCATTATATCCTTCTCATTTTGATGAAACAAATGTTAGCTGAGGTTCTTAATTTTTGATTTCCTAAAGAGAGAAATAAATAAGGTTATGGTGATTTGCACAGATTATCAAAATAAAAATTTTACAATTTTACAATTATTATTTAAATTACTCATATGAACAAGAACCTTATTTGAATTGAGGATTTTCACTAAGATCTTCATAATATCATAATCAGAAATCAATTTGCAAGGTTTTTTTAGACTTAAGTCACAACTGGGGGGTTTCATTATTTAAATCAAAATTAACTTTCATGATATGTATTTTGACCTTCCTCATAATTATTTTTCCAAAGAGAACTATTTCTCTCAAATAGAGTTTGGAATTTGTTTTGAAATACATTTTTTATTCTGATTCCTATTATAATTATAAATTAAGCGCAATTCTTGAGTTTTATAATTAATAATTAGCATTTTTTATAAAGAATATCTATCAAGTGGGGATATCTCTTTGAAAACATCAATGCACTTTTATGTGTATATTGGGATCTAATTGAAAAAAAAAATCAACACATTACAAAACTTAGTTAATCATCATATAAATTTAATTTCTATTATGAATATTTGGCACGTGATCAAGAAATTCACCATAATGCTCAAAAATAAATCTTTCATTTGGGGGTGATACTAATATACTTAATTTGAACAATTCCCCTCAAATACCTTAATTAAATTCTTACTGCTTATTTTTTCTTTAAGAAAAATTCAAGTATAATATTTGGATATGTGTTATAATCTCAAACTAGTGGTAAAGCCTATCTCTTTTAATAAGCTCATTTAATTATTCAACTTGAAATATTTCTGGAATTATATGTATTGCTTCAACCTGAAAGGTTTAAAATAACATTATTCCAATAATTCTTTTTCAGTTATCTTTAAGGATTAATACCCTTCAAGTGTGGTTACATGCAAAAAGATTTTAACCTAGCTTTTCCCTCTTTTTGTAAAATAAATAGTGTATATTAAAAGATACTCACTTTCAAATTAATATGTTTCAATGGAATTAGTGAGTGCTAGAAACAATAATGCCCCAGCTAATCATCCCCTCAAAAGGAAAATTGGCCAAGAATGTTTGAGCTGTGCAGTTCTCTTGAAATTTTTGAATATTTCATTTTAAATGGTAATTTTCAGAATTTTTGAGGTAGATACATATATAAGCTTACATCTCTTTCTGAATTATGGTTTGGTACAAGCTTAGAATTTGAAATTTGTCCATAATGTATGTATTCTTCTCATATATATTTGGTAAAAATTATTATTGTCTTCCTAGAATTCTTGATATCAATTCTCCTAAAGATTCAATATTTGAAGCTGAAAATGCTAATCTCTAATTTATATTCTTGTTCTAAGCTAAAGTATGTTTCCATACAGGAAAATCCCAATTTCCCTCTTTAAAGGACTTTTTTATTTTGAAGCCTTCATTTTTAATTGGAAAAAATGTAAAACAGCTTCATGGTAATAGTCTATTCCCATTATATTTCTGTTTTGATTGAGAAAAGGAAACCTAAAAGTGATTTAAGTCAATTTTTGAAACAATTCTTTTTTATGCATCCTAGTGAAATAAATTTTTGAGTTATAATCATTCTACTGCCTAGCTTTAGAGCTTTAAACAAAATTTATGTAAAGAATATTTTAATCTCAAGATTTTTCAAACTTCATGTAAGTAATATTGTCATAAATTTCTCTATGTAAAAGTTTTTAATCTTATATAAATTGCTAATTTTTATAAAGGCACTGAGTATAGGCTCCTAAGAGCTCATATTCAAAAAGAATAAGAGTTCCGTTTGAATTTTTCTTAAAATTTGTAAAATATACTGCTGAGT
The DNA here is from genome assembly GCA_023105745.1 of Austropuccinia psidii. Classification (NCBI taxonomy): domain Eukaryota; kingdom Fungi; phylum Basidiomycota; class Pucciniomycetes; order Pucciniales; family Sphaerophragmiaceae; genus Austropuccinia; species Austropuccinia psidii. Next base: position 20,526,905 of record JALGQZ010000004.1, on the reverse strand, counting down.
GGTCAAAATGTTTGTTTTATATGAAAGCTATTTCAGCTATCAGAAGCAATCATGTTTATAAATGGCTTTTACAGACCTTTTTGTGGATAATTTTCTTTTTGTTTTAGCTTTGGATGAACATTAAATTCACCTCCATTGAAATTTGGCTCAAGAATTTGTCTAACTGGCTTTCAATCTCTTGGTTATAGTCAATTTGGAAAAAAATTGGATGTGGAATTACTTAATAATCCATTCCTCTTATACATTCCTTAATTTAAAGCCTTCTAAGTGTATGCTGGTGGCTATTTTTTCAGATAAATGACACACAAAATGGATTGAATTATTTCACAGAGATATCCTCTAAAATGTTATCAATAATTTCAAAAATGGTAATATATTTTGTATTTCAATATTTTTGAACATCCTTCAATGATGTTAAAATATAAACATAAACATCTGAGTCAATTTTGGTGTCAATATATTTTTATCAACCAGGATTTATTCAAAGGATTCTTTTTTGATAGATAGACAAATTTCTACATCAGAATAATTTACTATGTTCTTATAATATTTTCAATAAGCTTATTCTTTATGTCACATTATTTGTATTTTTATGGTTATTCTCTTTTTCTCTCATCTTTTGTGATTTCATTTGCCTATTTGACTAATATGGTTCCAATAAAAATAATTACTTTAGCTTTTGTATGTGTTTTTGTAACTTTTTCTCTTACTATGTTTGAATTTTATTTATCTTATTTTCTCACTTTTTTTTTATTTTTGAACTTTTGACTTGTTTATATTTTCATTTTTTTTGTTGATAATGCATATTTTTCTTGATTATTTTTCTGTTTCTGTTTTCTCCTCTTTTTTATTTTGTTATTTTCTTAATGTATTATTAAATTATTTTATCATTTTATTTTCTTAAGATTTTTATTTTTTACTTGTTATTTTTTATTTAATTTTTTTATTATAATTTTCTTTTTCTTTTTCTTTGGATTTTTGTTTTTGAATTCTTATTTTAGTAAGATCCAAATACTTCAAATCAGTGTAGAAACACTTATTTGCAGTATTTGCACTCACCCCAAAATAAATAAATAAAATAAAATAAAAAATCTAAGAAAAAAAAATTGAAAAAAATAAAAAATAAAAAATCTGAAAATAAAAATTTAGAAAAAAAAATAAAAAAAATAAAAAAGAGAAAATCAAAAAAAGAAGAATAGAAATACAAATAAAATAAGTGAAAAAATTAAAAAATAAGAAATAAGAAATTCAAACAAAAAAATAAGAACTGAAAATAGAATTTATAAAAAGTTGAAACCTAAAAAGAAATTGCAAAAGAAAACCTATAAACTCAAAATTGAAAAGAACTTATTCAGAACTGAGAAGTTCAAAAATTAACACTAGAAAAATGAAAATGAAAAGGTAATGGAAAAAGTAAGACAAATAACAAGAACTGAAATGATACAAACATAAAAATACCAAAAAGCAAAAAATTAAGTTATAAAGCTTCAGAAATATTTTAAAATATTACAAAATTTGAATCAAGTCTCAAAAAAAAATAAAAAAATCCTTTTAAAAATTGAAAAAAAAATGAGAATATATAGCTTACCAAAAAATAATAAAGAAAATAATTTCAAATTAAAAGAGAAAATTGAAAATTGATAAAATCATTAGTTTTTTTTCATGATTTCCACTTTTTTCATAAGAAATTTCAAATTTTAAGATAGTTTGACTACTAGGAGAAATTATGATATCTGTAAATGCTTAGCTTTGAAGTTTGAAAACTCAATACTCATATTCTTTCCAAATTTTCATAAAAAGATTTTGTGAAACATGAATTGATTTTGAATAGTTATTAGGTATTTGAAAAGCAAATCAACAACGTGAGATAAAGAAAGTTAAATTTCCTACAGACCAGATCTCATGGATTGAAGGATCATTCAGCTGAATATTCCAGGAAATTTAAATTGGAAAAGAGGTTTGATAATGAATATTTACAATTATATTGAATGAAGTTAATAGATCTGTTGAAATAGACTTCATATGAATATATCAAATAATTGATGAAATAGTACAGATTTTTGGAGAAAATAATACTACTGCTGATTTATGTAAATGAATATCCAAAAACCTAGTTCCAAATACTTTTTAAAATATTTTTTTCAAAATAAATATGGGCTATCAATGTGTCATAAAAAAGAGATTGTGTACTTGTGAAAAAACCCTCAATGCTCAGAACTTCCTTTTTCACAGGTATATAAAGGATATAAGAGGGGAGAAAAAGTGATATGGTGCAGGATTTGGCTTAAAATAGTTTATTCTTTGGAGAACCTATTTTTATAAATTGAATTTTTCATTTAAAAAAAGCTAAGTATTAATATTTTTCATCTTGGGAACATGTGAATTGACACAATTTTTGAAATGAGAAGGAAATTTAACTGAATGTGGAATTGTTTCAAAGATATTTATGAAAGAATCTTCTTTCCCTGTTGATAATTAATTTATTTCAAGAAATAATTGTTTTAATTAGTGGTGGGTATTTAATTCATAAAGAAACAAATAAAAGTCTTTGACAGATCCATAATACTCTATTTCAATTGAGTAACTTTCTGAATGAACAAAGCTGTGGCTGAAATTATCTGCAAAAATATTTTAAGGTTAGAACCAATGTAAATACCCAGTTTGAAAGCAGGTTGGACTTGAGTTGGACCTTCTACCCTTGCTGTGGGGGAAAGATTTTGTTTTTCATGGTGAATGTGTATAAAAACTCAAATAGGAAATAAATTGAACAGGTATAGCCTAATAGGTTTTTCCACTTGATAAATTCATTTCCAAAAACTTGGTCTGCTTTGATAATTTTAAATTGAATGTTGTCAGCCTGTGACTCAAAACCAGAACACAAGCATGACAGCCAAATACCATAAACCAATGGTATAGCCAAGATACCACCAAAACATGGATCTGAGCCAAATCTGCTCAAAAGGTATCAAACAAAAGAAGAAACTAACCCCTTTCCAAATATACAAGTCCCATCATAGGACAAAGAATAACAAAGTTATTCCTGCTGAAAGTTGCTGAGCATAAACCTTAATTTTCACCTCTCATCTGAAATACAGAGTAGGAGGCCTAACCCCATCAGATGGGTATGCAAAATGAAGCTCTAGGCCAGGGCTATCCAATGGTACCAACCAAAGTGAGCTAGCACAAGGATTACAGAAGTTATGGTCAAATTCAGGCCAAATAAGGGTGAATAAACTATTCACCTCTCATCTAACTTCCACAGCTTTAGTGTGAGATACTTAAAGTGGGGTCTTTTTGGAAAGAGCACAATCAGGGCTATCTTATGGTGCCATTTATTTCCCCATATCTCATCTAGAACAAAGGTTATGAGGCAAACAAGCCCAATACAGCTTTTTGCCTAAAACATGCATATGTACAAAAATCTTGTACATGGGATAACCTTGCCATATTTAATAATAACCATACCAAATAAGGTACCCTTGTGTAGATCACATACAGGGCTAAACATCAAACCAATTTTGAGGTTGATATCTCAAGAACTGACAAAGGTATGGCTGTTTTAAGGTCAAAAGCCAACAGTTTGGCCAATACAGCCTTACCATGGGATAATATCCCATAACCATGATTATGAGGTGTCAAACTGACAAAGAAGCTTGTTTTTACTTCAATACCTCATATTTCATTCAGTACTGGGGTCTCATACAGGTTCTGTACAGCATTCTATGCGTCATACATGTCAGAATCAAGCTGTGTGGTCCCCAGATGAAAATTCTCACCCTGTATTGGTGAAAACTTCCCAGATGTGGTTTAAAAACCACATCTGAGCCCAATACAGGCTATACAGGCCTGTTTAAAACCACAATCCTGTCTTAGAGAGTGAAAAATCTTCACTTCCTATACATGGAAAGGTCTAGCAGCCTTTCCACCCCATTTCAGGATAAAAAGGGGCCTTTTCACAGCCAGAAAAGGTTTCCTCATCCTGCTCTTGAATTCCTACGTAGTATAACTGTCAAAAACAGTTCTACTCTTGGAAAATAAACAGGTATACTTCTAATTTTAATTATTGTAGACCTTATTATTGTAATCCAACAGGTAAAGCTGCACCCAGGGTTTTCAGTAGGACTCACCACCACTATTATTCAATAGTAAAACCCTTTTATTTTAATAATAAACCATTATTATACTTGAATACCCTTACTTTAAATATTTATAACCGTGTCACAGTCATATTTAAAGTTGTAATTAGCCCTCTTACAGCTTCATCATAGACTCAGCCTGACAAATGTTTTCTCATAATGAATCTGCTTGTAATCTTTAATTGTAACTATAATATAGATTTATCTAATGTTTCTCTAACAAATCGCTATGTTTATTGTTCTACCTTTCAATTGTGTTGTGTGTTTTGCAATCAGATACAGAAGGTAAAGTAGCTTACTTAAAATATATGTCTATCTGAATTAAAAGTTCTCACTAATCTTTACAGAATTATCCCTTTGTGGATATCCTCTGCTTTATTTCTTTTTCCTTTCAGAAATTCTGTATTTTTTCACTGGTTTCAAATTGAAGTAATTTTTTTCCAAAGCATTCTTGCATATAAGATTTTGATATATCTCTCTATTTAAACTTTATTTTAATCTACTAATTAGTTTTATGAATTCAAATGCAACTTACAAGAAGTGATAGTAAATAAGAATTTCTTGTGATTATTATCATGTTTCTGAATTAAGGTAAAGAAAATTTTTAACTCAATTTTCCTCCCTTTAAAGGAAGAAGAATTCTTCTTCAAAATTTTCAAAGCTTAGAAACAAATATTCAACATTATCATATCATCAGAGAAATGATATCACACAGAGAATTATCTTGATTCCCCATTTAGATTATTGCAAAAGACTATTTGAAAGAAACCATATCTATTTATAAATTAAAAATAAGTAATAACTAAAAAAAGGATTTATATCTTTGTCACTGCTGGTCTCTTTTTGGGAATAATGAATCCTGGAGTTTTGAAATGAAAACAGAAAGCAAAGGCTTGTAATATTGAATGAATTAGGATAGGAATCTTAATTAGTCTGTTCAATCTTGTGAAAAGATGATTATTCTCTTAACTAGTGACCACATTGCCTTTATTTCTATTCTACTCCTGATCAGCACTATTGGTATCTGTTTTTTAAAGTATTGCTGGACTCTTAGGCTCTGTGAGATTGAAAATATAAATTATACATTGAAAAACTAGCACCAAAGATCTTCTGATATTTTCAAAACTAAGAAAGAATTTTGTCAGCATCTAATATTATAGTACAGAAAGATACTTAAATAGCTGAATTAAAACTATTCTAAAATAATAAATACATACTTTATGATATTATAGTTTGAATCATGATCCTAGAGTAATTAGAAAGCTTATCAGGAGGTAAAATCTTGACATATTGAGCTATCCAAGTGAGTTAAAAATCTATAATAATAATTCCTAATGGGTACAGTTACACATGAAATATGATAAATTGATACCCTGGGTCTTTACAGAGAGGAAAATATTATTTGATGTGTAGGAAGCTTCAAAAAGAAGAATATGAATAATAAATCCTTGAGGTAACTCAATTCAATAATTGATAAAATAAATTAGCATTTAAATAGAATAAAGGTAATAAATCCTATCATTCTAATAAGCTATAGCCCCCATATTTGAAATTATCTCTCAAGATTGACATCTATTCTAGTCTTTGTTACTATATCAGCTTAATACAGAATTAAAAATTTGAAGCCTCTCACTTAACTACCAGCTACTATTCATCATGTAATGAAATATAATTATTATTCCAAATGGACTTGAAAATGTTCAATTAGGATTGAGATTGATATAGCTATGTAGAGGTTATTCAATCAAAATCTCAAGATGAAAAGTCTAAACTTCAACAAAAAGAGAGCTTCTTGCCATAAATATAGAGGTATCAAAAATAGCTTTCTAATGGAGAAAATATTGATTTTTGAAATAATTTCCTGAGATACCTCCTGATATTCATGATGAAATTCTCTTCTTAAAGTATTTCTATTGACAATAAATTTCCACCTTGATATAAGTCTATATATATGCTCAGTTACCACAGAAACTATTCCAATTTCATTTTTTGTGATATAAAATTTTCATTTGGATTAAATCATTGCCATCCTATCAAATTTTTCAAGTGTTTTTGGATTATGCCATAATAAATTCTTGTCTTCAATCTTTCTCAAATTCAGGATTTGAAATTATGTTATCTACTGCCGAATCTTTGAAAAGTACCTGGAGAGTATCAATCTGAGAATTCCGAAGCACCTGGTGAACCAAATGGCATATTTGGCCAATTCATAACCAAATATCATAAGTATTTTAATTAAAACAGTCATAATATTTAATAAATATAATTCTGTCTTGGATATAACTCAAATGGCCCAAAGAAAGTCTTTCAAATGAAATTTTAATAGCCCAAGGCTCTGTTGGTATCAGATGATGGAAACAACCCCCAAAAAGCTCAACCTCATATTTAGGGGTATTTGTTAATATTTTTCTGGGGTAATCCTCACGGATCTCCAATATAATTGAGAAAAATTTCTGTTCTTTGTCTTTGAGGCGTGTTATAGCTAACCATAATCTCTATCTGGCCACAAGTATCCTAGATTCATACTTAAAAAAGATTCTGTGGTAAATATTTTGGCTTTCCTTGATTCTTAATAGTCAAATCCCCTTCAGCTCTTTGCTACTATAAATGGATTTATCTCCCATTCTATGCGGAAGCATCAGGATGAAACTATGATAAAGGTGTAAATAGGCTAAATACAACGTTAACTATTTTTGTGACACGGTGAAAATGGTTTAAAAAGATTTATAAGGGTTTAAAGATAATTTAATTTAAGATTAAAAGGGCTTTACTATAAGTAATATAGTGGTGGTGAGTGCTGTTGAAAGCCCTGGGTGCAGCTTTATCTGTTGGGTTACAATAATAAAAGACTACAATAATTAAGATTTATAATTATACCTGATTATTGACCAAGAGTAAAACTGTTTTTGACAGCTTACTACGTAGGTTATTCAAGAGCAGTATGAGGAGACAAATCTGGCTGTGAAAAGCCCCCTTTTTATCCTGAAATGTGGTGGAAAGGGTGCTAGACCTTTCCACGTAGAGGAAGTGAAGATTTTTTCACTCTCTAGTACTGGCTTGTGGCTTATAAACAGCCTGTATAGCCTGTATTAGGCTCAGATGTGGTTTTGACACCACATCTGGGCAGTTTTCACCAATACAGGGTGAAAATTTTTATCTGGGAACCTCACAGCCTGATTCTGACGTGTATGACGCATAGAATGCTGTACAGAAACTGTATGGGACCCCAGTATTGACTGACATATGAGGTATTGAAGTAAAAACAAGCTTCTTTGTCTATTTGAAAACTCATATTCATGGTTATGGGATATTATCCCATGGTAAGGCTGTATATGACAGCAGGTGGGAATCTGACCTTAAAACAGCCATAACTTTGTCAATTCTTGAGATATCAACCTGAAAATTGGTTCAGTGTGTAGCCCTGTATGTGATATACACAATGGTACCTCATTTGATATTGGTATCATTAAATATGGAAAAGTTATCCCATGTACAAGGTTTTTGTACATTTGTGTGGTATAGGCAAAAAGCTGTATTGAGCTTCTTTGCCCCATAACTTTTGTTCTAGTTGAGCTATGGGGAAATGTATGACACCATCAGATAGCCCTGATTGTGCCCTTTCCAAAAAGACCCCACTTCAAGTATCTCACACTAAAACTGTAGAAGTTAGATGAGAGGTGAATGTTTTGCTCACCCTTATTTGGCCTGAAATTGACCATAACTCCAGTAATATTTGTGCTAGCTCAGTTTGGATGGTACCATTGGATAGCCCTGGCTTAGAGCTTCATTTTGAGTACCAATTTGATGGGTTTAAGCCTCTCCTTCTAGATTTTAGATGAGAGGTGAAAATTAAGGTTTATGCTCAGCAATGACTTTGAGCAGGAATAACTTTGTTATTTCTTGTCCTATGGTGATGGGACTTATGTTTTCAGAAAGAGGTGAGTTTCCTCTTTCCTTTGATGCCTTTTGAGCTGATTTGGCTCAGCTCCATGTTTTGGTGGTATCTTGGCTATACCATTGGTTTATGGTATTTTGGCTGTCATGCTTGTGCTCTGGTTTTGAGTCACAGGCTGACAGGAAGTCTTGCGATTAAATGAGAGCCTTGGTATTGATTATGGCTTGAAAATAAATTTTCCAGCACTCTGAAAATAAGTGTAGCTATGATCTCATATTTATTTCCAGGAAAATGAAACACTATGTATTGATATTTACTTACACCAAATCAAATATATATATCTCAGATTTTTTCTGGTGCAAGCACATCAAAATTGATTGAATTTAATGAGATTTTCATTTATGATATTCTGTTGAATTTATGATTCCCAATTTCAGAGAAATAAATACATATATCAAGTTTTGTCAATTAATCTGTTCCCCCCTTATTTTCATATCTTGCATAAGATTCATCTTGGACAAATTAAAGTTTTTTTCCAAGAAAAAAAGTTGAATCAAATATTTAGCATGGCTTTTTATTTAATAAACCATTCGGGAATTGATATCTCACAAATAAGAATGATAATAAATATCTTTAACTAATGCATTTGCTTGAATAATTAATGAAAGCTTTGTTTTAGGACCACAAATTTTAAGATAGTTTCTATAAGTATAATACTTACATATCAAAGCTGTTTTTTAAATATAATAAGTATCAAATATTTGATATTTAATTATTGTTTTCTTTCCTAGAAAGAACTTCTCAAATATCTCAAGTAAGAACTGATTTAACTAAGATCCATATTTTACTCTAACTTTCTCATCATTATTTTGCCTAAGATGATTAGTAATACTTAGAATAATTTGTAAATATCATTTATTCTGGCTTTATTGGGCCTATAGAAGGATCTTCACTGACTTAAATTCAAACTGTTTCAACCCCATGAATGAGTAAAGTAATACAAAATGATAGCAATTATAGAAGTGGTAGAAAATCCCACCAAATAAGATATCTTTCTTATGCTCTTTTCAATTGATAAATATTATGGAGCTTACTTTTCATGGTAATTGAGAAGGATTAAATAGGAAATGTGTGTTTTATCTTGAATTTGAATGAGCTACCTCAGATCTATTATCTTGATGATTTTTCTGAAGATATCATATCAATTTTTACTTTATTGTCTTCACTTCAGAATTATTATTGATTTATTGTTATTTTTATGAGTAGGAAAGACATTTCATAGATCAAATAAAAGGAAGACTTAGACGTAGCAATATTAAATAGGAGCTATCTGATATCATATTTAGAGCTTCCTGAAATACTTCAATTGCTTAAATTGTGAATTCCAAAAAACTGAAAACAAGGAGAGTGGGAAAAAATTCATCAGTTTTTTTTATAAAGCTGAAATAAGGAATTATTCTTACAGAAATTTGTTCATGATAAGTTACTTTAATGATCATTTAGTTCTTGAAATTAGGTTTACTGTAAACTACATAGCTTGTACTTGATGATTTCAAATAAAAAATCATCTATATTTAAATGAAGAAGTTGTCATCCTCTCAAAAAACTGATTGATTACAGTTTTAATCATCTCAAGCTAAGTTAGTAAATTTTGACTATGGAGAAGTTCTTATACAGATTTACATTATAGACTGTTGATACAATATTTCTTATAATAAATGTGTTCACTATTGGGCCCTTGTTAGCAAATGAGTGCTCTCACTCAATAATGGATGTCTTGATAGCGAGACAGATATCACATGGAAAGTATGTGATTTTTCTCATATATGTGAGCTTTATCATATAGTTCTGTAATTAAGATATTAAAGAGAAATATATTAAACCATATAAAAATATTTCTTCTATCTGTTTAATTAATAATCAGTTAAAGATCAAAGTATGAGCCCCAATTGAAAGTCTCTGTTCAAGAGAAAGTAATAAGTTTATTTTTTATTCTTATATCAAGCACTTCATCATTTGTCATTATATGGCAGTATTTTCACAAAACAAAAATATATATGAAGAAATATATTCATCTTATTTCTCTTAATTTCCCAGTTGGCCATAAAAGAAAAAGTAAAGACCATACTTTGTATGAATTGAAAATCAGACATTATTTTCTTCTCTTTGAAAATTTCTGAAAATAGTTCAAATTCATATTTTGAAACTCCTTTGAAATATTAAGGATATTTTAATTGATAGTTTGAAGAAATGTATGGTACATTTAAGGCATAATATGTACAGAGATTAGAAAGAATATGAGACATTCAATTGGAATATTCCATTTTAAATCTCTCCTATATTACTCAAAATAACTCATAAAATGGTCTAAGCTCCAATGGCATATTCAAAAAAAATTATATACAATATGATAATTATATTAAGATAATTGATATTCATCCTATAAACACAAGGGACTCCAAAAATAACAAAAAACTAATAATTTTTACAAATTCAACTTCACTCATTATATAAATATGCTCTTGTATTCTCTCTCATTGAAACAATTTTGAATCTTTTTCAAGTCAAATCATATAACAACTTTGAAAATGAGGCAAATGAATATTCATTATTGTCCAAAATAAGACTAATTTTTTGCAAGTATGATGGTATATTACTTTTAGAAGAGTATTTTTCAGATCTCAAATATGGAAAGACTCAATTAATAACTTTAAAAAACAGGGACTTTCTGGGGATTAATATTATAAAGATCAATTTATTATAAAAAAACTCATCTTCTTATTGTCAGTATACCTAGGATATATCAAAGACACAACAAAACTACAGATTAGGAATAAAATTGGTATCATTAAGTAATATTAAAGTAATAAGATGTTACTTGAAATACAGATACACAAAATATTTGCACGTTCAACAAAATCTATCATCAATATTGATAGCTTATTAGTAGTTTGAAATTGAAAAATTTGTCTGTATTTCTTATCATCCTCAAACTGAGTCAAGTTTTTGAAAAATCATTTCTGTAAAATAAATCAAAGTCTGCTCAGATCCTGTTTTATAGAATTTTCTAATACAGCTACCATAAGATATAATTAGATTTATTGTGTAACTCAGGTCAAGATAATTCAGCATTACAGGAAGAGAAGCTCAGATTATTCTGAAACGCAAGCAGAGAAAGGGTTACAAGTAATAAAATAAATTAAAAACATTTCTTGTTATTTCCCCTTCCAGGTGCTGTCTCATTCATCCCACACAGAAGAGTATCCCACAGTTAAAAGCTGTAACAGATACTTTGTGGCAATATGCCTGCGAAAATTGGGAAATGAATCGGGTGCATTGAAAATACCCACAGTATTGAGTTGAAATGGACAAGAAGGGTTTAGTCCATACATGTGCTTTGATTGAATACTGTATTGGTTGAATTTTGTTTCCCATGATGTATTAATATTCAACACCTTGAAAGCTTCTATTAGGTCATCCTGGCCTTAGTAATTGAAAATAAATTTACAGAATTCTCTTGAGTAAATACTGTATTCTCGAGGATAAAGCCTTCTTGATTGAGTACAGCTGTTGACACTGGAGCTTTTCCTCTTCAGGGGGTTGTCCTTGAATAACTTTTCCATAATTTGAGAATGGGAGTACTTAGTGTATGGGATGAGTTCACGATACAAAATGAGGAATAATGATATCATGCTCATATTGAGGGAGTATGGTCGCCAGAAATTATAAGGAAGGGTAATATGATTATTTTTATTTAGTTAGTGTGCTTTTTCCATTACCACTTTGTGACCTCTTGGCCTGAAAAGTGCTAGGGGAAAAGGTTACTCTAGGCCATTTGGCCAATTTTGGGATTCTTGAGGTTTTTGGCCAATTTGGGCCTGGTATTTAAATGTGGAGCCCCCTATGGAGCATAGGATAAAAATTAGAGGCTGTAGGAGGCCTTAAGAAGATTATGGTAAAAGCTGGCATAACCAAAATGGGGTCCTGAAGCTGTGATGGGTCCAAAATTGATCAAAAAGAGGGTGGTTCAAAAATATCCATAAACCTTTTTGGCAGAAATTTTCCCAAAAATTATTTAACATGTCCTTTTGTAAGGGTTTAGGCAGTTTATGAGGCCTTGTTTGACCAGTTTTATGAAAGGTTTTCAAATATTATATAATACACTCTGGTTAATTGATCAATTGATTTATCACATCAATTACCATAATTTTTTCTATAAACAACAATAGCCATAGCCCTTTTATCAAAATCAATGTCCATGATGAAATGATAATTAAATTATTACATTTTATAATTTTTATTTATGAGAAATTATATGACAAATAGATAGTTTCTACTTTTTTTGACTATGAAATGTGAGATGGGAATACTTATTTAATGAGAAGCAATTAAAATAGCTTATTATTGAAAATAAATTTGCAATATATATTGAACACAAAAAATGACCATATGATCATCATTAATTAGTTGCTTTTTTCATCAATATTTATAGCTTAAATCAAAGAAAAACTGAACAAGAAATCAATTTTATTTATTGTATTAATTTTTACTAGTATTGTAAGCTCTATTCAATTGTAAATTGGATTTAAATTGATAAATTCTTGCTTATTATTATTATGAGCTTGATAATTAATTATATGTGAGAGATCCCTGAATTTTGATTCCCATAGATAGACAATGGCATTCTCTTAAAAGAATACTAAAAAATTTCATTTTTATCATTAATCCTTTTATTGAAATCATAGAAATGCATAATTTTATCTTATATTTTGTTCTTATAGTCTTGTTTTCAAGAGACAAAATAATTTTACACAAAATAAACTCAATAATAAAAATCCATTAGATTGAACTGAATGAATATTCTCATATTAATAAGTGATAATTCTATAGATTTTCATCTTGAGATCTATTAAACTTAAAAACGAATGGATGTGCAATAATATCAGTATGCAAGATTTTGTGGGCTGTTGCGCTCATGATGTCCCTGAGGCAATTTAAATGGCTTGTAGGTATGGTTTTATTGATCTAATGTTCAAATTGTAAATATCCAGGATGCCATTCTTCAAGTGCACTCCCAAGTTAATCCCTTAAAATCATATTTTGAAGTAGGATACAGGCCTTCATGATGTTTTTAATTTCTTTTCAACCCATCCCAGTTCTCGATGTTTTTCATTGTAAAATCATGACTCTTGCGCCCCAAAACCCCTCTACACATATTTTTGGGCATAATCTTGAAGACAAGAAAAATATTGGAAGAAACTATAACAATAAATGAGCTAAATTTATTCAAGGGATTAGAAAAAAATATACTTGTCTTCTTCGGACCTGGTAGATGAGAAATTGTTTCAAACAATGTTTCAAAATCAAGATAAATTCCATTGGTAAGATAGTACCCCATATTATATTGAGAACCATTAATTTCAAAATGGACGTTTTGACCCTGCCTTTTTAAAATTTTATAAAATAGGAGTTATTTATTGAGAAAATTCAAGTCGTTATGCAATCCTATCATTCCACAACCACAAATACTAAAAAATGATAGCTTCCAATATGAGAGTTTTTGACTATGAAGAAATTCAATTATTGTTTCTATAATAATATCTAAATAGTTGAGGTAAGATTAATTACTTATTTTTTCCTCTCCCTTATATTGGCTTACCCATGAGCACGCGAGGCTCTTCCGCAGCCAGTGCATACAATATAAAAACCCAGAATCCCTCAAATGCCTTTTTTTTCTTCCACATACATCAAAAATTTTAAATATCGTTCAGTTTTACTTTAAAGATGTGTTGTTTTGAATTTTTCAATTATGGCTTTAAAGAAAATATTAAATCTGTTCAAAGAGTCTTTTTCTGATATCTGGATATATCCATTGATTTCATCAGCTGAAGTACCATAGAAGATGTGATCCTATGAAGGCCAGTGGGGCCTATCTTTCCTTCTGCATTGTGACCCTGAGGAAAAGAAGAACAATTTTTTTATTTTGGATACAATCTTGAGAAATTAAGGCTAGTTCATGCATAAATAAATTTTAAATATCTGGTCGTTATAAACAGTATTATTTTTAAATATTCCTTGTATGGCCTTTGGTATCTATGAAGGTGGTAATTGAAAGGGTTGGTCTTCTTTACAGGTTGAGAGCCTCCATAAATAGAGCTTTTCTATGGCTTATGAATCAAAATGTTTTCCATTTGCTGATTGGTTAGGAGTATGTTAGCAGTTTTGGTTTAAAATTATTTCACTAGCTGCAAAAAATCCATCCATTTGGGATCAAACAGAAAAAAAACTTGTGAAACATGAAATATAGATACTCTGAAAAAGGATTTATTTCTTCAAGTAGCTATTCTTCAGCCAGAAGGAGGTATCGTAGGTATTAGCTCCCAAGCATATAGCATCTCTGGTGGAGACTCTCTTATATTTCATTTTAAACCACTTAAAGCTCCTTAATAACAACTTTATTGTTTTTAAGAAATTCAATTGAGGCTTGATTTCCCTCTGAAAGGTACAGTTAAAGAAGCCTTAATTTTCAAAAACCCAAGTCCATGATAAATTTAAGAAAACCCTCTTAGTAAATTATTAATAATAGAAACAATTTCATACTAAACTCTCATTTGAAAACAAAGAAACAACAATTTTTCTGCAATTAATGTGTGTAATTTCACAATTCACAATTCGCAATCATTTGGGAAGCTTTTCTTTTTATTTTTTAAATATCTCCTTTTTATGTAATATATAAAACCTATCTTAATATTAGTTAGATTTAAATAGAATTTGAAAGGGGTAATATCATTATTACCTTTTGATTATAAAAGGTTTAATTATTTTGTAATTTTGACAATGTTAAGCTGTAAAAGTTGATTTAATGGATCAGGTAATCTTTTCTATTGAAGTGAATTTCTTTCATTCTCCAAAAATATTTTTTAGCTCCAAGGTACTTACTGAATAATGAGTGATCTGTAAAAAATCTGATATATTTCCTCATAACCTATCCCTAAAATATCTTGAGAAAGGTGTATGTATATTTTGCCTCTATTAGCCTTGAGAGTATCATAGAAATATATGGCCTATATTCTTCTCAAAAAAGCTCAAACATAAGAAATTCAATAAGGTTTTAATCCAAGTAAAAAGCTTAACAAGGTTGAATCCCTCACTTATTTAGATCAATAAGGAAAATATGAATGGCTTTTTTACTAAAAATCTTTCAAATGCAGGACAAACGTCTGACACAATGAGGGAGTATACTGAACTACCTTATACAAAGGTAAACGCATTCTAATCATGCTAAATGTCTATAAGGTTCATTTTAAGCTTTGTGATGGTAAGTTATTCCCTTATTTCTACTTCTTCAAGAATTATTTTTGGTTCTCAATTTTCTATTGGTTCTTTAATGCAATATTCTTCCATTCCAATCGAGATTTTCATATATCTCAATTCAAAGGTATAATTAATCTTGGTCTTCTGTATTTCCTTGAAGCTAAATAATATGAGCCTTCTTGATGATACATTTATTTTAGAAATTTCATTTCCTCCTTTTGCTGTTCTTGAAATTTTTGAAATTTATGAACAAAATTTGATAACATCCTCAAGTATTTTTCAATAGTTGGGTTTATTTTCATTTCATAATTTTATTTATGATCTTATCAAGCTCCAATAAAATTGAGAAAATCTGCTGAACCTGAGAGAATGTGCTTCATTTGGAAAGAAGCTTGGACCTGGATTGGTCTGCAATTGGAGCTCATCTTAGAGAAAGGCTGAACCTATAATTTCTATTTCTTGTTCTATTCCCACATATTCTAAGAATCAGGAATATTGCAGAGCTTTGTTGATTCAACATTACTCCGTGCGGATTACCAAATTATAGAATCTTTTCTTCTGTCTTATTTAAATATCTACATTATTCCAAAGAATTTCCCTTTCTTTTAGGACCTCCATCAAACTGTTATTTACTAGAAAATTTCAGCTTGAAAATTCCTTTTGATTTCCAATACTATTTCTCTCTTTTAGATCCCCTCATGGAATTTTTTCCCAGCTCAAGAAAAACTAGGATTTACCTTATTTTTTTCTGTTTTATATAATACATAATTAATCTTTATGTTATCTTACCCAAGGAAAGGTATTAAACAGCTAGAGATTTTTGAGGGAGGCGAAGCCTTTAGCTACAGGTGTATAAGAGTTTCAATTTCCAACAATTTTCTGGAAATTCCTCAAAGTAAATGCATACTTTTATTGATAATTTCATTTTGATAATATAGATGGGGGAGCTGGAGTTTCTTTCTTGATTATATCATTTGTGATTTTTTATTGACATAAGTTCTTTTTCAATTATCATTTCATGAGTTTTTTGAATATGGTAAAAAGTAATTAAAGTCACCCTCCAGAATCAATAGCTCCTTTCATTGATTCTATCTCTTCATTATCAATTTTACTTCCCTTCTTTATCATCATATTTCTTATTCATTTGCATCCCTTTATGTATTAATTTGAACTTTTTTGAATTTTTAGATATATTTTTCTAGAGATGCACTAGAGAGGTATGTACAGTCCCTGGATCTGAAATTGTTGACAATTATTGGACATTTTTAAAAAAAGGGACCAATATGGCCTGTGTATTTAGTATGATTGACAATAATCAACATTTTTTTCATTATCCTTCTGTAACAGGTTTTTCACTTTAACTTATTAAAAAAAATTGAGAAATTGAAAAAATAAGGATTTGCAAACCAAATACAATAAAGAAATAAAGAATATTGTTTTAGTATCAGAATAAAAAAATTGAAGAATCATATGACTACAATATAGAAAAAAATTAGTAAACAAATTATTTTCTGAAATAATAAGAGTTAATTAATTCTTTTCCAAATCTTAAAGTAATATTCAAAATCTTAAAATATGCTTATAATTTAGCTAAAATTGATAAAATCAATCAGAAATGTCTAGATAACTTTCATCTTTGATTTATTTTACCAATTTTTTCAATTTTATTTATTCATTAATATTGTTTTGGGAAAATAAGGGTTTATTTTTTGATGAGTTCATTTTTTATTTTATTAATGTTTTTGAATGAAAGCAACACTAATATTGAATTCATTAATGCAAAATATTTGGGGGGACCTATGACAAACCCACTTAAATATCATACTTATTCTTCAAAGAAGAAAAATTACTAATTTTCTCCATGCCATGAGAGCCTTCAACTTCATTTTTAAAATAATTTTACCTTAATATATGATGAGATGAATTTTATGAAGGAAGAGAATTCATATCAATTTTATTTTTGTGAAATGAAGGTAATATATTGATTTAAATCTCCGTTTTTCAATGCTCAAGTGTTTTCAAAAATATTACCCTGTTTAAAATTGCATTTCCAGAGCTAAATGACCTAATTTTTCACTATAGAATACTATCCTATACCAAAATGTATCAATAATTTATTGAATTGATTGAAAAGCTAATTATCAGTCTTGACATCCTTATAATAACGATTGTATCAGCGTTGATATGAGTAAAATAAAAGTTTGGTATACACATTCTATTGATGCTTAATAGGGATAGGGCAATACTCTGTAAGTGATTGAGATAATGCAGGGAGACTAGTTTGATATGGAAGCAAAGCTAAATGTATACCAACTCAGGTTTACTCCAGAAATTATTCTAGTAAATCTCTGTATTATACTTAAAAACCAGTTGACCCCAATGGATGCTAATGATTTTTCTTTGAATGAACAGCATAATTTTATTGCAAAGATTTTATGTGCAACTTGCCTTAAAAAAAGCTTGAAAAATATGCAGAAATGATTCCATAAATCACAAGATATAAATGGAAGACAATCATCTTCATTCCCCTTGATTTAATTTGAAGTGTCAAAATTACATATTAGCTTTAGTAAGATGCTTAGTATATTGAGTAATAAGCTTTAAGGAACAAAGTGTTATAAAAGAGGAATATCTTACCCATATTTATATTGTAAGACAGCATAAAAATGCAGTCAGATTTATCATTATATCTATTAAACAAACTTTAGTTTTTTAGCTTTTATCATGAGCCATTGTCGCAACCACAAAGATTGACCCTCCGCCATGGGTGTTGCGGCAATTCAAACCTGGAACCAAGTTGGGGCCAATTGGCCACACCATATCTTTTATGGCAAATTGGTCCCCTCTGGTGCTCTATGGCCATTTGGCCATAACACCTCTCCTGGGCCATTTCTGGCCCCAATCATCCTTTTATGCCCTCAGGCCATATCCTGCCATCATTGGCCTCCTTGGCCAATTTCCACCTCACCAACCCCCAGGCCTTTATCTTTGATTTTGGTCCTGGGGGGTCCTTTTGTCTTCTAGGGGCCCCCTAGGCATCATCAGTGGTTTTGGGCCACCCCCTTTCATTAGGGGGGGTTAGGCCTAAATGGCATATTTGGGCCATTTAGGCCCCCTATGGCTTCTACAGTCCATAGTATGCGGTCCGCAGTCCATAGGCCAATTAGGCCCCTTTTGGCCTAATTCAATGAGGCCAAAGGGGGGCAGCCATCTAGCCCCCAAGGCCAGGTGGGTCCCAAACCACAATTGGACCTACCTGAGCCAATTTTGGCCACCAATCCCTTGGACCCAAATTTGGCCAAGAAACCCTTTGGACATAAATCCCATAGGACCCATTTTTGGCCATGGGCCACCATGGACCACACTTCCAGCCACAAGAGGCCACCAAGCCAGCTCAGCAAGCTTTCCCCTCAACTTCAAGGGAATTCTTCCATTCCTCCATGCACCTTGTACTCAAGGTTACAGGAGTGGTGCATATATGGTATTATATACCATTATGCACCATTTTTGCTCAGAAATTCAATGGTGAAATTTTCAGGACCAAATTCCACAATTCCAAATCAAGGTCCCCAAATCCAACGCCCATTTCGAAGGCGGATTCTTTAACCCATCAGTCTGGCAATCCATGGCGGCAATCAGAAGACCATTCAAGGATCCCAATCACCTGGCCCTGCAGGAGTTGGGTTGGCAGCTTCATTCAGGATTATTCCAAGGTTATTCCCAGAGGTAATACAATCTTTCAATCAGTTTTCAAGGCATCAAGTATTTCAAAACTCCTTGGACAACTCAATTGGTCCATACAGGTGTCAATCAATTAACCTGTATGTCCTTGGCCCAATTGGGCCAATTCAATCTTCCACTGTGGGAATTCAATCACATATTTCAATTTCAGGATGGCCTTAGCTGTATTGGCCCAATTCAGACAATGCAGCCAGTGATCCACCTTCCAGGATCAGTCTTTCAGTTTTTCACATATACTGGCCACCTTTCAGAACCTGGGGACTTTTTCCCCAGTTAATTAATATATTGGATTTATTTTTATCTTTATTTCATTTTACATTATCAAAGTTAATACTGATAATCTTAAGTCAGTCATTCAGCACCCTTTCTCTTTTCTTCCTTGCCTGTCAGTGGATATGGGTGGTCATATCCTTTACTAATTCCATTTCCTTTTCTGGCAGGTTGAGACAGTGAAACAGTGAATTGAGGATTCACTTGGTTGGCTTCTTGGCTTTTGGCTTCTCTTATGATCTTTGGCCTTTGGCTTCTTGTCCTTTCTTATCTTTGGCATACTTGTCTTTTCCATTCTTCTTCTTTAAAGAAATCCATCTTTATTATTCTTCTTATCTTTTGGAGCCCTCCAAGTGAGTTCTTGATTCCTGAGTGCCAGGCCCTCTTGCTTCCACAAGAGCCCCTGTGACATTATATTAATTAACTAATAATTTCTTTTCATTATTGTGAGCCTTTGAGATATGACCACATACCCAATAAGGTCACAAAAAAGACTCAGAATAATTATACCTTTAATATAATTATATTAAAATTAATTAGAATAATTATACACTAAAAATAATTACTCAAATATACAAAAAATACCATAAATTGGTACTAAAATTGGTTTAAGTTAAAAACCAATGAATCAACATGTAAAACAAATTATACCATTGGATTCCCCATGGAAAAATACACATATACCATTTTTATGGCATATCTGTAAAGTCAATATTTAAGGAATTATAAGGTATAATACCTTATAAAAACCATAAAAACTTATTTATCTCAGAAACTAATGAAACAACATGTAAAATAAATTGTACCAGTGGATTCCCCAAAAAAGTCCACATATAAAACAATTAATAAGCTAATTCCCAAAATCAATACTTAAGGAATTATCCTGAATATATGCACTTTTTTGGTCAATGCATATATTCAGGGATCATAGCTAATATCTTCTAAACTATACATGCTAGAATGATGAACCAAAAATAAAGTTACCACGTAATTACTGTAAGATCACAGATATGAACTTCATTTTGCAAATTATAAACAAGGTTAAGACTTATGAGGAAATATTGATAAAAATCAACAGAGCTGTTGACCACTTTGTTGTAAAAGTAGTCCAAACTTAAAAAAAGTATACATTTGGATTCTACTAGTTTATTCGAGAAGAATGACGTAATTTTTATTATTAAATTCAGGGTATAACCCCCTGAAATCAAGGTTTGAAGTTTAAAATATTGAATTTCGACAGAAAAGATGAGTTACAAGAAAAATCATCAAAATTAGAGTTTTGATGATGTAATAAAAAGCTCTTGGCAGCATAATAAGGTTATGTCAGGCTATCAGAATTCACTCTCTGAATTGCTGTAGCGTGAAAACCTTAAAAGTTATTGAGTATCAAAGTTTGAGCTTAAATTGAGCTGTTATGATCACATGCTGTAACCTTAAATTAAGTTTAACAGGCTTAAGAGTGATAAAATTGGTGAATACTATTAGTTTATGATTAAAACTAATAAAATCCACGAAATTTGGGGTTCTGCCAAGTCTCTGATGTCATCAAACTTAGAGTTATAGTGATAACTCTAAATAATGGTGTAATAATGATGTAATATGGTTTGATCATGATGTAATCACCATCAAACCTTAAAATATTGATCAATTCAAGTGGATATGATCAGTACACGTCTACTAGAAGCCTGTTGGACTCTAGGAGGGAGGTATTTACTATAAATAGAGCTCTTTTTACTCTATTTTCCCCTCAGACGCATCAAAAACATTAAATCAATTAAATCAAAGGTAATTTCTTTATTCTTTATATATAAAAGCATTATATTATTAAAGACCAAAGACCTCCTTGCTATAATCATCTATTTTGACGTGATTAAATCATTTATTTAATTGTTTTTGTTAAAAATCTCTATAAAACTCATTTCCACGTAAAAATCCAGAATAATTTGTAATTTTCTTTATTTTTATTGTAAATACAATTTGAAAAGGTTGTATTTATATTTTTTGGCGTAAAATACTTCAAAATTATTATATTAAGTGTTAAAAGTAGGTTATTTTCTCTTATTATAATAATTTCTCTATTATTACTCTCTTAAATAATTCTTTAATTAATATAAATAGTATTTATATTAATTCATAACTTTAATATTAGTAATATTATTGTTATTAATTGTTTTTTATTAATAAAAAACCATTTTTTACGCCTTTATTATTTGTTGGTAACAATAATAAAGAGCTGTTTAAATATATTAATTATCTTATATTAATATATTTATTTATTATATTATATTTTTATAATATAAATTATATTATTATATTTATTTAATAATATAATTAATTTACGCCATAATAATAATAATTATTTATTATTATTATATTTCTAATCTTATTTATTCAATTCATAAGGACATTCAGAGTACAATAAGTAATAAATTAGTAATTTTTACTTATTGTTTCATAGTCAAACCTTACATTTGGGGGCCTGGCCATGATATTTACTTAAAAGACCTTTAAAAAGATTCTATTTGGGTTTATCCAATAATAAATTATATTTATAATCATAAAATTATATAATAATTTTATATTTTATTGATTTTAAAAGCTATTGAGGCATTTGGAAAGCAATTGTACTGTCTTACACGTGGATTTTCACATCCTTAGACTTGCAAGAACTTTCTTTGAGTGACTCTAGTGATTAAAAGAGATATTTTATAAATTAAAAATAATTTTTATTATAATTTAATTTTATAAGAATCATATTCATTTTTTATCTTATTCTTTAAAAATAAAAAATATATAAAAAATATTAAAAAATATTAAAAACAAATAAAAAAGTTATTTTTTATTCATTTTTATTCATTTCTTTATTTATTTCAATTTTTCAAAGATATAAAAGCAATTTCTACGTGGAAAATTGCCATATCTTGCCAAAAATAACACTTATTATAAAAAGACTTATATTTATTTGTCTTTTTTAGTGTTTGAAGATAACCCAACAGAAGACAACCAAGCTACTGTTGAGAGATTGGTGGAAGAAACTTGTCAAAGTTCTCCAACACCAGTTATCACCAAAAGAAAGAAAGCTAAGAAATTAGACTTTCCAGGGCCCACCATTCAAGACTCTGAAGGTGAGCACCTCTTTTTTAAATTGACATAAAAGAATTTTACTCTAAAATACTTTTATTTTTTCTTATTCTTTAATTATGACTACCAGAAGAGGTTCCCAATACTCCATCCAATCAGATGGAGCTGGACTCAGAAGTAGAATTGATCCCTCAAAAGGGAAAAGAAAGGGCAATATCCCCAGTGGAACAGAATCCACACAAGGAAGTGCCTTATCCCAAAGGCAAGTCCCAGAAATGCCCATGATATCTGAGCCTGAATTGGAACTAAGTATGAGTAACTCAAACAGGTACAAATCACATTCAGAGGGCTCAAATAGACATCTACATGAGCCAGTACAAGCAGTATTGCACAGTGTACAAGGACAAAGACTGGGAAATGCTGCCTCAAATACACCAAGGAGTGATTAACTCCTGGCACATCCTGAAAAAGTTCCTCAAAGAGGAGGAGATAGTGAAATACTCCAATGGATGGAATCCACTGTCATCCAAACCTCAAATCAAAAAAATCAAGGATTATCATGCCAAAAAGAGGGAGGCAACCAAGGAAGAAGCCCCAGTAGCTTCTACCAGCAAGCCTCAAGCCAACCCACTTCCCCAAGAAGGGAAGAAGAACAAGAAAAAGCATTGGAGGAAACCATATTCCCCAAGCTACAGAATCCCAAGAATCCAAAAGGATGCCATGGACAATGTTTTCAACATGGCCAGAACCTTGATGGAATTCAAGGACAAGGAAGAGCAAAGAATGAGACAACCTCATTTCCCAAAGAAATAACCTTGTCCAAAGATGTTGTAAATACTTTAACAGAAATTAAAAATAGTATATTACCTCTAAAAGAAATTAAAGACAGTTTATTATCACTACAAGAAATAAATAACAATTTATCTTCTTTAACAAAAATTGTTGTAAAAAACAAGAAAGAAATTGACAACATTAAGTTTATTGTTGAAAATAATAAACCAAAGAATTTAATTGACAATACTCAAAAATTAATACAAGGACAACAAGAATTGTATAAATACATAAAAGATATCAAAGATAAGACTTTGACAATCAATTATGATGTGAGTATTGACAATCTTACAGAAAAATTAAATAAATTAAGTATTTCTGTAGAAAAATTTGAAGAAAAGACTTCATCACACCAAAAATTACTTTTGGACCATGTGGAAAAAAGTGATGAAGCAAGAATGCATCTGAAAGATGATATTCAGAGTGAAATAAGGCTTATTACTGAAAAAATGGATAAAATTAATGAGGCTAATTTAAATATGCCAAAGTTATCAACACCATTTTCTCATATAGGAAGCCCTGTTAAAACAAAAGAGGAATTGTCAAATCCTTTCATAACAGACTTGAGTCACCAAGACAACAACCAAGTCTTAATGAAAGAAGCACCTCAATTAAAGGAATGGCCAACATTCACAGGAGAAGGTGAATATGACCACATGTCATTTATTAAAACAATTGACATGTTACAAGAAGACTATGCCATACCAGATGAATTAATCACTGCAAGATTACATTCATTGTTTGAGAAATCTGCAAAAAGATGGTATTATGGCATAAGACAAACAAATGGTAAAAATACCTGGTCTTGGTGGAAACAAGAAATAATCACCAAGTGGGCAAATGATGCCTGGAGGTATAAGATAGAAAATGCATTTGAAAACTCTTTCTTTGACCCAGAGAAAGATAAACCTTTAACTTGGTTCCTAAAACAAGTTGAAAGGCTTAATGCACTGTACCCAGAAATGTCACAGAAGATGGTGCACATGAAAATACTTAAAAAATGTGGAGGGGAACTAGAACATGCCCTAAGAAGCAGGTGTATAGAGCCATGCTCCACAGAAGAGTATATAAATGCACTAGAAGATATAGTGACAAGAACAAAAATTGGCAGGACTTGGAAAAAATTGGACATTAAAAGCCCAAATAAACCATTTATCAAAAAAGATAAATCAAAAGAATCCTTTAAGCCCAATACATCCAACAATAATGAGCAAAGAAAATGCCATAAATGTGGAGGTATTGGACACTTAGCCAATAATTGCCTTAAAAAAGAAAAAATTAATGAAATTGTGGAAACAGAAAACCACAATGACAAAGAAGAAGAATCTGACTCTGAAAAAGAGACAGAAGAATCAGAAAGCTCTGAAAGTGATGAAATCAATATAATTAATGCACAAATTAATAATATTGATATAATTTATGAAGTACTGGATGTTAACTCAAACTTGCCACAAGTTGGAACATCTGACACAAATCTAACAAACATACAAGATGCCAAAATGTATAGAACCAAACCTGCAAGAGGAATGGGATATACAGCTGGAAAATCAAGTATTAGTATTGTTATGGTTGATAACCAAGAAGGAAAGGTTAACTTGGATACAGGAGCATATTGCACTTGTGTTGGCAAAAGTTATTTAAAAACCATTGTCCCAGACTGGCAAGAAAAACTTATGCCAATACAAGGTGTCAAATTTAGTAGTGCAAGTGAAAGCATGAAGCCCCTTGGAATAATTGATTTAACACTAATTTTTCCTCATCCCTCACAATGTGTCAGAATTAAAGTAGAGTTTGTAGTAATGGACAACTGTACTAGTAATCATTTCATACTTGGGAATGACTACTTATCAATCTATGGTATAGATATCTCCAACCAAAAGGATAGATATTTTACCATAGGAGATAACAAAAGACAAAAGTTTGGATTCTTAAATAACAAAAAACAAATCACAGTTATTAAGAATGAAGAAAAAATTCCAGAAAAGGAACTTTTTATATCTGAACAACTCATAGAGGCAGAATTCAATCAAGAATTAACAGAAAAAATGAAATAAAAATTGATTGATCTCTTATTTAAGTACAAAAATGCCTTTGCAACTGACAAAGAGCCACTAGGTGCCATAATTGGACATGAAGTGGATATAATTCTTAATGTAGAAAAACCTTACCCACCTTTATTAAGAAGACCTGCTTATCCAGCCAGTCCAAGAGCTAGAGAAGCCTTAGAAGTGCACATTAAAGAATTAATGGGCCTTGGAGTATTAAGAAAGGTTGGACATAATGAACAAGTAGAAGTTACTACACCTGTCATTATAACTTGGCATAATGGAAAATCAAGGATGGTAGGAGACTTCAGAGCCCTGAATACCTATACCATTCCAGACAGATATCCAATACCCAGAATCCATGAGACATTGACCCAATTGTCACAAGCTAAGTTCATCACAGCTATGGATGCTCTTAAGGGTTTTCATCAAAATGTCTTAACAGACAATACCAAGAAACTACTAAGAATAATAGTCCATTGTGGAATTTTTGAATACTTAAGAATGCCATTTGGGATAAAAAATGCACCTTCCCATTATCAAAGGATGATGAATACCATATTTCCTGAAGAATTAGCAGAAGGATGGTTAATCATCTATATTGATGATATTATAGTTTGCTCAGAAACTTGGGACAATCACCTTACAAGACTAGAAAGGGTACTACAGAAAATAGTCCAAGTGAACATGAAAATTTCCTTGAAAAAGTGTCATTTTGCATATAGTGAATTAAAAGCACTAGGACATGTGGTATCTGGACTTAGTCTAGGCATAGACAAAAATAAAGTAGCAGCAGTACTACTTAAACCAATGCCTCAAACTAAAAAAGAAATGCAATCATTTCTAGGATTTGCTGGCTACTATAGACAGCATATAAAGGACTTTGCAAAGATTGCTAAATCCTTGTATAAGCTATGTGACCAACAAACAGTCTATGAGATGACAGAAGAAAGAGTCAAGGCATATGAAGAATTGAAAAATTCTTTAACAAATGCCCCATTTCTTCTAATGCCAGATTGGAAACTACCTTTCAAACTGTACATTGATGCTTGTGGAGAAGGACTAGGTGCTGCACTTCACCAAACACAAATTATCAATGATAAACCAGTGGAAGGACCAATTTGTTTCATTTCAAGGCAAATAAAGCCAACAGAAGCAAGGTATGGAGCAAGCCAAATGGAATGCTTATGCCTAGTGTGGGCTTTAGAAAAACTGCATTATTATTTGGATGGCACAGTATTTGATGTAATCACAGACTGTAATGCTGTGAAATCACTATTAAATATGAAGACTCCAAATAGACATATGCTGAGATGGCAAATTGCTATCCAAGAATATAGAGGAAATATGACTATTGTTCATAAATCTGGAAATATTCATAAAAATGCAGATGGTCTTAGCAGATGGGCTCTAGCAAACACCCCTGACAATCCAGCATGGGTACCACAAGAAGAGCACCATATAGAAGGAATATGTGTTACAGACATTGGCACAGAATTCTTTAACCAAGTTAAAGAAAGCTATAAGACAGACAAAAATTGCCATATCTTAAGCCAACTTCTAATGAAAGACTGCAAAGATCCATCACTTTCATCAAAACTAGATGAAATATGGAAAAAGGCATATGATGAAGGAAGATTCCACCTCCTTGATGGAATCCTTTACCATAGAACAAAACACACATGTGTTATGGCCTTAACAGACAGAACACTAACACTATTTTACATGAGTGTCATGATAGTGTTGCATCTGGACATCTCTCAGAAGATAGGACACTAGAGAGGGTGAAAACCTGCTCTTGGTGGCCAAATTGGAAGAAAGATGTTGCAGAGTACTGCCAGACCTGTGACAGATGCCAAAAAGCCAACAGAGCCACAGGAAAGAAATTTGGAATGATGATCCAAATCCAAGAACCAAAATCCCCATGGGAAATAGTTCATATGGATTGGGTAACAGCCTTACCTCCAGGAGGAGACAGGAGTTATAATGCTTGCCTAGTGTTAGTTGACAGGTACAGTAAAACTCCCATGTTCTTACCATGTCATAAAGATGACACAGCTATGGATACAGCCATAATGATATGGAATAAAGTCATTAGCCACACAGGCTTATTCCAAAATATTATAAGTGACAGAGACCCAAAGTTCACTTCAGCATTATGGACAAACCTCCATAACTTGTTTGGGAAAAAGTTATCATTCTCAACAGCTTATCATCCTCAAACTGATGGTCTAGCAGAAAGAATGATACAAACACTAGAGGATATGATCAAAAGATTCTGTGCTTATGGGCTAGAATTCAAAGATTCTGATGGTTTTACCCATGATTGGTGTACACTAATACCAGCACTTGAACTGGCATATAAGACATCAATCCATTCTTCTACTGGCAAAACACCAGCAATGCTAGAGAAAGGTTGGAATCCAAGACTTCCTTATGATACCCTCAAAAAGGACTTAGTGGATATACATCCAACAGCAAGCAGTTTCAAAATAATGCTTTACAAAGCAAGACACCATGCAAACAGATGCATGCAAGATTCTTTTAAATATGCAAAAGAAAGATGGGATAAAAGTCATAAACCACCTGACTTCAAAATAGGGGACTTGGTTTTAGTATCAACCCTTAATTTCAATAACATAAAAGGCCCAAAGAAATTGAAAGATTCCTTTGCAGGACCATTTATGATAAAAGCACTCCATGGACCCAATGCTGTGCAATTAGAACTCACAGGTGAACTAATGAACAAACACCCAACTTTCCCTGTAAGTCTGATAAAACCTTACAGTTCAAGTGACAAGGAGTTATTTCCACTAAGAAATAAACCCCCACTTGAGATTCCCCCCTTGGAGGAAGGAGAGGAAAAGAAAATAGTAAAAGTCCTTAAAGAAAGAAGGACAAGAAACAAAAAAGAAAGGGAATACCTTGTAAGGTATAGAAATTCAACTCAAGAAGATGAATGGCTACTTGAGAAAGATATAACAAATGCTGATAAATTACTAAGAAGGTTCAGACATGAAAGAAAACCTGAAAAATAAAAAGTTAAGCATTATTGAGCTTCAAGACTAACAAAGTCTATTGAAGAGGTAGGACAGTGGATGATACCCTAATCACATATATCAGATTGTGGTACAATCTTTTTTGGTGGTAGGGAATGTGAGCCTTTGAGATATGACCACATACCCAATAAGGTCAGAAAAAAGACTCAGAATAATTATACCTTTAATATAATTATATTAAAATTAATTAGAATAATTATACACTAAAAATAATTACTCAAATATACAAAAAATACCATAAATTGGTACTAAAATTGGTTTAACTTAAAAACCAATGAATCAACATGTAAAACAAATTATACCATTGGATTCCCCATGGAAAAATACACATATATAATTTTTATGGCATATCTGTAAAGTCAATATTTAAGGAATTATAAGGTATAATACCTTATAAAAACCATAAAAACTTATTTATCTCAGAAACTAATGAAACAACATGTGAAATAAATTGTACCAGTGGATTCCCCACAAAAATCCACATATAAAACAATTAATAAGCTAATTCCCAAAATCAATACTTAAGGAATTATCCTGAATATATGCACTTTTTTGGTCAATGCATATATTCAGGGATCATAGCTAATATCTTCTAAACTATACATGCTAGAATGATGAACCAAAAATAAAGTTACCACGTAATTACTGTAAGATCACAGATATGAACTTCATTTTGCAAATTATAAACAAGGTTAAGACTTATGAGGAAATATTGATAAAAATCAACAGAGCTGTTGACCACTTTGTTGTAAAAGTAGTCCAAACTTAAAAAAAGTATACATTTGGATTCTACTAGTTTATTCGAGAAGAATGACGTAATTTTTATTATTAAATTCAGGGTATAACCCCCTGAAATCAAGGTTTGAAGTTTAAAATATTGAATTTCGACAGAAAAGATGAGTTACAAGAAAAATCATCAAAATTAGAGTTTTGATGATGTAATAAAAAGCTCTTGGCAGCATAATAAGGTTATGTCAGGCTATCAGAATTCACTCTCTGAATTGCTGTAGCGTGAAAACCTTAAAAGTTATTGAGTATCAAAGTTTGAGCTTAAATTGAGCTGTTATGATCACATGCTGTAACCTTAAATTAAGTTTAACAGGCTTAAGAGTGATAAAATTGGTGAATACTATTAGTTTATGATTAAAACTAATAAAATCCACGAAATTTGGGGTTCTGCCAAGTCTCTGATGTCATCAAACTTAGAGTTATAGTGATAACTCTAAATAATGGTGTAATAATGATGTAATATGGTTTGATCATGATGTAATCACCATCAAACCTTAAAATATTGATCAATTCAAGTGGATATGATCAGTACACGTCTACTAGAAGCCTGTTGGACTCTAGGAGGGAGGTATTTACTATAAATAGAGCTCTTTTTACTCTATTTTCCCCTCAGACGCATCAAAAACATTAAATCAATTAAATCAAAGGTAATTTCTTTATTCTTTATATATAAAAGCATTATATTATTAAAGACCAAAGACCTCCTTGCTATAATCATCTATTTTGACGTGATTAAATCATTTATTTAATTGTTTTTGTTAAAAATCTCTATAAAACTCATTTCCACGTAAAAATCCAGAATAATTTGTAATTTTCTTTATTTTTATTGTAAATACAATTTGAAAAGGTTTTATCTATATTTTTTGGCATAAAATACTTCAAAATTATTATATTAAGTGTTAAAAGTAGGTTATTTTCTCTTATTATAATAATTTCTCTATTATTACTCTCTTAAATAATTCTTTAATTAATATAAATAGTATTTATATTAATTCATAACTTTAATATTAGTAATATTATTGTTATTAATTGTTTTTTATTAATAAAAAACAATTTTTTACGCCTTTATTATTTGTTGGTAACAATAATAAAGAGCTGTTTAAATATATTAATTATCTTATATTAATATATTTATTTATTATATTATATTTTTATAATATAAATTATATTATTATATTTATTTAATAATATAATTAATTTACGCCATAATAATAATAATTATTTATTATTATTATATTTCTAATCTTATTTATTCAATTCATAAGGACATTCAGAGTACAATAAGTAATAAATTAGTAATTTTTACTTATTGTTTCATAGTCAAACCTTACAATTATATTCATTCATTCTTCATAATTTTATTCATTCATTCTTCATCAATTTCATTCATTCATTCATCAAAATTATGACTCTTTAACGCTTATGAATTTAATGATTCTTTGTCACCTCTCAATTTTCTATCACTCATTCTTCATTATGAAAATTGAAAGATGACCCAATTTTATTTTTGTTTATCTTTTTCAATCTTAATTTCAATCATCATCAAGTTCATTTTATCCATAATTCAGGTGTCTTTTCATTTTGATTTTCAAATTACTCATCAGATTATTCAGGCATGTTCTTCATATCAGGATTCAATTTGATTTTATTCCTCAAGAATTTTGATTTTCAGGAAGAGTTCACTTGATAATTGATTTGATTTACTGATTTGATATAATTGACATTGACTTCAAGAAAATTGACTGACCTGAAGAATTTTCATTGATTTTGCTGAATTTCACATCAAGAATTGACATAAATTGATTTTGACTCAGGAATTCATTTGACTGATTGATTTTCTCTGCAAGATTTGATTTCATTGGTTTTGATTGATTGATTTATTGACTTCAAGATTTGATTGATATTGATTTTGACTTCAAGACTCATATGATTTTGATTGATTTATTTTATTGACTTCAAGATTTTCATTGATATTGATTTTGACTTCAAGACTCATTTGATTTTGGTTGATTGATGTACCTGAACATTTTAATTGATTCATTGATTTCCTCAAGATTTGATTGTTGATTCTGTACTTCAAGAAAATTTTGATTTTATCCATTTATCTTAATTTTTTATTCCTGAAATTATGCCTGTTGAACATTCACCTCCTGCAAGACAAACCAGAGCTCAAGCTGCTCTTACTCCAACTCCAAGAGTTCCTCTTGATGGCACCCCAGCAGTTCCACAACTGAGGGCCCAATTGGATAGAGGACCCCTCATGGAAGAAGCAGCACCATCCAGGAAGGAAGGAAGAGGTTCAAGAAGATCAATTTTATTATCAGGAGTGGCTGGCAGTTTTCCAGGACTTTCAATAACCAGTCTCAAGGTTCAAGGTGAAGATGATGATGATGAGGAGGAGAATTCTGTGGAAGAGGAAGAGTCTGATGGGACTGAAGGTGTTCCTGCTCCTGTGGGGGCATCCCAAAGTACTGGAGGACCAACTCTAGCCCAGTCTGATCAGCCTGTCTCTCATCAATCCAAACCATTTTTACTGGCCATTATGCAGCAGATGACTCAAATTATGGCCAATCTTCAAGCAGCTTCTTCTTCTGGATCATCAAGACCACCTGCCTTCAAGACTCCATCTATGAAGGCACCAGAATGCTTTGATGGGACTCAGCCCTTCAAAGTCAGAAGCTTCCTTCAGTCATGCCAATTAATTTTTCATAATGATCTGGCAAACCTCTCTCAAGACAGAAAGAAGGTCCTTTATGCCACTTCATTTCTCATTGGCAGGGCTGCAAAATGGATTGAGCCTTATCTTTCCAATCTCACCAATCAAGACTCCAATTACCTTCTCAATTCTTTGCCTTTATTTGAATCTCAAATTTTCACTCTATTTGGTGACCTGAATGAAGTCAGAATTGGATTCATTAAGAATGAAGGAAGGTGGCCATGTTTCACTATACATAGCCAATTTCAGGAGTTCGGTTTCAAGAATTGGAGATTTGGGTGAAAGGGCTCTCATTCATCATTTCAGGAAGGGATTGCCATCCAGGATATTGGATCAATTGGACTCCCCTCCTTCAATAATTGATCCTCTTCAAGACTTAATGGACGTTACCCTGGAGCTTGATACCAGGTACCATGAAAGGCAAAAGGAGAAGAATCACTATCAAGAGAAAAAACCTGAAGCTCCAAGATCAAGTAATTCTCATCCTCAAAATTCTTCAAGTTCAAGTCATCAGAAGAAGAAGAATTTTCAGAAGAGGGACAAGCCCCATTCTTCTTTGTTGAACAAGGACTTCAAGCTCTTGAACTCTGAAAAAGAAAGAAGAATCAAAGAGGGTCTTTGTACCTATTGTTGTGGGAAGCATAGTCTTGAGTCCTGTATCAAAAGGCCTCAAAACAAGCTTACCCAGCCGTCAGGCCAATTTCCCAGCCAGGGAAAAGCCTGAGTGGATACCATGTTGTGTTCAATGGTGTTCACAGTTTTCCTTCCAGAGCACAATTTTGCATTCTGAATACTGGTTTCAAGAATTCTCTAAAGTTTTTTGTTTTTTCTTCTCTTTCTGATGTCTTTTACAGTATTCTCATTGATTCTGGTGCTACACACTCATTTATTGCAAAGCAGTTTGTTCACAAGTACTCATTGACTATGTCAGAACTTCCAGAGAAGATTCCTCTTATCATCTTGGACTCCTCTGAGTCCCCTTCCTTATTTGTGACTCACCATACTAAGTATATGGTTGAGCTCCCTTCCTTCCCAAGCTTTGAATGGGACTTTTTAGTCATTGATACTCCCAAGGGAGAAGACCTCATATTGGGCTTTGACTTTCTAAATCACTTTAATCCTTCTATTGATTGGAGGCAAGGGCTGATCACCTTTAATGCTGATCATAAGGACTATTGTGATTCTTCTAAATCTTTCCGTAATGACTTTTCTTCTGCCAAATCCTGTGCAGCTCTGGTTGGTGATTCTAGAACACCATCATTTCCATCTTCTGTCCATACTCCTTCCATAAATTCCCCTCAGTCCTTACCATTATCTTGAGATGAAGTCTTCAAAGAGATTCAAGAAGTTGGAGAAGATAATTCTGTATCTTCACTTCATCTCTTCTTTGGGAATATGGACCTTCCTCCTTCATCTTATCATGACTCCCTTCAGGAGTTATGGGATGAAGAGGAAGAGCCAGAAGAAGTAGAAACCGTGATGAAGGTTGTTCCTTCTGTATATCACCAATACTTGGATGTATTCTCCAAGGTGAAAGCAGAAAAAATTCCTCCTCACCGCGCTTGTGATCATCATATTGAGCTGGAGGGGTCTTGACCTCCAGTTGGGGTGATCTACTCTTTATCCAAACAAGAGTCAGATACACTCAGGGCCTACATTTCAGGGAATGTAGAGAAAGTTTTCATCCGGCCAAGCTCCTCTTCAACAGGAGCACCTGTCCTCTTCGTCAAAAAGAAAGATGGTGGCCTCCGTTTGTGTGTTGATTACCGCAAACTCAATGCTGTTACTAGGAAGAACAAGTATCCTGTTCCTCCTATGAATCAGCTTCTTAATGTTTTCAATGGTTCTTCTATCTTCTTCAAGATTGATTTGTGTGGTGCATATAACCTGCTCAGAATCAAGGAGGGTGATGAACATTTGACATGCTTCAGAACTAAATATGGCAGTTTTGAGTACTTGGTTATTCCCTTTGGGCTCACCAATGCTCCTGCCTATTTTCAGAATCTTGTCAATGATTTTTTCCAAGATCTGCTTGAGGTTTATTTTGTGGTTTATTTGGATGACATTATGGTCTTTTACAGATCTAAGGAAGAACATGTCACTCATGTTTCCACTGTTCTTTCCAGACTCAGAGCCAATAACCTTTTTGCTAAGGCTTCAAAGTGCCTTTTTCATGTTTCTAGTGTAGAATATCTTGGTTATGTTGTTTCTTCTGAAGGCCTCAAGATTGACCAAGCAAAATTCCAGCAAATTCTCAATTGGCTGCCTCCAAGAAACCTCAAAGCTCTTCAATCCTTCCTTGGCTTTGCCAATTTCTACTGCCGTTTCATCAAGAATTATTCAAAGAAGATCAGTTCACTCACCAGTTTCCTCAAGAAAGATTCCTGTCTCCCCCTCAATGAGGAAGCCCTTAGTCAGTTTCACCAACTAAAAGAGGCTTTCACCACCGCTACAATCCTTCTCTACCCACCATTGTAGAGACCAATGCATCCAATTATGCCTTGGGTTCTGTACTGAGTCAGATCTCTGACTCAGGAAAACATCCCATTGCATTTGACAGCCGCAAGCTTATCCCAGCAGAGCTCAACTATGAGATTAATGACAAGGAACACCTTGGCATAGTCTGGGCTCTCAAGCGCTGGAGGGCTTTTCTTCTGTCTCTTTCTTCCCCTTTTGAAGTTCTCACCGATCACTCTTCCCTTCAATACTTCATGTCATCAAAGGTCCTTACTCGCCGTCAAGCCTGTTTGGAAGAATTACTTTCTGCATTTCATTTCTCAATCACTTACCGCCCTGGCCGCCTAGCTACTCTTCCGGATGCCTTATCACGTCGGGACGACATCTATCCGGAGAGGGGGGAGGATTTCATCAGAAAGAATCCAATGAATTTTCAACAACTCATTAAGCAAGATGAAGTTCAACCCTCAAGGTATTTTGCAGTCAAGGTGGAATCTTTTTCAAATTTGATTGACTCAATTCAGAAGAAATTATGGCTAGATCCTCAGTACAGAAGTATCCTTGAAGAATTGGGCAAAGGTAAATCCATTCAGGATTATTGTCTTGATTCCTCTTCCCAACTTCTTCCCTTCAAAGATCGGGTGGTGGTCCCAAATGACCCCACAATTCAACTCAGCATTCTTCAAAAGCATCATGATTCTCCTCTAGCTGGACACCCTGGCCAAGAGAAGACTCTCAAACCTGTCAAGCGGGATTTCCACTGGTCCGGCATGACTCAATTCATCAAGGATTATGTCTCATCATGTCAACAGTGTTCAAGAAACAAGAATATCCATCATAAGAAGTTTGGACTCCTCAAACCTCTTCCAATTCCAAATGGTCCTTGGATTTGTCTTTCAATGGACTTCATTACTCAACTGCCACTGTCCAATTCATTTGACTCAATCCTTGTCATAGTGGACAGATTCTCAAAAATTGCGGTTTTTATTCCAACAATGTCTTCAATCACTTCACTAGATTTGGCCCATTTATTCATCAAGAATATCTTTTCAAAGCATGGCCTTCCTTCAAGCATTTTCAGTGATAGAGGTCCTCTCTTTGTTTCTTCCTTCTGGACCAATCTTTTTCAGCAGCTCAATATTTCAAGAGATTTGTCAACTGCTTACCATCAAGAAACTGATGGACAGACAGAGAGGGTAAATCAGATACTAGAACAGTATCTTTGGATGTATGTCAGTTCTCATCAAGATGATTGGAACACCTGGCTCCCTCTGGCTTAATTTGCCTACAATAATTCTTATCACTCTTCAACAAACAATCTCTGTTTTTCACTGTTTATGGAAGAGATCCTCATTTTGACTCAGCTCAAATCATTCAAGATACTCCTTCTGGAAAGTTATCAACAAAAATCCAATCAGTACAGCAACATGTCAAGAGAGAACTTGAAGTTGCCATAAACTGGTTTAAGAGGTATGCATATAAAAGTAGAGTGTGTTTTCAATCCTGGTGACATGGTATGGCTTTCTTCCAAGAACATCAAATCAACCAGACCCACCAAAAAACTGTCTGAAAAATGGTTTGGTCCTTTTCCAATCTTGAAGAAAGTCAGTACTCATGCTTACCACCTCAAGCTTCCATCTCAATGGAAATCCATCCACCCAGTCTTCCATATTTCCCTTCTGGAACCAGTCAAGACATCAACAATCCCAAATTGGCATCAAGAGCCTCCTCCTCCAATTACCATTGAAGAAGAAGAGGAATGGGAAGTCTCTCAAGTACTGGATTCAAAGCTCAAAAGGAGAAAATTATGGTATCTGGTGGAATGGAAAGGATTCAGCCAAGACCCAGAAAGATCCACTTGGGAACCAGCCAAAAACCTCAAGAATTGTCCTGATCTTGTCAAATATTTCCACTCTTTGTATCCTTACAAGCCAGGACCCAATTCTTCAAAAGCTTGATCTTTTATGGTGCTTGGTGTGGAGAGGAATTAGAAAACATAAGTCCCACTCCTGGTATGCACCTTTAGGGGTATTCTACTCTTCTTTGTTGTAAGCATCACCTTGGCCACTCTATGAGCACTTTGTAATTTGCACACAGATCTTCTGGCCTGGGTTTCAACATCAATTCCAATTTATGGCCATTTCCATTTGGGGCAAATGGACCATTCCTTTCTTATTTTCCTTCCCAAGTTATTATCTGTTCAACACATTCTTTTATCAAGGTTTTTCTTATTTATGGCACTGGCGGGATTGGTAACTACCAAAAGTAAGTTCCTCTCCTGTTGTGCACTTCCCTGAGGGTTCTACAATCTTTCAAAACATCATCTTGGCCACTCTGTGAGCACCTGGCATCAAATTCTGTTATCCAGGTCCTTGGCCACTTTCAAAATGAACTGTCAAACTATGTGATGAAGATTGGACTCCCCCTCAAAATTCATTTTTTCTTTCTTTGTATTTTCTCATAAATCTTAATTCCAAAGTCTTTACTCCAAATCATGTCTTCAACCTTTTCAAAACCAAATGTCAAGAGAAGACCAAGTCAACCTCAATTCATATGCCAACACTATTATCAATTCGAAAAAAATTCTTTTCAAGATTCAAATACCTCTGGAATCCCTACATCAAATCCGTCTCAATAGCCTCAACAGTCTTCTACCTTATCTTGGTGCTCAGGAGCTCACCATTCAAGGTAGGGGGGTACTGTCACAACCATGAAGATTGACCCTCTGCCATGGGTTTTGTGGTAATTCAAACCTGGAACCAAGTTGGGGCCAATTGGCCACACCATATCTTTTATGGCCAATTGGTCCCCTCTGGTGCTCTATGGCCATTTGGCCATATCCTGCCATCATTGGCCTCCTTGGCCAATTTCCACCTCACCAACCCCCAGGCCTTTATCTTTGATTTGGGCCCTGGGGGGTCCTTTTGTCTTCTAGGGGCCTCCAGGCCCCCTAGCCATCATCAGTGGTTTTGGGCCACCCCCTTTTATTAGGGGGGTTTAGTCCTAAATGGCATATTTCGGCCATTTAGGCCCCTTACGGCTTTTACGGCCTGTGGGCTGTGATTCATGGTTCATAGGCCAATTAGGCCCCTTGTG
Source organism: Austropuccinia psidii (assembly GCA_023105745.1). NCBI lineage: Eukaryota > Fungi > Basidiomycota > Pucciniomycetes > Pucciniales > Sphaerophragmiaceae > Austropuccinia > Austropuccinia psidii. The sequence goes on along the minus strand of JALGQZ010000004.1, from coordinate 20,489,475 downwards.
GCCTAATCCAATGAGGCCAAAAGGGGGGCAGCCAGTGTGGGAACTCCTCTTGTGTGGGATTAAAATGAGGCAGTACCTGGAGGGGGAAATCACAGGTAACTAGTTTTGAATTGCTAATAACTCCTGTAACCAAGGGTGGCAAGGGTGTATTGCCTGCCCCTCCTAAAATACTGAACAAAATCTTCCTTGGAGCTCACAAACCAAAATAAAATTCGTAAGTGGCTTTACAACTGCAGAAGACAAAATTCAGCAGTCTCAGATCGGACCTATTCAATAAATAATATGAAAAATAATGTCAGTAATTTGGTTAATTTTTAGATTTAATGAAATACTTGTCTGTTTTAATTTTAATCTTTTTGGTTAAATTGAGGTGAGTGGTTTCTTCTTGGTGATAAATTTTTGTAAGATGAGTTATTTAAGGTGTTCAGAAAAATTTGGTGAGTGTTGGTAAAGGTAATTTTTTTTGTTAAGGTATAGTTATAATAGAGTAAATAATTTTTTAAAGGTTTGTTATTCTTTTTTTAAGAGTGTTAATAATGAGATAAAATAGTATTTTTTAAATTTAAGAGGTAAGATTCTTTGATATTGGATTTTTTTAAAGGGGTAAGTAACTTTTAAGTATTGATAATTGATGTTAATTTACTGGATAAAATATTTTAATAGACTAGTAACCCTATTATTGGGTACTGGATATTTTTTTTTTTTTTTAACAATGATAAGATTCCACTGAGCTTAGCTACTGGGAAATCTTTAACACTTTACTTCCACTGAGCTTAGCTACTGGGCAAGTAATTTTACTATAATATACTGGACTACCTCCCAGATGAGGGATGACTTATTCCTGTGCTTGTAATGTGCAGAGGATATATTGTGCATGGGATATAATTTTGCATGGGGGGGATTGTGAAATTTGGGGGAGAGAGCCCTTCTATTTATACCTTTTGGGAGCCTAGAGGGCCCTCCATGGGAGCTGTCTTTTTCCACTTTAATTCCTCTTGATTTCATCATGTGACTCTGTTTTTGGTGAGGACCTTTCTTGCATGGGTCAGGTGATTTAAGGTTTGGTGATAATTTTCTCTCTGCACAGCCTCCATTTATCACATGATTGCCTTTTGGTGAACTAATTATGATGTGATATTCTTGAATTTTCCTTGCATACATGAGGTGATTCAATTTTGGCTGGGGATTTTTGTTGTGCACAGCCTCTTTCTTGTCACATGATATTCTGTTGGTGGATGCAGTATCACATGATGACCTTGTAACTCCTTTGCATATGTCCTATTTTAGGTTTAGTAGAAGTGGCTGTGTAATTTATGCAGGTGTCATGGTTGTTTTTCTTCTTTTTGAACTTTAAAATGAAGTCAGGTGATAATTTCTTGCACTGGTGAATTTACTGTTTTTATGAGATGATGTGATTTTTGATTTTGACACATGCTGTGCATAGTCATGTGGTTGAGATTTAATTGAAGGTGTGTACTGCATGCTGCTTGTTGTAACTAGCTTTGGTTTGCATGAGGTGATGAGTGGTGTAAATGAATATGATTCTGTTTTAAGGTTTCAAGTGGGGTTACTGTGTATATAAGATAAGGTACTCCTGTGGCTGTGTTGTAAATGAATTGCAGGAATTCCATGGAGTTGAGCTTTGCATCATGTGACTTTTCTTTGTTGAGTTCTAGGTTTCTGTTTATTTCATGCAGGTGTCCTTTTCTTGCTGCATGAGTCCTGTGGCTATAAGGGGGTGTAAAGCTGGGTGGGGTGTGTAATTTAAAGGGTGGTACCTCATCTTTTGTAACTAGTTTGCTATATGTAAATTGATTTTTTTTACATATGCATAGTGAAATTGAATAAGTTATTTAAACACATACACTTCCCTTTGGTGCCTGTGCCATGGTTTTATGAGTTAAATCCAGCTTCTTGCTGTAAAATTGACCTTTTGGTGTAAAATTTGAGTGTAAGTCTGCCTGTAGGCTGGATTTCCTGCTGTTATAGGGTACTATGAGCTTGAGCCTGGTGAAAAAAATGGTATGGAATACCACATCCCCCTCTCCATTTAATGCTGTCCCCAGCATTTCAGGTGAGAGCTCTCTATTCTTCATCTGATTCTGTGGTTTCCTCCAATACCTCTTCCTCATTTATTGATTCATCTTCTTCACTTTGTTCTTCTTCTGTGTCTTCTTTTATGTTTATCAACTTTCCTCTTGGGTAGAACCTCTTGACTTGAGATGCTGCAAATCTTCTTGCTAATTCTGTTCCATCAAGTTCCTCAAGTTCATATGGTCCATTGTTTATTTGTTTGATTACTCTGTAGGGTCCATTCCATTTGTTTTTGAAAAGTAGTCCCCAATTAGTTTCTATTGCTTTGTTGTAAACCAGGACCAAATCTCCTGGATTGAGTGGTGATCTTAGTTGGTGTGCCAGTCTTCTATCCCAATATTTCATTGAGTCTTCCCTTTATTTTTTGAGTTTTTTTGCTGCTTTTCTTCTCATCTCTTCTTTTCCTTCCAACTGCTTGGCTCTGGCTTCCAATAATTCCTCAGTTGTGGATATTTTGTGCCATTCTACTTCTAAAAAGGTTTTTGTTTCAATGTCAATTGGTAATACTGGTAGTTGTCCGAATTGGAGTTCATATGGTGAGAAACCAGTTGTCCTTTTAGTGGAGATTCTGTCAGCCAAGGTAACCAAAGGTAGATATTTTCTCCATTTTCCTCCATTTTCTCCACACATCTTGACTAATGCATCTTTAAGTTGTTTATGGCCTCTTTCAACCATTCCTTGAGACTCTGGGTAATAGGGTGTGGTGATTCTGATCCTTGATCCTGCTTTCTTTACTGCATCTTGTAATTCTTTTCCAAACTCTGGCCCCCCATCAACAGTTACTTCTTTTGGTGAGCCATACCTGCATATCCATTCTGAGGTGAACCATTCTGCAACTGCTTTTGCTGTTAATTTGACTAGTCCAACTGTTTCTGGCCATCCTGAAAATATTTTCTGAAGCTTCTTGAGAATTCTTGCAACTCCACAGAGTTCCAATTTGGGTTGTGAGTATTTTGATTCTAATTTTGAAAAAGTTATTGATTCATATAATACTTGTCTGTCCTTTCCTTCTTTGTCTTCTTGAGTGAGTACTGCTCCTGCAGCAATGTAGCTTGAATCTACTGCTAGCTTAATTTTTCCTGATCCTTTGTCATAATCCAATTTCTTGAGAGTTATTTCTTCTCCAACTATTCTTCTGAGCTTATGGAAAGCTTCTTCACATTTTTGATCCCAATCCCAGTCAACATCTTCTCTGGTGAGCCTTCTGAGTGGTGATGCAACTTGTGAGAAGTTTTCAATAAACATTCTTACATAGGCACAAAGACCAAGAAATCCTCTTATTTCCTTTTTGTTGAGAGGTGTTGGCCAATTTTGAATCTTGTTAATCTTTTGTTTTGAGATTGTTCTTCCTTTGAATGATACAACATGCCCTACTATGTCCAAAGCTGGAACACAGCATGCAAACTTGGATCCTGAGATAGTAAGTCCTGCTTCTTCAATCCTGAATAAAACTCTTTCTAAGGTTATGGCATATTCCCATATAAATCTTCTTATTGAGGGGTTTTCTGGTAGTGTTTCTTGGTTGTAAAGTGATATTGGTCCTTTTATTCCTCCATCATCAATAAATATTCCTACACTTTCTGGTATTTCTTCTTGGAGTATCCAGGTCATTTGGGCTTGGTATACTGCTACTGAGTTGGTGGCTCCTTGGGGTAGTCTTGTGAGTTGCATCCTTCCAAGGGGTGTTTCAAAAGTGGTGAGGGGTCTTGTAGTGACATCTAATTCTCTTTCATCATATCCTCCCATGATGTCTCCTAGTCCATAGCATGCTCTTCCTGCAAATGCATCTACAAATTCTTCAATATGAGGTGGTAAGCCAGCATCCTTGATGGTGACTTTGTTGAGTTCTTAAAGGTCATGGACAATTCTGAGTTTCCCATTTGATTTGGACACACAAAAGATTGGGCTTGTGTAGCTTTAGGTGGATTTCTCATAGAGTCCAGTCCTGATTCTTTCTCTGATTAATTCAGTAAACTGAGGTAAAATTGATTTGGGAATGGGAATTGGTTTCTTCTGCCAAGGTTCATGAGGTATTAGTGGTATCTTGTAAGGTTTTCCATATGAGTGTTTGAGTAATCCTCTTTCTTCTTCACAGAAAGCTATTGCTTTTTCCCTTAAGGTAATAGCATTTTTGAGTAAATTGATTTCTTCATTTGATAACCATCCTGGTGGGCCAAAATTGACTGCTTGGAGTCTTTCATGGGTGACCTTGAAGGTTTCTTGAAATATAGGTGGGTTTGGTGATAAGGGTGTTTCATAAGGATCCCTTGACAAAGGTGGTCTTTCCAAAGGTGGGTTAAGGTCTTGAGGCATTGGCTCATTGACTGGTCTCACCTTCTTCAGGACTGATTTGTATTTGGCTGCTAAAATTTGGTGATTCATCTTCAATTAGTTATTTTGTTTTTCTTCTTCTTTCTTTTAATGATTTCTAAGAATTTGCTAGTGTCCTGAAATATTGAGGTCTTCACAATTCTTCTTTCTTCTTTCTTCCATAAAAAAAATGTAGTTTAAGGTCATACAGGACCTACAACTAGGTGTGTAACCCCTGTATATTAGGTATACAAGTCCTGCAGTTTAAGTCATGCAAGGACCTCCTGGCCTAATCCAAGGGCTTATCTTGATTCTTGAGCTCCTTTGGGCTTGATTTTGGATTCCACTTGACTCTTGTTTTATTCTTCAATCTTCATGATTCCCACTTGATGAAAGATTCTTCTGGTTTTTTTATTTCTTGATAAGGAATTTTCTTGTCATAACTGATGGCTTGAGACTTCACTTTGTTCATTTTGGCCAATTTGATAATTCTAAACACCTGTGAACCCCCTTGATCCTGTTACACAAAGGGAGCAGTTTATTGTCATGCTAAGGACAAAAATGGTCCTTCAGCACTTCTCCTGACTAGGACAATCCCCTCCAGCTTCTTGGCTGTTATTATTTTTTATAAGTTTCCCTGCCCAAGTCTACAGGGGAAGCAGTTTAGTGTCATGCTGAGGACCTCTTGAGTCTTCAATCTTCTTCAAAATCCCAAGGGCAATTTGAGTTGAGTGTTTTACATCATCTTGTTGGTCCATCATGTTGAGTGGGTCCTGATTCCATATTAGTCCATTGAGTCATCCTTCAGTCCATAAATATTGATCAGTGATTCTTGAAGTCCAAATGAGTTTCAATCCAGAATCAAAGAAGTTTCCAAGGTCTTGTGCTGCCCCAAAGGTCAATCCATAAGGAACTCCTGCTTTTCTTCATAAATAATCTTCTTCATTTTCAGTATTCTGAATAATTGTCCTATGATAAGTTGTTTCCCAATTCTCTTGCTATTTCTTCAAAATAATTCATATACTCTTGTTCTTTTGTATTCCTGAATTATACCTGTTATAAAGAAATAAAAAATAAAAAATTGTAATAATAAGGTGATTTAAAATTGATTTTAATATTAGCTTATTGATTATTATTGTTATTGTTTTTTTTAATAATATTTGTTTGGATGAGGGCCCCCCTCTCCATTTAAAAATCTTGAGTTGGTTTTCAAATTTTGAAGAGGATATGTTCTCATTCCCCCAAAACTTCCACTATAAGGGATAGTGTAAGAAATAAGTTTAACCACCCCTTATTTTTTTTTAAAGTGATTTTGATAAGGATAAATAATGATACATCAGATTTACATAATTTTATTTTGATGATGATTCAATAATAAGTTTTTTTTTTTTAATGTAAGTATAAAATAACCATTAAGTGAGATATCTGAGTAAAAATCGCAATTTAAAAGAAATAAACCTGAATCACAATTAAGATCATGGAACTGTTTGGTTAAAGGTGGTAAGTTGTGCCAATCAGTAAAAATTGGTGCTCTTGAGAGTATTTATGATTAATATTACATAGTTGAATGATCATAATTTGAGTCCTTTAATCATATAATGACCCTTATGATTCCACAACTCTTCCTTTTGGAATCATCATTGTTACTCACACTTTATTTCAAGTCCATCCCCTTTATGGTTCAGATTTTCTGTTACCCATAAATGCATTTGAGTTGTTCAAAAATATAAACAGTGAAATTGAAAATTTGTACAATTAAAAAAACTCTTCTTTGCTTTTTGGGGGGATTTCAAATTCCTTTTGGAATAAATAGCACATTGAGGTGTTATTAATATGTAAATTCCCCAAATTATTTCATCAATTTATGAGTTTTTAATATAAATAACTCCTTCAGAGTTCAATTAATGCCTTCATGGCACAAATACTTCTTCTTTTCAAACAAGTTCCAATCACTCTCTTGTAATTGAAGAAATATTTAAAATAAATTGATCATCATTTTTTTTTTAAAAAAAATAATACTTGATGTAGAGTTTCTTTATTTTTTTATTTTTAATTATTGTTATTATTGAGTTGAAAATTAAGCCAACTTAATGGCTCTTGTTGTAATAGTAGGAAAAGTATGATAGAATATTCTTGAGCTCATGAATGGGATATGCCCCTAGTTCTTAGTGAAAATAAATAATTGAGTTTGAAATAAAAAATAAAAAATATGTTCAGAACATTCAAGTCAGTAAATATTTCTAATTCTTGTTTATAATGACATAAAATTAGAAATTAAAAAAGAATAAGAAATGAAACCTTAGGTAGTTTATAGTCTTGCCTAGGACTTATCCTCCTTTGATAGGACTTGTTCAATATTTTTGAATATCTTAAATAAGCAGTTTATGGTCTTGCCAAGGACTATTGGTTGATTTTTGTTTATTTTTGAGTCCTTGTTGAGAATTTTTAGTGGTGGGCATTTTATGGTCTTTCCAAGGACCATTGGTTTCTTTTTGATTATTGTTAATAATTTGAGTAGGCAGTTTATGGTCTTGCCAAGGACTATTGGTTGATTTTTGTTTATTTTTGAGTCCTTGTTGAGAATTTTTAGTGGTGGGCATTTTATGGTCTTGCCAAGGACCATTGGTTGATTTTTTTTATTTTTAATAATTTGAGTAGGCAGTTTATGGTCTTGCCAAGGACCATTGGTTGATTGTTTTGCATTTGGGGTTTCATGGCATGTAATTTATCTTCAAAGCCAAGTTGTATAATTGGTTTAAACAGTTTATAGTCTTATTTAGGACTCATTTTAACTTTAAAAGCATATTTAAGCCTATAAAATAAGAGAAATATTTTATTAATGTTGAATACCTGTAGAAGCCAAATAAAATATGTTAGTATAGTTATTATTCAAAATAAGAAAGCATAAAAGATAAAATAGCAGTTTAAAGCCTTGCTTAGGGCTTTTCCTTTATAGCCTGAGGGATTTATTGTTATTTTATCCTTCCAAAACACTTTCCCAATATTTGGAGTTATATTTTGTTTTGTATGTTTGAAGCCCTGCATAAAAATATCAGTAAACTTAATAATGAATAATTTAATAAATAGACATAAAAAATATAATTGAGCAGTTTAATGCCTTGCTCAGGGCATTTATTGTTTATAAAAAAAATTATAGCCCTGTAGAATTTCGAAATAAAAAATCAATTAGCAAATTAAAAAACCAGAATTATAATTCATAAAAGAACTAAGCAGTTTTAAGCCATGCTAAGGGCTTTTTTGTTTGTTGAAAATCTGTAGAATTTAAAATAAAATAATTCAGTATGAGTTAAAGATAAAATCAAATTAAATGAAAAAATTCCAGCAGTTTAATGTCTTGCTGAGGACATTTTATTGTTTTTTTTTTTTTTTTTTTTTAGACCTGCAGCATACAAAAACATTAATAAACTAAATTAAGTAAAATAAATAAGAAGAACCAGCAGTTTAAAGCCATGCTGAGGGCTCTTTTTTTTTATAGCCCTGTAGAATTTCAAAATAAAAATTCAATCAGCCAATTAAAAAATCAAAATTATAATTCATAAAAAACTAAGCAGTTTTAAGCCATGCTGAGGGCATTTGTTCATTTCAACCCTCATTTTGTTATATATATTGATTCATGGTTTTTTTGTTATTTTATATATGTTGATTGATAAAAGCTGTAGAAAATAAAACAAAATTGTCAGTAAAATAATTAAGTCAATAAAATGATAGAATTATATGAAATTGAGCAGTTTAAAGCCTTGCCCAGGGCTTTTTTTTTCTTTTTGTTTCCTTCAATCATTTCATTGAACTAAAAAAACTAAAATGTCAGTGAATTAAATAATCATTAATTAAAAAAACCTAAATAATGAAAATTGAGCAGTTTAATGCCTTGCTAAGGGCTTTTTTTTTTCAAAGCCCTGTTCATTAGTAAAGAAAACATGGTTAAACAACTAATTGAATCATGATAAAAAATAAAATTAAGCAGTTTATAGCCCTACTGAGGGCTTGTTGTTTTTCATATCCCTGTAGCACATAAAAATAAAATATCTCAGTGTCATTTAATAACCAATATAAAGTAAGCATGAAAAATAATAGAAAAATAAACAGTTTATAGCCATACTGAGGGCTCTTTATTTTTTTTGTAGCCCTGCAGCATAAAAAAATAATTAGTAAGCTAAATTAAGTAAGATAAATAAGAGAACCAGAAGTTTAAAGCCATACTGAGGGCTTTTTTTTTGTTGTATTTTAACCTTCTTAAGTCATTAAATATATATATATATATACTATTTTTTGTTTTGTTTTGAAATATCCCTGTATCAAAAATAAAAAAAATAATGTTAGAGTTAAAAAAAAGAACCAAGAATTAAATAGTAAATAAAACCAAGCAGTTTTAAGCCATGCTGAGGGCATTGCATTGTCCTTTATGGCCCTGTAGCACATAAAAGTAAAATATGTCAGTTCAATTTAATATCAAAGATAAATAAGCTCAAAAAGATAAAACAAGCAGTTTAAAGCCTTGCTGAGGGCTCTTTTGTATATTGAAGACCTGTAGCACAATTAAATGTGTCAGCTCCATTTTATATCCAAGATAAATTAAGAATGAAAAGAAGAAATAAGCAGTTTAAAGCCTTTCTGAGGGCCTTTCCTTTATAAGTCTTAAGTAAAAAAAAAAAATAAAATATAAAATTAACATAAAAAAAAGCAAGATAGAAAACTTCAAACCAGCAGTTTATAGCCATACTTAGGGCTCATTTGTATATTGAAGACCTGTAGCACAATTGAATGTGTCAGCTCCATTTTATATCCAAGATAAATTAAAAATGAAAAAAATCATAATAAATAAGCAGTTTAAAGCCTTGCTGAGGGCCTTTTTTATTTTTATTTTTTCAAACCCCGGTAAATTCAAATCAATATTTTGTCAGTAATTTAAATAAGCTCATAAATGATAATATAATTCAAACAAAGAATAAAAGAAGCAGTTTAAAGCCATGCTGAGGGCTTTTTTGTTTTTCAAACCTCATTCTGATATATATATCTATCTTTCTTTTGTTATTTTATATATATTGATTGATGAAAGCTGTAAAAAATAAAATAAAATTGTCAGTAAAATAATTAAGTCAATAAAATGATAAAATAATATAAAATTGAGCAGTTTAAAGCCTTGCCCAGGGCTTTTTTTTTCATATTTATTTCCTTCAATCATTTCATTGAACTAAAAAAACTAAAATTTCAGTGAATTAAATAATCAGTAATTAAAAAACCTAAATAATGAAAATTGAGCAGTTTAATGCCTTGCTAAGGGCATGTTTTGTTATTTGTAACCCTGTAGCATAAAAAAATTCATAAAATTAATTTAATTAAAGTAAGCAAACCCAGCAGTTTAAAGCCATGCTTAGGACTCTTATCAATTTAGTATCATTTTCCAAGTCATATATAAAAAAATAAAAAAAATGTCAACAGTTTAAAGTCATGTTGAGGATTTATTATTGTTTATTTCAACCTTCTTAAGTCATTAAATATATATATATATATATATACTATTTTTTTTGTTTTGTTTTGAAATATTCCTGTATCAAAAAATAAAAAAATAATGTTAGCATTGATAAAGGAAACAAGAATCAAATAATGAATAAAACCAAGCAGTTTTACGCCATGCTGAGGGCTTTCTTGTTCATTATTTCCTCTAATTATCAAACTAAAGGGAAAATAAGTAAAAAAAAACATAAAAAATAAAATTTGAGCAGTTTAATGCCTTGCTCAGGGCATTTTTTTTTCTGTTCTGATTGCCCTGTAGCATAAAAAGAAAATAATTAGCAACTTGAATAACCAAAATTAAAATTAACAAATGAATAAAGCAGTTTTAAGCCATGCTAAGGGCTTTTTTTTTTGTTTAAATTTTTAGCCCTGTAGCAAAAAATGTCCAATAAAATCAGTTATGAAAGAAAAAAATATAAAATGAGTAAAACAAAAGAATTCATCAGTTTAAAGCCTTGATGAGGGCTTTTATTATTATTTTTAGAGCCCTGTAAAAAATTGTTATTTCTTGTATCCTAAGGGCTTTTTCCTTTTTAATCCCTCATTCTGTTATATGTATTGATTAATATAAAAAACTGTAAAAATAATAATAATAATAATAATAATAATATGTCAGTTAAAAATAAGAAATTTAATAAATGTTCAAAAATAAAAGTGAGCAGTTTGAGGCCTTGCTCAGGACATGTATTGTTATTTGTCTTCCTGTAGCACAATAATAATAATAATTAATAAACTAAATCAAGTAAGATAAATCAGCAAAACCAGCAGTTTTAAGCCATGCTGAGGGCATTTTTTTTTTTTTTTTTATAGCCCTGTAGCAATTGAAAATATGAAATTTCAGATCAAAAAAATAGAATACTAAAAAGAAATCATCAGCTTAAAGCCTTGATGAGGGCTTTTCCTTTATAAGTCCTAACTTTCTTTTGTTATTTTATATATATTGATTGATGAAATCTGTAAAAAATAAAATAAAATTATCAGTAAAATAATTAAGTCCATAAAATGATAAAATAATATAAAATTGAGCAGTTTAAAGCCTTGCCCAGGGCTTTTTCAGAGCCCTGTAAAAGTAAAAAATTATTTTCAGTTAATTTAAATAACAGTCAAGATAAAAATAAAATCAGAAACCAGCAGTTTAATGTCTTGCTGAGGACATTTTGATGTTTATATTTTTTTATATTTTTTTATTATTATTTTCTTTTATTTTGTTAAATTTTTTTTAAGCGCTGTTGAAGACCCTGTGAGGCTTCATAACTAATCGCGCAACAGTATTGGGCTGCCACAGGTCTTATTACACCTTTATAGTAAACACAAAGATGTTGGGTGGCTTCTTTTGTGGTAAAGTTGTGCTCCAGCACTGTTTAAGAAGCTGAAGTTGCAGTCGGGTGCAGTAGTCCTTGCCTATTTGAAGTGTCAGGGGCTGTCTCAGGTGTTATTACACCTTTTATGTGCTTAGAAGGTATTCGGGTGGTGATTAGAATTGTTACTGCCTCCTTATAAGTCTTTGGAATTCTGTAACACCATTCGGGTGGCTTCTTATACAGTGTGTTTGTACTCCAACACCCTTTAGGGTGTTAGAAATTTGATTGGGTGAGCTTCTGTTACTCATAGGAGTGCTATAGCATCACCCCAACTGCTTTGAACAATTTGTTTCTTCTGTATATTCCTTGGGTGGGTGTAAAGTACCCCTTAGGCTGCTGTAAAGTAAGTCGGTTCAGTTGTCTTTTTATCAAAAAGGGCATTTTAAACTCCTCTTGTAACGCTTAAATATTGTAATTCTGGAGATTACGCTGTTGGGTCTCTTAGACTTGCTTCGGGTGCTTTATCCTGTGATTGCAAGGTGTTTTGGAGCCTTTCTCGGGCTGTTTGAGCCTCGTTAATCTTAAATTAAGAGCTCTTGATCGCTCTGATGCATTTGATTCAAGTTTTCACCATTTTGAACTGTGATCATAACCAAGAAGATTGTTGCCGAGCTATAACCATTCTTCACTGTAATAATCCACCCGTCCATACAGTCTATTCTTTGGGTTTCTGGAATTCTCAGAAAGTCAATATGCCAAGGCAAATTACAGGTCTGGTAAGAGCCATTCTATCCCCAACAAAGGCCTTCCTTGCTTAATACTTGTCACATGTCCCTTCTTATTATTATTATTATTATTTTGCTAGGCTGTTTGCATCCTCTCTTCTTCCGCAGATTTTCCTTTCTTGGCTTTCCTTAGTTCGTTGCTGCCTTAAAAATTGAAAGATTCTTCCACCCATTTGATGATGTTATAGGCAGGAGCTGTAGGGATGGTGTTGACAGGGTTCGTGATCTGGATTTTTTAACTCCAATTGGATTTTTTATGAATCAACAAATGCAGCTACACTGCCTCTTAAGGAGGCGTGCTAATGCATGTTGCATTAATCAGCTGACAAATTGCATTGATTATGCCGGTGTTATCGGAAATCCATCATTTAAACAACTTCTTGCTGGGCCGTTTGCTGATGCAAAATCTCATTTTCTTGCATTTATTTTATTTGTGTCTTACTAGGCTCTTCTGTAGGCTTTTGTGAGGTTATATGAAGGCAGAAGCAAGGTTCTAAAATTCTCTTTTTCTGCGGTGTTTAAATAGGAGTTATTGGTAATTATGTTGTATGGTTCCGCCTCGTAATTCCTTGAAGAAGCCTTTTTATTTTAAACCATCTTCTGTGATTGGTTCTTTCATGTGGATTAATCCCAGTAGCAATTAATCAAGCACAGGTTTGTTTTAACTCCCGTCTCTTGTTGGGCCTGTCAATCGCCTTTTCAAAGCTGCAGCCAGGGTGTAGGAAGTCGATCACTATAAATACCCCCTTCTCTGGTCCGGATTGTCTCTCTCCCCTTTTTTTTTTTTTTTTTTTTTTGAAAACATTTAATTGTGATCTGGCTTTGATGACACATCCCAAGCCCCCTGTGTTTTATATTGTGTAGTTCAAGTTTTTAGCGGGTTTGGTCTGTGAATTTATATTACCCCTCCTAGTCCTTGGAATTAATTTTGGTGGAATATCATGTTGAAGTATTATTCTTCCATGCTGCATGTTACGATGCTGTCTTGCAATAATAAGATTTTTATGCATTAAATTTGAATGGTAGAGTGTTTTACTATGTTGAATTTGAGTTCCGTTTTTGTTTTGTTTTTTTTACATGTGAAAGAGTGATTGATCTATAAACGGTATTGTGAGGATTTTCCCTCACTGGATGCAAAAGAGCCTCTTGATGAACCAGCTTATGATATAGATCCTTTGGAGCTAGGATAATAGTCAATTGTCAATTTTGATACAGCTGATACATCTCATTTGATGATTTAATTGGTCAAAGTGAAGTTGAGCCAAGTTGTGCTAGATCAGTCGCATCCACTACTTGTTTGCGGCTGCCCTGATTAAATAGCTAAAACTCTGTATTCTTTTAATATAATTCGAAAAATTTATATTAACGTTGATTTGAACCCAATTTGCATGTAGTTTTTTTTTTTTGTTTTTTTGGCGTTGAAGCTATCCTTCATCCTGGGTTTATTATTACTTATAGCTATTTAGTCCCCGGTATCTGTAGGAAACAAATTAAGTTAAATCAGCCAAAAGTGGAAAATGATGAAGTTCTTCTTTCTTTTAATTTATTCTGGTACTTAAAAAAAACAAAAGAACAATAAAAAAGAAAAAATATTATCTAAATCAAGATTCTATGCAATGAATAACTAAATTCAATCTAATTTGGGATAAAATACAAAAATATTAAACAAAATAAAACAATAAAGACAATAAGGATGATGAAGAAAATAATGGTGTTATTTTAATTCTTTATGAAACATTCTCTTTAATATATGTTATCCTAAAAAAAATAAAAAAAATAAAAAAATAAGAAGGTTTTATTTTTTAAAGGAAATGTAAGTTTTTTTTTGTTGAAGTTATCACTTAATAATAAAAAATCAATTGAAACTAATAGTTTTTTTTTTTGTTCTTTATTTTTTTTTATTTTTTTTTTGTGTTTTTTTTTTTTTTTTTTAGTATGAAAGAAAAATTGAGTTGTAAAGAGGAAAAGATAAAATAGTAAAAAAATAAAAAAAACGAAGAAATAAAGAATAATAATATCAATGGAAATAGTATGGATGATTAAGAAAATAATTGAGGACTTAGCAGGTGAGATTTATTTTAATTAACTCCTTTGACCAAGTATTTTCTTTACTAATTCTTGTTTGAAAAATTTTCCTCCCCTCCATTTTTCTCTTTTAAGACTTTTGAAAAGGTATTCTTTACAGAAGTAGTCCCAATCTTCTGTATTTAATTTGGTTGCACCACATATAATGCTGAATATTGCTGGGATGAGTGTTTCTTCCCAGTGGCAATCCCAGGTGGAATTTTTTACAATATAATTTCTTGAGATTTTGCTGATTGTTCCATTTTTAATTTGAGAATCCTGGAGGTTGAACCAATCTTGGCATTCCCAGGTCCTCCAAAATAGTGATTTCCTGAGATTTTCATCCATGTTGAATATTTCATTCCAATATGGGTTTCCAAGGTTTCCATCGATTCCATCCCATGTCAGTAATTCCAAGAATTCATATTTTGTAAGGTTGAATCCAGGTAATTCTTTCCATGGATGAGGAATGACAGTTTCTGATGGTGATTTTTCTTTTTCAAAGATGTCCTCAAACTCAATATATGGAAGGACTAGTTTGGAGATATCTGGACAATTTTCTGGTTTTGTTTGTAAGAACCATTCAGGATATTCACTTTCTTCTTGGGCATTATTGTACTTGGTCCAGACTTCTTTTTCTTCTACCCAGCTTATATCTGTGTCCATTGACCAGGGATTTTCTTCAAGTAATGGCCATGAATCCATTTTGTAGGATTTTGGTGGATTTTGAGATGTTAAGGTAAGATGAGTTGATAATAGTATCAAATTTATTTATAAAAGGAGTTTGAGGGTAGGTTTATTGGGTTTTGGATGGTAATTTTGGGTAAGAACTTGGGTATTCCTCTTTGATAAGGCAGGAGGTCACTGCCTAGTGATTTATGATTTGGGTGAGTGAAATTGGTGATTTTGGTTGATAAGAATTGATTTTCCTCTTTGATAAGGCAGGAGGTCACTGCCTGGTGATTTTATGGTCAGTTATTGTGTTTTTATTGGTGAGTGGAATTATTGATTTGATTTCATGAGAATTGGTATTCCTCTTTGATAAGGCAGGAGGTCACTTCCTAGTGATTTTTATGATTTGGGTGAGTGAAATTGATGATTTTTTTTGATAAGAAATTATTTCCCTCTTTGATAAGGCAGGAGGTCACTGCCTAGTGATTAATTGAGTTTAAATCTGACTTTTGTGTTTGATTTTTGAATTTTAGAGCTGTTATGTGTCTTCAAGATGGGCCTTGATGGTTTGAAATTGAATTGGTCCATTAATTCTTGAGTAATTTGATCATTGGTTTTGTCAGAAACCTCCAAAATTTTCAGCAATTCCTTGATTTCTTCAATTTCTTGGTTTCTTGATATTGATGAAGTATCCTTAAAGTGCCAAAGGTTCTCTTTATTGAGATCTTCATCTTCTGGTGACCAATGAAGTTCTTCATTGATAATTTGGTCTTATTTTATTAATTCCTCCCTGTAGCATCCTAAAATTGGTGAATTGGCAATGGTGGAGGTGATTGATATATTTTTACTTGTAAGTGTTTTTTTTTCTTTTTTTTATTTTATTTTATTATTTTTTTTGTTTTGAGAGATAATTTGTTAATGAATTTCTTCTTTGTTAAGGCAGGAAGTCACTGCCATTTGAGAGAAAAAAAATAAAATAAAAAAAAGAAACTAATGATACATTTTATGGGTGATACTGATACATTTTAGAGAAAAAATCTTGATTTTTGTTGGTTTTATTCAAAGTTGAGCTCCCCCAAGTGGGAAAGGTGAGTGTCTGTTGAGTAACCTGGCCAAAATCACGTCTTTGAGGGCTTCCACAAAGTTATTTCTTTCCTCAATCTCTGGCTCTGATGGAAATTCTGACCACCATAAGTCTTCATCAATGAATATATATCCATCTCCAACCCATTTCAGTCTTCCAGTTTGATATGTTGATCCATTTAATCCAAGGTACCACTGGGCCCAAATTTGGTTGAAGTAAAGTCCTCTTCTTGGTAGTGTGGCTATTTCAAATATTTTGTCCCAGAATTGATTTTCAAGGTTACCTTTAATTCCCTCTTCAGTTAATAAATCTAAGAATTGGATATTGTTCAAGTTTGATCCTGGAAGGTGACATAAGTATTGATCTTCACATAAAATTTCTTGAGCTTCATCCCCATAAATTTCTTCAAAGGTGATGTATGGCAGGTAAATGTAATTGTATTCATTTTCTAAGATGGATTCTGTTTCATCCTCTTCATTGGGAGGTTGCTGGATAAATTCAGGATTTTCCAGTTGCCATTCATAAGGTTCTTCTTGGTTGTTCAATGGTCTATCCAAGAAGTTTATATGGTATGTTTCTTTTAAATTTTTTTCTCTTTCCTCCATAATTCTGAGGTCTTTTTCAATTTCATTTATAACTTCTTCATCTGAGAGCTCATGATGCTCACTAAATCTGACTTTCTTCTTTTTAAGTTTAGGTTTGAAAGGGTTTCCATGTATTTTCTCATTTCCATCTACTAAAATCTGGAAAGTTTCTTCATTATTGTTAATTGGCTTGTAACTTATATTGGGTAATTCATCTTCAGAGGTTGAGTCTTCAAATTGTCTTTTGAAGCTGTTTGGCTTTTTTGTGTTTTTGAATTTTTGGCCAAATTTATCCCTTTTTGGAGATATGGATAAATGTTGGGTCTTCTGGGTTAAATTTATTATGGTATTGTCTCTTTTTGCAATTTGAAACTTCTTTCCTGGGTTATTTCTGACCAATGTTGCCATATTGCATAAATCCATTCCTCTAGGTGGTCCAGTTTGCCATCCAAGTGCTTGGGGTTTGCATATTGGCCTGCATAATCTTCTTCCATCAGGTTCTTGATAGCTTAGTATTTCACCTTGTTTATGGGAGAATTCTAGTCTGATATTGTTGTCTGCCAAGAAAGGTCTTCCAAGTACTGTATGGACAGATCCTTTGGCAATAAAAAAGTGGATTTGAGTTTCTTCACCTGAAGCCAAAATGATTGGAGTAAATTCTGAAAGTGCCACCAATGAAGTGGTATGTCCTCCAATACCTCTGAGGTTCATGTTGAGATTTCTTGTTGTGAGTGAGGCTTTGATTGCTATTTCCTCTGGTATAATGTTGAGTTCTGCCCCAGTGTCCACTAATGCTCTGATAGGATATTCTTCCTTTCCAATGAAGATTTCCATAAATCCCAAAGGACAAGCATAATGAATCTTGGGCTTTGGTATTTCTTTGAATCCAAATGATAATAATCTTTCTTGAAGATCCATTGAGTTGAGTGATTTAATTTTTTCTTTGTCTTTTTCTGATAATTCCTGTAATTTATGAACAAAATTTGGTGACATCCTCAAGATTTCTTCAATGGTAAGGTTGATCTTTTGTTGCATAATTTTCTTAATAATTTTGTCAATTTCCAATTTAGTTTCAACTTGTTTCTTTTGAGGTTTTCTGAACTTCTTTTCTTCTTTGGGAATCTCATCATCTTCATTCTTATTGGCAATATTTTCAATTTCCTCCTCAGGTTGGTCTGGTTTTGGAATATTTGAATTTTGGAATTTGGTGGGAATTATTACTCTTGCTTCCTCTTTTTCTTCTTCAATTTAAGTTCCCGTAATTTCTGCTTTCTTCTTTGGTTCTTGACTTTGGGATTGTCTTTCCATTCTTTGCTTGGTCTGCCTTAATCCAATGTGTGATTCAAATGGGTTGTCAGCCTGTGACTCAAAACCAGAGCACAAGCATGACAGCCAAAATACCATAAACCAATGGTATAGCCAAAATACCGCCAAAACATGGAGCTGAGCCAAATTAGCTCAAAAGGTATCAGAAGAAAGAGGAAACTTACCTCTTTCTGAAAATATAAGTCCCATCACCATAGGACAAGAAACAACAAAGTTATTTCTGCTCAAAGTTATTGCTGAGCATAAACCTTAATTTTCACCTCTCATCTAAAATCTAGAAGGAGAGGCTTAACCCCATCAAATGGGTATTCAAAAAATGAAGCTCTAAGCCAGGGCTATCCAATGGTACCAGCCAAACTGAGCTAGCACCAGTATTACTTGAGTTATGGTCAAATTCAGACCAAATAAGGGTGAACAAAACATTCACCTCTCATCTAACTTTTACAGTTTTAGTGTGAGATACCTAAAGTGGGGTCTTTTTGGAAAGAGAACAATCAGGGCTATCTGATGGTGCCATCCATTTCCTCATAACTCAACTACAACAGAAATTATTGGCCAAACAAGCTTAATACAGCTTTTGACCAGACCATGCCAATGTACAAAAATACTTGTACATGGGATAACTTTGTCATATTGAATGATAACCATGTCAAGTTGGGTACCATTGTGTAGAGCCCATACAGGGCTATTCAATGAACCAACGTTGAGCTTGATATCTCAAGAGCTGACAGAGTTATGACCATTTTAAGGTCAAAATTCCACCTGCTGTCAGATACAGCCTTACCATGGGATAATATCCCATAACCATGAATATGAGGTGTCAAATAGACGAAGAAGCATGTTTTTACTTCAATACCTCATATTTCAGTCAATACTGGGGTCCCATACAGTTTCTGTACAGCATTCTACGTGTCATACACGTCAGAATCAGGCTGTGAGGTCCCCAGATGAAAATTTTCACCCTGTATTGGTGAAAACTGCCCAGATGTGGTTTCAAAACCACATCTGAGCCCAATACAGGGTATACAGGCTGTTTGCAAACCACAAGCCTGTCCTGGAGAGTGAAAAATCTTCACTTCCTCTACGTGGAAAGGTCTAGCAACCTTTCCACCTCAATTTCAGGATAAAAGGAGGGCTTTTCACAGCCAAAAACCTTTCCTCATCCTGCTCTTGAATAACCTACGTAGTAAACTGTCAAAAACAGTTTTACTCTTGGTTAAATGATCAAGTATACTCTTAATTTAAAGTATTGTAGTCTTTATTATTGTAATCCAACAGGTAAAGCTGCACCCAGGGCTTTCAACAGCGCTCACCACCACTATATCTCTATAGTAAAGCCCTTTAAATCTCAAATTAAATCATTTATTATCAATCTTATCATCTTTTAAAACCATTTTTACCGTGTCACAGTCATAGTTAAAGCTTGTAAATACTCATATACACCTTTATCATAGACTCAGCCTGACATTTTGGGGGCCTGGCCGTGTTTTTTTAAACTTTTTGGACCTTACAAGTAAGTCTTTTCTCTTTTTTATGACTTATTAACGCATTGTTTTCTCTTTTTTTAGGCGTAATTTCCATTTAAATATATATATTTTATATATTTTTATCTTTTTTCATATACTCATATTATAAAAGAGTATTTTTCACGTGGCTAATACCCACTGAAAATAATTATTTTTGGTGTGTTTTGTATATAAAAACATATCAGCCATCAATAAGTCCTGTATTCTTGACTGAATAAGGACACCTCTGACTGAAAAACCATCAGTTGAGGCGTGGATTAAGTGTATTGTTGACTCAATAACACTTATACAAAACCACTTGTACAGAATACACTTGAAAACCACAAGTGTATCTGTGGGATACTGGCACACAAACAGTGTGACAGGGCACCATAAGCTGTATTTTTGACGTGAAATTGTTAATCCAATTACACTGTCATTATACAAGGGCATATTGTAATAATATACAAGCCCAGAGGCCATTCTTAGACATGCAAAACCAGCCTTGTAAGAAGTCTTAACTGACATAAGCCCTCTTTTTTCCTGTCTTGATTCAGTGGAAGAAAACTACATCCCACTTGAAACCCAGTCACAGGCCAACACACCAGTGACACCCTCACAACCAGAGGGCAGCAAGGGTAAAGGAAAAAGGCTTAGTGAAGGCCTCATTACAGCCAAGAAGTGGACACCAATAGCCACTCAGAGGAGTAGAAAACCACGAAACTCTGCTTCAATACAAGGTAAACCAACCTTAACCACTTGTACAGGGAAGATTACAATTATTAACCCAGTTGTAACCTCCAAAGGCAAACTGCCCAAATCAGCAGATAACAAATTTGTACAAGGCACAGTCAAAGGTAAATACCCTAAGAACATAAAGTTTTTGACTGCTTGCAAACACTGATATGTCCCCTGCATACCTCAGAGACCTTGGCTTCCAAAGGAACCAGCCAGAGGATAGAGCAGGAATGTCTAGAACCAGAAGACCTGAAAGAAGACACATTGGACACAGTGGTGGATGGCAAAACAATGAGGGAGATAATATCCACCTTGCCATTCACACTCCAATTCAACAGAAACCTCAAACCAGAGGACTGGAAGGATATGGATCAAGTTCTTCAAATCCACCAACTCCTCAAAGATTTGTTTCAATGGAGCATGGACAACAAGAGGTTCAACCTAGCAACTCACTGGGCAGAACTGGGATCAAGTTGCCAGAAGATCTGTCTCAAAGAGATAGACTTCAAAGACCTTATGGTAATCACCAAGGGTTGGAATCCTACCAGGCAGCACAGACTCCTGGAGGCAAGGGCACAGAGGATAAGGGAGAATCAAGCCACTATCCAAGCTATAGAAGAACAGTTAACCCAGACAGGGCCTACTCAGATTCCTTCAGGTTCACAAGGAGCATTCCAAATCAGCTCTCCAGTGGCTTCACACCATTCAGAAACCAGCAGATCAGTGGCCAAGAGTCACCATTCTTCACAATTCCAGGAAGTTTCCAGGAGAAGACAAGGCAACAAGGGCAAGAACAAAGCCTCCTTCAACCAGAGGAGGAAAGAGTCAGACCCCATGATCCAGAAGCTGTTAGATTTGGTAAAAGAAGTACACAAGAACCAGAAGTAGTTGTAAACCACTCTAGAATCAGTAGTCCTAGTAATAGAAACATTACCCCCACTCAGACTGAAAATAACATTATCACATCTGAGAGTAACATCAACAGTGACACACTGTGGTTACAAATGTCCCAATATGCTGAGCAATCTGCAAAGCAGGCTACAGAATTTGCAGCTGCCCAAGAGAGGATGAGAAAAACTCAAGCCTCATTGGAGCAGATAGTTAAAACCCTTCAGGAAGGATATGCTCAACTGAGCAAAGCCTCTGAAGAAACCAACAAGAGACTGAATCAAGTCTCTGAAGAACAACACCATAGTAGCAGGGACAGGGAGTGTCTGAACCAAGACATCAACAAATTGTTTGATGCCTACCATAGCTTAAAGCCCCAACCACAAGGCCAAGCTATGGAGAATCCATATCAACCAGATGACATCAAACCAGATGCCATGTTGTTGAATAAGGCAAGATCTCCATCACAATACCAGGATGGAGATGGCATGTCTTATTCAGAGAAGGAAGCCTTGAAACAGATTCCTGAGGCCTCAAACTGGCCCAAATTCTCTGGATCAGGAGAATATGATCATATGGAACTCATAGATTATATTGATGGACTCTTCATTGATGTACCAAGCATACCAGATTACTGGATTACTGCTAGACTGAATACTGCATTTAAAGGTCATGCAAGTATATGGTACACTGAAATGAAAGAAATCCATGGCAGAAGAAATTGGCCATGGTGGAAGAGTCAAATAATCCAAAAGTACAGTAATGGAACTTGGATATGGCAAAAGACCATGTCATTTGAAAATGACAAATACTCTGTGGACAAAGATCCATATGAGTGGTGTCTTAGACAGTCTAAAAGACTTAAAGCCATTGATCCTCAAATGAACATTCAAATGAGGAATCATAAACTTCTGACACAACTGCCAGGAGAACTAGAGCATGCAGTAAAGTGCAGATGCAACCAAAATTGCACTCTATATGATATAGCCAATACCTTACAAGACATAAGGAAAAGGACTAATATAGGGAAATTCACCCCATATAGAAGCAGTAGTTTCAAAGAGAAACAACCTTTCAGGGTGGAGTTTAAAGACAAACCCAGAGAAAGAGTGGCAGAAGTGGCAAAGAAGAAGAATTCTTGTCACAATTGTGGTTCAACAGACCACTATGCCAACAACTGTCCAAAAGCAAAGAAGAAAGTCTATGCTATAGAAAAAGTCCCTGAAGAAGAACCTCCAACAGAGGATTCTGAATCAGACTCTATGGGTGATGCCATTAGAGAACCATCTGATGAGGATCAAGACCCAAGAGAGGAATTTCTAGTGGAATACCAAGAGGAAACCCCACTAGAAATCCAGGATATACAGTTGGAAGCAGGCATGCCACAAGACACTGCCAACAAGAATTTGTGTAAACATACACAAGATGCACAAACATTCCTGGTTACACCAACCAAAGGAATGGCATACATACATGGAACAGCCACAAAAATGACTGTATGTATTGACAATGCTCAGCATCCACTGATCATTGACAGTGGAGCACACTGCACCATAGTGGCCAGAAATTATCTGGATAACCACTTCCCAAACTGGGAAAAAGAACTCTTGCCCACCAGGGCAAAGAACTTTAAGAGTGCATCTGGAAAGATGACCTCTTTTGGGACAATTATCAAAGAGATAATTATACCCCACAGAAAAGGTAATATCAGACTCAACCCAGAGCTTGTAGTGCTTGAAGATGCCCACATCCAAGGGTTTTTACTGGGAACAGATTACCAGAGGATGTATGGCATAGATATTTACAATAGTAAAAATAGGCACATTACCATTGGTACTAACAAGGAAAAGAAATTTTCTCTTGATATATACCAGATATCTTCTCAGGACCCACTGGAAGAACTTCTGAAAGAATTCAGAGAGGGACAGTTTAGCACTACCCTCACCAGTAAACAAAAGTTAAGTTTACTGAAGATGCTGAGGAAGAATAGACCAGCATTTTCCATTGGTGAAGAACCATTAGGCAAGATCAAAGGCCATGATATAGAACTATATCTGGATGTGGAAAGGCCTTATCCACCCATGTTAAGGAGACCTCCTTACCCAGCAAGTCTGGAGACCAGGAAAGAGATTGAGAAACATATCAATGAACTCCTGGACATGGATGTCATTAGGAAGATTGGACATAATGAAATAGTGGAAATCACCACTCCTGTCCTAATCACCTGGCATGATGGCAAGTCTAGATTGTGTGGAGATTTCAGAGCCCTGAATAACTACACAAAAGCAGACAGGTACCCTATACCAAGGATACCTCATGCCTTGGATAAGCTAGCCAAAGCCAAATACATAACCAAGATGGATTGTATGAAAGGCTTCCACCAAAATGGAGTTAAACCAAATTCCATGAAGTTGCTCAGAATAATATGCCATATGGGCATATATGAGTACACCAGGATGCCATTTGGCATCAAGAATGCACCAGCCCACTTCCAAAGGATGATGGACACCATATTTCAAGAAGAAATAATGGAAGGCTGGATGGTAGTGTATATTGATGATATCATTATATACTCAGAGACATGGGAAGACCATGTACAATACATAGACAGAGTGCTAAGTAAATGTACACCCATCAATCTGAAAATTTCACTTAAAAAGTGTAATTTTGGCCAACAAGAGCTACTAGCTCTAGGACACAAAGTTTCAGGCCTTAGTCTGGCAATTGACCAGAACAAAGTAGCAGCAGTACTGCAAAAGCCAGTACCAAAGAACATCAAAGAGATGCAATCTTTCCTTGGATTTGCTAGCTACTACAGAAACCACATCAAAAACTTTGCTCACATAACTAGTAGCCTATACAAGTTATGCTAAAAGGATGTAGTTTTTGAAATAACCAAGGAAAGGAGGGATGCATATGAGAGGATCAAATATGAACTCACAAATGCACCTGTGCTCATCTTGCCTGACTTTGAACTACCATTCAAGTTATATATAGATGCAGCATGCAGCCAAGGCTTGGGAGCAGCCCTTCACCAAAGACAAATTGTGGATGGTGAACCAAGAGAAGGTTTAATATGTTACATCTCCAGGCAGCTGAAAGATTCAGAAGCCAGGTATGGGGACACCCAGACAGAATGTCTATGTCTAGTCTGGGCTCTAGAAAAACTCCATTATTATTTGGAGGGTGCAGTCTTTGAAGTCTACACAGACTGCACAGCCTTGAAGTCTTTACTAAACATGAAGACTACTAATAGACACATGCTGAGATGGCAAATAGCCATCCAGGAGTATAGAGGAAACATGACCATCATATACAAGGAAGGTAAAAGCTATACCAATGCAGATGGCCTTAGCAGATGGCCACTGGACAATGTCAAAAGCAATCCAGCTTATGACCCTGAAGTTGCTGCAAAAATTCCTATCCATTTTATGGAAATAAATAGGAAAAAGAACTTCAGATTCTCTGAATGGGCACCAGGGAGTGGTACCCTTGACAGTGAAAACACTGATTCAGAAGGGACAGAAACCCCCATACTGGGAATAAGTTCCTCAGCACTACACAATGAATTTTTCAATGCAGTGCTGAAATCATATGCTAAACACAAACAGTGTAGCATACTACTCCAACTCCTTCAACAAAAATACAGGAGCCCAGAACTGGAAACCCAGCTGGAGGAACCCTGGTTGAGGGCCTATAAGGACAATAAATTCTTCCTTATAGATGGCCTGATTTATCACAGAGATAAGCACACCAGTGCACTCACAGTGATAGACAGAGACCACATCTCTTTAATCCTGCAGGAATGCCATGACTGCCCCTACATGGGACACATGAGTGAAGACAGGACTAAGGAGAGGGTAGCAAGCACAGCTTGGTGGCCCAAGTGGGAACAAGAGTTGAGTGAATACATCAACACTTGTGAAAGATTCCAAAAGGCAAATAGAAAGCATGGGAAGAAATATGGGTTGCTTCAACACATAGAAGAACCCAAACACCCATGGGAAACCATCAACATGGACTGGGTCACAGGACTTGTCCCAGGAGGCAAAGAAAACTACAATGCCTGCCTAATCATAGTTGATAGGTTCAGCAAGAGCATGAGATGTCTACCATGCCATAAAGAGGACACAGCCATGGACACTGCTCTGTTATTTTGGAATAACATCATATCCACCTGTGGAGTCCCTAAGATCATAATTAGTGACAGGGACCCAAAATTCACATCTGAATTTTGGACCAATTTATATGACATGCTAGGCACCAAGCTTGCTTTTTCAACAGCTTACCATCCACAAACAGATGGCCTAGCTGAGAGGATGATCCAAACAATGGAGGACATCCTCAGGAGGTTCTGTGCCTATGGCATGGAATACAAGGACCATGAGGGATATACCCATGATTGGGTCACCCTCTTACCAGCAGTCCAACTGGCTTATAATACAAGCCAGCACTCTACCACAGGAAAAACACCTGCACTGGTAGAGAAAGGGTGGAATCCCCTTTTACCTGTGGATCACTTGAAGAAAAATCTTCTGACCATCCACCCCACAGCCAAAGACTTCCATGATATGTGGAAGAAAGCCTGTGATACTGCTGCCAAATGCATAGCTGAGGCCAAAGAGTATAATAAGCAGAGGTGGGACAAATCACATATGGAACCTGACTTCAAGGAAGGGGACCAGGTGTTAGTGTCTACACTAAACTTTAACAATCTCAAAGGACCCAAGAAAATGAGAGACTCATTTGTAGGGCCCTTCACTATCATTAAGTTGATAGGGAAGAATTCAGTAGAGGTCAAGCTCACTGAGGAGTTTTCTAGGAAACACCCAGTCTTTCCAGTAAGCCTGGTCAAACCATACTTCCAAACAGAAGAGGATAAATTCCCCTCCAGGAAGAAAAACATCACTCCACCAGGAATAGTGGAAGTAGAAGACTCTCCTGGACCTGTGAGTAAAATCATCAGGGCCAGAAAAATCAGACTCAATGGGAAGGATCAGAGACAATATCTAGTCAGATTCAAGAACCAGACAGCTGACAAAGACAAATGGTTGGCAGAAGATGCCATACCAGATGGGAACCTTCATCTAAGGAGATTCAGAGCCTCTAGGAGGACTGAACAGTCTCATCAATGATGAGCCTTTTTTAGAGGGAGGGTATGTCAGCCTGTGACTCAAAACCAGAGCACAAGCATGACAGCCAAAATACCATAAACCAATGGTATAGCCAAAATACCACCAAAACATGGAACTGAGCCAAATTAGCTCAAAAGGTATCAGAAGAAAGAGGAAACTTACCTCTTTCTGAAAATATAAGTCCCATCACCATAGGACAAGAAACAACAAAGTTATTTCTGCTCAAAGTTATTGCTGAGCATAAACCTTAATTTTCACCTCTCATCTAAAATCTAGAAGGAGAAGCTTAACCCCATCAAATTGGTATTCAAAATGAAGCTCTAAGCCAGGGCTATTCAATGGTACCAGCCAAACTGAGCTAGAACCAGTATTACTTGAGTTATGGTCAAATTCAGACCAAATAAGGGTGAACAAAACATTCACCTCTCATCTAACTTTTACAGTTTTAGTGTGAGATACCTAAAGTGGGGTCTTTTTGGAAAGAGCACAATCAGGACTATCTGATGGTGCCATCCATTTCCTCATAACTCAACTACAACAGAAGTTATTGGCCAAACAAGCTTAATACAGCTTTTGACCAGACCACGCCAATGTACAAAAATACTTGTACATGGGATAACTTTGTCATATTTAATGATAACCATGTCAAGTTGGGTACCATTGTGTAGAGCTCATACAGGGCTATTCAATGAACCAACGTTGAGCTTGATATCTCAAAAACTGACAGAGTTATGACCATTTTAAGGTCAAAATCCCACCTGCTGTCAGATACAGCCTTACCATGGGATAATATCCCATAACCATGAATATGAGGTGTCAAATAGACGAAGAAGCATGTTTTTACTTCAATACCTCATATGTCAGTCAATACTGGGGTCCCATACAGTTTCTGTACAGCATTCTACGCGTCATACACGTCAGAATCAGGCTGTGAGGTCCCCAGATGAAAATTTTCACCCTGTATTGGTGAAAACTGCCCAGATGTGGTTTCAAAACCACATCTGAGCCCAATACAGGGTATACAGGCTGTTTGCAAACCACAAGCCTGTCCTGGAGAGTGAAAAATCTTCACTTCCTCTACGTGGAAAGGTCTAGCAACCTTTCCACCTCAATTTCAGGATAAAAGGAGGGCTTTTCACAGCCAAAAACCTTTCCTCATCCTGCTCTTGAATAACCTACGTAGTAAACTGTCAAAAACAGTTTTACTCTTGGTTAAATAATCAGGTATACTCTTAATTTAAAGTATTGTAGTCTTTATTATTGTAATCCAACAGGTAAAGCTGCACCCAGGGCTTTCAACAGCGCTCACCACCACTATATCTCTATAGTAAAGCCCTTTAAATCTCAAATTAAATCATTTATTATCAATCTTATCATCTTTTAAAACCATTTTTACTGTGTCACAGTCATAGTTAAAGCTTGTAAATACTCATATACACCTTTATCATAGACTCAGCCTGACATGGGTCATTGGCTGAGGAAATGGTAGGTGGTTTCCAATTTGACCAATCTTCAACATGTGCAATTGAGGTTGATTTATCCTCTGGTTTCTTTTCAGTGGGCTTAATCTCTTCTTCTGGCTTTGGTTTGACAGTAGGTTTCTCTATAAATTTCTTGTTGAGTTCTGCTTGTTCCTTTTCAAAAGCTCTGACTATGTTTTTGGCACTTTCATTTCCTTCCATAGGTACTCTCTGATAATTGGGGAAGAGGTAAGATGCTCCTTGGGTTCTGACAATTCTTCTATCCAAATCTTCAGCAAGGTGAGTGCATCTAGTTGCTGAATGTCCTTCTTCCTTGCAGTAAGCACATTTCAATGGTGGTCTTGGAGCCATCTGGGCTGGTATGTATGGTTGGTAACTGGATGAAAATGGTGGTAAAGGATTCCTTGGCCTGTATGGCTGGTTATTTTGAGGGAATCTTTGCTCTTGATTATTGTTCCAATTCCTTCTTGGTGTATTAACTGCTTCTGAAAGGGTTTTGAGTTGATTTAAAACTTCTTTAACTGATTCTTTTCCCTCATTTCTTGGCTGAGGTTCTAGTTGTGGAGGATTTTTGATCTTTTGGGTGAGTTCTTTTACTTGTTTTAAAACTTCATCCCAGCTTTCATCCTCAAATCTTGTTTTCTTTTCTGGAGGTTTTGGTTTAGAAAATTCTTTTTGTTGAATAAGTACCTTGGCCTCCAAGTCTTGTTCAATGTATAATTTCAAAATATCCAATCTTGGAATGATGTAACCTCCATCCAAGGCTTGAACCATAGCTCTGTCTTTAATCATTTCTTTGTAAATTGATTCTTGAACACTAGTGGAAAGGCTGGCCAATATTTCCTGGTTATGATTGATATCACCTTGGATATATTGGTATCTTTTGAGGTATGTGATGATTGCTTCATATTCCCCAATGAATTTTCTGTACTGTGTCATGTTTCTTATTCCACCTTCTTGTTGAGTCTTTGTGAACAAATCAGTTATTGAGGATAATCTGTATCTTCTTTCAGGTGAGACTTTTCCCCATCTTCTTTTCATATCCACTTTCAATTGATCCCAATCAGCTGTTTCATATCCTGGCATTCCTTCAATATGATAACTGATTTCTTCATCTTTTGTCCAAAATGCTATTTGTCTTGCAATGTCTCTTCCACTTTCTCCTTCAATTTCTGCAATATTTTCAACTTTCTTGATGAATCTTTCCACATCCTTTCCATCAAACCACAAGTTGTAGTCCTTGGCTCTGATTTTTACTATTGGAGTAGTGTTTCTTGGAGTTTCTTGATGTAATGGAGTTGGCATTTGGGAAGAAATGTTGACTCTTCTTGGTAAGGTACTTGGTCTTTGTTCTGTATAAGGTGTTGATGTGGCCATGGGTCTAGGATAAGGTGAAGGTGATCCATGCTGCCTGAATGATCTTGGAAGGGTGGTCTGTTCCTCAAGTGGACTATTTTGTGGAGTATAACTTGATGATTTATTTTTTCCTTCTTTTTTGATTAGTGCTAGTAATTCTGCTTGCATTTCTAGCATCTTCTGCTGAAGTCTCTCTGTTGAAGACATTTCTTCCTGTCCTTCAACAGTCTCTTCATTGAGGTTTTCTTCCTGTATTTCTTTAATACTGGAAGGTAATTTTGATGATGAAGGTTTATCCATTTTTGGTTGATTTATTTCTTCCTTTGATTCTGGTATTGAGTTATTGATTTTATTTCTTTCAAGGAGATCAAGGAAAAATTTCTCCACAACCTTCAAGTCCCTTTTATTGGTTCTTGGTGTTGCAATAGGAAAATTAGAATATTTTTCTGATTCCTCTCCTAATTCTGTTTCTTGCTTGGGTGGATAATAGTAATGGTCAGAGTGAGTTGATGATTCAGATTCTTGAGATGATGGTTTTGGCTGATTTTGATTATTTGAATCCAGCTTTTGTTATAAAAAAAGTATTCTTGGAGTTGTTAAGATTTTTTTATTTGAATTGAATTGTTTTTTATTGAAGTTGAAGTTGTCTGGCCACTGTTGGGACACCAGATGTGGGAACTCCTCTTGTGTGGGATTAAAATGAGGCAGTACCTGGAGGGGGAAATCACAGGTAACTAGTTTTGAATTGCTAATAACTCCTGTAACCAAGGGTGGCAAGGGTGTATTGCCTGCCCCTCCTAAAATACTGAACAAAATCTTCCTTGGAGCTCACAAACCAAAATAAAATTAGTAAGTGGCTTTACAACTGCAGAAGACAAAATTCAGCAGTCTCAGATCAGACCTATTCAATAAATAATATGAAAAATAATGTCAGTAATTTGGTTAATTTTTAGATTTAATGAAATACTTGTCTGTTTTAATTTTAATCTTTTTGGTTAAATTGAGGTGAGTGGTTTCTTCTTGGTGATAAAATTTTTGTAAGATGAGTTATTTAAGGTGTTCAGAAAAATTTGGTGTGTGTTGGTAAAGGTAATTTTTTTTGTTAAGGTATAGTTATAATAGAGTAAATAATTTTTTAAAGGTTTGTTATTCTTTTTTTAAGAGTGTTAATAATGAGATAAAATAGTATTTGTTAAATTTAAGAGGTAATATTCTTTGATATTGGATTTTTTTAAAGGGGTAAGTAACTTTTAAGTATTGATAATTGATGTTAATTTACTGGATAAAATATTTTAATAGACTAGTAACCCTATTATTGGGTACTGGATATTTTTTTTTTTTTTAACAATGATAAGATTCCACTGAGCTTAGCTACTGGGAAATCTTTAACACTTTACTTCCACTGAGCTTAGCTACTGGGCAAGTAATTTTACTATAATATACTGGACTACCTCCCAGATGAGGGATGACTTACTCCTGTGCTTGTAATGTGCAGAGGATATATTGTGCATGGGATATAATTTTGCATGGGGGGGGGATTTTGAAATTTGGGGGAGAGAGCCCTTCTATTTATACCTTTTGGGAGCCTAGAGGGCCCTCTATGGGAGCTGTCTTTTTCCACTTTAATTCCTCTTGATTTCATCATGTGACTCTGTTTTTGGTGAGGACCTTTCTTGCATGGGTCAGGTGATTTAAGGTTTGGTGATAATTTTCTCTCTGCACAGCCTCCATTTATCACATGATTGCCTTTTGGTGAACTAATTATGATGTGATATTCTTGAATTTTCCTTGCATACATGAGGTGATTCAATTTTGGCTGGGGATTTTTGTTGTGCACAGCCTCTTTCTTGTCACATGATATTCTGTTGGTGGATGCAGTATCACATGATGACCTTGTAACTCCTTTGCATATGTCCTATTTTAGGTTTAGTAGAAGTGGCTGTGTAATTTATGCAGGTGTCATGGTTGTTTTTCTTCTTTTTGAACTTTAAAATGAAGTCAGGTGATAATTTCTTGCACTGGTGAATTTACTGTTTTTATGAGATGATGTGATTTTTGATTTTGACACATGCTGTGCATAGTCATGTGGTTGAGATTTAATTGAAGGTGTGTACTGCATGCTTCTTGTTGTAACTAGCTTTGGTTTGCATGAGGTGATGAGTGGTGTAAATGAATATGATTCTGTTTTAAGGTTTCAAGTGGGGTTACTGTGTATATAAGATAAGGTACTCCTGTGGCTGTGTTGTAAATGAATTGCAGGAATTCCATGGAGTTGAGCTTTGCATCATGTGACTTTTCTTTGTTGAGTTCTAGGTTTCTGTTTATTTCATGCAGGTGTCCTTTTCTTGCTGCATGAGTCCTGTGGCTATAAGGGGGTGTAAAGCTGGGTGGGGTGTGTAATTTAAAGGGTGGTACCTCATCTTTTGTAACTAGTTTGCTATATGTAAATTGATTTTTTTTACATATGCATAGTGAAATTGAATAAGTTATTTAAACACATACACTTCCCTTTGGTGCCTGTGCCATGGTTTTATGAGTTAAATCCAGCTTCTTGCTGTAAAATTGACCTTTTGGTGTAAAATTTGAGTGTAAGTCTGCCTGTAGGCTGGATTTCCTGCTGTTATAGGGTACTATGAGCTTGAGCCTGGTGAAAAAAATGGTATGGAATACCACACCAGGTAGGTCCCAAACCACAATTTTGGCCACCAATCCCTTGGACCCAAATTTGGCCAAGAAACCCTTTGGACACCAATTTGGCCATAAATCCCGTAGGACCCATTTTTGGCCATGGCCTCTGGCAACCAGCTCAGCAAGCTTTCCCCTCAACTTCAAGGGAATTCTTCCATTCCTCCATGCACCTCGTACTCAAGGTTACAGGAGTGGTGCATATATGGTATTATATACCATTATGCACCATTTTTGCTCAGCAATTCAATGGTAATGTTTTCAGGACCAAATTACACAATTCCAGATCAAGGTCCCCAAATCCAACACCCATTTCAAAGGCGGATTCTTTAACCCATCAGTCTGGCAATCCATGGCGGCAATCAGAAGACCATTCAAGGATCCCAATCACCTGGCCCTGCAGGAGTTGGGTTGGCAGCTTCATTCAGGATTATTCCAAGGGTATTCCCAGAGGTAATACAATCTTTCAATAATTTGTCAAGGCATCAAGTATTTCAATACTCCTTAGACAACTCAATTGGTCCATACAGGCGTCAATCAATCAACCTGTATGTCCTTGGCCCAATTGGGCCAATTCAATCACACAGTTCAATTTCAAGATGGCCAGAACTGTATTGGCCCAATTCAGGCAATACAGCCAGTGATCCACCTTCCAGGATCAGTCTTTCAGTTTTTCACATATACTGGCCACCTTTCAGCACCTGGGGACTTTTCCCCAGTTAATTGATATATTGGATTTATTTTTATCTTTATTTTCTTTTACATTATTAAAGTTAATACTGATAATCGTAAGTCAGTCATTCAGCACCCTTTCTCTTTTTTTCCTTGCCTGTCAGTGGATATTGGTGGTCATATCCTTTACTAATTCCATTTCCTTTTCTGGCAGGTTGAAACAGTGAATTGAGGATTCACTTTGTTGGCTTATTTTATTTTCTTTGGCCTTTGGCTTCTTATCCTTTCTTATCTTTGGCATACTTGTCTTTTCCATTCTTCTTCTTTAAAGAAATCAATCTTTATTATTCTTCTTATCTTTTGGAGCCCTCCAAGTGAGTTCTTGATTCCTGAGTGCCAGGCCCTCTTGCTTCCATAAGAGCCCCTGTGACAGCCATTTGGTATATCAGGGCTAATTCTTGTGGTTGTTAATCTTGTTTGTCAAAAGGATTACAATAATTACTTTAATGTTTTTGAAAAAGGTTAATTCCACAAGTGAATCTAATGATTTATTTATTTCCACATTTTGCATTATTGATGGATTGATAGAATTATTTTTGATTAATTGAAACTCCCAACAAATCAAGCACTTATTGAGTTTTGTAGCTTGAAACTTGTGAATATCTAAAGCTTCATTATATAAACTACAATATATATTCAAAAATAAGTACTGAAAAACAAATTGAATAGAATTATTTTGAATAAATAAGTCTTGTTTGACAAACTAACCAGTTTGAAACAAGGTTCAAAACATCAACAATGCAAATTACATTAATTCTGGCTAAAGAAATATACTTTCAATATTTCATTAGATGATATAGAATATTTATTAGTTGAGTCTAAAAACTACCTGATAGAATTAATTTTCCCAATTTTCTGAAAATAACCTCTTAGAAGAATATGATTACTAAATCAGAAATATTTTTATCTCATACTGTAATCATTCATTAATGAAAAATATTAAATTCAAATTGTAGATTTTATAAATGGCACATAGTGATAAAAGTGATATATTCATTATCATCTATTAAGAATCATATTAAATGTCTCAAAAAGAGAATGGAGGAACAGTTCATATATTAATGCAACATATTAATTCTTTCATCAAGTAATATTCTCTCTGTGGATATGATAATGAGCTTAAATCTTGTTCCTTCAAAAAAACTCAAATATGGGTAAAGCAGAATATACTTCTTTGGCCATTTCTATATAATTTGGATATAGTTTATCAAAGCTTCCATTTAAGCCAGAGTTCTTTGTGTAATCTATATAGTATCTATACTATATCTCAGAAAATTATTTATGTAATTTATATTTTGGAATAAAATCTCAAATCATATCTTATATATTCTTAGATAGTAATACTCTTATGAGAGGAAATAGGCAGGGATATTGGACCCAGCTTGATTCAAGCTCTTTCAAAATACACTATTTCAGTGAAAGTTCTTCTTTAGTGTATTATCCTGATTTATATTAAAAACCTCAATAAATCAATAATCTACTTCATCTACCTCAAGGAGCTCTAGGAATACCAGGGATAGATCTCTGAAATTTCCCATTTATGACTAGAAGATCTGGGCAATAGAGAAAAACTACATATTTAAATGTTCCTATTTTTGTAAATAGCTTTAAAAAGAAAGACAAAAATTTCTTTGTTTTCATTAAGGAATATTAATTGAGATAAATCTTGAAATATATGGTGATTGAAGCTTGGAAACCCTGAATTTCTTACTTTTGGAATTTGAGAATTTCTTCCAACATATAGAATTAAGCAATTTAATTAAATACTGGTGGCTTTCATATGTGGCTTAAATTTCCTCCAAATATTACATTTCTAAATTTAATTTTTTTCCTATCTCAAACCTTCATCCAATCTATCTCCCATTTCAAATTCCAAATGCAACACAAGCTGCCAGGTGTGACCACTTTTATCTTTCAAGTTTTTCTGAATTTCTATTTTTATTTTGGTAATTTTTTTTCCTCATATTCATTGAAAGTCTTTCCAAATTTTTCTTCATGTTGATCCATTTTTTGGTAAATTTAATTTTTTTAGTTTGGTTTATATTATTAATCTTTATTCTTCTTCTTTTGGTGATTAAATGTAGGTTCCTGGAATGTCTGTTTCTATTAAGTTATTTATTTTCCTTTTAGATTTGTCTTTTGATTATTTTATTGTTTTTTTATTTACAAAGTGACATTCAAAGGGATCATTATCTGAGAAATTTTTTGATGGTTCAAAATCTGACCAGCTTTAAACATGTGCTATAAAGGTTGAGTTGGGTTGTTTTTTTTGGATTCAGTGGAATTGACTTATTCTTGTTTGGGCTTTGCATTTTATTTTTCCACATATTTGTTGTTGATTTCATCCTGTGCTTTTTAGAAGTTCCTTAAAATCTCCTTTGCACTTTCATTTCCTTGAGTAGGTAATCTTTTAAAAGATTGGAAGAGGTAAGAGCTATATTGTGTCTTTAAAGCTCTTCCATCAAATCCCCATAAGGTAAGTGCATCTTGTGACTGAGTGTCCTTCCTCTTTCTAAGTTTTATGCTTCCAATTGTAGTCTTGGAGCCATTTGAGCCAGTATTTATGGTTGATAAAGGTTGCAAGGGGTTCCTAGGACTGTAGGATTGGGTATTTTGGGTAAATGTTGCTTGATTAAATTGCTGATCCCACCAATTTTGCCTGGATGAGTTTAATTCCCTTGAAATGTTTCTCAAGTTGACCCAAAAAATCTTTGATATAGCTCTTCTCTTTGCCAACTGATTTGATATTGGTACCTTTAATTGTCAAACTGTTGAGATTTTGAGTGAGTTTGTTTTCTTTTTTAAAAGTATCAAATTCAGATCTGGTTCTTTTTTGGCTTTCATAGTTAAGTAAAAATTTACTTAATTTCTATTGTTTTATCAACCAATAAGATAAGTAGAAGTTTTTTTAAGTACTTATGCATTTCACTTTGAGTTATTATTTTCAATTATTATTATTATTTATCATATTTAAAGGGTGTTGGTAGAGATGCATAAGCTTTTGGTAAAAACACATAAGAGCTTATGTGTGTTTACCAATTTTTGGCCAAAAGCACTTAATTTCATGTCAAAACATAAAAAAAAGTTTTTTCTAAATGAAGCCCTCTGGCTAAGTTTAAATATAATATTTGGATTTCTTTCTTTTCTTTGTGTTCTTTGGTGGCTTCTCAAGCAGAGAGAATCATGCCATATTTTTCAGATTTATCATTTAGAAGAAAAATATGCCATAAGTCTCTGTGCTTGAGAAGCCACCAAAGAAAAAAGAAAAACAAGAAAAAAATCCAAAAAATATTCCCAAACTTGGAGGATTTTTTTTTAAAAAAACTTTTTTTTATGTTTTGCCATAAAAGTATGTGTTTTTGGCCAAAATTGGTAAAAACATGTACTAAAAGCTTATGTGTGTTTATCAACACCCTATTTTAATGCTTAATTTTTCTCTTCAAAATTTTCAAAAAAGAAACCTGTTACACATTTGACCTTTCAGCTTAATTGTATGTTTTTATATTATCTTTTGTATAATTTTGGTAAAAAGATCAAGAATTCAATTCTCCTCAAAATAACAATGTTTCCTTGATACATAGATTATCACAAATTTTCCTGGCACATAAAAAAAACTACATACAGATGTGGATTTTGGTGGGGTCTCCCAAGTCCCATAATGAATGGGAAGGATGTATCCACAAAATGCTTGTTTTGGCAGTCCCGAGGGTAATCCTAAAAATTGTAACACTTGAGAAACCAAATGTTTTCACACTCCCTATTTCTTGTTTTGAAGAGTTTTTCACTTTCAATTTCCCCAATGAAGTTCAGTCTCAATAAATTCAGAAAATTGCAAAATTATTTCCATTGATGTTAGGTTGTTCCAATGTTGGGTTACTCATGTATGTGTACGATGTTAGGCTAGCGGTAAACTGGGCCCTTGCCATGGGCTCGTCAGGGGTTCGACTCCCCTACATCGTATCTCGATCTGACCCTTTCCTCGTCTCCTTTGTCTGGTCATTCTACTCCATGTACGCACATTCTTTGGCTACCCCCGCCTTTTGCTCGGCGCGAGTAACAGAACAATAAATATACTGTATATGGGAAATAACATCACAAGCTACGAAGATGAAAAACATTCATTATAAACCAAAACTCATAAGTTATCGCAGCAATTTTAACAAAGAATGGAGCTCATGAAGTGTTTGATATTATGCGTCGAATACCACGTTGAATACGCTGAATAATCTTTAACTTCTCACGAGCAGGTATTCCATCTCCCATACCATTATGTACCGCTTTAATTAAAAAGGCTGTATCAGCCTGTAATACAAGATTCAAACGATGATGCTGCTTCGTTTCCAGCTCACGCTTTCTCGAATCTCTTTCAAATTCTTCACTGATCGAAATGGCTCGTTGTACAATGTCCGACGAAATCCCAGCCATCTTAGCAACATGCGGACCATAGGAGCGAGGTGAGGTACTAAAATTTTAGGCGAAGCCCGGGGGTTAAGTCAGATTGTAGAGCAATCTTCCTGACCCAAAAAAAATGATAGCAAGAATCAAAATATAATTGACTTACCCAGACGCAAGCTTGTAAAGAAATATAACTTCTCTCGTCACTTCATCAACATTAGTGAGCATGTACTTGGGAGCAATATTAGCATGCAACTCAAAGTCTTCTGTTAATGCCGAATAATGAGTTGCAAAGAACCCTAAACAATTAGAATGTGTTGCCAAACGATGCCTAACAAAGATTCAAAAATATGAGTAAGAATGTTTTCTCAGAGCATAAATCAAGATTAAAGAGCATACAGCACTGCAAAAGCAATGGCATGCCCATCAAATGTACTGGTCCCCCTCCCCAACTCATCAAGTATTACCAAAGATTTAGAGGTTGATTCCACAAGGATTTTGCGCGCATCATCCATCTCAACTAGAAAAACGTGTATTAGAAATGCTATACAGCAAAGATACAGGGTAAGGGCAGTTGTAGCAATCCTTACCTTTGAATGTACTTGCATGAGCAAAAATATGATCGCTGAAAAAGACTTCACGTAAAGATAAGTCTCAAAACAGTATAGAAACACAGGGACTTGCCTGGCACCCATACGTGTACAAATTTTATCCACCGGAGAAATTTTTGCACTCTCTGCAGGTATAAAGCATCCAATCTGTGCCATAATAGTGGCCACACAAGTCATTCGAAGCAAAGTCGATTTACCAGCCCTGACAAAATAAAAGCATTTTAAGCATAGAGAGCTATGGCATGAGTGTTGAAGTTCGTACATGTTGGGTCCAGTGAGGAGAATCATTCGGGATTCATTGCCCCCAATCGCAACATCATTAGCAATAAAATCACTGTCTTCTCGGCCCACAGCGCAGGGGTGGCGAAGCGTCCGAAATTCTAAAATTGCATCGGGTGAATCTTCAATCTGAGGTCGACAAACTGGATCGCCGAGCGACATGGAAGCTTTTGCCAGAGACAAGATACAATCCAACTGCGCAATCAGTTTGATTACCTCAAGCCAGGTCAGATAGTGTTGGTCAAAGGCTACAAAAACCTAGTCGGAAAATGTTAGATAAAATCTAAAAAACTTGTTTAGCTACGAGTGCAATGGCTAACTTTTAAATGAAAGTCTTTTAGTGCGCAAGATTTTTTTTCGCGCGCTTGCTTGAGCTGTTTCACAAGCTGAGTGGATTGGGGAGTGTAGTAGCGCGCACAATCTTTAGTTCCGGACATTTTTATCCAATTAGATGGCACCTTGACTTTGGCAGGAACTTGAATCTGGTATATGTCCTTTATCCCAATATCTTTGTAAACTACCTGTTCAGTTCTACTCCAAAAAAAAATCTGTAATGAGCTGCAACTCTTTTGACAAAGGAAACGAATACTAACTTGAGCAGTTTTTTTGCAGCTTTTAATTCCATTTGCAAAGCACTTTCGGCTCCTCTTTCTTCTTCTAGAGCCATATCGTATGTTTCATCTTTCCCTTCAAGCGGATGCAGCTGTCGGCGTTCGCCATCAAGAGTAAACAGACTTTCGAGATCCATAAGCAACTTTTCTAAATCCGGAATTGAGCCAAGTAGCTGCTCCAAAAGTCTAGCAGACGCTGCATCGGCAACTGTTCTAAGTTCGTTAACTTTTTCGTTGATCTTCCTAAAAGAACTTAATATCTTGAGGAAATTTGGCACCGTGCATGCACCTGCATGAACTCGACTAATCAAGCGTTCCAAGTCTGGAAGGCCAGAAAGCGTACTGAATGTTTGCTCAAACGATGCACAGTTTATCAAGTATTCTACAGCGTCAAACCTGGCTCGAATAGCATCAGTATCTTGTAGAGGCGAACAAAGCCAATGTCTGAAGAGCCTTTTGCCTAAAAAAAGGCAAATAGAGTTGTTTTCATCAGATGAGAGGATTGAAAAGTGATGAAATGACCAGAAGAAATTAACTTACCAAAAGGAGTTATGCATCGGTTAAGCAACTTCAATAATTGACTTTCTTCGCTGACGTCGCTCTGCAAAAGCTCAAGATCTGAAATAGTTTTTCCATCAAGTTGCATGGTCTTACTACTGCGAAAAGCATCCAGCTCTTTGCTGAGAAAACAAAAATTAGCACTCAAACTGAGCTAGTTAAAGTGTAGGAGTTGATTGATATGACTGACATGTTTTTGCAAGTCAACAAATCATTATCCAGGTTGAGTTGTTTCAAATACCAAAGCAAGCCGCCAAATGCTTGCATGGTTTCTAGTTTGCTGTAAAATGATTGAATAATTGCCGGGATTTCATTCCCTTTATCTTGAAACAATTCCGTAAACCGGCAGACGCATTCATCGACGTCCAAAAATTCATCGGGTTTCAACGCTGTCCAAGTGCAATCATTGGGAGCAATATTTCTGAGGATTCGCAGTGTGGGGGTAGAAAGGCCAGATTTCTCATATAAAATTTCTTTAGGTTTAAAACGACTCATGATGGTTTCCAGATGAGTGCGATTAGCTGAATCCTCAAAATGAGTTAAATTAAATTCAGCGGTGGCTGCATCCATGATAATCACGCCAAAACTACGTAAAATTTGTCAATAATAATAATTAGAATAATAATATAGGGGATAAGAAATTTAAAACCCAAAGTGCCTACATCGGCAAGCCCGAAGAGTTGATTTTTTCCTGAATTAGCAACAATATATCATATCATTAGCTAGATAGAACCAACATTTTTAAGATAAAAAAACGTGCTTTAAGAGCAAGCAAACACGTGGCAGCATCAGCTGTTAAGATACTACTATCGACGATGGTGCCCGACGTAACCACACTTCTTAATTCACGCCTGACGACATCTTTTCCTGCAGCTTTTGATTTGGGAGGCAGTTTGTTATTTTTAGAGGGTGGTAAGCTGCCTTTGTTTCTCATTTCTGCACCTAATGCCGTCTCGCATTGATCAACCTTTCCAACCTACAAATAGAGCACATAGAAAATCAATAACATGAAAATCTAAAAAAGTTTTTGCAGGTTGATAGTGGATTTATGAAAAATAAACAATATTAACCTTGTAGCCTTTTGCTAAAAATTTAGCAATCCAAAAATCAACAGACGACTCGGGAACACCAACCATAGACTAAAAAGTTTTATAAATTGTTTCAATTACCAAATATCTATACGACTCAAATAAACCGTTCTCACCATTTTTACTCTTTTGGTTATCTTTAAGTCAAACTCTTGATGGCCAATCATTGCGTCTCCTTCGTAAAGCTCTGAAAATTTGCCTTTTTTTGTGGAAAACATCAATCAGACCTTTAGAAGTGATAGCTAAATGGAAGGTAACAAAAGCTACCTTTCTGAAAGAATAATATTGTATCGAAATGATCTATGCGTGAAAAATCATGATCAGAGCGCAATAAGAAATACATTTCGAGCAAGCTTTTGACTTGCTTTGTTTGATTTCCCAAAATTGAATCTCAAATGGCGTCATGTTAGCCCAATCTTTTTTTGAAATATATAAAGTTCTTGGGTCGTAATTTGGCGACCCGATGGGATTGCCGTCAGCCTAAAGTAGGGGCAAAAATAATCAGATTATTAAATGGGGTTGATATGAGAGATGTTTGTTGGTTAAGTGGTGCTCACATCCTTAATGTCACGAAGGAAAGCCCAAGGTGCTTGCTTGCCCTGAGCCTCTAACTTGCTTTCGTTTTTAGCTTTCTCGGCATTAGTCATTAAATGACTCGTCTTGGCTTTACCATTGCCGCGTGTCTTGGAGGGTTTGAAAGACGCCTCGAAATTCGTATCTTCATCAGCCGGATCGTCTATATCATTTTCACCTGGAAAAAAGGCGGATGTCAAGAAAATGGGCTCAAGTGACTGGAAGATTATTGGAGCGCACTTAGATCACCGACGCTTGGATCGCTAGAAAGTGCGCCAGCATAGCTCTTTGAGCTGGATGCGACAGAAGCCGATGATCTACATGAATAACGTGGCTTTTTGAAAGCAGGTATCTGAGGGCGAGACACTGAGATTACGAAGATGAGTCATAAGATCAATTAGCATCGATATCTTGAAGTGTTGTTGAATGAAACTGATCAACACGAAACTAATAACAGTTTTTAAAGGTGCTTCCTCATCGCTGGAGCTACCTGCAATGACGCTTTTACGCTTTGAAGATTTCATAGCTTTCTTTGGCACATGGGGCTTCTTCTCTGCGTCCTCATCAGAAGTGAGCACACAATCTGAGGCCGGTTGACTGCTTGGATTACTACGAGCATCGATTGGCGAAGCTGGACGTCTTGGAGTGCTTTTAACCGAAGGAGAGCTGGAAAAAAATCCCTAGATCAAACCAAGCAGCAAATTTTTTCAGCTGATTGGAATCTACGAGTTCTTCCGATTTGACTCACACCAAGCGTAGACTGCTTCAACTTGCTTGCAGGGTTGGATGATGAACTTGTCAAGGTCATCGTTTGGACGAGATGGATTGGTTTAAGCAGCACAAGCAACTGTTAACGCGCCGAATTCAAATAGACACCTTGGGTAAATAAAGATTTACATCCCCAAGCAGAAAACGCGAATTCACAATGTCACACACACAACCCAATGAGAGGTGGGCGCCACGGGTTCTTTTCGAAGTGCATGCCTTAGGTGGGGCAGAAAAAGGTGCATGCACCAACCTCATACAAAGATAAAAAAACCAATGCTTTGAGTAATGAAATCATAATCCAACCCACTCAATCTTATTGGACTATTAAGAAAGAAGACTAGAGGCGGTAGTCAATATCTCAATCTGTCTCAGCTTCACTCACAATTGGAGAGATTTCTTGATTGAGAGTCTCAG
The DNA here is from genome assembly GCA_023105745.1 of Austropuccinia psidii. Classification (NCBI taxonomy): domain Eukaryota; kingdom Fungi; phylum Basidiomycota; class Pucciniomycetes; order Pucciniales; family Sphaerophragmiaceae; genus Austropuccinia; species Austropuccinia psidii. Next base: position 20,447,903 of record JALGQZ010000004.1, on the reverse strand, counting down.
TTTTTCTTTCAAGTATATCAAAACTGAAGAGTGTTAATGCTTCCTTATTTGTATTTTGAAAATTTAGAAATTTATCCAGGGAACCTGTGACTCAAAAATTGCTTTAATAGTAAAGACAAATGTACCAAAAACCTCCAAAAACCCAGCTTTAATAAGGCTGCTGGCATGTCCATTTCTCCTGAGGTTATTTGAAATAGAATTTTAAGATTATTGGAGCATGTAGACTTGTCCAAAAAACCAATAGTTACTCTTGATAAATCTATTTAAATATGAATTTTCTTAGTTATATGAGGTGTTCTGACTTGGGATTTTAATATTGGTCAGTTATTGATTTGATATTGAATGAGGGCACATAGCTAAGTATATATTCAATTAATTACATAATAGGGGTATAAAACTTAATGCTAGCTTCCTAGCTTCTTATTAATAAGATAAAAAAGTTTAAGTAAAATTATTCTACCACAAAGTAAGTTTGCGTGGCAATCTATGATTTCCAACTTTTAGATATATTACCAATAGTTCTTTAAACAAAGTACAGATATAAAATATATATATAGAGAAAACTTCCAAGTCTAAAAGATATATTTTCAATACTTCACTCTAAGATTATACCTAAATCTCTTGTATAGGCTATCATAGGTTAGAAATCATTATTAATTTTAAAAGCTATAGTCTCACTTTAGATGAAATAACATTAAAATCTGAAACAGCCTGATGAAAAAAAGGCTCATTTTGATATGCTCAGAGGTACGTATCAAGCCCAAAAGTTCTCAAAGAGTCATAAACAATATTATTTCATATTTACTTGAACTTGTGGAAAAAATTTGAAAGCTGTTTGCAGATCCCTTACACCTCCTCAATTGATGTAGTTCAGTAGGTGTAAGGTACCCATTTCATTTTATTAAAAAAAGGCTCTGGCGTCTATTCAATAAATACTGAAAAAGAATCATCTTCTTTCTTTATACATAAATACAATTTGAATGATAATAAAAATAATATAATGAATAATTTAAATATATGAAAAAAATTATTTTAAAATGATATTTTGAAGCTTTTATTAAAAATTCAAGTAAACTTCCAATCCTGAAACTCTTTCAAGGTAATATAAGCTAAAAATAGTGATTTTTAGAATTTTTTGAAGAAAAAAAAACATGCAAAAATTATTTTTTTAGCTTGATTAACAAATAAATGATAATGGTATAAAGAGTTATTGTTTCACCAAAAATGAAAATAATTCAAAAATACTCTAAAGGAAATATGTAAGAAGGAAAAATAATTTCTACATCAATGTTTCTTTTTGATTGAGTGAAAAAAGAATAGCAAGAAATTAGTCTTAAAACATAGTCTCTAAAAGTATTCTCATAGATAAAAAAACTTCCCAAGAATGACCAGAGTGAATATATAAGCTGAGAAACAAGTTTTGAATCTGGGAGGTATGTATAACATACCCATAATTCCACAAATAATATCTTATACATTTTATTCGTGAATTAACTGAATTATCAAATGAATTTAACCCAAAAGATAATTCAGTTTTTTTATAAATCTATTTTGGATAAAAGAGGTTATGATTACTGTGTCATATTTGGATTCTATACAAAAAATAACCTAAGGTTACCCCATATAGTGTTATTTGCAAAAATCATTATTTTGGTTTTTGTTAAAATGATTAGGAATTATTTCAAACACTTAACCAATTTTAAAAAATTTGAGAAATTTTTTAATTTTTTAATTTTAACACTGATTTATAGCTACATCATGTATTTTTAAACTTACAAAAAAATCGTCAAAACTAAGGTGTTGTGTACATCTACTAAATTGACTAAGCATTTTCTATCCAGTATGTAAATCTTGTGTGCATTAAATTAAAGTTGATTTAAATCTATTTCATGTATTTAAAGAAGTAACTTTGCAAAATCTACACAAGGGGGAAAGGGAAAATGGAAGAAAGTGCCAGGTTACCCCACATTTGGAATTTGAAAGAGCCCAATTAAGTTCAGATTCATTTATTGAAAGAGTTTAAACCTTACTTAAACCTTCATTTTAGACTTTGATTTAAGATTTGAGCTTAAACTGGCTTATCTTCCATTTGACCAGGAATTACACACTTCCAAAGTGTCAATACCAACATACAGACTTTTAATCAAGAATTTGAGAGATTTAAAAGCTTAAACAAGCTTAGAGCATCTAAAAATCGAAACTAAATTGATAAAAACCTTCTAGAAATTAAGCTTTGGTGTATAGTGCTAATTTTATGTGGAAATAAGAAAAAACTTACAAAGATAATAGAGATTACATTTCTTAATTAATTTACTTTGAAGCTTAAAATAATTGATAATTTAATCTTATTTTTGTATAAAACAATAATCAAGGTGATCTCATTTATACAATTCTTTGTCACTTGAAATTTAAAATACCTTACTTTATTATTTTTAAATAAAATTGAGATTGATTAAAATTCAAATCAAGATATTTTTCTTGGAATTTTGTTTTTAATATATTCCTAAAATGAAATATAAGATAAATATATATTATTTTTACATTAATATTAAAAATAATATACCCAAATGCAGTCTAAAGCTACTTGAAGTTAAGAATTCTACACATAGCTTAAATTGTCTTGGAAAATTAAGAGTTTTCCAGTTAAAAAATATATTTTACTAATGTTCTTTTTTAGTCTTAATGAGTAAATACCCTTTACAAGAATATTTTATCACAGAGGAGGGATATTGAGGCATAGAAAGAGCCATTTCATTACTGTTTTTTTGCTAATAAATCACTACAATAGATCTTCTGAATCATATATATTTTATGAGAAAAATATTCTATTATATTATTGATAATTCTCCCATTTTTTATCTTTATAGCTTTTATGAATTTGGAATTTTTGAGCTTGAGTATATGTAGAAGCTATGAGACAGTAATTACAATCTTTGACTATGAACTTTACATATGAAGATACTCTAAGGGTTGCTTCTGTGTAAGACAGTCTAACCATGTAAGGATAAGCTGAATAAAATGATTGGGGGTTTTCCTAGGGAGGAAAGCCTCCTTATATCTCAAATAAGGGTGTAAAGAGTTGATAAACTCTTCTCATCTTGATAGAATAAAAATTCTTACTCAGGTGATTGGTTTGTGGCTTAACACAACTAAAAATTATGAAGAAAAACCCATCCCTGCTGGTGGGGGTAGCAGGTCCAAAACAAGTCTAACCTGCTTCAAACCTGGGTATCAAACTTGGCTCTGGTTGTTAAATGTTTGTGTAGATACTTTCAGCCACAAATTTGGGCATTTAGAGCTTTACTAAATTGAAATGGAAGATTTTTTAATACCAATTATTCTTGTTTGTATCTTTTTAAATAGCTCATGGATTATATCTTGACTAATTAATTTTCAGAACAAAGCTCACAAATAAGGTTATAAAACCCTTTTTTTCAATACCATAAATAAATTTGAAACAATACCAATTATTAATTAATGTTGAGAATAATTGAATCAATTTTTTGCATGTAATCTTTTACAAAAGGCTTATATTTATTACCTCATATATATTCCAAAACAAAAATTGTAAAAATTAGTTTTCAAATCAAGTTTAATATTTTCTGCCACATTTATTGCATAGAATTCCTTTTCTTTCTCTTCCTGAAAATAATCAATATTCCTTCTAGCACACACTTTGGAAGGTTTGATACATTTTATGCCACAAAAATCAATTTAATAAGCTTTTGATTATATCCCATATTTAGTTTTGAGAAAAAGAAAACATATCATTTTAATTTCAAATGAATCCTCATATATACTTACACAGCTGTTTAATTCTCCATTGAAACCCATTTTTATGATTATATTATCCAGCTAAAACTGTGACTTTAATGAGATTATTGAATTTTGAAGTTTAATTTGTATTTCTTCTAAAAACACAATATTTAAAATAAAATGAAGGACGTTATACTTTTATTTTATTTTTTTATTATCATACCTTGGATATTCACCAAATATACTTCAAATTTATTTTTATTGAGTTCATCATGATAAGGGTAATGATTTTAGCTCTATTGAGAAAAATGGGATTAAATAATGAAAAGTTCAAACTAAATATATCAATCATCCAATACGTTTCAGTTATTAAGATTTATTCCTTATTATGATGAGCTAAGTAAAGAGCTTTAGTCTAAAAGGGAATCATACTTCTTTTGATAGAATGTCTGTATTTGTATATGAATACTTCAATAAAGCTAGTGAGTTTGGACTGAATTGAGAGATTATGAGCTTAATTTCTTTTATACGGATACTTTTGAAACTTTTGAGGTCGATTATTGAGTTTTAAAATTAGTTTTAGAAGTCAATATTAATAAATTTGTTTACCAGAAACATAGAAATGAATGGATTAAATTTGGTAGTTTGCAAAAATCTTAGTGAAGAACAATGTGAATGGTTCATATTATGTGGAACAAATTTGTGAGCCTGCAAAAAAGGTCACAAAACAACTTTATGAATCATATTTTTATAATAAGAATTAAAATTGAAAGCTTAAAATATGTAAAAGTGCCATAAAATTACACCATTATATTCCCCATAAAAACTACATATGTGACATCTTTGTGCCATATCTTTAAAGAAAATAATTACTGAGATAACCTAGATATATGCACTTTGATGATCAGTGCATATATTCATGGGCTTAGCTCATATGTTTTGAAATACACATTATAAAGAGTTGATTCAAAAATGAATTTATACTGAGATATCTGTAAGAATAAAGATATAAATTTCATTTGGGAAGCTATAAACAAGGTTACAAAATATAAGGGCAAATTAGGAAAGATAGAGATAGATGTTTACCACTTGAACTCCAAAGTAATCCAAACTTGAATAAGTAAATATTCAGATTATGCTATCTTATATGTGAATAATGACATAATTTCTATTATGATATTCAAGGTATAACCCCTTAAAATCATGGTTTGAAGTTTGAAATAGAAAATTTTTATAGAAAATCTGCATTACAAGAAAAATCATCAAAAACAGAGTTTTCATTATTTAATGAAATTATCTTGAAATATTAGTAAAGAAATTTAAAGATATAATACTTAACTATATGAATTACAGTAGCATAAATAACTCAAGAGTTATTAAGGATTGAAAGTTAAGGCTTAAAAATGATCATTTCTGATCATTGACTCTAATCTTATTTTTAATTTAACAGTAAAATAAGAGATAAAACTGGTGTATATGAATATTTTATTATTAAAAATATTAAAATACACAAAAATAAATCATTTTTAAAGCCTATGATGTCAGAAATATTAGAGATACAGTGATTACTCTGAAAAATGATGCAATAATGAGATAAAAAGATTTAATAATTATTCAATCATCACCAAACCTTAAAATATTTATCAATTCCAGTAGATTAAATTAGTAAACATCTATTAGAAGGTATTTGGTCACTAGGAGGAAGGGTATTTACTATAAAAAGACTTCTTCTTGCTTTGTTTCCCCCTCAGACACATCAAATAAAATAAGATATTAAATAAAAAGGTAATTTCTTTATTATTTTGTTATAAAACTCTTATATTATCAAAGAAAGAAAATAAATATTGTATCAATTACTAGATTTGATGTTTTTAAACCAATATTATATTGTTTTTGTTAAAAGTCTCTTAAAAATCTCTAAATACACCCAAAATAGTAAAATCTGTAATTCTCTTCATTTTTTAATGTAAATACAATTTAAATAAGTTTTATTTATATTATCAGGCATAAAATCATTCAAAACTATTATATTAACTGTCAAAAATAAGTCATTCTCTCCTATTGTGTTATTTTTCTCCCTATTATCATTTATAATAATTTTATAATTAATATAAATGGTATTCATATTAATTGATAAATCTTATATTGATAATATTATTGGTATAAATTTTATATTTATTATAAAATGAAAATTGCTAATGCATTGAGTAATTTCTGGTCAAATTAATAAATTGCCATAAATATATCAATTTATTTAATTTATTATATTCTTATATTATTTCTTAGTAATATAATTAATTTTATGCCATAATTATAATATATATTTATTGTTATAATTATTTTTAATATTATTATTCATCAAATTGGGAAATTCATAGTACACAAAGTAAAATATTAGTAATTTTTACTTATTGTTTCATAGTCAAACCTTACAAAACTGATTCAATTCATATTGAAATATTGCTCTTTGATTGAATGAATATAACACTTGAAATAATGAAATAAATTATTTGAAAACTCAGATGAAAAGTTTTGATTGATATTTTTTCTGTTAGATGTAAAAAATAGATAAAACTTTCCATAATCCACTTTTGGATTGGAATGATATCAGATTTCTTTCATTTCCACCAAGTATATAGAAAAACTTCTGTAGATTTTTGGAAGGACATGTTCTTTATTATTAAAATATCAACCTTACTAGTATACATACAATCTTATGAGCTTATATTAAAGCTGATTTTGAAATAAAGTTAGCTCTCATTTAAATAATTACCAATAAAATTTTTTATCTCAATAATAAAAAATTATATTTTTTTAAATTTATTTTATGGATCTATAAAACCAAGAAATTTATAATTAGGTTGCAAAGACTTATATACCAGAAGGAAATATGTATTAAATTGAAGATAAAATTACAGCTTTTCATTTTAATTTCTAACTTGATTTTGTGAAAATCAGGAAATAAATTTTCTCTTGTGAATTTCTATTTATATATGACTTGGTTTGAATTTTTTTCAATTTTTTCAACAAATAAAGTCATAATTACTATGAAGTAATAACCAGTGGAAAACCATTCTTTCATCAAATTCACCCTTTCTAAGGTAATCTTCATTTTTCAAATATAAATTGTTTTGACCTATCTCCTTCAGATTTATGATCAAATAAAAATGTTATTAGGGTGATCTTAGAGAAATGAAGCTAAACAAACTCAACACTACTTTTAATCACTCCTATTAGTAGATTAATTTGACCAGATCATATAGACAAAATACCTTCATGTTTCTTAAAGAAGATTTTTCTGAATGAAACTAATGATAACTTTTACTTATAATGCTCAGAGAATTTGTGATGAATTTTTGGAATTCTTTATCTAAATTTTGTGTTCTTTCTGGATCTTCAAGTTCAGAAATATTATTAATTACTATTGAATTTGGATAAGAAGTTATTAATCATTACCTCACATGATTCATATATATAATATACATTCAAAAGAATAATATAGTTGATTTAGGTCTTTTGGAAAATAGTTATCCAACTATCTATTTTAAGTGAGAATCATAAAATATACACCATGAAAAAAAGCTATCCCTGCCAGATAGCAGGTCCAACCAAGATTGAATATTGCTTCACACTGGGTTCTAACTTGCTATTTTTATTTTTTCATCTTCTAAGCCAGATATTCAAGGTTGGAAGATTTTTCACATAGTACTAAATTGAAGTGTTTTATATTTAAGTGTTCTTAATAGTATGTGAGCCTTGAGGTATATTTTACATACCCAAATAGGCCACAATTATCTTAAAAAGAAATTTTGAATTATGCATAACTCATAAGTCATGCATATATCCAAAATTCATCATTTTCAATTTCAGAAAAGATGAATAACTTTTTTTTGAGTAAGTAAATCCATGGATTTAAGACCAGATTTGGATTCTACACAAAAATTCACCTAGGGTAGCTCCATAGAGTGAATAAGCTCAATTTAAGTATTTAAGGTGGTAAAATGGAAAATACTTCAATACCACAACATTAATACCACATAAAAGATCCGTGAAAATTTTTGTTTTTCTTGATTTTTAGCCAAAATAATGGGAAAGTGAGAAATCCCATGTTACATATACACTAAGAATAGTGTTATGCATGTTTTGAGCACTTAATATCATGGTATTCTTATATGGACTTTTGGTACACCCATAGTGGATATCTCACTTTAAGCTTAAATTTCTATTTTTACGTGAAAAATAAGCAAGGGGGACAAAAGACATCAAAGAGAGCCAAGGTACCCAACTTCTGAGGCCTCAGAGGCGTGGATAGCTCCAGAGCATGGATCCATGGCTCATATTGGCCCAATTGGTAAACTAAAACTCTTTGGGAACTTGGTTACCAAGTTACACCTACTGTAATCACAAGAAAATAGCAAATAACCTGTTATTTTGACGTGCCAAGGAGGTAATGAGCTACTTAGACTCCTGTAACCACGTCAATTCTTGATGACTTTCCATGACTAGACCCTAAAAGAGTAATTAAAATCCTTTTGGGACTCATATTCATTGATTTACCTCATAGCAACCAGCAAAATACTGCTATTTGCAATTCTACGTAGAAATGAGGTAAAAACTTCAAAAATTCATTAAAAATACAATTCTTAATAAATCTTTCTGAAACTTTCAGGACCAATGAAGAACTGTATTATCTATGGTACAACCAAAAAGAATTACAGTTTTACTAGTAAGCTTAAAAGCTTTACTTACAGTCCATTTTTGACCATTCTACGTGAAACACCGAATCTTCAAAAATTCACAGTAATTAAAACCTGTGATGAAATTGGCAATAACATTGATAACTTTGAGAAATCAATGATTATTTTAGAATAAAAGAAGATTTACTGCTGTTACTCCTTTTATTCTTAACCATATTGGGGTTGGTAGTCACGTAAAAGCATCAATTAAGTAATTATGATAATCTTACGTGACAACAGATGATGCAATCATTAATCCAAAAAGGTTTATTGTTTTCTCACTCACTGGTTTTTCAGTTTGCTCCATGGCACGCCTCTGTGAGCTGTTGTTGACTTAAAAGAAGCCTCTTCTTTCTGTTTTTTCCATATCATCTTATCAATTCATTAAATCATTATTACCAACAAGTAAGTATTAGTTAAAGCTATTCTTAAGTGTTTTAAATCTTTCAAAACCATCCAGAAAGACGTGAAATCATAGAATCCAACTATATATTGTTGTAATACTGTTATAAATCCTTTTGATCCCTTAAATCCACAATTCCACATCAAATTTCTCTACTCTTATCTATCAATAAGTTCTTTGGAGTATTAGTGAGTCATTTATTCTTAATTCTTAAAGTTTTTCTCTAGTAATAGTTTTCTTCAAGAATTATCTTTATAATTATTCTTGTAAAAGATAATTATATATTAAAATAATTTTATTATTTTAATAAAGGAGTTTTTATTATTAAATTCTTCTTGTAATTGATTCTAGTAGACAATTACTGCTCACTGTTATAATCACTAGTAGTGTATAACACGTGAAAGAAATAATTTTATAATTATTTAATTGTGGTTATAATAATTTTTTCATTATTATATTTCATAAGAACAGACATAGTACTGTTGATTAATAGTAATATTATCATCAGTTTCATAGTCACATCTTACATTTGGGGGCCTGGCCGTGTTTTTTGAACCTTGTACCCTTAATTAATATATTTTTAAGCTTTAAAATATATTAATTTAATATTTTTTTCTTTCATTTTAAAGTCAAAATAATTCTTATTTTTGAAATAGTTTTGGAAATCTTTTTCATTGAGGAATTTGGTTTAATTTTATACTGTTTTACACCTGGCTTTTTCACATCCAAAAACCTATAAAATTATTCTTTGAGTTACTCTGAATTAATTTTCATTCAAAATCTTAAATTTTAATTTTTTTTCCTTTAAAAGAATAATTTTTTTAATATTAAAAAATAATAAAATTTATAAAAAATCTTTTAAAAATATCTTAAAACACAAAAATAATTTCTTTTATCATATTTTTTCTCTTTAAGTGTCTTTAATCAAATATTGTGCAGCTGGTAACAGACTCAGTAAAAGATACATCAATAGTGCTGAATATTCAGAAGCAGAATCTGAAGACAGTATTGAGGTGCAAATTGCTAAAAGAGGCACCTTATTTAATTCTGAAAAGAATAAATTACCACCAAAAGGTGTGTTTTTATCTTTATTTTTACTCTTTATCCTTAAATTGACGTAAAAATGGTGCATACCAGAAATGGAAGCAACTATTCAGTCCAACCAGATGGATGTGGACAAGGAAGAGGCAAGACCAAATCCAGAAGTGCCAAGTCTTCCACAAGAAAGACACATTTGGAGGATGCCAGAGTTGCCCCCCATTCCCCAAGGTCTGTACCAACAGATTTTGACGTGAATTCAGAGCCTGAACTGATTTATGGTAATATTTCCAGGGCTGAACCACTTTCAGGTGGCATCAATAGAAATATATCAATGCCAGTACAAGAACTGGTTCAGAGCAGCCAAGGAAGAGGAGTGGGAAATCTGCCCAAGCCTTTGGCAGGGGGCCATGAACTCCTACTTACACATCAAGAGCTTTCTGGGTCAGGAGAAGACCATAGAACTCTTAGGAGGATGGAGCCCCCTGTCTTGCAAAGACAAGGTCAAAAAGATAAAGAATTGGTTGAAGAACCAGAGTCTTTTATCCATAGACCAGAAGAAAGAGTTGGAAATGACTCCAACTTTGGAGACAGAGGCACCAGTGGCATCCACCAGCTCCAGAAGCATCCAAGGACAAGCCCAAAGGACCTCAAAAGAAACAGAGAGGTCCCAAGAACCATCAAGGCAAGGGCAAAGGCAAAGCCAATTGGCACAGACCTTACCCACAAGGGTACAGGATCCCCAAATTGGAGCCTTCAGCCGTGGACAGTGTCTTCAATATGGCCAGAACTCTTATGGAATTCACAGCCAAGGAGCAGGAAAGGATGAACAGGACTTTTCCACGCAAATAACTGATGTACATAGAAGTATTAATGTAGAAATTGGCAAACTTGAGTCAAAGTTAAAGCAAATTACATTAGACATAAATAGTTTAAAGACAAATGACAAGAAACATTTTGAATGGCATCAATTGACAACTGTCACCCTTGAGTCAATTGGCAATGCTTGTGAAAGAATTGAGAACCAATGTCAAACTCAGAATAATGATACAGAGGATCTTTCCATTTTTAAAGTAAATGATAGACTTAAAACTCTTGAAGACCATGTCTTACAAATAGTTAAGAACACCAATCAATTTGCTATACATTTAGCAAAAAGTGACAGTGAGAGGCAGAAATTGAAGAATGAAATAATTGCAAGTGTGGAACAAGTTCATAAGAATCATGAACCACATATGCCAAGACATTCCACACCTTTGACTGAAGAAAAACTTTCTGTTAAAGAAAGTTTGACCCCATTCTTAGGAGAAAATGTTATTTCTGCAAAGGATATTCCCAAATTAGAAGAATGGCCAACATCCTCTGGTGAAGGAGAATACAATCATATTGAATTCATCAGGACTATTGATATGTTGCAAGAAGACTTTAATATACCTGATGAAATCATAGTGGGAAAATTACATTGTTTGTTTACCAAGACTGCAAAGAAATCGTATTACAAGATGAGAATAGATCATGGAAGACATGACTGGTCTTGGTGGAAATCTGAAGTGATTACCAAATGGGCTAATAATTCTTGGAGGTTTAAAATGGAAAATGCTTTTGAAAGTGCCATTTTTAACTCAGAAAAAGACAAACCACTTACTTGGTTCTTCAAACAAAAAGACAGACTATCTGCTTTACACCCAGATATGTCTGACACTATGATTAATATGAAAATATTAAGAAAGTGTGGAGGAGAACTGGAACATGCTATCAAAAGCAGATGTGTGGAACCTTGTTCAACAGAGGACTACATTAATGCTATGGAAGATATCATTACCAGGACAAGAATTGGTAAGACTTGGATTAAAAACCCAATAGAGTCCAGAATAGTCTCAAAGATTCCTAGAGAGGAAAGAAGACCAGAAAGACCTGTCTTGAAATGTCATAAATGTGGAAGTACTTCACATTTAGCCAACACTTGTCCTAAGAAGACAAAAATCAATGAAGTTCAAGTCATTGAAGAAATTAAGTGTACTGAAGAGAAAGAGGAGTCTGATCAAGATTCTGCAGTCTCTGAAGATACACCAGTGGAGGACTATCCCATTGAGAACATTTCAGCTTTCTTTGAGGTCACAGAAGTCCATACCCACTTGCCACAGTACAGTGAGGATTGCTGCAACCTGATCAATATCCAAGATGCCAGAATGTGTAAAACAAAACCTGCTAGAGGAAAGGGTTATACTGCTGGGGCATCCTGTATCACATCAGTTCTGATAAGTGATATTGAAGCCAAAGTAAATTTGGATACAGGGGAATTTTGCACTTGTGTGGGAAAGGATTATCTCCAAATTATACTTCCTGAATGGAAAAACCATCTATTACCAATAGAAGGTGTACAATTCAGTAGTGCCAGTAACAATATGTACCCCCTGGGCATATTGGACACTAATATTGTATTCCCACATCCAGCAGGAAGTGTAAGAATGAAAACTGAGATTGTAGTAATGGATAATTGCACATCTCAGCACATCATTATTGGAAATGATTACTTAAATATTTATGGTATTGATATAAATAACCATAAGGACAGATATTTCACAATTGGAGATAACAAGAGACAAAAATTTGCTTTCTCCAATATGCCAAAACAGATATCTGTAGTATCTTCTGTCAAGGATACTTACAAAGATGAATTTGTGACTAATCAACTTGTTGAAGCACAAATTAATCAATCATTGTCACCAAAGATGAGGAATGAGCTTATTAATGTGTTATACACATATAAAAATGCATTTGCCTCTGATAATGAACCATTAGGCGCTATAAGAGGACATGAAGTTGATATTACTCTTAATATTGACAGACCATATCCTCCAGTACTTAGAAGACCAGCTTATCCAGCCAGTCCCAGAGCTAGAGAAGCCTTGGAAAAACATATCCAAGAGTTGATCCAACTTGGTGTGCTAAGGAAAGTAGGCCATAATGAGGAAGTTGAAGTGACAACACCTGTTATTATTGCATGGCATAATGATAAGTCAAGAATGGTTGGAGACTTCAGAGCATTGAATACCTACACAGTTCCAGATAGGTATCCAATACCTAGAATTCAAGAAACCTTGACTCAATTGTCTAAAGCCAAGTATATAACATCAATGGATGCATTGAAAGGCTTCCATCAAAATGTTTTGATGCCTAAAGCTAAGAAATTACTTAGAATTATCACTCACTGTGGTATTTTTGAGTATCTTAGAATGCCATTTGGCATTAAAAATGCTCCATCCCATTATCGAAGGATGATGAACACCATCTTTCCTACAGAATTGTCTGAAGGATGGCTTATCATTTATATTGATGATATTATCATATGTTCTGATTCATGGTCTTTGCACCTTGAAAGACTTGCAAGAGTACTTCATAAAGTTGCAGAAGTGAACATGAAAATTTCACTTAAGAAATGCAATTTTGGTTTTGAAGAACTCAAAGCATTAGGACATATTGTTTCTGGTTTAAGCTTGGGTATTGACAAAAACAAAGTAGCAGCAGTCTTACTTAAACCAATACCCCAGAATAAAAAAGAAATGATGTCTTTTCTTGGGTTTGCCAGTTACTATAGGCAACACCTGAAAGACTTTGCAATTCTAGCCAAGTCACTTTATAGAATCTGTGATCAACAGACTGTATTTGAGATGACACAAGAGAGAATTAAAGCTTATGAGAAGATAAGGAAAGCCCTTACAGAAGCACCTTTACTCCTCATGCCTGACTGGAATATTCCTTTTAAGTTGTACATTGATGCATGTGGAGATGGATTAGGGGCAGCCCTACATCAAGTCCAAATTATTGATGACAAACCTACAGAAGGACCAGTTTGTTATATCTCAAGACAAATCAAACCAACAGAAGCCAGATATGGTGCAAGCCAAATGGAGTGCTTATGTTTGGTATGGGAACTTGAGAAACTACACTATTATCTTGATGGCAGTGTTTTTGAAGTGATAACTGACTGTAATGCCGTGAAATCACTTCTTAACATGAAAACTCCCAACAGACATATGTTGAGATGGCAAATAGCCATTCAAGAATATAGAGGAAACATGACTATAGTTCATAAAGCAGGAAACATTCACAAGAATGCTGATGGACTTAGTAGATGGGCTTTAGCCAACACTCCTGATAACCCAGCTTATGTACCTTTGGAAGCTGAACCACAGATTCCAATTGAAGGAATTAACATAACTGATATTGGGACTGAATTCTTTGAGGAGGTCAGAGAATCTTATAAACAAGACAAGAATTGCCATATCTTGACTTCCTTATTGGATAAAGACTGCAAAGATACATCTTTAGTTAATGCACTTGATGAAGTTTGGAAAAATTCCTATTCTGAAGGAAGATTTCACTTGTTTGATGGAATCATTTACCACAGAACAAAACATTCTTGTGTTATGACATTGTGCAGTAGATTACTTATCAATACCATTCTTCATGAATGTCATGATAGTATCTACTCTGGACACCTGTCAGAAGACAGAACACTTGAAAAAGTGAAGAATTGTGCATGGTGGCCATCTTGGAGAAAAGAAACCATTGAATATTGCCATACCTGTGACAGATGCCAAAAAGCAAACAGGAGTACAGGCAAGAAATTTGGACTTATGATCCATATTCAAGAACCAAAATCCCCATGGGAAGTTGTTCACATGGATTGGGTCACAGCACTTCCTCCAAGTGGTGACAAAAGTTATAATTCTTGTTTAGTCATTGTAGACAGATATAGCAAAACTCCCATATTCTTACCATGTCATAAAGATGACACTGCTATGGATACAGCTCTTCTTTTATGGAGTAGAGTTATTTCTCATACAGGGTTATTTAAGAATATCATAAGTGACAGAGACCCCAAGTTCACATCTGCACTTTGGACCAATCTTCATAGATTGTTTGGGACTAAGTTATCATTCTCTACAGCATATCACCCTCAAACAGATGGGCTAGCAGAGAGGATGATTCAAACTTTAGAAGACATGATCAGGAGATTTTGTGCTTATGGATTAGAATTCAAAGACTCAGATGGCTTTACCCATGACTGGTGCACTCTGATACCTGCATTAGAATTGGCATACAAGACATCAGTCCATTCTTCCACAGGACAAACTCCTGCTATGTTAGAAAAAGGATGGAATCCAAGACTCCCAGCAGACACACTGAGGAAAGACTTGATTGACATTCATCCTACAGCTTCCAGCTTCAAATTAATGCTTGATAAAGTAAAACACCACGCAAAACAAAGTATGGATGATGCTTTTGATTATGCAAAACAGAAGTGGGACAAGAGTCATAAAGTACCAGACTTCAAAGTAGGGGACTTAGTTCTAGTTTCAACCTTGAATTTTAATAATATCAAAGGCCCAAAGAAACTTAAAGATTCTTATGTAGGACCTTTTGTTATTGTTGCTTTACATGGAACCAATGCAGTTCAAGTGGAATTGAGAGGTGAATTAGAAAATAAACACCCCACATTTCCAGTCAGCTTGATAAAACCTTATCAACCAGCTGATAAAAAATTGTTTCCTTTAAGAAACCCAACTCCTTTAACTGTACCACCTGTGGAACAGAATGAAGACAAAAAGATAAAGAAAGTCATTAAAGAAAGGAGACTTAGGGGTAAAAATCAAAGAGAATATCTTGTCAGATATAGAAATCCAGTACATGAAGATGAATGGATGGCAGAATCAGAAATACCTGACTCAGATAAACTCTTAAGAAGATTTAGACATGAAAGAAGGCCACAAGCCTGAATATGTCTATAAATGTGCTTTAAATTACTTGATCTGAGTAATGTAAAGAGGTTGGACAGTGGACATTAACCCCCTTTGGGGCCTTATTCTTTTATCACTAATAAAATTGTAGTACAATTTTATTTTTTGGTGGGAGGGAATGTGAGCCTTGAGGTATACTTTACATACCCAAATAGGCCACAATTATCTTAAAAAGAAATTTTGAATTATGCATAACTCATAAGTCATGCATATATCCAAAATTCATCATTTTCAATTTCAGAAAAGATGAATAACTTTTTTTTGAGTAGGTAAATCCATGGATTTAAGACCAGATTTGGATTCTACACAAAAATTCACCTAGGGTAGCTCCATAGAGTGAATAAGCTCAATTTAAGTATTTAAGGTGGTAAAATGGAAAATACTTCAATACCACAACATTAATACCACATAAAAGATCCGTGAAAATTTTTGTTTTTCTTGATTTTTAGCCAAAATAATGGGAAAGTGAGAAATCCCATGTTACATATACACTAAGAATAGTGTTATGCATGTTTTGAGCACTTAATATCATGGTATTCTTATATGGACTTTTGGTACACCCATAGTGGATATCTCACTTTAAGCTTAAATTTCTATTTTTACGTGAAAAATAAGCAAGGGGGACAAAAGACATCAAAGAGAGCCAAGGTACCCAACTTCTGAGGCCTCAGAGGCGTGGATAGCTCCAGAGCATGGATCCATGGCTCATATTGGCCCAATTGGTAAACTAAAACTCTTTGGGAACTTGGTTACCAAGTTACACCTACTGTAATCACAAGAAAATAGCAAATAACCTGTTATTTTGACGTGCCAAGGAGGTAATGAGCTACTTAGACTCCTGTAACCACGTCAATTCTTGATGACTTTCCATGACTAGACCCTAAAAGAGTAATTAAAATCCTTTTGGGACTCATATTCATTGATTTACCTCATAGCAACCAGCAAAATACTGCTATTTGCAATTCTACGTAGAAATGAGGTAGAAACTTCAAAAATTCATTAAAAATACAATTCTTAATGAATCTTTCTGAAACTTTCAGGACCAATGAAGAACTGTATTATCTATGATTCAACCAAAAAGAATTACAGTTTTACTAGTAAAATTAAAAGTTTTACTTACAGTCCATTTTTGACCATTCTACGTGAAACACTGAATCTTCAAAAATTCACAGTAATTAAAACCTGTGATGAAATTGGCAATAACATTGATAACTTTGAGAAATCAATGATTATTTTAGAATAAAAGAAGATTTACTGCTGTTACTCCTTTTATTCTTAACCATATTGGGGTTGGTAGTCATGTAAAAGCATCAATTAAGTAATTATGATAATCTTACGTGACAACAGATGATGCAATCATTAATCCAAAAAGGTTTATTGTTTTCTCACTCACTGGTTTTTCAGTTTGCTCCATGGCACGCCTCTGTGAGCTGTTGTTGACTTAAAAGAAGCCTCTTCTTGCTGTTTTTTCCGTATCATCTTATCAATTTATTAAATCATTATTACCAACAAGTAGGTATTAGTTAAAGCTATTCTTAAGTGTTTTAAATCTGTCAAAATCACCCAGAAAGACGTGAAATCATAGAATCCAACTATATATTGTTGTAATACTGTTATAAATCCTTTTGATCCCTTAAATCCACAATTCCACGTCAAATTTCTCTACTCTTATCTATCAATAAGTTCTTTGGAGTATTAGTGAGTCATTTATTCTTAATTCTTAAAGTTTTTCTCTAGTAATAGTTTTCTTCAAGAATTATCTTTATAATTATTCTTGTAAAAGATAATTATATATTAAAATAATTTTATTATTTTTATAAAGGAGTTTTTATTATTAAATTCTTCTTGTAATTTATTCTAGTAGACAATTACTGCTCACTGTTATAATCACTAGTAGTGTATAACACGTGAAAGAAATAATTTTATAATTATTTAATTGTGGTTATAATAATTTTTTTATTATTATATTTCATAAGAACAGACATAGTACTGTTGATTAATAGTAATATTATCATCAGTTTCATAGTCACATCTTACATAGTAACTTCTTCTGATAAACTCCATGAAAAAAAATAGGGAAACAAACTCCATGCTAAGGATATTCTCATTGAAATATTACATCTGATGTCACTATTCCTCATTTTCCTCTTTGACTCATCTCCAATAACATGAATCCTTGCATACTATTTTCCTCAGAAAATTCCAAATTCAGTCAATGAACTGAATTCATTAGTCAAAATTAACAAGAATTTTCATCCTTATTAGATTTCCTTGTCATTAGTATCCTCTATTAAATAGACTTTTCCTTTATCACTGGAAATTTCTATATCTCCTTGTTTTCCTGACTTCAATATTCATTTTATGGAATTCAACAAACAAAGAAGGCATATATTATATTTTTCACCTTTCAAATTTTCCCCAACATTTTTTCATTATAATCAAATAAAAGAAACCATTTTACAAATACAGTGTCTGACTGTGATTCTTGGCTAATCATATTCAAAAAATCACTTTTGTATACTATTATGGGAGAAAAAATTGCCATAATTTTTCCAAGGAGTAGAGTTTGGACACATTTTGAGATTTCCTGTATGATAAATATATTCAAAGAATCATTATATTTGAAAATCAAATTCCTCTTCAATATAAGAGCTACTTTATACATATATAGCCAAAAAGTCTTGCGATGAATTTTTATTTGGTTGTTAAAGTTTAATTTGTTTAAGGAAGTAATTTATTTAATGTGTTTTGAAGAGCCTACATCCTTTTTAAATGGAAATTTAATTGATATTTGGTCATTATATTTGGGGTATTTTGTACAAAAATAATGAAATCATAACATATCTTCTCATTTGAAAAACTCAAAACATATATCCTCTTCTCTTCATATATTGCTTTATAGCTGTATTGATAAATATACTGTTTTTCTACAGAAGTAAATAAAATTGAATCTACTTCCTGAGATCAAATTTCAATATTGTGAAAAAAGTGGAAGAAATGGATTCATATTATCATGATTAAAAGTTTGAATTCACCTTAATCTGATTATCATTTTAAATGAAAAAATGAATGATATTAAGATTTAATTATTTTGTATATGCTGATTCTTTGAAAGTAAATTTATTTATGTTAGTTAAAATTCCCAAATATCTTTAGAAAAGATACTCATGCTTTCAATACATACCTTTAAGGATAGCAGATTGCTTACAAAAGTTAGATTTATTGAAAAAAGGTTATGCTTTAATTTTTATAAACAACCTTGATACAATAGATATAAGAATATATCAAAATTGAAAAGAAATTTTAAAAAAATCAATTGAAAACTGTTTTGAAAAATTAGTTATTAAAATATCCTAAAAAACCTATTCTCAGAATAAATAGGAAAATTTAATATGAGTTAAGTAAGATAGCTTTATTATGAATATTTCTATTGAGAATATACTAAAATTATTCTCAATATTCATATTTTAAACATGACTCTAATTCAATCATTTCTAATTCCGGCGGTGTTAGAAATAACCATATGCTGTCTTCTCATTATCTTCCAAAAGATATTTTTCCAGAATAAGTCAAATGTTTTGGAAAATCACAAATTTAGAACAATCCAAAAGCTCAAAAATGTTTTCTATTCATTATTGATTTGAACTCCCACTGTTTTATTGAAATGAGTCCACTTAAATTTTTTCGCAATATCAAGTTGTTTGAATCAAGGCTTTTAGTCAGGAAATAGCTAATTGTTTGTTATGTACATTTTAATAAAATCTAACAAGCTCTTCATGGAGAACTCTAGAATTTCTAAATTATTATCTTAGGTTTTCATTTGTCAATTTTAAGCTATTTATAAGCTATAAACTGAGAGAACTTGAGCTTAAATTAGAATTAACTATGTTAATTAGATAATCCTTCCATTCAAAATTTAGTGCTTTAAAAATTGGAAGAAAATATGAGATAATTCTATGCCTAATGTTTGTTTATTTCAGTTAGAAGATCTATTTAATAACTACATCATGCATATTTGAATGTGTTTTCTTGCTTATGAAAGAAATTCAAGGGATTAAATATCAATTTGAAATAAAAGGTTCCATGCTTGTTTTTTCTTTATTTTTATCTAATGATAGCTTTATAAGAATCTGAATCACATAAATCTGATATTGGAAATTTGGAGAATAAAATCTTTAGATTTCTCAAAAGGATATTATAATGTTGTTTTAAAATAGAGATTGTTTTTTTGTCTCATATTTAATGATGAAACTAATGTCTTCCGGATAAAATAAATCTATCTTCTTTATTTTTTCAATTGTTTTGATAATGAAATACATGTTACAGATTGACTTGAGAATTATTTTCTGAAATTAAGGAATTACTGTTGAAAAGATATTTATTTTGTGTGAACACTTCACCCCTTTTCACTCTCAAGAGCTATAAATGTTGAATTTAGTTATTTAATTTTTTTTCCTGTGTATAATTCATGTAAGTTCTGTGATTTTACTGAAAATATCAAAATAATAGGCAGAGTCTTCATACAAGAATTTTAATATTGATAATGTAGAATATATATTTTGTCATTCCCGTGATGCCTTTTCCATATTTAAGACTTGAAAATTGCCCACATATCTGATCTTCTTAAATTAAAAGTGTCTCCAAAGTCTCTGTGTACAACAAATAAAAATTTAAAAGATTGGAATAAGAGAATGGACCCTTTTCTGTATATTTTTCATTCAGATTTGTAGATTTTTCAATTTGGAAGTAGTATTTTTTGGAATATTCCTCCATTGAAATTGCTCTCATATTCCCAAGCTGAAGTCTTTCAAAATTTGAGATTTTATGCATGAAAGAGATTTGTGATTTTCTTATATTTCTTTTTTGAAATTAGAATATTTTTTTGGAGCTTTATTGAGTTGTAAATAGACAATTTCATTGGAACATTACTTCTTGAAGATTCCAATGTTCTTTGAGAAATAAAGCAAGACTGAAAAGATACCACTTGATCTGATGTGAGGTAAATTTTATCTACAGAAGAAGATTCATTTGTTGAATATAATATCTTGGAAAGATCAGGAAGGCTCTCTTTGGGAATATTTGGTGAGGTCCATATTGAGGAAAGCTTTTCCACCAAGCCTTATAGATTATCCCTTTGACGAAATCCAATAAATAGTGATTTTTCAAGTTATTTTGGAAAGAAATGATTCAGCTTATTGATATATCATGTGATGAAAATATTATGAAATATACTCACTTGGCTATTGGGTCTTCTTTATTAATGTAAGAAAGTGGTTCAAATGCTCCCCAGATCAACAGTAATAAACTTATGGGGGACCAAAAAAGAGCAGTAATTTAAGCCATATGCTATGCAAAATGTATGGTTGGTTTTGGTTTAATATTGGAGCCCCAATTTTACAATAGCTCTTCTCTATAATCTCTGAGATCTTTATCAAGGCTTGCTTTATGACTACTATCCAAGGTGTGAGACATGACTGTATTTATTATTTCTATTAGCTGAGAGATAGATGAAATAGACTTTTGAATATGCAGTGTTTTTGTTTCAACCCACTCCCAATGAGGAAATAGTATAAGTGGTAAATTAATGGTGAAGAGAATTAGCCATTTAGCTGCCTTTGGAGTTCCTGCTGATTCCTACCAAAGCGCTTGGGTAACCTAGTAAGTGAGGATGAAGCCAGTATCTTTGTGGACAAAAACTGTAGAAGCTGTAGCTCTTTAGGTAAAATTTATAATTTATCTTGATTAAAGTATGAATCATTTTCAGAGGAACCTGAAATATCAAAGCTGGCTCTTGACCTTTCTTCCCTTTCTGGGTCACCTTGTTCTTTCTGAGAAGATAGAGGCTTTCCAGATGAGCTTCTACTTTGTGTAGTTTGAGACATGGATTTTATTTCACTTTAAGGAATGAGGATTGATGATACTTATTTTCCTTTTACTTTTATTTTTGTCATTTGAAGTGATTGGCATGTGCTGGGCCTAGAGCTTTGTGAAGATAATCTCTCAGAGTGGGGTAATGAGACATAAGATTTCTGTGTTATCCTTTCTTGAGAGCTTTCAAATGATCTTGACTGTTCAGCTTCCTCAAAACTGGAAGCCTCATCTTCTGTTACTTTGGCCTTTCATTTACCTTTGGGATCTTTCTCTTTACTTTTTTGCTAGGCTTGCCATTGGGATGCCTTATCCATAGGTGTTGAGGGTTCAAGGCTGATGAGTGGTGGAGATGAAGACAATGGTATCTTCCTTTTGCTCTTTTTATAGTGTTTTTTCATTTTGGACAGGCTCTTATCTTATCATTTTCCTTTGTGTCTAGGAATAAAGTTGCTGATAACTTGTTTTCTGGCTCAAGTCTTCTGCCATGAAAGTATTATTCTTTCTTTCAATTTCTTTTCCTTCCAGGGGAATTGCCAGGTATGTGTTGCTGAAATCCCTCAGAAGACCTAGAAGAAATTTGTGCATGACATCAATTGTCATGGGCTGTATTCTATGCCAATAACGAAGTTTTTGTTATATGGAATATCTTGCACCATGATCTTTTAGAATATACTTTTGTCAAGGAAGATTTTTGGCACAGTTCCATTTGTCTGCCCATGAAAGATTCTCTTGAAAGGACTTTGAAGGCCATGAGAGTTTATCACAATTTTTAATGTCCTTTTGTTGAAGGTTAAGGTGACAACAAAATATTTTTGCTGAATAAGAGGCATAGCCACCAATTTTATGTAGTGCAATTTTATAGCCAAGAAGAAGTAGGAGTGCATCTTTAATAGGATGGCCATTTGGGTATTTAAAGGTTTTGGGTAGTGAATTCCATTCCAAAGTTCTTCAAGTTCTTCTACTAGGGGTTTCAGGATATTATTAAGCTGAGGTGAAGTTTATTCTTGCGGAGTTGGTTTGAATCCATACAAAAATGAATTATGAGTCTTGTAGCAAATTTATGGAGGTAGATTGAAGCAAATGAGAAATATAGCATCTCATGAGACAGTTTTAGATCCTTGTTTGAGCCCATGAGGATTCATACAACCCAAATAAAGTCCAAATACAAGATTTCCATCTTGTTGGGTGAATATTTCCCCACTATCATCCTGATGGGCTTTCCAAATTTCACCATCCAAGATGTCCTGATATGATGGCCCTGAATTTTATTGAGAAAGACTAGGTGCTTCTAATGGGTATTTGAATGTTGGTGTTGGTAGCCTTGATGCAATCCAGCTCTTCCAGCTTTGGTGGTTGAACGTTTTGATGGGGATTGGATGGCCTTTATTCCAGTCTTTCTCATAAATAGGAGTGTTTGAAAGCTTGATAGAGTCCATAATTCTTCAACACTATTGTGTGACATTTGAGGGTATCAGAGATATCATTTGTTGGGGGTTTATTCAAAAGGTAAACTTCAGGTTCCAAGAGTGAAAAGAAGTTGGCACAGCAAATATTTTCTATCAAAGTTGGATTTATGAAATGAATTTTCTTCAAAGCTGTAAGCGATTTTGGTATTTGGTGACTGAAATCAAGCTTATTCTCCATCAAAGAGTTGAGGAATATATTTTCATTTTCTAGATGTAGTGTTTGAGTACATAGCTTCTAAATAAAATTTTTTTCAATGCTATCATGAGAAACATGAATGAGTGATATTAATTCAGATGGATTATGAAAATGAGCTTTTGGTTGTTGAATTGCTGAAATATCAAAAATAGAAAGTATCTGTTGTTTAGTTTTTGATGAGCTATTTTCTATTGGATACTGTTATGTACTTTGAGATGGTTGTCTTTTAATAGTTTGGGACTTGAGTGTTATGTATGAAATATAAATAAAAAAGTGTTCTTATTTAATATTTTTGAAATTTGGGAAATAAAGTGGATATTATTGAGAAACAACACTTACCATATATGGGGAGTAAGATGTGTGTCCAACCTCAATTGGAAATATGATGGCTTCCTGAAAAGATGAAATAATGTTATTCTAGATGGATTTTCAAGTCAAGAAGAAAAAATATTGTATATGAATTCTCTTTTGAAGTGGATCTTGATTTGTATAAGAAGGAAAGTTCACAAAAATTGCTCACATTTGGATGAGGATGGTTTGTTTTGACACAATTTTTATGTGCCCTTTCTGATCTTCCAATGCCTTGGTATACATTGTTGCAATAATGGCATTCTTTCTTTTCAGAATAAGTGCATTGACATAAACATACATCTCCAACTTTCAAAACAGGAATTCTGAAATATATGATCTAATATAGATATATATATAGTGCTAATGGTGTGAATTTAGATTGATGAATCAATATTATTTTATAATTATATTAAAATGATGTGTGAAATTGGGATGAGAATCTGGCAAAACATACCTGAAGGAGAAAGTGATGTCCTCAAATGATTCAATGATGGGATTAGAGTAAAAAAGAACCAAAATTGTTGGATTTTATGAGAAGAAAGTTGATAAAAATAGAAATATTCTATGTGGTACAGAATTTAAATAAAATATATGATGTAATGAACTATTTTATTTGAATGGAAAATGAAAATTTCATAAATTCAAACCATAAACTTAAGAATATAAATATGCATTTTGCTTCACCTACTAGAATATTCTGAATCTATATGCTTTTGCAAGCCATGTTGTCCTATTAAATAAATCTTTTTAAGCTATATTTATTATTTAAATTGGAAATCTCATGTATCTAATAGCAGAGAAAGGAGGCTTCTTTAAAAGTTATATTTTTACGCAAAAAATCAAGGACTTATACATTAAATTAAAAATGTATCCTTTATTTAAATTATGAATAATCATTGTCTTCCCCCCATACATTATTAATCAGGATTTCTAGTGACCAATACACTTTTGTTTCTAAGGCTTTGAGCCTTTGATCCAAAAAGAACCTTACAATGTGTAGAAATCTGGCATAAATAATTTACTTTTGGAAGTATTTTTTTGCCAAACTAACATCATCTTTGTTGCTTTCAATTTGAATTAATAAACTTTCTGAAAAGAAAAGATTTTTAAGGACAAAAAATATCAGGGTGCTTATTTTTTTATAATTTAACATCACATTTTTCTATGGGTGTTCCCAAGGATGATCATTATGCATGATTAAGCAGGTTAATACAACAAAAAGGATATTTTATGGGAAATGGTGCAAAAATAGATTTAAGGAAAATGCAATATATCAAAATTTGACAAGTAGTGCATTAATTTGGGAATAGTAATTTGAATAAAAATATTTTGTGGAGCCAGGAGCCTCAAATATTTTGAGAAGAGATTTTGAAACAATTATTTTTATTTCATTAAGTATATTTAGTTGTATTTTGGACTGAGGATTATAAAATACTAAGGTGTTTTAGCATATTATTATTTGGTTCATGAAAATTAATATAGAATCAATTTTGAAATAGCTTATGAATATTATGTAGTAGATTACACATTTGGAAAGGTTTCTCTGTTAAGAAAGTGCATGATGGAATTCACATTTATATGCATATTTTCAAGTCTTCCTGAGCTGACAAAATTAGTGAGCTTATCAAGAACAACTGAAAGGCCTGTGTAAAAGATGTATTCCCTAAGGCTTGGGAAAAGACTGGAATTAATGAGAAATATCCCTCAATCTAATGGGAATATAGTTGAAATTATTTTCCCATTTGTGTTTAGCTCTCTCAAAAAACTGGAATTATTTTCATAGAAACTTGTAACTTTTCATTCTGAAATATTTGTTATAGGACATATTTTCCTTGGGATATTGATGAATTGTTCATGAATATCCCAAAGGGAATATAGTGTCAAAATTCAGTTTGAATTTAATACAAAAACATAATTATTGAGAGTTTGTATCAACAATTGATAAAACCTCTGAGAGTAAATCTACATATATTCACATGAAAAAGTCATTATCTTTTAAATGGAATGATAAACAAGCTTGGATTATATATATTCAAAGAGCCAAAAGGAATATATATCATTTTGAAACTGGAATTTTCAATAGTTTTAAATTTGAGGGGTCATATGACATATATTTTTCATATGTCTATTCAGAATTTGCAATATTTTATGCTCTTTTTTTCATGAAAAATACTCCATGATTTTTTCATTATCTTAATAAAAATGAGGTACCAGCTCTAACTGTAAGGTGTGGATATGAAACTTTGATTAAAAAATCAAGTACTTTTCCTGTCCTCAAAATTTGTATAAGGTAAAAATCAATTAAAAATAGTAAGAAATATTATTTTTAAGAGAAAACACACCAACTTTATTCTTATAACTTTATTAGTATAGAGCAATAATATTATAAAGATTTATTGTTTTACCAACAATAAAAATTTATCCAAAAATACTCTACAAGAGATATTTAAGGCTACAAAAGAAATTTCTTCCAGAGAAATTTCAATTGGAATTAATTGAGCAAAGAACTGCAAGCAATTAGTTAAAGAACAGAGTCTTTAAAAAGAATATTAAAGAGAAAACATGCCCAAAAGTGACCAGAGTGAATTTGGAAACAAAGTGACAAAGTTTACAGTGATGAAAGATGCTTTAATTCACTTTTGGGGTGGTTCAGGGGTAAAAATGATTATAAGAGTTACAAAAAATGATTATAATAATTTTTTAACGTGGTTAAAAGGTTCAAAATGATTTAATAAAGGTGGTTGGAATCTCTTATTGATTGGTTTCAAAATGTTCAAACTAATTATAAAAGGAAAAGATTCTAACATGAAGAGAAAAGTGGGGCAAAGAAGACATTCTTTTATAGCCATCAATTCTCTTACTCCAAAAGTAAAATTTACTCTTGTCAGTCGTGAAAAACAGTCTGACAACAGAGAAGCCAATTACAGCATCATTGAACTGTAAGGTGTGGATATGAAACTTTGATTAAAATCAAGTACTTTTCCTGTCCTCAAAATTTGTATAAGGTAAAATTCAGTTAAAAATAGTATGAAATATTATTTTTAAGAGAAAACACGCCAATTTTATTGTTTATAACTTTATTAGTATAAAACAATAATATTATAAAAATTTATTGTTTTACCAACAATAAAAATTTATCCAAAAAATACTCTACAAGAGATATTTTAAGGCTACAAAAGAAATTTCTTCAAGAGCAATTTCAATTGGAATTAATTGAGCAAAGAACTGCAAGCAATTAATTAAAGAACAAAGTCTTTAAAAAGAGTATTAAAGAGAAAACACGCCCAAAAGTGACCAGAGTGAATTTGGAAACAAAGTGACAAAGTTTACAGTGATGAAAGATGCTTTAATTCACTTTTGGGGTGGTTCAGGGGTAAAAATGATTATAAGAGTTACAAACAATGATTATAATGATTTTTTCACGTGGTTAAAAGGATTAAAATGATTTAAAAGTGGTGGTTGGAATCTTTGATTGATTGTTTTAACAGTTTTAAACTAATTAATAAAAGGAAAAGATTCTAACATGAAGAGAAAAGTGGGGCAAAGAAGACATTCTTTTATAGCCATCAATTCTCTTACTCCAAAAGTAAAATTTACTCTTGTCAGTCGTGAAAAACAGTCTGACAACAGAAAAGCCAATTATGGCATCATTGAACCCTGGTTTAGACCAAAAAGGGCTGGTTTAAGCCATTTTTAGCCATTTTTAGCCATTTTAGACCCTTAAATCAGCCATTACTATAGCAATACCAGGCCTAGAGCCTTCAAAACACGTCAGAATGTGTGTCAGAGGCGTAGAAACCAGTTAAAACTGTTTTTATTATGATTGTTTTATCTTAAGGGTAGTTTTACCTTCTTGGCAACAGCTAAAACTACCCCAGTTGGTATCAAAACCTCATCATCAATTGAGTCCACAGACCCTGTAACTCAATTCCAGGCCAAAAGTGATGAACTTTTGCGTGAATTTTGACATCCCACGCCTGTCAGCAAGGATTTTGGGGGTCTAGCTCCCCCTTAGAGCTGGAGTTCCTTTTCCCCCCCAAATTTAATCTTTCCAATTTATTTTTCCTTTAATTCCTCATCATGTATTATACTTATAATTTACACATGTAATTCAATTCAATTGTACAGTACAATACAGTAATAATTGACACCTCATATGTAAATCAAAGTTCACTTATGTAATACACGCGCACATTTTGACATTTCAATTGAATTCAATTGAAAATACTTTAATTCCTCATAACTTCTAAACTAAACACAACACCTCAATTTTAACACAAAAATTGATGGTTAACACCACATGTGGTGTGAATTAAATTAAGGTTTTGAGGATTTTCAACTTTTGTATTGAAAATACTAAAAACTTAATTTAAGCTTATTTAGAGTTGAGCTACAAAAATTTCACTCAGAGGTGACCCCACCTGATTTTTTATGAGGAATCCAATGGTGAAATAAAATTTATATGTTTATTTATTGGATAAAAAGTTATAATAAATTTTATTTAACTTTTTTCCAAATTTATTTATTTTTTCACAATTTTGTTAAAATTTCATTTTTACTTAAATTTTTCAAGTATAAATGTAATTTTATATTTACAAAATTTAAAGTAATTTTATTTTTAAATTATAATTAATTTTTTATTTTTAATATAATTTTATATTTAAATTTTTTATTTTTATTTTAATAATATAAATAAATTTATTTTATTTATATTAATATGTTATTTTTTATATTTGTGGTCTTTTGGGTATATGAAATTACCTCTAAGGCTCACATTCCCTCCCCCTAAAAAAGAATATTACTTTGTAATATTGGTGTTTCTAGTGTGTCTGAATCTCCTCAGGAGTTTGGTGGCTTCTGGTATATCTTTCTCTTCTAACCATTCATCTTCACAAGTTGGGTCACTGTACCTAACAAGGTATTCCCTTACTTTCTTGGTTCTTAATTTCTTTCTTTAAGAACTTTGGTTATTTTCTTAGTACCAGATGTCTCAATAGGAGGTATAACTTGGGGAATCTTATTCCTCAAGGGAAATTTCTCAGCATCACTAGATTTGTATGGCTTTATCAAGCTTACTGGAAATGTAGGGTGCTTATTGCTAAGTTCTTCAGATAACTCCACTTCAACAGCATTTTCTCCATGGAGGGCCTTAATCACAAAAGGTCCTGCAAAGGAGTCTTTTAACTTTTTACATCCTTTGATGTTATTGAAGTTAGTGGTGGATACAAGAACTAGGTCCCCCACTTTGAAATCTGGAGTTGCATGAGATTTATCCCATTTGTCTTTAGCATATGCAAAAGAGTCCTCCATGCATCTCACTGCATGCTTTCTAGCTTTGTCTAGCATTCCTTTGAAGCTAGCAGCTGTGGGATGTATTTCAATTAAGTCTTTCCTCAAGGAATCTTGGGGTAACTTGGGGTTCCATCCTTTTTCTAGAATAGCAGGAGTCTGATTGGTACTGGAATGGATTGATGTTTTATATGCTAATTCCAGTGCTGGTAACAGAGTACACCAATCATGGGTAAATCCATCACAATCTTTGAATTCAAGGCCATATGCACAAAATCTTCTCACCATGTCCTCTAAGGTTTGGATCATTCTTTCAGCCAGACCATCAGTTTGTGGGTGGTAGGCTGTAGAGAAAGACAGTTTTGTGCCAAATAATTGGTGAAGATTTGTCCATAGAGCTGAAGTGAATTTGGGATCTCTATCACTGATGATATTTGTAAATATCCCAGTCCATGACACTACTCTATTCCATATCAGAAGAGCTGTATCCATGGCTGTATCATCTTTGTGACATGGTAAAAAGATTGGAGTTTTACTGAATCTGTCCACAATTACTAGGCAAGCATTATAGCTCCTGTCACCTCCTGGTGGTAGGCCAGTTACCCAATCCATATGGACAATTTCCCAAGGTCTGTTTGGTTCTTGGATTTTCATCATATTTCCAAGTCTTTTGCCAGTGGATTTATTTGCCTTTTGGCATCTGTCACAGGTTTTGCAATATTCTGCAACATCTTTTTGCCACATTGGCCACCATATGCAGGTCCTTACTTTCTCTCTTGTTCTGTCCTCAGAAAGATGTCCTGAAAAGGGACTATCATGGCATTCTTTCAGTACAAGATTGATTAATGACCTGTCTACAACTGTCATGACACATGTGTGCTTGGTTCTGTGGTAAATTATACCATCCAGTAGGTGAAATCTCCCTTCATTATAAGATTTTCTCCATACTTCATCCAAGGCATGTATTAGAGAGTTGTCTTTACAGTCTTTGTTAAGTAATTGGCATAAGATGCTACAATTCTTATCTTGAGTGTAGCTATTTCTGACTTCTTCAAAGAAGGTGGTGTTCAAGTCTGTAACACTTATTCCTTCTATTGGAATTTGTGGTGAAGCTTCTTCTGGAACATAAGCAGGATTATCAATGCTATTTGGTAATGGCCATCTGCTTAGTCCATCTGCATTCTTATGAATATTCCCATCCTTATGAACAATAGTCATATTGCCTCTGTATTCTTGTATGGCTATTTGCCATCTGAGCATGTGTCTGTTAGGTGTTTTCATGTTCAAAAGTGATTTCACAGCTGTACAATCTGTTATTACTTCAAAAACACATCCCTCTAAGAAATAGTTCAATTTCTCTAAGGCCCAGACAAGGCATAGACATTCCATTTGACTTGCTCCATATCTGGCTTCAGTTGGTTTGATTTGCCTGGATATGAAACATATTGGTCCTTCTACAGGTTTGTCATTTATGATCTGAACTTGGTGAAGTGCAGCACCTAGTCCATCCCCTGATGCATCAATATACAGTTTGAAAGGCAATTTAAAGTCTGGCATCAGTAAGAGTGGAGCAGTGGTCAATGCTTCTCTTAGAGACTCAAAAGCTTTGACTCTGTCAACAGTCATCTCAAATACTGTGTCTTTGTCACACAACTTATAAAGTGGTCTTGCTATGGATGCAAAGTCTTTAATGTGTTGCCTGTAATATCCTGCAAAACCTAAGAATGACTGAATTTCCTTCTTATTCTGAGGCATGGGTTTTAACAATACTGCTGCAACTTTGTTTTTATCAATTCCAAGGGACAAACCAGATACAACATGTCCTAGTGCCTTAAGTTCTTTAAATCCAAAATGACATTTCTTCAAGGAGATTTTCATGTTTACTGATTGGATTTTTGTCAAAACTCTTGATAATCTGTACATGTGCTCCTCCCAAGTCTTTGAACAGATAATAATGTCATCAATGTAAATGATTAACCATCCTTCTGAGAGTTCTTCTGGGAAGATTTCATTCATCATTCTTTGGAAGTGTGAAGGTGCATTTTTGATACCAAAGGGCATCCTTAAGTATTCATACACTCCACAATGAACAATAATTCTCAAGTATTTTCTTGCTCTTGGTGTTACTACATTTTGATGGAATCCTTTAAGGGCATCCATAGTGGTTATATACACTGCTTGAGATATTTGAGTAAGGGCAATTTGGATTTTTGTTATTGGGTATCTGTCTGGAACAGTGTAAGTGTTCAGAGCTCTAAAGTCCCCAACCATTCTGGATTTTCCATTATGCCACGCCACTATGACTGGTGTAGTTATTTCTACTTCCTCATTGTGGCCTACTTTTCTTATTACACCAAGGTCTAGAAGTTCTTTGATATGAATTTCTAGAGCTTCTCTTGATTTTGGACTTGCTGGATAAGCAGGTCTTCTTAAGAGTGGTGGATAAGGTCTCTCAATGTTAAGAATGATGTCAACTTCATGACCAATAATTGCTCCCAGGGGTTCTTTGTCTGTAGCAAATGCTCCTCTGTGGTCATACAAAAGGGAAGAAAGTTCATTTTCTTGCTTATCAGTCAGATGAAGGCTTATTTCAGCCTCATTTAACTGTTCAGACTTGAATTTCTCTAACTCTAAGTTGACTGGTGATACTTTGTTTACTGTAATTTGTCTTTTAAAGGGTAAAAAGGCAAATTTCTGGCGCTTATTGTCTCCAATTGTAAAGTATCTGTCTTTGTTATTATGTAAATCTATCCCATACATGATTAAATAGTCATTTCCCAATATAAAATGGGTACTAGAGCAATTTTCCATAACAACAAATTCAACTGTGATCCTTAAATTCCCATTTATGTGTGGGAATATGACATTGGTCTCAAAGATTCCTAATGCTTTCATTGGGTTACTTGCACTGTTGAATTTTATACCATCAATTGGTAACAATTGGTCTTCAAAATTTGGTACACAAGTCTTAAGAAAAGATTTTCCAACACAAGAGCAGAAGGCTCCTGGGTCAAGCAAAAGTTTGGTGGGTTTGTTGTCAATCACCACTTCTGTTATACAGGAGTTACCAGCTGTATAACCTTTTCCTCTGTTTGGTTTTGTCTTCATAAGTTGTGCATCTTGAACTTTTGATAAATCAACTTGACCATTGCTCAATTGTGGTAAGTGGGAATAAGATTCCATGATGTCAAAAGTGGCATTGATATTTTCTATATCTTTTGAAGATTCAGAGAATATGGATGACTTATCATCTGAATTGTCTTCAATTATGTCTTCTTTTTCAACATCTGGTTCTTTTTCAATGTCAATTTCATTGATTTTCCCCCTTTTTGGACATGTATTGGCTAAATGGGTGGTGCTTTGGCAAATATGGCATTTTCTGACTGTATCTGCAGATTTATATTTAATATTACTAGAATTTTCTTTGGGGTTTTTGTCCACAGAATCTTTCCAAGGTGTATTAAACCTTGTTTTAAGATTCACCCTACTAGAACCAATTTTGGTTCTGGTGGTTACTTCTTCCAGTATATTGATAATATCCTCTGCTGAAGATTGTTCAGTAGTCCTGCTTTTGACAGCATGCTCTAAGTCACCTCCACATTGTCTCAGAATTTTTCTATGGATCATAAATTCTGACATGTCAGGATATAATGCTGTTAATCTGTCCTTTTGTTGGCAAAACCATGGTAAAGCTTTGTCTTTATCAGCATTAAATTTGGCAGATTCAAAGGCTGTTTCAACTTTAAACCTCCAAGCATCATTTGCCCATTTGTTGATGATTTGGGTTTTCCACCAAGTCCAACTCTGGTGTCCATGTGCTTGTCTTATTTTGATGTACCATCTGTGAGCTGATCTGGTAAACAAGGTGTTAAACCTGGCTGTTACCAATCTGTCTGGTAATTCAAAATCCTCTTTGATCATGTCAATACCTCTAATGAATTCCATATGGTCATACTCTCCTTCACCACTGAAGTGAGGCCATTCTTTAAGTTTTGGAACTTCTTTCAAGAGTGCTTGGCCCATTGATGGTTCCAAGTTATGAAAAGAAGTGGATAATTCATTTTTTAATTGTGAATTATCAGGATCCAATACTTGTGGATTTGAAATTCTTGTGCCCTCATTTTGATTTAGAGGTGTAGACATTCTTGGTAGGGTGTTCAGTAATTGTTCAATGTCATTCATTTTACTGTTGCTACACCTTTGGGAATTTCTGTATTCATGTTGGAAGCTTTGTATTAAATTTATTACTTCAATTTTATACATGTCTTCTTTATGTGTAAGTTCTTGCCATAACTCTGTCTGTCTTGTATTATCAGCAGTGACTTGATTCAATTTCATTGATAATTTTGATACTTCTTCTTGTGAAGCATCAAAACACTTTTTCAAGGCAATGGTATATGTCTTTACTTCAGTAAATGAATTTGAAATGTCATCAAGGACTTTCTTGTTATCTGTCTTGATAATATTTATGGCTTGTTTAATTCTTGTTTCAATTATGTCATCAATATTGAATTTAGAATATTTATCTGTTAATTCTTTAATAATGGCAGATTGTTCATTTATTTTATTGTTAGAAGAATTATCATTATTGGAATTTTTAATTGTTCTCAAAACTTTTTCAAAACACATAAGTGTTTCATTAATTTGGCACAGACTCAGGTTGTTTGTTTTAATGTTGTTACAAATGGTGTCATTTTTATCAGAAAGATGTTTTTTCACGTCATTTATAGCATTATACAACTCTGGGATGGAATCAAATATGTCAGAAATCATTTCTGGAACCTTAATCTGGCTTCCTCCTTCTTCTGTAATTCCATCATGGTTCTGGCCATCTGAAATACATTTTCCATGGCATCCTGCTGAATCTTTGGGATTCTGTAGCCCTGGCTGTAAGGTTTTGGGGCTGGTGCCTTCCCTTTGCCCTTGTTTGGAGTTTGTGGCTGCTTTTTCACGTTGGAATTGCTGCTGCTGGCCACTGGGGCTGTTTTTGGCACTGGTTTGGCTGGTGGAGGGTTGTTTTTCCTCCATTCTAGTGTCAAAAGCATCATGTTTTTCTTCTCCATCAATGGATGCCATCCATTGAGCAATTTGCAAGTGTTGGGATGGCCCAAGAATTTTCTTACTGTCAGGTAAGAATTCATGCAATTCTTCCACAGGTCTGCAAGGATCTGGTACTCCTTGAATTGGAGTGCATTGTTGTATGCACTGTGGCTGGCTTTGTATATGTCCACAGAGGCTTGTTGTGGCGGTGTCAGCTCTTTTTGAAGGTAAAATGGTATTATCAGCTTCAGAATGACCCATTTTAGTTGTTTGGAAGTCATCAACTGACCCTTTTCCTTCTGTACCTGGTTGGCCTCTGCCATAATCACGTCTATTACCTTTTTGGGAGCTGCTTGAGGGGTTGTAGCTGGCTCCTGACCTGGTTGAAGGCATAATTATGGTTAAAAAAGGCTTAAAATAGTATTTTTACGTCAAAAACTTACTATTGGCGAAATTTTTGGCTTTCTGAAGTGTATTACTTATATCCAAGTTAATTAATTCAGAAGATATTGGTTCAGGTTGATTATTTTGAGTCACAATAACAGTACTATTATGATCAGAATTAACAGTACTGGCAGGGATAATGCTGGTTACTGTTGAGGCTGTTTCAATGTTTTCTTGTCTTACCACGTTGTCAGACACTAAAATTAATGAAAAAGCCAATTAATTAAGTAAAAAAAAGGTTATTTCAAAAAAGAAATAAAAATATAAGCCTCACTTATAATATGAAAAAAATTATTTTTTAAGGATTTTTTTGGATTATAAGTATTTTTTATATGTTTTTAAATTTTTCAATATAAGAAAAAAAGATTTAAAAAGAGTAAAAAATATGTCACAGGTAAAATATCACGGCTGGGCCCCCAAATGTAAGGTGTGGATATGAAACTTTGATTAAAATCAAGTACTTTTCCTGTCCTCAAAATTTGTATAAGGTAAAATTCAGTTAAAAATAGTATGAAATATTATTTTTAAGAGAAAACACGCCAATTTTATTGTTTATAACTTTATTAGTATAAAACAATAATATTATAAAAATTTATTGTTTTACCAACAATAAAAATTTATCCAAAAAATACTCTACAAGAGATATTTTAAGGCTACAAAAGAAATTTCTTCAAGAGCAATTTCAATTGGAATTAATTGAGCAAAGAACTGCAAGCAATTAATTAAAGAACAAAGTCTTTAAAAAGAGTATTAAAGAGAAAACACGCCCAAAAGTGACCAGAGTGAATTTGGAAACAAAGTGACAAAGTTTACAGTGATGAAAGATGCTTTAATTCACTTTTGGGGTGGTTCAGGGGTAAAAATGATTATAAGAGTTACAAACAATGATTATAATGATTTTTTCACGTGGTTAAAAGGATTAAAATGATTTAAAAGTGGTGGTTGGAATCTTTGATTGATTGGTTTAACAGTTTTAAACTAATTAATAAAAGGAAAAGATTCTAACATGAAGAGAAAAGTGGGGCAAAGAAGACATTCTTTTATAGCCATCAATTCTCTTACTCCAAAAGTAAAATTTACTCTTGTCAGTCGTGAAAAACAGTCTGACAACAGAAAAGCCAATTATGGCATCATTGAACCCTGGTTTAGACCAAAAAGGGCTGGTTTAAGCCATTTTTAGCCATTTTTAGCCATTTTAGACCCTCAAATCAGCCATTACTATAGCAATACCAGGCCTAGAGCCTTCAAAACACGTCAGAATGTGTGTCAGAGGCGTAGAAACCAGTTAAAACTGTTTTTATTATGATTGTTTTATCTTAAGGGTAGTTTTACCTTCTTGGCAACAGCTAAAACTACCCCAGTTGGTATCAAAACCTCATCATCAATTGAGTCCACAGACCCTGTAACTCAATTCCAGGCCAAAAGTGATGAACTTTTGCGTGAATTTTGACATCCCACGCCTGTCAGCAAGGATTTTGGGGGTCTAGCTCCCCCTTAGAGCTGGAGTTCCTTTTCCCCCCCAAATTTAATCTTTCCAATTTATTTTTCCTTTAATTCCTCATCATGTATTATACTTATAATTTAGACATGTAATTCAATTCAATTGTACAGTACAATACAGTAATAATTGACACCTCATATGTAAATCAAAGTTCACTTATGTAATACACGCGCACATTTTGACATTTCAATTGAATTCAATTGAAAATACTTTAATTCCTCATAACTTCTAAACTAAACACAACACCTCAATTTTAACACAAAAATTGATGGTTAACACCACATGTGGTGTGAATTAAATTAAGGTTTTGAGGATTTTCAACTTTTGTATTGAAAATACTAAAAACTTAATTTAAGCTTATTTAGAGTTGAGTTACAAAAATTTCACTCAGAGGTGACCCCCCCTGATTTTTTATGAGGAATCCAATGGTGAAATAAAATTTATATGTTTATTTATTGGATAAAAAGTTATAATAAATTTTATTTAACTTTTTTCCAAATTTATTTATTTTTTTCACAATTTTGTTAAAATTTCATTTTTACTTAAATTTTTCAAGTATAAATGTAATTTTATATTTACAAAATTTAAAGTAATTTTATTTTTAAATTATAATTAATTTTTTATTTTTAATATAATTTTATATTTATATTTTTTATTTTTATTTTAATAATATAAATAAATTTATTTTATTTATATTAATATGTTATTTTTTATATTTGTGGTCTTTTGGTATATGAAATTACCTCTAAGGCTCACATGAACCCTGATTTAGACCAAAAAGGGCTGGTTTAAGCCATTTTAGACCCTTAAATCAGCAATTACTATAGCAATACCTGGTCTAGAGCCTTCAAAACACGTCAGAATGTGTGTAAGAGACGTAGAAGCCAGTTAAAACTGTTTTGACTATGATGGCTTTATCTTAAGGGTAGTTTTACCCTCTTGGCAACAGCTAAAACTACCCCAGTTGGTATCAAAACCTCATCATCAATTGAGTCCACAGACCCTGTAGGTCGATTCCAGGCCAAAAGTGATGAGCTTTTGCAGGAATTTTGACATCCCGCGCCTGTCAGCAAGGATTTTGGGGGTCTAGCTCCCCCTTACAGCTGGAGTTCCTTTTCCCCCCCAAATTTAATCTTTCCAATTTATTTTTCCTTTAATTCCTCATCATGTATTATACTTATAGTTTACATATGTAATTCAATTGAATTGTACAGTACAATACAGTAATAATTGATACCTCATATGTAAATCAAAGTTCACTTATGTAATACATGCGCACATTTTGACATTTCAATTGAATTCAACTGAAAATACTTCAATTCCTCATAACTTCTAAGCTAAACACAACACCTCAATTTTAACACAAGAATTGATGGTTAACACCACATGTGGTGTGAATTAAATTAGAGTTTTGAGTATTTTCAACTTTTTTATTGAAAATACTAAAAGCTTAATTTAAGCTTATTTAGAGTTGAGTTACAAGAATTTCACTCAGAAGTGACCCCACCTGATTTTTTATGAGGAATCCAATGGTGAAATAATTTTTATATGTTTATTTATTGGATAAAAAGTTATAATAATTTTTATTTAACTTTTTTTCCAAATTTATTTATTTTTTACAATTTTGTTAAAATTTCATTTTTACTTAATTTTTTCAAGTATAAATGTAATTTTATAATTCCAAAATTTAATGTAATTTTATTTTTAAATTGTAATGAATTAATTTTTTTATTTTGAATATAATTTTATATTTATATTTTGATTTCTATTTTAATAATATTAATAAATCTATTTTATTTATATTAATATGTTAATTTTGTATTTTTGGTCTTTTGGGTATATGAAATTACCTCTAAGGCTCACATTCCCTCCCCCTAAAAAAGAATATTACTTTGTAATATTGGTTTTTCTAGTGTGTCTGAATCTCCTGAGGAGTTTGGTAGATTCTGGTATATCTTTTTCTCCTAACCATTCATCTTCACAAGTTGGGTCACTGTACCTAACAAGGTATTCCCTTAATTTTTTGGTTCTTAATTTCCTTTCTTTAAGAACTTTGGTAATTTTATTAGTACCAGATGTCTCAATAGGAGGTATAACTTGGGGAATCTTATTCCTCAAGGGAAATTTCTCAGCATCACTAGATTTATATGGCTTTATCAAGCTCACTGGAAATGTAGGATGCTTATTTCTAAGTTCTTCAGATAACTCTACTTCAACAGCATCTTCTCCATGGAGGGCCTTAATCACAAAAGGTCCTGCAAAGGAGTCTTTCAGCTTTTTAAATCCTTTGATGTTATTGAAGTTAGTGGGGGATACAAGAACTAGGTCCCCCACTTTGAAATCTGGAGTTGCATGTGATTTATCCCATTGGTCTTTAGCATATGCAAAAGAGTCCTCCATGCACCTTAATGCATGCTTTCTAGCTTTGTCTAGCATTCCTTTGAAGCTAGCAGCTGTGGGATGTATTTCAATTAAGTCTTTACTCAAGGAATCTTGGGGTAACTTGGGGTTCCATCCTTTTTCTAGAATAGCAGGAGTCTGATTGGTACTGGCATGGATTGATGTTTTATATGCTAATTCCAGTGCTGGCAACAGAGTACACCAATCATGGGTAAATCCATCACAATATTTGAATTAAAGGCCATATGCACAAAATCTTCTCACCATGTCCTCTAAGGTTTGGATCATCCTTTCAGCCAGGCCATCAGTTTGTGGGTGGTAGGCTGTAGAGAAAGACAGTTTAGTGCCAAATAATTGGTGTAGATTTGTCCATAGTGCTGAAGTGAATTTGGGATCCCTATCACTAATGATATTTGTAAATATCCCAGTCCATGACACTACTTTATTCCATATCAGAAGAGCTGTATCCATGGCTGTATCATCTTTGTGACATGGTAAACAGATTGGAGTTTTACTGAGTCAGTCCACAATTACTAGGCAAGCATTAGAGCTTCTGTCACCTCCTGGTGGTAGGCCAGTTACCCAATCCATATGGACAATTTCCCAAGGTCTGCTTGGTTCTTGGAATTTTATCATATTTCCAAGTCTCTTGCCAGTGGATTTATTTGCCTTTTGGCATCTGTCACAGGTTTTGCAATACTCTGCAACATCTTTCTGCCACATTGGTCACCATATGCAGGTCTTTACTTTCTCTCTTGTTCTGTCTTCAGACAGATGTCCTGAAAAGGGGCTATCATGGCATTCTTTCAGTACAAGATTGATTAATGACTTGTCTACAACTGGAATGACACATGTGTGCTTGGTTCTGTGGTAAATTATACCATCAAGTAGGTGAAATCTTCCTTCATCATAATATTTTCTGCATACTTCATCCAAGGCATGTATTAGAGAGTTGTCTTTACAGTCTTTGTTAAGTAATTGGCATAAGATGCTACAATTCTTGTCTTGAGTGTAACTTCATCTGACTTCCTCAAAGAAGGTGGTGTTCAAGTCTGTAACACTTATTCCTTCTATTGGAACTTGTGGTGAAGCTTCTTCTGGCACATAAGCAGGATTATCAATATTATTTTGTAATGGCCATCTGCTTAGTCCATCTGCATTCTTATTAATGTTCCCATCCTTATGAGCAATAGTCATATTTCCTCTGTATTCTTGTATGGTTATTTTCCATCTGAGCATATGTCTGTTGGGTGTTTTCATGTTTAAAAGTGATTTGACAGCTTTACAATCTGTTATCACCTCAAAAACGCATCCCTCCAAGAAGTAGTTTAATTTTTCCAAGGCCCAGACAAGACATAGACATTCCATTTGGCTTGCTCCATATCTGGCTTCAGTTGGTTTGATTTGCCTGGATATGAAACATATGGGTCCTTCTAAAGGTTTATAATTTATGATCTGAACTTGGTGAATGGCAGCACCCAGTCCATCCCCTGATGCATCAATATACAGTTTGAAAGGTAATTTAAAGTCTGGCATCAGTAAGAGTGGAGCAGTGGTCAAGGATTCTCTTAGAGACTCAAAAGCTTTGACTCTGTCAACAGTCATTCCAAATACTGTGTCTTTGTTACACAATTTATAAAGTGGTCTTGCTATGGATGCAAAATCTTTAATGTGTTGCCTGTAATATCCTGAAAAACCTAAGAATGACTGAATTTCCTTCTTATTCTGAGGCATGGGTTTTAGCAATACTGCTGCAACTTTGTTTTTGTCAATTCCAAGGGACAAACCAGATACAACATGTCCTAGTGCTTTAAGTTCTTTAAATCCAGAATGAAATTTCTTCAAGGAGATTTTCATGTTTACTGATTGAATTTTTGTCAAAAATCTGGACGATCTGTACATGTGCTCTTCCCAAGTCTTGGAACAGACAATAATGTCATCAATGTAAATGATTAACCATTCCTCTGAGAGTTCTTCAGGGAAGATTTCATTCATCATTCTTTGGAAGTGTGAAGGTGCATTTTTGATACCAAAGGGCATCCTCAAGTATTCATACACTCCACAATAAACAATAATTCTCAAGTATTTTCTTGCTCTTGGTGTCACCATATTTTGATGGAATCCTTTAAGGGCATCCATAGTGGTTATATACACTGCTTGAGATATTTGAGTAAGGGCAATTAGGATTTTCGGTATTGGGTATCTGTCTGGAACAGTGTAAGTGTTCAGAGCTCTAAAGTCCCCAGCCATTCTGGATTTTCCATTATGCCATGCCACTATGACTGGTGTAGTTATTTCTACTTCTTCATTGTGGCCTACTTTTCTTATTACGCCAAGGTCCAGAAGTTCTTTGATATGAATTTCTAGAGCTTCTCTTGATTTTGGACTTGCTGGATATGCAGGTCTTCTTAAGAGTGGTGGATAAGGTCTCTCAATGTTAAGAATGATGTCAACTTCATGACCAATAATTGCTCCTAGAGGTTCTTTGTCTGAAGCAAATGCTCCTCTGTGGTCATATAAAAGGGAAGAAAGTTCATTTTCTTTTTTATCAGTCAGATGAAGGCTTATTTCAGCCTCATTTAACTGTTCAGATTTGAATTTCTCTAACTCTAAGTTGACTGGTGATACTTTGTTTACTGTAATTTGTCTTTTAAATGGTAAAAAGGCGAATTTTTGGTGCTTATTGTCTCCAATAGTAAAGTATCTGTCTTTGTTATTATGTAAATCTATCCCATACATGATTAAATAATCATTTCCCAATATAAAATGGGTACTAGAGCAATTTTCCATAACAACAAATTCAACTGTGATTCTTAAATTCCCATTTATGTGTGGGAATATGACATTGGTCTCAAAGATTCCTAATGCTTTCATTGGGTTACTTGCACTGTTGAATTTTATACCATCAATTGGTAACAATTGGTCTTTGAAATTTGGTACACAAGTCTTAAGAAAAGATTTTCCAACACAAGAGCAGGAGGCTCCTGGGTCAAGTAAAAGTTTGGTGGGCTTGTTGTCAATCACCACTTCTGTTATACAGGAGTTACCAGCTGTATAACCTTTTCCCCTGTTTGGTTTTGTTTTCATAAGTTGTGAATCTTGAACTTTTGATAAATCAAGTTGACCATTGCTCAATTGTGGTAAGTGGGAATAAGATTCCATGATGTCAAAAGTTGCATTGATATTTTCTATATCTTTTGAAGATTCAGAAAATATTGATGAGTTATCATCTGAATTGTCTTCAATTATGTCATCTTTTTCAACATCAGGTTCCTTTTCAATGTCAATTTCATTGATTTTCCCCCTTTTTGGACATGTATTGGCTAAATGGGTGGTGCTTTGGCAAATATGGCACTTTCTGACTGTATCTGCAGATTTATACTTAATATTACTAGAATTTTCTTTTGGGTTTTTGTCCACAGAATCTTTCCAAGGTGTATTAAACCTTGTTTTGAGATTCACCCTACTAGAACCAATTTTGGTTCTGGTGGTTACTTCCTCTAATATATTGATAATTTCTTCTGCTGAAGATTGTTCAGTAGTCCTGATTTTGACAGCATGCTCTAAGTCACCTCCACATTGTCTCAGAATTTTTCTATGGATCATAAATTCTGACATGTCTGGATATAATGCTGTTACTCTGTCTTTTTGTTGGCAAAGCCATGGTAAAGCTTTGTCTTTATCAGCATTAAGTTTGGCAGATTCAAAGGCTGTTTCAACTTTAAACCTCCAAGCATTATTTGCCCATTTGTTAATGATTTGGGTTTTCCACCAAGTCCAACTCTGGTGTCCATGTGCTTGTATTATTTTTATGTACCATCTGTGAGCTGATCTGGTAAACAAGGTGTTAAATCTGGCTGTTACCAATATTTCTGGTAATACAAAATCCTCTTTGATCATGTCAATACCTCTAATGAATTCCATATGGTCATACTCTCCTTCACCACTGAAGTGAGGCCATTCTTTAAGTTTTGGAACTTCTTTCAAGAGTGCTTGGCCCATTGATGGTTCCAAGTTATGAAAAGGAGTGGATAATTCATTTTTTAACTGTGAATTATCAGGATCCAATACTTGTGGACTTGGAATTCTTGTGCCCTCATTTTAATTCAGAGGTGTAGACGTTCTTGGTAAGGTGTTCAGTATTTGTTCAATATCATTCATTTTACTGTTGCTACACCTTTGGGAATTTCTGTATTCATGTTGGAAGCCTTTTATTAAATTTATTACCTCAATTTTATACATGTCCTCTTTATGTGTCAGTTCTTGCCATAACTCTGTCTGTCTTGTATTATCAGCAGTGACTTGATTCAATTTCATTGATAATTTTGATACTTCTTCTTGTGAAGCATCAAAACACTTTTTCAAGGCAATGGTATATGTCTTTACTTCAGTAAATGAATTTGAAATGTCATTAAGGACTTTCTTGTTATCTGTTTTGATAATAATTATGGCTTGTTTAATTCTTGTTTCAATTATTTCATCAATATTGAATTTAGAATATTTATCTGTTAATTCTTTAATAATGGCAGATTGTTCATTTATTTTATTGCCAAAAGAATTATCATTATTGGAAATTTTAATTGTTCTTAAAAAGTTTTCAAAACAAATAAGTGTTTCATTAATTTGGCACAGACTCAGGTTGTTTGTTTTAATGTTGCTACAAATGGTTTCATTTTTATCAGAAAGATGTTTTTTCACGTCATTTATAGCATCATACAATTCTGGGATGGAATCAAATATATCAGAAATCATTTCTGGAATCTTAATCTGGCTTCCTCCTTCTTCTGTAATTCCATCATGGTTCTGGCCATCTGAAATACATTTTCCATGGCATCCTGCTTAATCTTTGGAATTCTGTATCCTTGGCTGTAAGGATTTGGGGCTGGTGCCTCCCCTTTACCCTTGTTTGGAACTTGTGGCTGCTATTTCACGTTGGAATTGCTGCTGCTGGCCACTGGGGCTGTTTTTGAAACTTGCTTTGGTGGTGGAGGGTTGCTTTTCCTCCATTCTAGTGTCAAAAGCATCATGTTTTTCTTCCCCATCAATGGATGCCATCCATTGAGCAATTTGCAAGTGTTGGGATGGCCCAGGAATTTTCTCACAGTTAGGTAATAATTCATGCAATTCTCCCACAGGTCTGCAAGGATCTGGTACTCCTTGAATTGAAGTGCATTGTTGTATGCACTGTGGCTGGCTTTGTATATGTCCACAGAGGCTTGTTGTGGCGGTGTCAGCTCTTTTTGAAGGTAAAATGGTATTATCAGCTTCAGAATGACCCAATTTAGTTGTTTGGAAGTCATCAACTGACCCTTTTCCTTCTGTACCTGATTGGCCTCTGCCATAATCATGTCTATTACCTTTTTGGGAGCTGCTTGAGGGGTTATAGCTGGCTCCTGACCTGGTTGAAGGCATAATTATGGTTAAAAAGGCTTAAAATAGTATTTTTACGTCAAAACAGTTACTATTGGCCAAACTCTTAGCTTTCTGAAGGGTATTACTTATGTCCAAGTTAATCAATTCAGAAGATATTGGTTCAGGTTGGTCTTTTGAGTCACAATAACAGTACTATTATGGTCTGAATTAATAGTACTGGCAGGAATAATGCTGGTGACTGTTGAGGCTGTTTCAATGTTTTCTTGTCTTACCACGTTGTCAGACACTAAAATTAATGAAAAAACCAATTAATTAAGTAAAAAAAAGGATATTTCAAAAAAGAAATAAAAATATAAGCCTCACTTATAATATGAAAGAAATTTATTTTTTATGGATTTTTTGAATTATAAGTATTTTTTATATGTTTTTAAATTTTTCAATATAAGAAAAAAAAGATTTAAAAAGAGTAAAAAAATATGTCACAGGTAAAATATCACGGCTGGGCCCCCAAATGTAAGGTGTGGATATGAAACTTTGATTAAAAAATCAAGTACTTTTGCTGTCCTCAAAACTTGTATAAGGTAAAAATCAATTAAAAATAGTAAGAAATATTATTTTTAAGAGAAAACACGCCAATTTTATTGTTTATAACTTTATTAGTATAAAACAATAATATTTTAAAGATTTATTGTTTTACCAACAATAAAAATTTATCCTAAAATAATCTACAAGAGATATTTAAGGCTACAAAAGAAATTTCTTCAAGAGCAATTTCAATTGGAATTAATTGAGCAAAGAACCGCAAGAAATTAATTAAAGAAAAGAGTCTTTAAAAATAATATTAAAGAGAAAACATGCCCAAAAGTGACCAGAGTGAATTTGGAAACAAAGTGACAAAGTTTACAGTGATGAAAGATGCTTTAATTCACTTTTGGGGTGGTTCAGGGGTAAAAATGATTATAATAGTTACAAACAATGATTATAATAATTTCTCACGTGGTTAAAAGGTTTAAAATGATTTAATAAAGGTGGTTGGAATCTCTGATTGATCGGTTTGACAATGTTTCAACTAATTATAAAAGGAA
This sequence comes from Austropuccinia psidii, assembly GCA_023105745.1. Taxonomy (NCBI): domain Eukaryota; kingdom Fungi; phylum Basidiomycota; class Pucciniomycetes; order Pucciniales; family Sphaerophragmiaceae; genus Austropuccinia; species Austropuccinia psidii. Next base: position 20,403,150 of record JALGQZ010000004.1, on the reverse strand, counting down.
AAGATTCTAACATGAAGAGAAAAGTGGGGCAAAGAAGACATTTTTTATAGCCATCAATTCTCTTACTCCAAAAGTAAAATTTACTCTTGTCAGTCGTGAAAAACAGTCTGACAACAGAAAAGCCAATTATGGCATCATTGAACCTGTCAGGCTGAGTCTATATTGAAGTGGTAATAAGAGTATTTACAACTAGAATTATGACTGTGACACGTAGAAAATTGATTTAAAATAAGGGTTTTTGGATTTTTAAGATGATTTATAAGATAATTAAGGGGTTCTACTATTGGATTATAGTGGTGGTGAGTGCTACTGAGAGCCCAGGGTGCAATCTTACCAGTTGGGTTACTATAATAAGAGTTACAATAATTAAATATATGATTATACCTGTTTATTACCCAAGGGTAAAACTGTTTTGGACAGTTTACCACGTAGGGTATTCAAGAGCAGGATGGGGAGACAATTCTGGCTGTGAAAAGCCTCCTTTTTATCCTGAAATGGGGTGGAAAGGGTGCTAGACCTTTCCATGTAGAGGAAGTGAAGATTTTTCACTTTCTGGTACTGGCTTGTGGTTTGTAAACAGCCTGTATAACCTGTATTGGGCTAAGATGTGGCTTTGAAACCACATCTGGGCGGTTTTCACCAATACAGGGTGAAAATTTTCATCTGGGGACCTCACAGCCTGATTCTGACGTGTATGACGCGTAGAATGCTGTACAGAAACTGTATGGGACCCCAGTATTGACTGACATATGAGGTATTAAAGTAAAAGCATGTTTCTTTGTCTATTTGACACCTAATATTCATGGTCATGGGATATTATCCCATGGTAAGGCTGTATATGACAGCAGGTGGGATTTTGACCTTAAAACAGCCATAACTTTGTCAATTCTTGAGATATCAACCTCAAAATTGGTTCGGTGTGTAGCCCTGTATGTGCTCTACACAATGGTACCTCATTTGATATGGGTATCATTAAATATGGCAAAGTTATCCCATGTACAAGAGTTTTGTACATTTGCGTGTTTTGGGCAAAAGGCTGTATTGAGCTTGTTTGCCCCATAAATTTTGTTCTAGTTGAGCTATGGGGAAATGGATGAAACCATCAGATAGCCCTGATTGTGCTCTTTCCAAAAATACCCCACTTCAGGTATCCCACACTAAAACTGTAGAAGTTAGATGAGAGGTGAATGTTTTGTTCACCCTCATTTGGCCTGAAATTGACCATAACTCCAACAATATTGGTGCTAGCTCAGTTTGGCTGGTACCATTGGATAGCCCTGGCTTAAAGCTTCATTTTTAATACCCATTTGATGGGGTTAAGCCTCTCCTTCTAGATTTTATGTGAGAGGTGAAAATTAAGGTTTATGCTCAGCAATAACTTTGAGCAGGAATAACTTTATTATTTCTTGTCCTATGGTGATGGGACTTATATTTTCAGAAAGAGGTGAGTTTCCTCTTTCTTTTGATACATTTTGAGCTTATTTGGCTCAGTTCCATGTTTTGGTGGTATCTTGGCTATACCATTGGTTTATGGTATTTTGGCTGTCATGCTTGTGCTCTGGTTTTGAGTCACAGGCTGACAGAACCCTGATTTAGACCAAAAAGGGCTGGTTTAAGCCATTTTAGACCCTTAAATCAGCCATTACTATAGCAATACCTGGTCTAGAGCCTTCAAAACATGTCAGAATGTGTGTAAGAGACGTAGAAACCAGTTAAAACCGTTTTTACTATGATGGTTTTATCTTAAGGGTAGTTTTACCCTCTTGGCAACAGCTCAAACTACCCCAGTTGGTATCAAAACCTCATCATCAATTGATTCCACAGACCCTGAAACTCAATTTCAGGTCAAAAGTGATGAACCTTTGCGTGAATTTTGACATCCAACACCTGTCAGAAAGGATTTTGGGGGTCTAGCTCCCCCTTACAGCTGGAGTTCCTTTTCCCCCCCAAATTTAATCTTTCCAATTTATTTTTCCTTTAATTCCTCATCATGTATTGTACTTATAATTTACATATGTAATTCAATTGAATTGTACAGTACAATACAGTAATAATTGATACCTCATATGTAAATCAAAGTTCACTTATGTAATACACGCGCACATTTTGACATTTCAATTGAATTCAACTGAAAATACTTCAGTTCCCCATAACTTCTAAGCTAAACACAACACCTCAGTTTTAACACAAAAATTGATGGTTAACACCACATTTGGTGTGAATTAAATTAAAGTTTTGAGTATTTTCAACTTTTGTATTGAAAATACTAAAAAATTAATTTAAGCTTATCTAGAGTTGAGTTACAAGAATTTCACTCAGAGGTGACCCCACCTGATTTTTTATGAGGAATCCAATGGTGAAATAATTTTTATATGTTCATTTATTGGATAAAAAGTTATAATAATTTTTATTTAACTTTTTTTCCAAATTTATTTATTTTTTACAATTTTGTTAAAATTTCATTTTTACTTAATTTTTTCAAGTATAAATGTAATTTTATAATTCCAAAATTTAATGTAATTTTATTTTTAAATTGTAATTAATTAATTTTTTTATTTTGAATATAATTTTATATTTATCTTTTGATTTCTATTTTAATAATATAAATAAATTTATTTTATTTATATTAATATGTTAATTTTGTATTTGTGGTCTTTTGGGTATATGAAATTACCTCTAAGGCTCACACTAACAGTTTCTCTCTTACTTTTGTGGCTGTAACTAATGTTTCAGACTCAGGGTTTTAGAGAAATGCTTTGTGGTGAGAAGAAACAAATTGTATATTTTAGACACTCTTCTTCAGGGTAAATAAAAAACATATGGTTCATAGTTTTCCAAATTTATATATGTATATGCCAAAATTGAAATAACATTAGCTTTAGGAATTCCTTGAACAAAGTTTTTGATTGTATTTAATGAAAAATATCTATGAAATACTTATTGATTACCTAAAATGACAATCTAAATGGTTAATATTCACCAAAAAACAATATCAGTCCATTTATTGTAGCAAAAATTCTTCATTTTCCAGTAAAAACAATGGAGTCACTATAAATTGAAAGAAATTGGCTAGGGGAATGTCTATTAATGGGAAATTTGAATTTCATACAAGATGATATGCCTATCATCATAAATACCTATTGGTGATTTATATGCACAAAAAACAACTAAATAGCTTTTCAGAAAAATTAGCCATGCAATTTATTTGAATGATTAAAATTATTGGAAATTCACATTCAAAGGAAAGTTTTTTGTATTCATTCAAAGCTGAATGCCATTGTTTTCATTTTGGAAAGAGTCATACTCATGATGGGTATTAATGTTATGAGATGAAAAGCTTTGAGCTTAATCTCTGAAAAGGGGAGATTCTTTGTTTACTTTTTATTGAAAATTAACCAGGTATAATTGGTATTGAAAGTGAGGCAATAATAGGAAGAATATCAAAGGTTCTTCATGTAGATAAGCATACTTTTAGTGACTCAAATTACATGGTCTTAGGGAACCCTGAAATTTTTATTCACTTAAGAATCGAAGGTTATTATAATTTGAAATAAACAAGCTTTACATTAAAACCCACTATCAAGAGAAAGATTCTAAGTTTATGAGAACGGAAGCTATGGGATAAAAAATGAGTTTTGGAGATATTGTAATGTCACTTGGCTGGATATTTTTCAAAATGAAAAGCTCAAGCCACATTTTTATAGTAAGAATATGATGAATATTTGGTTACAAAGTGTCCCATAAAATAAAAAAGAGGAAATGGCTGAAAGATAGGAAAGGAGGGAAAAGAAGGGCCTTTTTCATTGGTTCAAGGGCTTAAATACACAATAATACAGATATTCTCAAAAATATCTATACAACAAAATTCAGGATTCATTTAGTAAAATAAGACTATTGATTAGCTGTGATATCCTTTAAATATTGGATTATTGGCTCCAAAAAAACATCATCTTAAAAATCCAGGGAAATCTTTTAAACTTTACTTATGGTTTGGTTTGCTTCTTCAGTTACCCAGTTTCTAGGAATTGTGGGGGAATGTTCCCAAAATCTTGTGTTTAGAGAAATTGAGGTTGATTTGCTTTGAGCTGATTTATCTTTTGCCTCCAATCTGGTTTGACCCTTGGGATGGGAGCCAGTTGGAAATGTGCTTCATTAAGAAGGTGAAGGAGCTCAACAAGTGTTTGATACCTCCATGAAGAAGATCTGCTACACTGAAAGACATTTTCATCCTCAGACTCAGACATAATTCCATCTGCAAGGAATAATGCAGCAATACCTGGATGATCCTTTATAAGAAGCTTAATGGACATCTCTTGATGTAACATTTTTTCTAATGCTATGAGACAGAATGAAAATATCTAAAGGCTCAGTGAATGCAGATGAACAGGATTAAAGAACTGATGAAAATAACTTTTTAATCTTGACTTCTCTGCTGCTGGATTCCTGTTGCAGCGCTATGTGAGGGTGAAACTCTCTTAATTGTTTTTTACATATGGGCTTCCTAGAGTTCAACCAACTTATTAGGATTCATAACCTGTTGGAGACAGTATTTCATTCTTCCTCAATATTCTAAGATTAAGTTCTTCCATTGATGTTTCAAATACTCCATGTCTCCAAAATAACTGCATTCATACATGAGTTCCAGGTTGATGAGAAATTTTGGTCCCAATGGTTGGTGCAATGGGGAAATTCAGATTTTTCAACCAAGGAATGTCCATAGGATGGCCATTGGGCACCATAAGAGCTATATGAATCAATTGAATTGGGGCTGAGGCTGTATTTTTGGGGTTTAATAAGGATGAGATTTCTTGGAAGTCTGTTTGATGATGTAGCTCCTCTCAATATCACCAACTTCCTCCTCCTTGCTTCCAAAACCTTCAAAAGATTCTTTGATTTGTTGAGAGATGGCTTTTTCTTTGAATTTGAGGAAGTTTTTTGAATGGAGCTCTTAATCTGGAGTGGGTATTTCAGAATGTTTCTGATTGGAGGGGGAGATTGATAAAATAACTTTGGCCCAGTCTAATATTGATTTGCCCAAGCCATATGTGGCACTTGAAGTTCCTAAAGATCTAGCATGTTGAGACACACTTTGAAACTGTTGTGAGGTTTTGTGATTTTTCTTTCATTTTAAGATTTGGCCATTTCTTCTGCAAAAAGTGAAAGGGGTGGCTGGTGAGAGTGGGAAGGACCAGATGTTGGCTGACATCCAGGTCTTGATGTATTGGCTGTAGAATACAGTCAGAAGTGGGATGTGTGGGTAAACTAAATTAAATATCCTCAAGATTGAAATAAAGAGAACAAGAAATATTGTGTAGTGGCATCTTCATCTGGCATTTTGCACTAAGCTTGAAGCTGTGGTTGGTTTTGAAGTTGAAAAGAAGTGAGCTCAATGATGTAAATATTACTTAAATGTTGCTGATGAGAAATTTATTAAAGTTGAAGGGAATTAAATTATGGTATAAATGTACCAGGCTACTTGATGAGTGAAAAAAGTGATTATATTTTTGTGATGAGCCTTTGAATGATAAGGTTCAGACTATGCCAGATGAAAAAAGGAAAATCACACTATCAGTAGTTAGTGGAAAAGTATATAATGAGTTTAAATAAAGGTCTGAGGAACCCTGAAAAACTCTATTTATATATTTTGATGAAATAGGTTTGGGAGCTCCCAGGCTTTTATTCGTAATGAAAATTTCATGCTGAAAGAGAATTTCTATCTACACTAAAACCAGTGGGACAATTGCATATGATCAAATAGGCTGATAAAGTATCAATTTGGGATTTTTCTCTCCAAATGAAACATTTTTCATCAATAAAAAGGCTTATAATAAT